>JAOWBP010002559.1:35425094-35480628 GCA_028571105.1 Tragopan temminckii | reverse complement strand
GGGGAAGAAAGATAAAATCAAAACGGCCTTGTGGCACGGAGAAGTGCTGGAGAGCTATCGGTGATGCAGCATACACGGTGCACCTGTGTGGGCTGCTGGGTGCGTGTCACCCCACTGACATTGCCTGTAATTGCTGGGAACAAGTTGGGGATAAACTGCAGACGCAGCCTGGATCCAGCATGGGCTGATTCAGAGCGTTGCACTCGCTTTTTATGGTGTTCTTAATTATTTCTTCTCCTTTTCTCACGACTGAAGTCACAAGAAAACATGTGTTGGAAAACTTCTTACCACGATAGTTAATCTCTTTATGGCAAAACCACAGCTCTCTGTTTCCTTGGTAGCACCTCTCAGTACAGGAGCTCAGGTTCCCGAGTGATGTCAGTGCTGGAGCACCACAGTGACTCTGTGATGGAATCGGTCCCACCGGGTGTTGGGCTGCACAGCGTGTGCTGTAGGAACTTTGGTTCAGTAGCTGGCTGAGATAATCCTGCGGCTGCTCCTCCGTGAGCAGCAGGGAGATAGGAACACAGGAGCTGCTTTTCCCTTTCACCGTACGTGTTTCTGAGCGGGTTTTTTCCACCCAAACTTGAAGAGCGCTTGCAGTTTCTCATCACAGATGCACAGGGAGCGGTCTGTAGTAGGAAAATCCATCAGGGATTAAATTCGGTGGGCTTTCGTTCTTTTCTCTTCTAAAAATACGACTGAAAGGCGTTCCTGTGAGTCCGGCTGACAGCATTGTGCTGTCACAGAGGACTGATCCTCGCAGGAGGCTCCTTGAATTGATGAAAGCAGAAAGGGCTGATGCTGAAAAGAGGTTTAGAAACATGAGGAGAAGCGAAGCTGCTTTGACTGGGAAGCGAATTCATTTAAGTAAATGCATGAAGCTGTGGGGAAGACTTGCGATATTTCTCAACTATTTTAAGAAGCCATATTGAGTTCAAGTCTAACCAGCCTGATGGCCTGGAGAGCAAGGATGCATATCAATGGAACAAGAATTAAGTAAAAATAGATAGATCTGACATAATGGATGACATGGGGGAGATGATTGCTGAAAGATGCTGGCGTGTTTTCCGTGCCTTCTTGCTTAGTGTGTATCTTATTTGTTGCGCGTCGTGGCTTTTGAAGTGTAAAGAAGTAGATCTCATTTTGTGCTGAGATGAAAGAAAAGGCAGGTGCTGGAATCCTCCAAGGCTCAGTTCTGCATTGGTGCTGACATTACAGGGTGACCTTTCCCAGTGTACCCCCTCTCATCCTCTGGATTTTTGGAGTGAATAACTGAGTGCCCTTAGCATCGAGTGCATGCTGCTTAATCACACGGTGTTTTTGATCCCTTGTTTTCTGGAGCTTGGGTATTTGCCTTGATTTAAGTCTTATTTGTAGTTGTTTCAAGTTGTCCTCATATAGATCACTATTTTATCTACGTTTGCTCCTGGGAACTGGTAGCAGAGCTTCTCCCAAGAACTAAAGAAACTGTGCAGAAATGCAGACAGCTGTAAAATCACACACTGGTGCACCTGGAGGTGGGATGGGAGCTTCTGCTTTTTCCCTAAGCACCACATTCTGCACTCTGCCTGTCCGTTCTCCATTTTCATGTCTTCTTCCCCATTTTTGACCCCGAGCCGCTCCCGGATGGGCATGGGGCAGGAGATGGGTGCTGCTGGCAGTCTGCTCCCACCCCAAAGCCCCAAAGCAGCATTGGTGCCTGATGGGAGCATGTTGTGTCCCACACCACCAGGCACCCTCATCTGCAGCCCCCGACCCACACTGATTTATGGAGATGGGTGATGAAGTAATGTCCATTTTGTGTTTCTCTAAAGCTCAGTAATTTCCAGGATTCGGGGATTTATGGAATTACTAAATACACCACTGAGAGCAAAGCCAAAGCCTGACTCGCTTGATTTATTGAACAGACGGCTGGAACTGTTAAATAATTGCCTTAGGAGCGTGTGGGAGCTCACTGAGAAGCTGCATTAAAAAAGCAGTGCTGTGGTTGATCCAGACCCTATAGACCCCTTTTCAGGCTGTGGTTGATCCAGCTTTACAGACCCCACAGACCCCTTTTCAGTGCATTCTGTCTCTTCACACCCCCCTCTCGTTCTGTGCTCAGTGTATGCTTCTAATTGTCCTCCTGTTGTGCTCAGTAACGATGTTCAGTTTGTGTATTCCCAGTGCTGGACTTGTTTACGCTGCGCTGGGAGATCAGTTCAAATTCCCAGGGATGGTGAAGAAAACAGTGATGTTTGGTCCCAGGAATAATAATATCCCATGAACGTGTTTGGGTGGGATGAAGCCTGTGCTGGCACTGAGTACAACAGGTGCATGTTGGGGTGAAAACTGGGGAGTGCATGGAGCAACTGAGCTCTGTGTTGTTTCCAGTCAGATTCTGATTGTTTCTAATTTGGGAAATGTGTGAGAGCAAGTGGAGATAGGTGTTGTGATGCTATGCTGAGCAGTCTTGCAAACAGTGTTCTGCATTGCTGCCTCTCACCCTTTGGCCATCTCCCTGTCCTTAATGCCCAGCACTGAGATGGGAGCCACGCTCTGCCTTCCCAGTGACTTCATCTCAGCCGGCGGATAGGAAGAAAAGAATTGCAGCCACAGGGCAGGGTGAGAGAAAAACGGTGTGTTTCAGAGCATTGCATAAGTGGGTGCTGAGTGCTGTGGGCCAGTTGCATTTCCTGCCCCTATCTCCTTGGTGCATCCTGTCCTCCCCTTCTTGCTGTTATTTTGCTCAGCTTGCAGCATGGCAGAGCCACCAGCCTGCCCTTTTCTGTGCTGGGCTCATCCCTCCCTGTAGATAGGGTGGGGATGGGGGTCCTTTATGCCCAGTTTCTCATTTCACGATCCAGAGAAGTCATTTGTCTTCACTCATCCTTTTATTCCATTGCTGTTCTTTGCAGTTTTTGCACCTCTGAGCAGGAAGCAGCCGTGGTGCACAGGTGGGGCCGTGCCCTGCATCCCCTGCACAAACACTGTGAGAGAGCAGAGCGGGCTCCTGCGGGCTGCAGTCAGCCCTCTGCTCCCATGTCTTGAGTTTAAATGAGGACTGCAAAGACAAAGCCTGGTGCTTGTGTGAGCAAAGAGCCGTTATGGGGATAAGGGCGAACACTTCAGCCTCATTGAGGGGATGGAAATGGGGGTGTTTGATGGCTGGCCCCTGGCCCCCACCTCCATTCTGATTCGGATGCAGGAAAGCCCTCAGCTTGTGCCTGGAGCCAGTAATTCCTGCATCCTTTGACTTTAAATCGTTCACTACTGTGCTGAGCATTTGTGAATGAATGTGGAGGAAAATCAATGCATGAGAAGGGCAGAGCAGGAAGAGGATGCAGTTCTTCCCAAGGCATTTTCCTGGCTGTGTGTGGCCTGATCCCAAATTTTCTGTCGGTATTTAAATTTAGAAATGGATTCTTTTGGAACGAGGCACTTTCACCATACATTCCAGAAGCCTTCTGTGTAATGTAATCCCAGGCAGGTTGGGTGCTCTGCTGCTCTGATCTGTGCTTACATCCCTTTGCAAGACCCCAAGCTGCTGTTTCTCCTCCTAGTCCCCCCAATATTTGCTAGAAATTTGTTTCTGAAGCCTTTTGCACCTTCCTGTCCCTTGTTTCTATTTAACAAGGTGTTATTTTTAGAGATGTTAGGCGTGAAAATAACCTGTATGTTTCTAAAATGCAAATTCCATTTCTTTGATGGCTGCCATTAGCACTGAGTGTTTAAATGCTCTGGAAATGGAATGCGTTTTTAAAATTAGTCTGAACGATGATATAGTTAATATTTCTGATGTCTGTTTTTTCATATCTGCCACTCATTTCCAGCACAGCTCAGCTTAATAGTTCCGGGCATCTTCTTGCTTACAGATCATCAATTAGTGAAGTTGCAGATGAAGGACAATAAAAACTCCTCCAACAGTGACAGGTGCTATTATACACTTCAACCACTTCCAGTTAAGTCAAAAAGGGAAGAAATTAAGGTTTTACATACTTCCACCTAGTGTGCATGGGGGAAATTGCACCTGTGCTTAAATCCCAGCAGTTCCACCTTACAGAGATCCTTTGTTTATTGGGCTCTGCTAATCAGTTGGTGCCGAAGGAGCGTGCAGGGCTGGCAGGTTTGAGCTCCAGGTATTGATGCCTTGCTGCCTTTGTGATGTCTATTAAATGGTGATGCACAGGTTTAAGAAAAATCACCTTTCACTGCACAGTGTTCAGATTCTGCTTCGGTATGTTCTGCTCTATTTACTTGTCATCCCGTGCTGGAGCTTGGGCGGCGTGATTTATGACTGATTGCTGCTGAAATAAAATTAAAGTGGCTGTTCAGTTATTTAAGAGCCAATTAAGTTGGGTTTTATTCTGATGTAACGTTTCCAACAAAAGCGCATAAAACCCAGCACGGGGGGGGGGAAGGTGGACCATTTATTTTCCTGCCTTTTGGTAACTTTCAGAGGCAGAGAGACATTCCCCTGGCAGTGTGTTATCCCAGCTGTGGCTGCGTTGCCCCATGGGATGGGTGCTTCTGCTGATGGTGTGCTGTGGGATCCCCGGCCCTGGGCTGCTATGGGGTTCTGCTTTTCCTAATGTGTGACCATTAAAATGCATCTCTTGCTGGTGAAATGACAGTGGCAATCCCAGCTTTACTTTGGCAGTGTAACACTGTAGATACCTCCTGTGGGTTACGGAGGCGCAGGCTGAGATTATTTCATTATTAAGGGTCTGGTTTGCTGTATTTTTTATTAAAAATATATCAGATATTGATGCAGATATAATTTTATTTCTGCTAACCAGACAAGCCTGCACTCGTCAGCTCGCAGATTGCAACGTCTGTCTCTGTCAGGATCACAGATAGGGAGGAAATGATTTATTCGAGTTTCCAGGGCTTAGATAAAACCCTACCTGGTTGTGTGCAGATGGTGCCCAGAGGATAATGCACAGCTCAGATATTTGTGTAAAGCACCGTGCCTTTGTACCAGCACCACATCTTCAATGCAGCAGTAATAAGGAGGTTTCCACTGCTATTGTACTAGCCTGTTTTATTCAGGGGATTGAATTAATTGCCAAGGGTAGAGCAAATTGGTCCTTCAGCCACCCAAACGTGTCGAGACGGGCATCAGCCAGGTGCAGCCCTTGGTGCAGATCCCACACAAACACAGTGCAGAAGCAGCCCCATCCCTTCCTTCCACTTGTAAGAGTGCTGGGTGCCCCACTGCTTGGGTGTCCCTTTGGTGCTCCATGTGGTTCTTGTGTCCCCCATCTCCAGCTGGGTGCTCTAAGGGCTGTGGAGCATTGCCTGGTTGATCCTGGAGAATGCTTCGTGCTTTGGGGTGACAGTTATTGGGGTGATGCAGAGCAGGAGCAAGAGAACCCCTGGGTTTTGGGTGGGAGCTGGTGATGGTTGCAGGTGTTTTTGGGGGTACCTTCACCTCTTTATAAAATGCTCTAGCAGTATGTGGTAAGGCCAACTCTGGCAGTGGCACTAATTCTCAATAAATGTTTACTAAACATCGTTAATGGATTTAAAATGTTTTTAGGAATACTTATTAGCCCTTCAGAATGCCTTGGTGAAGGGAGCCTGCCTCCATGGGGGGCTGCCATTTTAATGCTTCCCAGCAGGAGGCCTATTTGGATGATGCAAATTAGGTTGGAAAAAGTAGGCTAAGCCATTAAAAGTATGAGAGATCATGAAATGTAACATTTTTAAGGTGACTTGTTCTTCTAATTATTAACATTCTTGCTACCATCCTTTAAGTATGCCACTTTATTTTCCTTAATTCTCACATCCTTGCCTTACTGCTAACAACCTCAGCGCTGTTTGCTCTTGCAGCCACTCCTCAAAATGGAAGCTGTAGTCCATTTGCTGTTTTATCACCACCAAGGTGCTTGGAAGTACCACCACGTGCTGCGTTTGGTTGTATAATTAGAAATGCAGATACAGACCTTTTTGTTGCGCTGTGCTTCATTTTTTTTCACCCTGCTAACATTAATAGGAACTGAAGGTTAAACTTCTCTTATGTAAACTCTGGTTGTTTGCAGGATGCTTATTGGCAAGGTGATTAATTCTGGCAGTCAGAAAGGGATTTGCCTGCAGGTGGGTGGAGGTGGGCACCAGTCCCTGCAAGGCTGGATCCTGGGAGAGGATGCACTGCCATGGTCACCAGGATGAGCTGTTAGGAGCTCCACTGTCCAGAGCAAGGATCAGGGAAGGGAATGTCTTCGTGGGACTTGTGCCATCCCAGTCACACCTTGTTATGCTTCCAAGAGCCTCCTGCTCACATCTGACCCCAGACACGTGCAGGATGTGTGTCTGGGCCCATGTGGTGTGCTGCTGTGGCATGCACTGATGCTGTAAGGTCAGAGTTTACACCCCTCCAACCAAAGATAGTGCATGCAGAGCTCAGGAAGGCACCAGCAGCCATTCCCACCTCACGCAACAATGAAGAGGTCTCTGAAAGCTGTGGGGGATCCCAAAGCCTGCTGCAGGGTGGGTGGGTGCTAGGCAGTGCTAACAAAGGGCCTTTGATAGAGCAGGGATGAGCTGCTGGCAGCAGGTGACATGGAGCTGTGGCACACGGTGAGGCCCCAGCTGCCCTTCCCCTGCAGCTCAGGTTCTACACCACTGCTGCAACCCATCCTCATCCTCTGCATTGCTGCAACCCATCCTCATCCTCCTCTGCGTCTGTTCCTGTGGGCAGCCAGAGGGGCAGTGCTCCTGGTGCCTGCCAGCTCGTGAGTTTCATTTAATCCTATTAATTTTTAATAGAAAATTAATATTAAACTAGCTTATTTCCAGCCTTTGTAGAGATTAGACTCCCAATTTGTGTTTGCTTTGGAGAAGAGCACTGAATCCTGCAGGCCCTGGGGATGTCTGGCTGCAGGGCTGTCAACTCCAGCAGGCAGATAGCAGTGCCCAGCCCTCCTTTAACAATCTCCAGCAGATGGGTTTCAGACATGCATCCCTAAACCTAGCGCTCTGCAGAAGGATGGTGTTGGACAAACTTAGGGAATGGGGATTTCCAGCTCAAGGTATGGAACGAGCGTATCGTGTTGGTTAGCACAGAGCTGACCTGGCTGATGTCTAGAGGCTTAGGGTTGAACAGCAGTTTGATGAGGACTTTGGTACATAATAATTAATGGGACTTAGGGTTTCTCTTAATCAGGAAAGCATGTTTTCCATTGCCATGTTGTCTTCAAGGTGATATGTCAGGGTTGCAAGAGGGAGGTAGCCTCTAAAACAGTAAATGTGAAGGAGGAAGGCCTGCTGGGCAAGCCGATGCTATCTTTCTCTTTAAGAGAGGTTCTGGGAAAGTAAACTGCATTCCTTCGCTCTTGCAGACTTTTTCAGTTGTTTTTTTTTCCTCCCAACTCAGCCTGATGTTATCTTATAAGTAATCATTGCATCATACTTGCTTTATTCTCTACTGGGAAGTGAAATAATTGCTGTACACTTTTTAACGGGTGGCGTTTGGGAAGCCTGGTAACTCTGAAATGCAGATGAGCAGAGCAACAGCTATTGCAACGCTCGTCTGTCTCAGAGCTTCCCTGGGCCCTGGTGGGCAGCAGGGGAGGAGGAGGAGGCATGAGCAGCAGCCACAGCATCGTGGGGCCTTGGGCTCCATGGTAAAAGTAAAGCTGGCAGCCATGATGTGCCATGCGCTCAGGTACCTCTCATCTTTGGGAATATTCAGCCAGACTTTCCTTATGAAGTAGTATTATATGCTATTAATTATTCATTGCCAGTTTAATTCTTCTTTCTT
Source organism: Tragopan temminckii (assembly GCA_028571105.1). Lineage (NCBI taxonomy): Eukaryota > Metazoa > Chordata > Aves > Galliformes > Phasianidae > Tragopan > Tragopan temminckii. Next base: position 35,472,881 of record JAOWBP010002559.1, on the reverse strand, counting down.
GCATATTTAATTGCAATAGCGTGCTGTATGTCACAGTGATTTCCCAGAAGAACACTTCACCAAAGGAAAGCTGTTCAGGTATATAGTCTTAAATGAAATGTGTCCGAGCTCATTTTGTTGTTTCATTTCGGAGCAGAATAGGATATTGTCAGATGTTTCTTATGGGGAAGCAATCACACAAAATCAGGATTTCGCTTAATCTTTTCAGTGAAATCCTTGGAGCTGAAATAGCTGCTTTGATTTTTGCTGGTGACGTTGGCATTGTCTCGTTTGTTTGATGAGGAAAAATGCTTAATGGGAGGGAGGACATGATTTTTGTTTTCTTCTCCGTGAGGTGGGGGGGGGCTATCTTGAGGACTGTGGGAGTGCCAATCGATTCCTTTCAGAAGATGAAGGAGGGGAATAAGATTTTCATCGAGTTTTTTTCCAGCTATCAGAGCAGTGCTGCGTGATGAAGAATTACGGTGGCTGTTTTTTAGAAGATCAGGACAGGCTTTGGTGCTGGATGTGAGAAAACACCGGGCAGATGGGAATTACAGCTGCGTTCCCCGTGTGCTTTGCATTGTCATCGTGGAGCTGCTGGGTGTGGGTGAGCACTGAGCCCTCGTGCTGGGAGGGCACAATTGTTCTCTGCTGTTTGCTGCAGGAGTCGAAACTTTTGAAAAATGTGTTTGCACCGCGTCTGAGCCGGAGGAGAGAGGACATAGCAGAGCCTGCTATCTGTTTACTGCTCAGATAAGGAGGTGGAATAGATTGCTGGCCTGTTTCTGAACTCTGCTTAATGAATGGTTGCTAGGCAAATTGCATCTCAATCAGTTTAATCCTCGAGATGTCATTTACAGGTCTGCTCTTTGTGAGGGCCGTGGCTGTGATCTCACACGCTGCACCAGGCCACAAATTGCTGGCAAAGCAGCTAAGCAGAGCCCCAAAACGCTTGGCAGGGACGGGAGGGCACTGGGTCAGCCTCACGTCGTAATGCTTCAGTGCTGGGTGAACAGGAAGGGAAACATTTCTCAATGGGGACTGCACTGCTGCCTGGACGGAAGGTATTTATATTTGGGCTGAGTTGGCTGAGAGAGTGATGTGGTTTCAGGGTGTGTCCGTGGGACGTGACGCACTCTGGCTCATAAGAGGTGTTGTTTATTACCTGATACGGGGCAGGGGGCCGGCGATGGCCTCAGTGACCCCGCTGTGATCAGGGAAGGGCTTGGGACTGCTGGATCCAGTCTTCAGCTGCTGCAGTAGTGGACTTTCTCCCTCAGAATCAGGCGAGAACCGATGACTTAAGTCTGCACCTCTATACATTGAGCCCGTGCTTTAGTCCAAAGGAACAAGTTTCCTAACACGGTTAAGCTTTAACAGTCTCTTTTTATCAAAAGATAACAAAATAGAGGTTCTTATTGGTTTCCCATAACAGAGGTTAATCTGACTGCGGTCAGAACATTGTTCTTTGCATGGCTACACCTTCCTTTAGTTTCAAATCTGTCCTCTTTAAATGCTGTGTGTCAAGACACTGTAAAGGCGGACTGGAAAAGACTGGACTTGTTGAGCAGCAAAGGCATTTTGGAGCTGTTTGTTTTGCTGTGAGTTGGTATGAAATGTCCTTTGTGTGGCCCAGTTACTAAAAGTGCCAGTGAAAGCACTTGGCAGCGTTTGCCTTGTTTGAATGTGTGCAGCTTTTGTGTTGTTTGAGAATACTGTTAAAATTTTAGGAAAAGATTGCATTAAAACGTGCAGAGCATATGCAGAATATTCCCCTTTAGTCGCCAGCAAAATGCCAGCAGTGCGTGCATCTTGAGCTGGGGATGGGAAGGGGGCTGCTGAACAGAAGACTCTGTGATCAGAGTGCTTTTCATGCAAATGAAGATTTATTTTTTTTTTTACGTGCTGCTGAATCAGGGCCTTGTGCAGCGAGTACAGCACAGAAGTGATAAGATCACTTTGTCATAGCTTGAAATTGTGCCCAGCGTGTCTTTCAGCCTGCTGAAACAGGCAAGGAACACTCTTGATAAGGGCACAGCAATAGCTTCTAGAACCCAGCATGGCTGCACTCCTGCTCCTGTCCAGCTGAGACACGCCATGCCACCCATGCATGTGTTCTTCTTGTTGCCTGGCTGTTGTCCTGAGAAGGTCTAAAGTCTGTTGGCTTTCCTTTTGTATTTATTAGCTAATATCATCTTCCCTTTCATGCTTAGAACCGGTTTGGTTTAATGAGGACTGTTGCTGCCAACAAGCAAATGGATCTGCGTAGTTAAATGGGTATCTAAATCTTCCCTGCAGATGGGTAGTGCTCAGCAGCCTGGTGTGACCTTGGTAGAAGTTCTCCAGCGTGTTACTTTCCCTCTTTATTTATCACTCTTGCTGTGTAGCAGCTTTTCTTACGGAGAAGCATCTGAGCTATTGGAAATCTGTCCTCGCTTCTCTTCCTCTCTCCAGAGACACCGTCAGCATAACACCCGGGCTGTTTAGACTGAGGTCTAAATATTCTGCTTTGGCACAATCAGGAGGCATTCAGTAAAGGAAGGAGCAAGATGGGAAGAAGCTTCGGATTTAGGGCTGAGATTTTTAGATGCTTTTCAGTCCATAATTGCGAGCAGTCTTGGTGAGAAAGGTCAAAGATTTCCTTCACACGAGGTGCCTCAGGATGCGTGTTGAGCATCTATCAGAACATACAGCACAAAAGGGAGAAATGTGCTCAACAACCATCAGATTGCAGCACGGGACTCTCCATACTTCCAGTTGTCACCTGAAGATTCTAGAAACAGTTCTTGGCCCTATTTTGCAGTCTCCAGTTCTTGTCTTTCTCATCAGGATCTCCTTTTTAACCCCACACGTTCCTGGAGGGTTTCAGAGTGGGGGAGTGGAACCTTTTCCCTGGTTTTCTCATGCAAATTACGGTATGGATTATTCTATGTTTAAAATCTGGTTTATACTGGCTTCTGAATTTCATTCAAAATCAGCATCTGGAGAGCTTTCTGATCTGCTGTGTGCAGCTGTTGTCATCTGTTCAAATGACTTCTGCTTAATTTTTAGCAAAGGGCAAAGAGCTCCATCATTCTAGCCCAGAGGAAATGGTTCACCTACCACACTTAGAAGTTTCCCCAAGCACACAGCTGACCCAGCAGGTATTTGTAATCCTTTCTATCAGAAAGCATGGCAGCTACAGGTATCTGTTTATTCTCTGCTCTTTGGGACCTGTGGGGCTGCAACCTGCAGTTTGTGGTTGGCAAAGCCTCGTCCCCCTGTGCTGAGCATGGATCTGAGCAGCTGCTCTGGGCAGAATCCCCTCCTTGTCCCTGAGCAGCACAGTGCCCTCCTCTGGAGGCTCCTCACACGCTGCTGCTTCTCACTGTCAGATCTGGGTGCAGTCACAGAGGGAGTACCAGGTTATGTACCCAAGCAGCCGTTACATTCCGAGTGTGTTTCCTCTGATTTGCCAGGAGCTTTCTGCTCTGCTCTTTGCTGGAGACTCACAATGTGTGCCCTTGGCTGGGTACATGCTTCCTGTGTCTTTCTTGCTTTGAAATGGGTTCCTGTTGCTCTTTGGCAGGCCCTGAAGCAGCGATCTGTGGAAAGAGCACATTCAGAGCTAGAGTGACTTTACTTCTTTGTTTTCTCTCTTTCTTTAGGCCTGTATGGGATCAGCTGGTCCCACATTATGTGTGAAGTAGTTAAAATTTAGCCTGCATCTGTAGGATGTGATTTCTTCTCCCCCCGCCCCCAGTTGCTTTGATCAAATCAGAATATAAAAGCAGCGCTTTCATTTCTGGTTTTGTAGTTTCAAAGACAATCTCTTGACACGTTCTAGCAGTCCGGACCCGAGTCCTTTTCTTCCTTCATCCAAAGGCACACTGTGCCTTGCACCTTCCTCCATATCAGCAGTTAGGATCTGCGTTGGCTTTTATCTGAATCAAAAGACAAATGGAAGAGGGCAGGACACTGCAGGAATGGGAAGCAGACGTACACGTGCAATGGAAATATGTAATCCTTACATTCAGGCTACCATATGGAGTGCAGACCAATTTCTGTATTGGATATTTGTAGCCTGTGCTTCCAGAAATGTGAGTTTAGATTTCAGGCTTTGAAGGCTGGCTAATCCCCCCAGCAGTTAATACCAACATAGCATTCTGTGATGTCAAGCCTTTCCTTCTAAATGCTGTGTTGGCTTTTTTCTCTTTTTTTTTTTTTTTTGCATATGTCAAATACACAAAGCAACTCTCCATTTGAGAAATTAGCATTCAGACACTCTGTAAGCACTTTATTTTTGCTTGCTTTGTATGCAGCTGAACTCATGTCCAGGCTGGTAGTTGCTGAGCTTCCATTTCTCCACGTGTGTCAGTGCTGTTTGGCCAGACTTGGTCCAGTGTCCTAAAAACACACTTGTAACCCTCGTGCTGGAGCAGCACATCTGCAGACCTACTGCTGGGGTGAGGATTATCCTAAAAAACCTCTTCCTCAGCAAGATGAGCATTCTGGTCGTTGCCATCCTTGTCAAAATCCAAGTTGTGTCTGACAGCATTTGTAGGTTTGGGATACGCGTTGCTTTTTCAGAGTTGGAGCTCTTCAAGCAAAGCTCTCTACGTTAAGGAGTCAGATTCAGCTATTCAAAGCAAGTTGATAAATTGCTTTTCATTAAGCGTCGAGTGCCAAGGGGTTCAGTATGTGTTCCAAGAGCAAAATACATTAATTACAGCTTCTGTAGAGCATTTATCAATCACACGGTTATAAACAGTACTAATGCAGCTAATTGAAGGTTGAAAAATTTACTTTTTAGAATTTGTTGACTGGCTTGGTTACTCTGTGGTTGGAAAAGCAGTGGCCTGGGTATGAGGAACAGCTACAGCTGTGCGTCTCTGTCCTGTCTGCAATTCATTTGCTGCACCTCGCTGTGAAAAAAACAAATGTGTGTGTGCAGGTTTTTGCTGGGGGTGATGTGTTTGTGGCTGCTCAGACCACTGGGTGAGATTGCTCTGCAGTGTTTTGCTGGGCCTGTAGACAGGGATCTGTCAGTGGTTCCTGCACTGTGCGGAGCCTTTGAGCACCTTGCGTAACTTGTGTTGCTCTCCCCGTCATTGTTTGAGCAGCTGGCAGTGCCACCGGTCAGTTGTGCTTGTTGGAAAAGCACGGAGCAAAGCATGGACTTCTTTACTGTAGCACAAAAAAAGAACCTATTTCTTGCAGTGAGATAACCTTTGAGTTTCTTGGTGAGGGCAGAGTTCTGTGTCGGTACGCCCCAGCAGGAGCCGGCACCTCGCCTGGAGCTGGGAGGAAAATGCCTTCCTGGGCACAGCAGCGTCTGTCTGTCTGTGCTCTGTGTTCCCCTGGCAGCTTGTCTTGTGCCTGCAGTCACAGATGAATCTCCAAGCTGCTTTGTCAGGATCCAGCAGAACCTCTGTGTCCCACCAAGGGACGCATGCACAGCCAGCACAGACCGAGCACAGACCCCACGTGTTCATCCAGCACCGTCACATCCAGCCCTGAGTGAGTCACTCCTTGTCTCACCATGAGAGCTCTGCTCCTTGCTTTGCATGTTCATCCTGCCTTATCTTATTTGCAAATATTTTCTCATTTTCAAGGGAATCTATTTTTAAAACGGGAGTTGAAACACATTTTTCAGTCTCTAACACATCTGGTTTGTTGTTTGTGTGTTGTGGATAGGCAAAATATGTTCAAAGTTGGCTCTGATAAAGTATTTTTTTTTTTTAAATAATCAGCTTGTAATAAAGGAAAGAGCCACTTTCCTGCTCGGGGAACTGTCATAATCTCTAATTTCTAATGATGTTTTAAAAGGAAAAACTGTCATTCTTCTGTCACGTGCAGCCACAAGGATTTCTGTAAGTCATGATTAAGACTTAAGTCCTGGGCTCTTCTAGGGGAAGTGTGGAATGAGAGAAGATAACGGTGGAGGTGGTCCAGGCACCAGAGAGGGAAGTATTTCATGTTCCTTCCCCCTTCGCCCAGGCACTCAGTAAAGCTTCCTGCTCCTCTACAAAGCAGTGCAGGGCAGGAGGAGGTGTCAGGAGATGCTACGGCTGAGTGTGCAAAGAGCACACAGCCCATGCAGCTCCTTGGTGGGGCAGTAAGCTGCGGAACCTCACCTTGCTCCCAGCCACCTGAACACATGGGAGTGCAGCACACACGTGCTGGTGCTGAGGTTGCAGCTGTACATCCTGCTCTGGGGAGGGGATCTGTGCATAGTAGGGTTCCTTATCACTGAGGGCAGAAGGAAGCTGTGCGTGAGAACGGAGAAGGGCTGTTGGTGGGAGTAGTGCCTCATTGCTGGGCATCCTTTCTCTCTCTCCTAAATGCAGATTTATGCACTGTGAAACAGAACTAAAATACATCCCAGACTGTTTCTGCATCCCCATTACCCACCAATACAGCACTGAAAACCTCAGAGTTGGAGGTTACCATATAAAAGGCGAAGGAAAATTAATTAAAGGTCAGAGTGCTTCAGCATAGTAAAAATTCAGAGGAGGCAAGTTCAGAGTTATTCAAATCGCTTTGAATACGGGCAGGCTGATTTTCCTATTTCTTGCTTGAGTTCCCATAGTGTAAGTAATCTCCCTCTGTCTCATAACTGACCACGAGTGTATGTGTTTCAAGCACTGCCAGAAATGCTCCTTTGAAGCTGTGGCCAGGCACTGCAGATGTCCCAGCTTGTCTTTTCTGCATCTTTCCTGCCCTTCGAAGAGACCTGCCACACCTGGCAGGACCTCCTCCTGGCTGCCTCGTCTATCAGCTCCCTCCACATTGCAAAACAGGGAGTTAAATCTAAAAATAGGCTTAAAAAGAGGTGATAGGCTTTGAGTAGAGTAAAATAAGCCACCGATTTGGGTCATGAAAGGGAATTTATATCACTAGTTCTCTGTTCCAGCTTTCTTGAGCTAAAATTCTGCTTTGACAAATGAGAAGGAAGAGCAGCAGCAGTGAGTAAATGGAGTGGAGGAGTGCAGTGTGGTCTGATTCCAGTTTCTCCCCGGATTTTGACCTTGTAAATGTAATGTGAGATGTCAAGGTGGTATTGAATGTTCTGCAGTTGAATTTATCTCCGTAGTATTCTTCAATGGTAGAAAACTGTCACCCACTGCTATCCATTTAGAAGGGAACAAACGTGGCATGGGGTGATTAAACGCCCCATCCAAAATGACGTCAGGAACCCATGGTGAGCCAGATACATCCTCTGTCTGCCCTGTCATAGGCTAGCTCCATAATCATGAGACCGGTCTTGGAACATAAATCTGGTCCAAAACCCCCTTAAGCTTCTGCAGAATGAGTTGTGAGCAATTTTTGCCCGTTTCAGTGCGCTCGTGTGGCTTCAGTCACGTGTGTGAAGTGCTTCGCTCTGCTTTGGTGCAGGACAGCGTGTTAATAATTACAATTGGAAGGAAGTCCTGAAGCAGTCTGGGGGGGATGACTGCTGCTTTCTGGTCTGTTGGGTAACAGAAATGCCAAGCACAAGCAGGTGAAGCAGCAGCAGTTAGGAGTGGGGCTCGCTTCCCCAGCCACCAGCATGGCCTGGGCACGGGCGGCAGCTCAGTTCTTGGCTGAGGACAGCCCTGCTGGTGGCTGTATCAGCCCAGCTAACGAGCAGCATGCGAAGTCGTGCTGTGATTGGGCTGTTACACTGCTAGCAGTTTCATTTGCAAAGTGCAGGCAGGAGCAGGCTTCTTGCCAGCAACAGCTTCATTCAGATTAGGGCTTTAGTTCAATTATGTCCAATTAACTTTTATTGCAGATAGCAGTGATAATTACTTGCAAGTCAATTTTTTGGCTGTGGTTATCCCAGGGCTAAAGTCTGAGCTTGATGGATTTTAATAACTGCAGTGACGTCGAGCTTTTCCTCGTTTTTTCTTCTTTAGGCCTCAATTAGATGAAAGGTCAGAAGCTATGTAAAAACCCATCGTACAATTAAAGCCAACTGTTCTGCTCTCAGCAGATGTGTAACGCTGTGGTTTAAAATAATCTGTTGGGACCAACCTAAAAACAGCTCTTCAGAGCTGGGGATCGTAACCTTGAGCTGTGCTGCTTCGCCCAGGACTGGGTCTGATAGGACTGATGTTGCCTTTCTTCCTGCGCTTCATCCTGCTCAAATTGCTCACCTGGAAGCCTTCAGTGGCAATCTTTGGGCATGAGGAGTGTGTGTGAGCACTGTGCTGATCCCCCAAGGCTTCTTCATTTTCCTCCTTGCCCTGTGAGCAGAGCTCTGCTCAGAGCAGAGCACGTGCATGTAAATCCTCCCCGCTCTCCCCTCCAAACCGTTGAATTTTGCTGCCTGAGTTAAGTTATAAATACAGGTCAGCCCCAAAGGCAAAACGGTTTATGAACAAAATCATAGTTAATTAAACTGCAAGAAGCAGAAATTGATTCTGATTGAAACTGTTGCAGGGCTCTGCAAAAGGTCCACCCGAGCAGAGAGCCAGGAGGCACGGTGCTGCTGGATGCTGACGGAGCACTGCGCTGCTCCCGTTGTTCAGTCTTCCTAATTCCTGATCCCCAAATACACTGATGCTGCTGTGATTGATTACCGTTACGGAGTGCCTCTCCGCAAGTTATTTTGCAGTTTTCCATTTTTAAAACATTAAGAGGATGAGCTGCCAGCTGGTGTGGTTAGTTCATTGCGCTCCGGGAACCGGTGGGATTCTGTCTGGCTCTTCTGCAGCCCCGAGCGGGCGCACACTGCGGTAAGTGTGCAGGGAGCAGCTGCTGTCAGGGGGCTTCAGCTTGGTGTGAACCAATTTGTAAGCCCTCAGTATTTAGGTTACTTTGAGAGAGGGAGAAGGAATGAGTCTCGTTTGGTCTCGAGCAGCCTGCTGGGGGGTAAATGAGACACCGAGGTTCCCCTGGAGCATGAAGGTTGCCCTGGATTCACTTGTGTTTCCTGGCAAGCTGCTGCAAACATTTGTACCAAAGAAACCTTACAATCCACCTTCATTTTTGGGGGTTTGCTTGCGGCATTTATACATGCTGACCCCAGGCTGTGCAGCCCACGTTCAGGGTTTGCCCCCAATCCCATCAGCAGTGATGGAATCCCACGCAGCCTCCTCATGAGTAAGGAGGAGCAGCAGAGCGGAGCAGTCGGCTGCAAGCACTGGGCAGCATCTCCCAGCTCACGGGACCCCATGATGCTGGAAGCACGGAGCGATTTGGAGCTTTCCTTTTGTGTGGGGAGCTGCTGCTGCTCCTGCCAGCCCCAGCTTGGTGAACAGGCCCGCAGTTCATCTCGGAATTTCAACCACGCGTGTTTACTTTCATGAATCTAACTTTAGACTTCGCCAGCTTGCTTTCGTCTCAACCAGCCTGGTTTCCCATCTTTCACTGGCCGGAGGTGGTCTGTGGGGAGTGTTTCCTTTGTGTGCTTACCCTGTAAGGCCTCCGAGAGCTTCAGAAACTCCTGTGTGTAAAAACATGGCAGCGACTCTACGTACAGGGTCTGTTTATATAACGATAAAACTGTGAGTGCATGAGACATTTCCTACTAGCGCCGAGTTGCTCTACACCTAGGCTTTATTCTGCCTTTTGAAGGTCCCTCCTGGCATGGGATCTGGCAGAGGCAGGACAGAACTTTGAATACCAGCCAGCAAATTCTGTATGTTTTTATAGAAATACATTCAGTGCAGAGAGGCAGCGCTGTGGAGAACGGCAGTGCTGTGGTGAGGCTGTGTGTCGACCCTCTGCGGAGGGCTGCTCTGCCACCCATGAACCCCAGGTCGCTCTCTGCAGGATGCTGTGGGCTGCCTGGAGCAGAAAACAGAATCACACAGTCAGGTTGGAAAAGAGCTCTCAGATCCCCAGTCCCCACCCCACCGTGCCCACTGACCGTGGCCCTCAGTGCCACATCCCAACCCCTCTGGGACACCTCCAAGGATGGGGACTCCCCCCTTTGGTTCGTAACTTTTCCAATGTGTTTGTGGTCAGCTGCTGAGATAGCAGTTTTGAAAAGATATGAATAGAGAACAAAAATCGGAGCGCGGTTGTAATTATAATATGGAATTCAGTGATGAAGTGTGGTCAGCACTTCTGTGCAAATCTGAATTCCTTTTTTTAATGCTCAGCAGTGACCTAGATGGCATCAATTTGCTTATTGCAAATCAGGCTCAGAGAATGAATTTATGCTTCCACTTTACAGTGATTTTTTTTTTTTTAAAGGCAGATATTTCCTTTAAAAACACTATTGCCACCTCAATCCTTTCTGAACCTTTGGCGTCACCTAAGATGATGATACGTGATGTCTGCAGGAGCAGCTCACTGGTGCAGGTGTGTTTCTCACATGGTGACCTGTGTCTGCACGCAGCAGCACTGTTATCTGGGGAGATGGGGGCAAGGAGAAGGCAGCTGATATCTCCAGCGTGGCTCACTTGGTGACTTGGAGCCCACGTTGGCTTTGTTGTTGGAACAGCGATTTGTACACCGGTGGTGGGAGCGTTGCTGTGTGGTGATATCTCAGGAGTTTGGGTGCTTTGGTTTGAGGTTTGGTGCCGGATGTGCTGAGCTACAGATGGCAGCAGCTCCCTGCTCCCTCGTGGTGGCTTCCTTACCACCTGGAACAACCAGCTTTGAATCCAAGGGCAGACTTATGGATTACCCCATGTGCCAGACAGCAGAGGAGAGCAAGGCGGGTATTTGAGTTTTAATCAAGGTATTTGAGTTTTAACAGAGATATTTTAGTTCTAACCCACTTCTCATTGCTGTCCCCAGATGCGGAGGTGACGTGCATCTGTGCTTGGTCAGGCCTTCACGCAGCAATGGCTCTCTGCCTTTCTTCTCTCTGTTCCTCCTTGTATTATAACTTTGAATTGTCTCTCTGTTGTTGCAGTGTGCAGAGGAGTGAATGGCCCATGTTGTGTTAGTGCCTGTCTGCCATGCTGGCCTGTCTGCCAGGACCAGGTGACCTCTCCTTTCAGCTTCTTTCTTACACGCAGATGAACACTGGACTTCAGAAATGTGAGTGACGTTTTGTCTGCAGGATGTGGTTAACTGTTAAATCTGGCTCTGGTACAGCTGTGAAACAAAACGTTTAGGGTACAGCGGAAAAACTATTTAATGCTAGAGACTGGGTTCAGTTCTGCCTTCAGGGCATCCATCAATAACGGCCATGCGAAATCGCTATGGAGGTTCACGTGTGTGCAGCAAGGCTTGACAAAGGTTAATTTTAACCACAGCAAGACAAAATGCAGGCATGGTTTCTGTGAGATTCTTGCCTCTGCTGAAAACATGTTGTGCTAGAAGTGTGTCGCTTGACTTGCTGCTTAGCACAACTTTTATTCCCCACTCCTTTTTGTTTCCATCCATCTAATGGCACCACTAAAAGCTGGATCAGGCTAATGCAAACCTTTTGAGGTCAGCTCTGTTCTACATACCTGGGCCACAGGCTGCAAATATTGGTGATCTCACCCAAATTACTAAAGTTCAAAGTTTCCTTCTTCTTTCTGATGTCTCTGGTGCTCTGAAAATATGTCTGCAGAGTATTGTGATAACTCATGTGCAGTAACTTCAGCCTTTTTCTGATAGTGGAACCTGTCTTTTTAGAAGAACTTGCACTGGGAATTCAAGTTTATTGGCTAGAGTTACTTTAAATCTGACTCTGTCTCTTTCTCACTGAGCTTGCACCGCGGTTGATCAGCTGAAATAGCAGGGATACACATAAGGTCTGTGTTCCTGGTTCGTAGGGCTGTAACCTTGTATTTGAAATGTGCACTGGGAGATCTCAGCGCCCTCACTTTGCTCCTGGGCTCGTTGCTCTTGAAAACCAAATAATTAACACTCCAGTTATAGCTAAATTCTTAATATGGTGAGATTTGTGATGCTACTGAAAATAGGTAAGCTAATTTTGCAATTAAGGATGACATTCTCAAGGTACCAGTCCTGCCAGCAGTGAACGACATCGCTCACGTACACACGTGCGCTCCACAGGCTCACTAATTGCAGTGACACTTGTGGCAGTAGTAAAAACCTTTCCCCGCTGAAGGACTTCATTAGACAGCGTGGGCTCTCCCTGCTTTCCCTTCTCATTGCCAGTTTGAGTTTTGCTGAACAAACAAGGTAGGCTGCTGTGGTGAGGCTGTGCCTGGGTCCATGCGTTACGTGAGGCTTTGGTGGATTGGAACGCTCCGTCCTGAGAGCAAATTGTGCAGGCTGCATGAGGGTAGCGCCATTAGGCACTTGCTAATTACACATCTTGTGTGCTAACCTGGTGCTGTTCCTGGGGGTGGGTTACCCCCATGCTGAAGGCAGCGCTGGGTGAAGGGCTCAGGGCACTGCAGTGAAAGGAATTGAGGACAGAGGTAGCTGGCAGGCTGGAGGTAATGCTCTTCTCTTCTACTTTGTTCTGATTTATATGGAAACAAAACTGCTCGTGCAGACCTTGCTCACTCCTGCTGCAGATGTGCACAGGATTAATTGGTGCAGTTCTCTGCATACTGTGTATGCACGAGTAGTCTAGCCCCTGGCCAGAGGAAAGTTGAGTTAATGAGTATTTTTAATGAGCGGTGACTTGTGACTTTTGATGGGGGGTGGGGGGGGTGGAATAGGGCTTTAATAATGGTGCTGTTGCTTTGCTAAAAGGCCCAGAACTCCACCTGATGACCTTTACTCAGATGTTTGTATTCATAATTTCTATGTGTCATTTCCTGGATCAAACTTTTGATTCACGCTTAAAAAATCCACATTAGCTCAATTACCTGTTTTTTTTTCTTTTCTTACTTTCATATATGCAGCCTTTTCACGAAGCTGCTCTGTGGACTCATATGTGCACCTATTCATTTCTGTTGAAACTGACCACGGGACTGCAGATTTCAGTATTTCCCTTTGAATTCTGCAGCCTCTGCAGCATCACAGGAGGAGTTCCCCCTGACATCTGTCCTCTGGGGCGGAGAAGGGAGATGTGTGGTGACAGTGGCACAAAGTTGAGGTGAGAGGAAGAGGAGAGAGAGGAGCAGGCTGAGGCTGAAGGCAGGTCAGCAGCCAAACCCCATCCTCCCTGAGAGCTCTTTCTGTAGAGCCTGGAGAGGAGATGCTGCAGTTGAGACTCGAGCAGAGTGTGGCACAGCTGTTTTTCTCTGTCCCGGTGCAGATGCTCTCATTAGGGTAAGAATCCTGAAGGCTCTTTTGTTCTTAATGAAAAATTAACCGTGAGCAATTTTAGAAGCTGTGGGTTTTAAAGGCTTAGCGTGAGAGGCACTTAGAAGATGTTGCATGGGTGCTGAGGTGAGGCAGAGAAATGTGTCTCCTCCTGTGACAGAAATAGCAGCAGCGTGGGGAGCACGGAGCCGAGGAGCCATGTGCTGCCGTGCTGCTGGAGTGCGATCTCACAGCTTGCTGCTTTCTGGGGTAATTGCTCATATGCACAGCTCTATTCTGTAGTAAACACAACATCCTTAGGTTTCAACACAAGGCTTCTGCCTTTGTTTAGCAGAAGGTAACCCTGCAGCAGCTCGTCCCATTGTTTTCTTGATGGAACTTGTTTGTTTGCCACCGCCATCATCACTGTAAGGGCTGATGCATGCATTCTTTTTAGTATCAGCATTTTATTACAGTCTATTTTAGCTGGTTTTTTGTTCACTTAGTTGCCAGGCCTTGTTCTTTCCTGGTTGGTAAGGTGTTTGTTTAAGATATTCAAGCTCTCCATCACCCCGTAATGCTTTTCTCCCTTCTCAAAACACCTTTTATCCAGTCATCAAACCTTGCCTATGGAGCTACCAGCAGCACACAGTGCTGGGACCCTCAGAAACGCATCGTTTTGATCAGATCTGGGCAGAGCAGCCGGGTTCGATCCAGGTTTGGTCTGTGTGAGGGGGTGGTGTGTTTCAGAAGATCGTGTCCAAAGGCTCTCGGACACTTTCTTTACTGAAGTAGTAGATTTTCTTTCTTTTCCTGTGAGGTGACTTGGACTATGAAGAATAAGGATACTTTCTAAAGCAGAGGAAACATTGTTGAATTAAAAAGCTCTACATTGCAAAGAATGACTTGAGTAAAAAATCTTCCGTTATTCCTGCGTTCTGCTTGGACTTTCATATTTCAAAAAAAATTCAAGATTGAGGAAGATAGTATCTGCAGGCTAGCCATCCTTCTCTTCTAGACTATGATCAGAAACTATTAGTTTGGAAACAGTTCATGAGAGTTATTGCTTACTGACACTTTTGTCTTCAATCTGTTAAAATTTACAGTGATCTTTCTGTTGGATAGTATTTCACCTCTCTGAAAGATCCTCTCTTTAAATATCTTGTTGTCCCATTGCTTAATTGTTCCAATGGCATGGATTTATTTGTTCTATGCTTACAGTATGTTTTATTTGAAAACAAAATAAATAGGGGAACCCTAAAATATTCTTCTATCTTTATACTGAATTTAAAACTGTTGCTTATTCTTTATCTCATGTCAATGGGAAGATGTATTATAAAGAGAGTATCTGTTACCATTGTAGAATTGTAGGGGTTGGGAAGGACCTCTGGAGATCATCTAGTTGAACCCCCAGTTATGTCACTGACCATTATCATGGTCACGGAGGGACTCACCATGGAGTAAGAAAGAATGTCTTTTTTTCTTTTTTTTTCTGTTCTAGAATTTCTTGGGTTGTTTTTGATATTTGGACTGATCACCCAGCTGAATTTTACAAATTTTTGTTATACAAAGCAAGCCGTAAATACTCAGTATTTTGACTGAGAAGACTGTATAGTTTGAAGTTGAAGATGGAGCATGTTGAGCACTCAGCTTCGTTCCATCATCCCCATCTGGAGATCTTACTTTTCTCACCTGACACTTTAAGATAGAACTGGAATGTAAATCATATAAAATGACTTACCATTGAGAACAAACTATAGAATATAAGATGAACAGATATATGCATTACCAGCTATGCCATCGTATACATTATTTTTTTTTTTAACATAGAGATTTTCAGACTGAAGTCTTTTAAATAATCCATTTGCCTTTCAACCAGTTCTTAACATTCCAAATCCTAGTATCAAATTCTAATAATTTAGGTAGAAAGTTAAATACATGTACTGTCTATCTGTAGATGAAGTAGTCAAACTAGTTTGCAGGTAGAATGGAATTTAGACAGCACAAGCAAAGAATAAACTTAGTGTTGGACTCTTTCAAGGCTAAGTTTAAAACATCAGTCTTTGTTTCAGTGTTTGAAATAGAAATATCTGTCTTTCAAGTGGAGTTTCATGGTACGTTGTAATCAAAATAATTTATTAAAGCAGTAGAAGTTGATATATATTTCTCATGTTTCCTTTCCAACCTCTCTAAAGACTTTAAAATGTTTTGTATTTTACAGTGTCTTTGAATTTGCATGATTTCTTGACAGTTCCTGTGAGATCTTTTAACCTGGTTTGAAAAATGCAGCTGAAACTGCTAGATCTATCATTAGGATTTGTTCTCTACAGCTAAATGCAGAATTGATTTTCAGTATGTTTATAGTAATTTGGTAATGTGTGTTTAATTGTTATTTTCATTTTTCTTGCTGATGCAATTAATTTACTATGTAGTTTACTTTATGCATTACTGCCTATTTCTGATGCAGAGTAAGACTTCAACTTTTTTCCCTATTTTTAGATCCATAGAAGTAAAAACAAATGGAAATTTCATCTCAAGGATGGCATCATGAATCTTAATGGAAGAGATTATGTATTTTCCAAAGCCATTGGGGATGCAGAATGGTGAAGTTTTTAAGACAAACAAAACAAAAACTCCCTGTAAAAGGAAAAAATGTTCAAAAGCAGGAAAGGTTGAGACTTGGACATATTCTCCAACCAAAATGTGTTTCTGCACATGAAGCATAAACAAAAGTATTGGAACAAAGGTAAAATGTGGCAACAAAGACACTACTTCAGATGAGCAAGCCATGGACTGTAGCAGCTATAGCATTGTCTGGGAGCTGGTTTTGTGTGTTAGGAATACCTTAATTATCAATTCTACATACAGGTACCTACAGCTGGTATTTAGCATGTAAGGCTTTGTCCCCCCCCCCTTCTTCCCATGGTTTAAGATTTTAAAATACTTCCAATGATTGAAGGAACTCTTCCCTGTGATAGATTATTAATCTGAAAATGCTTATTGTGTGTACAAATCTTTGCTTTGAACACTTCCTTTTGGTAGTGAGGATGGTCAGAATGTTACTTTGACTGTGTGCAAGCTTTGTACAGAAGGGTAAGAATTAAGGTGTTAAATTTTAAATAACTTGTATAGGGAAAATATTTTTAATTCTGATATGCTCATTAATTATAATATCTATTTGTGGTTTTCAGTTCAGTTCCCCGTAAGCAAGTTGTTGTTCCTAGCAGTTATAAAATGTTAAAATGATCATTTTTATTTCAAAGTTATTTTAATTTCATTAAGTGATACTTTTCATTTAGGACTGTTTTTTTTTTTTTGTTGTTTTTTTGTTTTTTTTTTTTAATACTAAGCACCTGTAGCTCTGGGCTCCCCCTGCCCCCAAAGTCAGACTGCTTAACTTTTTAATTATATTCTTGCTGTATGGTGGTGGTTTCAGCATCGTTGAACTGAAACGAATAATATAGCTTCCATTGACTTCTTCAAAGGCTTTCTGGAGGGCTTCTGAATCAAATGTGTAGGTAATCACACAACAGATGCATTCCTTCACCTACTTACTACATCCGTAGTACAGACATCCACTAAATTTTTAATATAGAAAGTAACTTTAAAACTATTAAAATCCTGGATGCAGCTCTCTTAATCAAAGTTGTGCTTTACTAAAAAGTGTAGCCATAAGTTGCTTGTAGTAGTTAATCTCTCTGAAGTTTCCAGGTGGCATGTAATTTCATGAGGAGAGCTGCACAGCTTTGAGAGCACAAATTTTATTAAAGTGTCTGTAGACTGACTTGTTAACAGAAAATCGTAGTTAGAGGCTCTAGTTCTTGTGTAGCCACTTTCTCATATGCCTTCTCCAGAGGTGTGGTTTTGTGATAATTTTTCTTTTAATCTACAAGGTTGTTTCCCTCTGCTTCCCCTTCTCTCCTGAGAGCTGAACATTTTTCTTCACACATTGGATATTTTTGCAAATTCTGCTTTCAGAAATGCAGTTACTTTTGAATGAGAAGAGGAAATGGGCATTATACCTGAGAAACTGTTGAGGAGAGAATGTCCACATGGCTCACCATTTCAAACACTTTTCTTTCCCTGAGTCCTTGGAAAGGCAATGAGAAGAACACAGCAGACATTATTTTAGTTACATTGAGAAAGACTTGCAGAAGCAGACAGTTGACCCATAAGTTCTGCCCTTTTTCTGTCACTCTGGAGAATGAAACTTTCTAAGCATTATTTAATGAAGTCACAGGTATATTTTAGCAGTATATAAGCACTGCCCTAATTTTCATTCTCTCTGATTTACTTGCCTTCAAGTGTATTCTTGAAGGTTGAAGTCTTGAAGTCTCAGTAGTATTTTAACAAACAAACAAAATACTCCAAAATACCCCTCCAAAGAGGGTTTCTTTACTGTGATTTTGTATATCTCTGCTCTCATTGATAAAGAATAGAACTGCCTCTAGGTCATGCCTCGAGCCATGTGATTGTTGTAAGCCATTTACATACATAAGCTTTATGAAAAGTTAATTGTTGTTGTTTTTTTTTCTAATTCATTCTTTTGTAATGTCATTATTTAGAGTACATTTTTGGCTCGGGGCTTCAAGGTTTCTCAGACTGATTGGTGTTTGTTTTCTTCTGAACAAAGCAGATATTTTAGTTATTATTTGTACCACTGTTGACACTTCTATGTACAAGTGAGATGAAGTCAATATTGTACCCACTAATTCCTTCCTTCTCCTTTTCCAAATCTGTTACCAGTGAGTCTTAAGTAGTGGACTTAAGAAAAACTCTCTTAACAGCACAACTAAACCAACAAAAGGAAAAAATCCCTTTAGCTATAGATTCCTGATGAGACTATTGGAACCCAGATTACTTGGACAACACTTGGTTTTCGTACGTCTTAGAATTTTTTTTTACCCACTTATGCATACTAGAAGCTACACAGCCTTTTTATTTATTTTCAAGGGATAGCAGAATTTTAAAGGTAACTCAAGTTTAGGCTGTTCTGAAGGATGTCTGAAGCTATCTGAACTTGCATTCTTTTGCAAGCTAATTGTATGATATGCTTTTCAAATAAGTTTTGTTACTTTCAAATACAAGTACCTGTGAAGTTTTCTGTAAGCCAGTCAAACGCAAATATACCAAACTGTGCTCTTATTTCTACATCAAGTGTTCCTTTTTTAAATCAAAAAGCATGTTTTAATTTTATTTTATTGTAGCAGCTTACTGTAAGAATGTAGTTTGCTTAATTTTACTATTGTACTTGAACTTTAATCATGGTTTTAACAATGTAACTGAACAGACCATTTCACTAGGTTCCACAGAAACCATTCCTTCAGAGGGCAAGGGATTCCCATGTTCATAGTTCATAAATGATTTTTTTTTTTTCCCTTGGAAATAGTTTTTGATGCTGTTTTATTTTATTTTATTTTTTTTTAAATAGTTCAGTATTACAGAAACAAATAATGATTTCAAGAGGACTTATTTAAAATTTGCACAGATAATGGAGCACCTTTTAATGACAGAAAAAATGGGGAAAGATAACTTCATAATTGTAACCGTGATGACTGATGGAAACTTGCAGAGCAACAGGGCAAAATTGGTACTCTTATGCTTTTTTGGTTTGTAGAATGCCTGTTTTGCCAGTATGACAGATTTTTTTTTTCTGTTGGTTTCCTGAAAGAGTAAATTTCCTGTAGTGCTTCAATCATAAAAGCAACTATTTTGCTCTAATTCTGTTGGGTTCTAGTGTGTGCAATCATTTAAAAACATCTAAGTTGAAAACATGTTCAAATATGTTTTCTTTTAAAGAGATTATAGAAAATTTAGTCACATAAGGAACTTTATATTGGACTATTTAAATAAAATATGATTTTATCCCCCCTGAATTGCTGGTTAGTGACAAGATTTCTTTGAGTCTTTGTACTCCTTGTTCCTAGATTGGACTTACAAGTTGCATTTGAACTTCATTCAGCTTCCTTAATGCAATTTAAAGTAGCAATTGTGGTCTGAGTTATTTCCAAGATTATGATACCTGATTCTGTAGCACAGTTTCTAGAAAAGAGCAAAGAACATGTTGTCATGTAATAGAATTTTTTATAAATGGTTTTCTATTTCTGCTGCAGAATAGAAGTGCTAATGTAAATTTCACTGAGTCTGTGAAAATAATTCCACCATTTGACAGTTAGCAGTAATTATGGCACCATAAAGCATTGCCAGAGAAAGAATTCTCAATTCCAGTGAAGCAGTTGGAGACCTTGTTAAGTAAGGCGCATTTTGATTCAGTCTCCTCAGTTTGTTAAAAACAAAAACAAAAAATCCTTTTAAAACAAAATGATCAGAAGTTCTTCCCAAAGCAAAAGCTTCCCATCAACTGCAATAAGATGTTCAGGAGGTGAAGAGTAATCTTAGGATAATGCACACTGATATTGGGCTGCTTTACACAGCACCGTGGGGTTTGTTGCGTGCCACCCCCTTCCCTGCTCCACACACAACTGAAATCAGAATTATTTTCAGACTTTGAGAGTAATGACTATAAAAGATGAAGAAACTTGCACATCATTTTGTATTGGTGTATGGCATTTAAAGTCTTGTTTTCCCATTGCTGTGATTGGTTGGGAAATGTGTAAAAAAACAGTCCATTGGTTTCCCTGTTGTCTACTTTTTTTAGGGAGTTCATGCAATGTGTCTTTTAATTATTATTTGGCGGATTTCACATTGTGGAACAAAAGGAGCTTTTTTAACAGGATGAACTACCTTGAGTTAGCTAAATGTACAGTCATTCAATGAGACATGTTCCAGAGTGCATAGGGTACCAATAGAATATGGAGTGGGGGAATATCCTTTTTTGCTGTTCTGAGCTACTATTGTCAACTGCTGTTGTACATATACTGTTATGTGTAAGGGGGTAAATATATTTATTATGTTTGTAAAATTCATTCTGTACAATTGCAGATCAAGGTTGCTCCTCTGTGATATACAGGATATTATGTTTCAAAGGCCATGCTTGGAATACAATTAGAGAACTTAGTATTTTGATGTACTAAGACCTATTTTAAGTTTAATATTTTGCCTTTGCAAAAACTTTAATTAAAGATGTTATTTAAAAATGTTTGCCACTTCATTTACTATCTTGCATGTGTGCATTTGTTTAATATCTGATGTTTAATGATTTTACTGAAGAATCTGAATTAATTTTCGTAACGTGAGTAACCTCTCTGTCACCTACGTGTTGAGTTTGCTTTGTAGGCTTTCCATTTAACATAATCAGAATGACATGAAAACTCACATTTTAATCTTTGTTCCAGACACCTGTAATTATTTAAGAATTATTGCCCTATGGTAACATGAGACTTAGGTCTTGAGACGAGATTGTTTGAATAACTTGGTGTGCAATCTGGAATACCAGTTCTGTAAATGGAAATGCAGGATAATACTGGGAATGAAATACACAGCTGTTGAAGGAGAATAGGCTGATAGTAAGGATTTCAACAGTGAAAGTGATTTGACAGAATTGCTTTCTAACGCAAGCAACTGACATCTCTTCAGTTCTGGCTAACAATAGTTTATTGAGACATCACTCATGCTTTATTTTTAAACCTGACTTTTGAACTTGAAATCATTTTCGAAAGGATTCAGAGATGGTTCTGAATAAACATCAGTAATTACGATGTTCTACCACTGCTGTCTAAGTTGTGCAAAAAAAAAAAAAAAAAAAAAAGTAAATGAAACGGGCCGTGAAAAAGACCTGTTGGTTTGGCAAAAAAAAAAAAAAAAAGGAGGAAAAGCAGAACAGTGACAAATCAGTAGCAAACTCAAGTTGTGTAGATTTTTTTTTTCTTGTTTGTTTTTTTAGTTTGTTATTCACTATTAGCTGTGCTTTTGCAGCTGGCAGGAGCAAAGCCTTTCAAGGTTATGTTTTGGCAAAATCAAGTACTTACACTGGCTGGAAAAATGGTATTTTGATTTCTTAATGGCTTTATTCTTTAACTGCAGAAGTATGAGGGTAAAAATCTTAGGATGGTAGCATAGCCTTTAACGTATCTCCATTTAACTTCTCCATTCAAAGTTAGTGTTTTGTGTAGGTTTTTTTTCTTTTCTTTTTTTTTTTTTTTTTAACTAGGACTTCTGTCTGTTAGAAGTCCAGTTAAAGTCTGTAGGTGTTGCAGCTTACAGTCAGAGCAGGTTATGTCAGTTTTCCCTCAGAGTACTTTTTTTCTCAGTAATGAGATTATGCCAAAACCATTCTAATCCTGTCAGGGGTGATGACATCTGGTTTGTTTGACTTTTTTTTTTTTTTTTTTTAATCTTTATTGTGGCTATATAACAATCAGAAAAGTAGTTTTATGGCAGACTTTTCCACTTACTTTTGTGTGACATGTCTGTGCAATTAAATCTTTTTACATGGTATAAAATGCCTGTCCTTGCTTGACTTGAAAAAGGATAACCTGGAGGTAATACGGGGAGAATAAATACTGAAAAATGCACTTTGCTTTCCAGAGGATAGCAAGTTGCCCATTAGTTTCTGGTTCAAAATCCCCTCTCTAAAGACAGATACTGGTGTTTTAAAATGCCTTTTAGCAATAATTATTTTTTTAAAATGCAGCTGGGTGCATTTAGTTTACACATTTTCATTCTTAGTTCATTTTTGTACAGAAAGTTACTGAAATTGAACACAGCAGATATCTAGTTCAGTAAAGTGTATTTCAGTAACAAGTGAAACAAAGCCTACTGTTACATTGTAAACAAAACCTTTAACCACAAAATTTCTTAAGTGTAGATGCCTGATTCTGTCTAGTTAGAAATGCTTTTAATTTGCTAGAGGTGTCATACAAAGCAACTGCACTGCAGACAAGTCCTCTAAACACCTGGAAGAGGAGACACATTTGGAATCCAGGAGAGCTAGGGTTCTATTTCTCAAGGTGCAGGAGTCCATGCAGTACTAGGCAGGATTTAAAGCCAAGGTGACATAAGTAAATCCTACCTAGCAGACATAAGTTGATGATGGAGGAAATAATAGTTTAAAAAAAAGGTGATCTTTTCTACTAAACCACCTTGCTTCCTCAATTTTCCAAAGGCGTGTTCCCATTTCTCCTAGGAGTCATGCCGTGAGGTCCCTGCAGACAGGGTTGTGTCCTGCCTGAGCAGCACCTGAAGATCTCACACAGAGTTTTTCCCCTCAGAGGAGCTGCCTGACTCCTGGTGATCTGCTCAGATTCTACAGGTAATGTTTTCTGAGAAACTGTTCTAGGGAGCAGAGCATTTCTTACAGTGTTACGTTGCAGTTTTCATCTTGTGGAGCTTCTCGTAGATTTTTGCTCCATCTTGGGTTTCCCATTTCTTAGAAAAGCCAAATTTTGGAGGTTCTTCCTCCCTGGGCTTGCCTTGTTGGAGCTTTTAGCAAGATTAAAAAAAAATAGTTGGTGCTGGGAATAGTATTTCTGGCAAACTGTTCTCCATGAACATTAAAGCAGCATCTAGTAAATTTTCCTGTGTGTTCACAGAGTTGACAAATTGCTTAATAAGGGTGATGATGAAATGCTAATGCTGAAAGCTGTTTGGTTAAAGAAAAAATGTATTCCTGTTGCAGCCAATTCTGCACACATCAGGAGTTACTTTTGGAGGGGCGCAGAGAGGAAGCAGGGCACTTGTTAATTTCAGATCAAGTTGCTCTAATGTCATACCTTTAGACAGATCTCTAAAGTCTCCCTGAGGTGTCTATGGGTATGCTGCCATGCAGCTTAGAAAAACTAGGTAATAGATATGTTTAAAATGTAAAGAGGTTCTTCATACAGAGCACAGGATTTCTTCGATGGTTGGGAAAGGAGACCTAAAGAGCTTCTGGAAAAAGGACATGGAGAACACAGAATAAAGTAGCCAGACCTCTTATAAAAACTGTGATAGAGTGCAAATATGTCTAGCTGTACAAAGAGAAGTATATATAAAGAGCAAAAAATTTTATCCAGTGCCTTTTAAAAGGAAAATGCATCAGCCAGTGTGTTAGCCGCCCCTTCTAATTTTTTGATCAAAATATACATAGTTGCTGGATTTCATTGGAAGTCAATAGCTAGCTAAAAAGAATTTATCTGTTGTTTTCACAGCTCCCTCTAGGAAGCAGCAGTAGTCTGTGTATGACTTAGGGAATTATTTGACTGCAGTCAGACTTCAAACAGCATTGTACATGCAGCACAAACACAACCATCAAGCTGCTTGGTATTTCACTGCTATCCTACATGTACCAGCCAGCAACAGGCCATGGAGAGGGCAGACATTTAGACAGCACCTCAGAATTTTGAGTGATAGGTTTTTTGTTTACATAACCGCGTTACTGCTTGGGTTTTCAGCTTTGTTTCCACATCAGACAGGGAGTACTGTCATTTTTCTTCACTATTAGCTTTCCAAGGAAAAGCTGCTGTCTTTTCAGCTTTTGGAGAACCAGCATGAGTTTTGCAGTCCAGCCACTTATCAGCCTCAGAGTTTGGAACAGGGAGGCTCTTCTTAGCAGTTAAGTTGTTCTTTTTTAAAAAAGTATCACTGTCTCTGTCTCTATGTATAAACATATACACAAGTAAATGTCCCATTGTAGCAACTTGTTACTGAGCTCTTTGTTATATATAACAAACGAAGTTGATATTCATAGCAGATCTCATTTCTTAGAAAAGAAAGAAAAACAGAGTTCTCGATTTGTCCTCATCCCAGCTGCATAATGAATGTCTGAAAACCAAAAAAAAAAAAAAAGGTGTGCTCCACTTTATCTAATAAATTAAGAAGCTAGATGAGCTTCAGATGAACCACACAAGTGTACAGCAGTACAGATGTGGATTCAGGTGGCACTTAAAAGGTTTGGCACTCTACATAGTCAGAACAGCATGGAATGCTCCTGCCCAAGAAGCAGAGTAAGTTTGAAAGTGACTTAATCCTGTAGAAGATAGGCTCTTGGAAGGAGCAAATTTAGGATGGCCCAAGTGAGTTCCAGATTCTCTGCTGTATTTGATGAGATTTTTTTTTTTTTTTTTTAAATATGTAAATAGATATTATTCTTAGGGTGGAAAATAAGACTGAAAGTTATAAAAACTAAAGTTTTCCACAGGATTAATATCCTGTTGAGTCAGAGGGCCTGAGATAATTTGAGCTACTGTAGCAATTCCTATGAATGGGTGCACTTGATGTGTGCAGAATGGGAAAAGGAACTTAAACTCATGGGTTTCACTGAAAAAATGCTCTATGTATTGACTTCAGAGAGCCTCCATTTTGTTGACTTTCACATCATGATAGTCATACAAAAGTAAGTCGGGCCAAATAGCAGTAAGTAAGCAGGCAAAAAGTATTTCAATTTTGATGTAGATGTGTTATTGGACCAGTATGAACTAGAAGTCTACAATGATGTCAGAATATCTTGGTGTACATCACTGAGACTTCTTAACCACCTTCTGTTCCAGGGCATGATAATGGCCCTTCGCATCTTGTGTCTTAGCCCACAAACCCTACATCAAAATGCAGTACGGCATATGTTTTCAAAATCGCTACCAAGAAAGGAGTGCTCAACAGAGAGGTGTGGTTAGATGTCCAACTAATTTTGGGCCTTACCCCAGTTTTAACTATTAGCCAGAAGCCATACGATTACCGAGTGATTTTAAATCAAAGATACCAGGAATCTGGTAGGGGAAAAAAAAATAACTATACAAACAGATGATCAATCCAAGAGATTATACTGCTACTACCAAGCAACCTGGAAGGTGGGATTGGTTAATTTTAAAATATAACTATAGGTCTGATCAAATCAAACTCCACTTTTCAAGATTTTCCAAAGACTGTGCTGTGTGCATTATGTATATCAATTATCCAGCAAGAAAGGAAATGTAAGTTCATTTCATTTATGTTAATAAGCCAAAATACAGTGGTAGTGCATTGAAATTTACTTTTTATTACTTGTACTACTTTCAGATTCCAAGATTCTGCAGCAGATTGTGCTTTACTTTGACTGTATCTGACACACAGTGGGTGGCATCTTGTCTGCTTATTGAGGAAAATGCATCTGTCTTCAGATGGAGAGAAAGAAGAGCAGTACAGGTCAGCTATAGACAGTTTAAATTGCTCAGAGAAAGTTCAACATTCTCACAACTAAGGCTGCAGCTCAGCTTTGCAGCTTTTTTCTTCACTCTGTGAATGAAGAAATCTTTCCTAGTGCCTGCAAATAGAATCATAGAAGTTTATGCATAGAAAATAAAAGCATTCTCTGCCACAAACTGGATTTTTACATTCTTCCATCTGAAATCCTAGGCAAGCCCAGAAGACTGTGACTCTTGCCATTACTGTGCAGGGCTTTGAGAGAGGACAGCCAGGCCCTTACAGCAGGTGCTCTTACACCTCTTACACCATAGTGTAAGAGCTATGAGGTCGGATCCATGGTGTTGTGAACTGGAATGGTGCTGCTCTCCACTCAGCTGGATTTTTAAATTGCAAGGGCACTATGATCAGGCCTGATGAACAAAGGTGCAGTCAAAGATGACTTTGCAGTCTGAACTGGGGATCTGCTTGAATACAACAGCAAGTGGCTGTAATGGAACAGTCTAAAAGTCCGTCTGTGCCAAAATCCTGATTGTGATCTGCTAACAAGTTGTGGTGAGAGAAGCATAGAAGATCAGGCAGGCATCTGTGCTTACCCCAAGTACACCCATCCATCATGCAATTGCCAAGCAGAACAATGAGGCTAAGTTCAGGAGAAATATTCTTTACTTTTGTAGGAAAAATTGCTTAAAATTTTCAGAAAAGCTCTCTGGGCCTTTTACAATTTCAGACAAAACATTTTATTCCAATACTCTGAGTTATTCCTGAAGTATTCTAGAGGAAAAAAAGAAGTACTTCATACCAGAAATAGTACTTCTTGCTGAGACATTTAAAATAGCAAGTATTACATCAGGATATAAGCAGAACCAAAATGGCTGAAGGAGCTGACCAGAGCAGAAATGTGAGAAAATTTCTATAGGATACAACTATTTACAGGTAAAAATCTGGCAAATAAATTATTCAAAGTCTACTGCCTGGATGTTTCCCATAGCTTTTAAAATATTTTTCATCAGCTTTAACACAATAGAGACTATACAAGACAAAAAATATCTAACTTTGTTCATAAAGGCAATATCACAGAATCCTTTCAATTGACAAAAAATAGATATGCAGAGATGGGAGGTTAAAAAAATTCAACAATGTATCTTTCAAAAGTAACAGCAAATGACTGCATTAATTTAAAAGCATTCTACAATCAGTCCAACACACCACATCTTTCCAATGTCCTACTAATTTCCATGAAATAAATGTTCTGGTTTAGTTGAAGGTAAAAAAAAAAAAAGTTTAAAAAGCTTGAACTAAGTGATCTGTGGTAGTTTTAAAAATATTTTTTAAGTTAATACCGATTTAGTCTTTTCTGCTGAAAAAAAAGACCACAATTCAAGCTGGGATTTTTTCCCTGCTGGTACCCTAGCACATGTGGAATTTATAGCATGAATATACAGTATGTTCATTGGAACTTATTGTCTTAGCTGATGAAGTGATAAAGGCACTCATCAAAGTATGGATGAGTAACTTTTTCTCCCTGTAATGATTACTCAAGAATCAAAAGTACAATAGAACTTGAGGGCAGGGAGTTGCATCTTATAACTTGCTTTGTATACTCTTGGACAGGGCCATGTGTTCTGAAAACAACAGTTCCAGGGGTGTTTGCCCTAGGAGATTAGAAGAATCCATGCACTAAGGAGCTTCATTTGCATTTCTGATTATCACCTGCTGAGTCCAGGTCACAGAGCTGTTTCCAAGTCATCTGAAAGTAAAATGAAAATAGAAGCACACCCCTCCCCAAAATAGGCAGGTAAATTAATCAGTAATGCAATTTTTTTTTTTTTTTTTTAATGGATTTAACAATGACATAACATTTTTTTATGAGACCATGTCACATTGTTGGTGAATCTAGGTGGTCACGGTGTAGGTGAATCTTGTTGCTGCACATGGAAGCAGCTTGTATTTATTATCAGGAATATGGAATCAAATTGTTTTTGAACTGAAGTAGTACATGGCATTCACAATCGTGCAATTACTGGCTGTAGTAGCTCACTTTTGAAATGACTCTGCCATTATGTTTGTCTGAATATTACTAACTCTCGCTATAGAAGATCCGACTGCTGTCTGTTCAATTTAATCACTGTTCCCCAAAGACTGTAATTCCATGAAAATAGTATTGATAGTGTAGATATTACAAATGGAACTTTAAAATACCTACCTGAAGGTGCAGATTCGTTGAGTATTCTCTGTTCTCATGATAGGCCTTCCAAACTGATGGGTGAAATGATCAATTGCTATCTTGTACTAGTCCAACAGAGCTAGTCTCTAACTGTGGCTGAGAATGGGTCTGATCCCAGGCACTCAGGCCTCATAAAAATGTTAAGGAAGCTGATGCAGAGCAGCTTCTACCTTGAGTCTTCATGTCTGCAAGAGACATAGAGTGCCGTACCACAGTATGTTTGCTTACTGCATGTGGATGAACTGAGCATGGCCAAGCTTCATCTGTGATCTGACTGTTTTTAGCAGCAAGTGTGACTGAAGAATTGTTCAGAGCTTCACTGTAGCAAGAGTCTGCATGATGTTCCTAGCATCTGAGTTTGCATTTCCTTAAGTACAGTGTGGAGAGTATGCACCTAAGCTGCAGGAACACAGTGGCCAGCCATAAACTAGCCATGTCCTGAATGTAGCTGAACTGCAAACAATATGAAGTTCAGATATAAGTCTCCCCACAGAGCACAGAGATATTCTTAAGACATGTTGCAGGAGCTAGCAGTTGGCCTTCAATTCAGTACCTGAAGGGCATGAAGTAGCCTGAAGGCAGGATCCACCCTTTTTTTTTTTTTTTTTTTTAAGTGTAGATGCAAGCTCAGTGCAGCAAGTGCTAAAAG
This sequence comes from Tragopan temminckii, assembly GCA_028571105.1. Lineage (NCBI taxonomy): Eukaryota > Metazoa > Chordata > Aves > Galliformes > Phasianidae > Tragopan > Tragopan temminckii. The sequence continues at coordinate 35,444,892 of JAOWBP010002559.1, read as the reverse complement.
CGAAGTCATTCTAGCCATGTAAGGGAGAGATAATTATGGGTAGCAGTAGAATGTTTAGTGTAATACCTAAAGAATCAATTGGATGGTGCCAGGTTTCTTTTTCCAGTGATGCCCAGTGACAGGACAAGGTACAATGGTCACAGAGAGTTCCATATAAACATGAGAAAAAACTTCATTACTTTGAGGGTGACAGAACACTGGAACAGGTTACCCGGAGAGATTGTGGAGTCTCCTTCTTTGGAGATTTCAAAATCCCCCTGAATTATGTCCTTTGCAACCTTCTGTAGGGAACCTGCCTTAGCAGGGGGTTGGACTAGATGATCTTCAGAGGCCCTTTCCAACCCCTACAATTCTGTTATGATAAATAAGGACAGATTCATGGAATCGCAAAACGGTTGAGACTGGAAGGGACCTCTGGGTCTGTCTGCTCCAACCTCTTCTCAAGAAGGGTTAACCAGAGTGAGCTGCCCAGCACCATGTCCAGGAGATTTTTGGAGATTTCCAAGAGACTTCACACCTCTATGGGCAGCTTGTGCCAGTGCTCAAACACACACAGCGAAGAAGTGCTTCCTGATGTTCAGACCAAACAGGACTGGGGTTAGGTAAAGAATGAGGTGGTGTAAAAATTTAGTACAATCTTAGATTTTAGAAAGCAAAAAACATGAAGATCATTAACTTGACTGGGTAGACTGATCTTCAAAAGAAATTCAGACTAAACCATTTTCTATTTAGGTTCATGAAATAGTGAGAGAAACTGATAGGAAGAGATTTTGTGTAACACACGAGGTCAAATGCCCATGTTTATCATCAGTTATGGATAGCAGTAAAGTCAATGACATTAGCCTTTAATCACTATAAATGTAATATGTAGAGGCTTCTTCTTGCAATTCACCCAACTAAACCAAAAACTGATAAATTGCATGTCAGGGTGGTAGAAGCAGAAGTAATCTGTTCCATTTTGGCTTAGGTGGAAGTTTTAGGAATTTGCTCTTAGAAGAAAAAAAACCGAACCATTTGACACATAGCCAGTTGGCATTTGAGATCTCCAACTGATGTCTTAAAATGTAACTTTATCTATAAAACTACATTCTTTTTCAGTTATAAAAGTTACCTGACATTTTATGCTTGGTCTCCTTCCTTATTTTCTTTAGATAAGGGTACATTTCATAGTTGCTGTCTTTTTCTATACGTTAATTTTCCTATACATATATAGAACTTTCCCATCCATTTCCAGCAGTATAATTGTAACAGTATCTTGTGACCTGAACTGATATGAATGTGAGACAAGAAGTTTCAAGTGAAAGAGTTGTCTTTCTGAAGGTACATCAGCCATCACAAGGGTAGGTTAGGGGAAAATAGGGAGAAAACGTGCACTTCTCACTCAATCTACTGTATACACAACAACATGTCGACAAAATTGTGACTGTGTGACTTTGAGATATCATAGCTCAGTTTGCTTGCATTCTTCCACAAGAATTTGGTTTTGCATTGTCATAGCAGGAAGGTAATCGTTAACTGGGTCTTGGATGCTTGTAAGAATCTGACCTATCCCTCGGCTGATTCTCTGCCCATAAGAACCACTGCTGTTTTTGATTGAGATTGTCTGACCTCTGTAGACTTGAGCCTGATGCTCACATATACCAAACTTGCTCAGCAGGATAAACACATCTCTTCGGAAAGCTTTGGTGAAAATAGCATATAGGAATGGGTTGGCGCAAGAATTGAGTGGGTAGAAAAGTACCAGCAAAATCTTGGAATTAGTGACTGTTATCAATGGTTTGTTCATGATAGCAGATAGGGCATGGAAAGAGATAGGAGCCATGCACAGAAAGTCAGTGAAAATCAACACAGCCATCCTCTTGGCAATTTTGGTGTCTTTGTCTCCTGACTTGTACTGAGGGTTTCGCACAGTGATATAGATTTTTATGTAGCAGGCACAAATGATGACAAAAGCAATAATGTTACATATTAAAACAAAGACAACATAGGCTTCAGCCACTGGCGTTTCAGTGTCCATAGGTAAGCAGATGCTGACTTTGCTGTAGCTGCTGACTCCAACCAGTGGCAAAAGGGCAAGAAGAAAGCATGAAAGCCAACCTCCCAGCATGATAACCAAAGCATGCCGGAGGCGAATCTTTCGATTGGGACGCATGGCAAAGGTAATGGCATACCAGCGCTCCAGGGTGATCACAGTGAGTGTGTATACAGAAAGCTCACTAGCAAAGACTGTGAAGAAACCTGCTGTGTTGCAACCAGGCCCTGTCTGCCACTCTATAGCATGATTATAGTACTCCGATCTGGTGTAGAGGTCCACTGAAGCAATCAGGAGAAGGTATAACCCCATACAAAAATCAGCAAAGGCTAGGTTGCACATAAGAAAGCGTGGTACAGTCAGTTTGTAATGGCTGGTTAGAAGGATAAAAAGGACAAAAACATTACCTGCAATGGCCAGCAAGTTCACAAACCATACCACAATCCTCAGAAACTGGTATCCCATTATGTCCTCACAGGGATTAAACTCATCAGGCTCTGGAGTGCATATTACATCCTCACTGCCTCCACAGACAAGATAGTCATAGTGACTGTCAAAGCCCTCCGTGTCTTCAGTTTGAGGGTTTTTGAGCTCTTGGCCAAACCCAACATTTTCTTCCCCGTGTTCTTCCAAAAATATATAATATTGGGAATTTTCATGGAAATTCCTGAACTTGGCGTTTTTGTCATAAACAGAATCAGTGCGGTCTGTGTATTCTTCTGTATAATCACCTTTGTAAAATGGTTCTCCTATAGCTCTGAATGATCTTCTGTTTCGAAAACTGTGGCTGCCAGTCTGGTTACACATCAAGTACTCCAGAATTCTGAAAGAGGATAGAGGGAAATCACCACTGGCATTTACAGTTTGAGGTGAACAAAGGGAGCACTTAAAAAAAATTACCAAAGGAAAATGTAGCTATAATAATGTAATCAGTTACGTATTTGTTAGCAGAACATAAAGTAAGTGAAAAACTTGAGAATTTCTGAGATCAAACGAAAACTCATTATCAGAATAGCTGCTGTTTTTTAACCTACATCTTTCTTTTCTCGGTGCCTATCAGATATCCCCAGAAGAAAGTTAGTATGCCAACTTCTATAATCCCTCTTATTTCTTGGAATCCACATTCTTAGTCATTCACAAGCCTACTTATAACTTTCTAGATCACACACAGTATTGTATTCCTTTTTATTTTTACTCACAAATCAGTTTTTCACAGAACTTTAATAATTATCATTTCTGTTCTGTACATTTTCTCTACCTTCCTTACAGCTAACTACCAACATATAAGCTGAGAATACTATACATCATGATGTCATGCATCTGCATTTGTTATCAAAAATGTATTTTTTACCAGAAAAAAGTTGCAATTAGATATCTTTTTTTTTTTTTAACCTCTGCTATCCATTGTCAAATAACCTTTAGCATTTTTCATTTCCAGTTGTTTAGAATCTGAAGTTGCATACAATTTGAGATTGCCTACAATTAAATCTGAGAAATGTTCGTGTCTGCTAACAGACAAGCATGTCTCTACTTCATTTTATCATTTGATTTTGCTGGGCTCTCTGCACATTCTGCTTGTCTAGGTTTTGAATCTCTCTCCTCCTCTGTTTTGTTTGATTGCTCTCATTTCCCATTCCATTGTAATTGTGAATAGTATTGGTATATGAGTTTATTCTTGAATAATTCATAAATTTATCATAGCATATTTTAGTATACTATAAATTCAAACTACAAATAGGCATTACTGAAGATTGAGGCTGTCTTCTTAAATCAGAGAATGGCCAGAATAACAATTCATAGCTCTTAAAACTTATTCAGCTTTAGAGAAAATTATAATGGATTTGAATTCTGCATTCTAGAATTGTGCTGCTAACTACAGCAAGTTGTTCCTCCCCATGTGCATTCCCCCAGCAAATGAGCTGCTGTGTTCCACTAGGACATCTATAAGTGCTTTTTTTTTTTTTTCTCTCTCTCCCTCCAAAAGCTCTCAGCACCTGTTCTGATGAAAGGCTAGGAATCCTTAGAAAATAGTTATTTCAGAATCATATATTCTCAGATTTTCAGTTAGAAAGTATCTGAAACATGAGGTTGTAAAATCCCCCAAAATTTATTTTTGCAGCCCTTGATATAGCACTTTGTTTGTTTTTTTTCCTTCTGGGCTTAGCAATAGCAAGAGCTTTGCAAAAGGTCCTACTGATCCTGTGATGTATCAAAAATTATTTCCTTTCTTAGTTTGAAGCTGTATCCCTCTGTTTCAAAGAATGTACTCAAGAACTAGAGAAAATGTTCATAAAAGTGCTAATTATGTACTTTTGTATTAATATTTTAAAATTGTCTTTACTTCTATCTTTTAAAAACTCACCCACTGTTTTTTTTCCAGTTCTTGAAAGCACAGCAGTGACTTGGATAGGACAGATCAGCTCGAATTAGCTGAAGAAATATCTTTACAGCTGGTAATTTCTTTAATGTCCATGTGTTTTGGGCCATTAGTTCTTTAAGGCTTTCCAATCCTTTGACAGGAAGATTAACAATCACTGTTCTGGAGACATCCCTTTGTAAAGGAAGAAACAGACAAAACTGAGAATAGTAAGTGATTGGATCTGAAATGTTGCAGATTCTCACAGTAGTTTAGGAGTTTCATAGAATTCTGTAGCAGAAATAAAATCCAGGATAGGTGGGGATGTAGGAAGCTGCATAAGTATATTCCACTTCCAAAAAACAAAAGAGATACAGCATATTCTTATGAACTAAATAAACCCTAACTGTATACCATAGAGTAATTAAATCACTTAATCTTCAGATTCTGATACTTTTACTAATGTATATAATTCTAATACTAATACTTATATATACTAATATACATAATTCTATGTACATGAACATAGCCTTCATTAGAAATACTATGTATAATTTGTAGGTATGTATGTGTTTTAAAGTTCATCTTTAATGTCTCATAGATGAGAGCAGAAATGATAAATACCAAGACTTTAAATTTACAACTTCAGAGACGATGCACAAAAACAAAGTTCTCAAAATTCTTTAACAAAACTGCATCTTCCATTGGAAGAACTGTTTTCCTTCAGACTTCTTTAGACTCATTTTAATATGTTCAGGCAGCTTGTAATTGCTAAAACAATGTCCTTTATAATCTGAAATTAAAATGCTCTATCTCAGTCTATCCTGAAATGCTCACAAAAAATTAATATTTGCTGCTTTCTGTTTTCTGAAATTGAGTCTGACTCAGCAGATTCGTTGCACTGTTTATGGATTTCCTTAAGCCAGTTGAATGTCATCAGGTCCTGCTAGTCTTTGGCATTCATTTATTTGTTTTGTATCAAACTTCTTCTAATGATGCTGGAGGTCAAGGTCATTTCTTAGAGTTAGCTCTGTAAAGAAGTAAGCCAGTAAAAAAGTTTCTGTTGTGGGAGCATCTCATCATGAAACATCATGTTAATAAATAGTTCGCCTTTTTTCTACTCATTGTTTTCCAAGAGTGCTGTTGTTATCCCTCTCAGTCTCACCCACTCTGACTGATTTCCTGTATCTAAAAGAAAATAATTACTAATTTTATGTGTTGAAAAAATTGCTTCTAAACCTCTTGTTATTACATTGCTTTATTTTTCCTTTTGATTCGCTAGTGTTAGTAAGTTAGAAATTGCTTCCACTCTCTGAAGGAGGGCTTTTTACATCTAATAGCTTCTTTGCTATTATATGTATTTGAATATGTCACAACTAGTTGATTTCAGTGACATCAGCTTCCTTTTTGTTCTTCTAGATCTTTTTCAGTAGGCTGTACATGTTTATGTTAAGCCCCTGCAATGGGTCTTACAACAGTCTGAATGCTCCCTCCTGTCATTTTGTCTTTTGAAGAGTCTCAGAATAAGTTGAATTCAGAGGTCATCCAGTTTGACCTCCCTCCTCAAAGCAGCCACTTGGAGCCGGTTGCTCAAAGCTTTGTCTTGTTGAGTTCTCAGTACCTCAAGAAATGGATACTCTATAACCTGTATAGTTAGCTTGTTCAGCATTTGACTACCCACACAGTAAAGAAGATTTATCTTACAGTGAACTAAACTTTTCAGTATTTCATTTTGTGCTTGCCTCTTGTTCTGTTGCTACTGAGAGTCTGGTTGCATTTTGCCAGCTCCAACCCCATCCAATTTCAAATATTTATATACACTGGTAAGTGTCTCTTGAGCCTTCCTTTCTCCAGGCTAAATGTTCCCAAATCTCAGCCTTTACTTATATGATGGATGTTCTAATCCCTCAATTAACTTAGTTGCCTTTACCTGTGGCTTTTTATTTTTCACTATTTTCTCCATTTTATATAGACTTCCTTCTAAGCAAAACATCTTGGTAAAGTAGATCTTGGAGCAGATCTTACCAAGATAAAGCTGGCCTTTTGGCAACCCCCATGGGTCTCCATCAAGTCCTCATGGTGGTGGTAGCTACCTGCAGGAAGGGAACATGGTTAAATGCTGTGTGATGGGAGTTGCTAAGGCTTTTTGGAAGGGAAAAGTAGCACATCACAAATTCTTGAGCACTCTTTGAAGATGTTCTCATATAACCAAATGGAAAAAGATGATGCAGTTTGTACAATGAATTTTTGAAAAGCCTTGACAAAGTCAGGTATCAAGGGCAGTTGTGGTAGCTAAGAGGTTATGTCACAAGAAGAATGGCTCTCTTGGATTAATAAAAAAATAAAAATAGTGGGGAAAAAGCCTGGGAATTTAGCATAAGTTGTCGTACTAGAGAAAGAATGGAAAATGGTATCAGAATATACACATCATAGCAGCAGAAGTTCACAGGGCCTAGGCTAGTGCTGATACTATTGAAATATTTGTAAATAATCTGAAAAGCCACTGAGACTGGAAGCAATGAAGTTTCTTTCTGACACAAAATAATATAGGGTATTGAAAGCTAAGGATGCCTGAGAAAAGAGGCTAAAGAATCCTGCAATACTAAGTGACTGAGCGGTAGATGTGATTCGATATTGATGCAAAGTGCATTTAGGAAGAGCTATCTTAACAATAGGCAGATGACAATGATGTTTAATTTACCTAGCACTCTGGGTAGATCTTGAAGTCCTTCCTGCAAATCTCAGCACGTTGTTATTCAATAATGTTGTAGGGAAATAGAATGGTTAGTATTTTTAGGAAAGAAGTAGAAAATCTTCACCCTGTAAATCTAAGATGACTACATCTTAAATACTATATGCAGTTCTATAAATACTACATGCATGGGTAAATAAAGTAGAAAAGTATAGAAAGCTACATCAAGGATGATCATAGAATTATCAAATATTTTTATAGAAAGTAATAAGGACTTACTGGTTTGCCAGACTATTGTATCTTAGTCTGCATTAACATACACATAGAACACAAATTTTCCTGAATGACGTTTTTATTTTACTTCACTGTACGATCAGTTCTAATTCTGGACTACTAAGAAAAATACAGTTATGTCAGCCTTATTAATATCTAATTATATACATAACTAAGACATTATTAAAACACAGTCGTGTTTACAGTGCACAGAGTATCCTGCTATTACTGTGAAGCTATAGCTGGCTCACTTTTAAAAACAAGAAGTCTGATAGACTTGACTGTAAAAGAGACAGAAAACTGATAAAATGAATGACGAGTAACCAGGACTGGGTGGTTTTCACTGAGATGTTCTGAAGGAGCTTAAGGAGGAAAGAGTTGAATTAGGAGAGGAGGTGTGCATCCTCCAACTTAGCCCCATTTAGTCCCAGACCACAAAGGCAGCAAATGAGCCAACAGTTTTTGGAACACTGGGAAGCGTGTGCCTATCAGGCTCTGATGTCTGCACTAGACTTTTTTTAGAAATCTAACAAGAAGAACAATTAATAAAGATATAGACTAAGATGATGTGCCTGATGGAATCAGCAAGTAAAAGTCTTTGGTAAAGTCTTGCTTTAGAAACAAATCTCTCTGAGCATTGTGATAAAAACCTGCTCTTGTAGTCTCCTAGGACTTCCAAAAGGCCTTTTGCAAGCCTCCACCAAAGGCTGATATGGAAACTAGGCAGCCACACTCCTTGTGGAAGACACCAGGTGTTCAGGGATATGGTAAAATGCTTCTAGCCCACATCCAGCATTCATGTTGCTGGGGTTTAGAGCTCATTCAGCTCTTGGAAGTGATTGATTTGCAGTAGCAGATGTATATGCTGTGGAGTGTGCAGTTAACACAAATGCCCTTGCCCATGTTTAAAATTGTGGATTCGTAGCTGTTTTGTTTTTTCTTGTGGTTTCTTATAAATTCTATGACGTTTTTTGGCTGTGGCTTACCTTATGGGAAATTTGAATTTATAGGAAACTGAATGTTGCATAAGCCATAGGTAAGCCTCAGATGAATACATAAGTAAAGCATAGCTTATGATTTAATAAGCTGAGTGATCTGTATATATGAATCAAATGTTAAACAAATATTTAACTGCTCAGATTTGATATATTCTTAAGGATTATTATTTTTTGTCTTTATTTTTTTTAAATGAAATTCAAAACTAGAGGTAACTGGTAAGTTTTATCAAACGTTTTTTCTCAGAGACATGCAGCTGTGATATGAAATCAAAGAATAATGAAAATTTAAAAGACAGATTAATTGAGAAAATGAGAGTGAATGTATAGTGGCACAATTAAGGAATTTTTATCTAATCATACCCAGTCTTCTTAGTACTGTACTACTATAGTAGTTATAAAAGCTATTCTAAGCTGGGCTTACACTACACATTATTTTCATTTAAGCAGAGTCTTTACATCTACAAATTCTTATTGTTTGCTTAACAGAATGCAGACTGTTCCCATTGCTTGAAGAACTGTTTTTGCACAGTGGCATGAACAGAGTGGATCTTCCTAAGGTAGGACTGACTCCCACTAGGGGAAGAAATGCTTTAAGAAATGCCTCTGCTTTCTACAGATAATTAATTGTTCACAAATATCATTTACAAGCATTAATAACGTTTTGAATTCAGATTGTACATTTTGCAATCTAACTATATTGTAAGCCTGATTATATTTTCATTGTACTCTGCTGAACTTGTATTCTAGGTGTCAGCTCTTGATGATACATTTTAGTAAACCAGGTACTCTGAATCCTAGTCAAGAATTCATTTTGAGGATAAGAGCAGTGCGCTGTCATTATGCTGCTAAAATAGTTTTCCAAAGGGAGCAGTCCATACATCTGGATATTCAGCAGTGACAGAGGAATCAGAATTATTGGCATTTTTCTCCTCTCTTCAGTGATCCAACTCCCCTCTTTCTTTGCTATTGCAAACTGCAAATTTATAAACAGAAATATACCTACATTTTTAATATCTTTCTAAACATACCACCTAACCTAAATAAACCACCTAGAGCATGCCCAAATTCATGTAATATATCTAGGATAATTCTTTTTAAGCTAGATATTTTCCACTGGCTTTCTTTAAAGTTGAAATAGAAGAAAATTATCCCCTTGGGTGGACCCAAGGTAATTATTTTAGTTTTTAGGTTGCTGTTGCTGCTGAAGTCCTGATCAGAAAAAAAGAGTAGTAAACTATATATCTGTGGGATAGAAGTTCCATCAACTATAACTTTAAGAGTGTATAAAAGAATCTCAAGATGATAAGTCCTGCTGGCTTGATAGGGAGGCAAGGCAGAAAGAGTCTTATTTGTTGAGATCATTTTGACTATTGTAGGCAATGACATTCATTGCCTCAGGGAATGGAATATTTATCTTTTGGCAATCTTTTTGCACAGAATTATTTTGCAAGAGGAAAGAGTATTTTAAACAGAACTTTCTTCTTGAGGAAGGTCCAGTGTCCACAGATTCCCATGCCAGCTAATGAAGCTAACAAAAGCTAGATGCCTGAACCAAAAATGACATAATTATATATTAAAATCCTTCAGATGACTATGAGGCTGGAATCCAGGTTACATGAGAAAGAAGATAAGGCAGCACCACAAGTAAATTTATTCTGACTAAAATTCAATTTTCATCTCTGTTTCCATTTCCTTTACAGGTATGATACAACAGTCCCTTGTTTTACAGTTGTACTCCCATTTCATGGTCATGAGACAGATTGTAGTATAGAATCTTTCAGAAGAAAAATCTGGAGAAAAACTAATTCTAAGAGTAAATTGGTCTCCTGTAGAAACGCTTTTGTTGCTGATCATCTTTTCGTTAACTTGTCATTCCTACTCCTCTGTTCTACTATTGACAGTTGAAAAGAAAGTGTAAACAAAATTATATTATTTTTAAGGCTTTCTTTACATCACTTTCTCCTACTCACAGTAGAGTTGGTCCACTATGCACTCCCAGAAATGCATCTTCATTGATAACTTTCAGGTATTTGTTCTTGTGCAGATAGCTGCAGAAACAGGCAAAACACATGCATTTGGAAACAGTCATTCATAGGTGAAAGATATTCAAGTTTATTTGTCTAAATAGATTGACAAAAATAATATGTGAAGGACCACCCCATCCCAGAGTCAAGTTAAAGGTGCATGGTTAAAGCCAGGCAATACAATGCTACTGAATGTTGAAAAAAAAGTAATACAACCCAGTTGAAACACTCAATTTTAAAGTTCATTTTTGCATTTCTAGGTTACATTAATAGTGACTAATCTAGAATGCATCTTGATCATTTTTAAGATGAATTCCTGTTTACCATGGTCTGAAATGATAATGTGAGACATGTAAAAATACATAGGCTGCTCCAGAAGTAATGCCTCTTATTTATTCCCATGGATACCGCAACAGATACAAAGAGCAAAATAACACTGTTTGATAGAGCAAATTCTCAGCTGCAAAACCCTACTTTTCAACATAGCGACCACCACTGGATATTCATTTTCTCCAGCAATGAACAAGAGCCTGCATGCCGTGATCATAAAAATCTGTACCAGTAGAGGTGACCCACTGTTTCACAGCTGTTAGGATGACTCTTGCAGTCCATCTTACATTGTCCTGAACAGTTGGAAGTCAGAAGACACCAAATCTGGATTATACAATGGCTGTGGACAATACAGCCAAGATCAGAAATGTGCTCCATGATCTTCAAAGTGATATGGGGACTAGTGTTAATGTGTTGCAAGAGAAAGGTGGTATTCTCAGGACTGACTCTGGAAATATGAGCCTTCAGCTTAGTGTTGTGATATAGTTTTGTCTGGGTTCCTGGAAATCCCGAGGGATCACCCCATTCCTAGCCCAAACAACAGTGCACATCACTTTACCCCATCAATGCTGTGTTCTTGATGGGAAATTCACATGTTGGCACTCTGTTGACTGCCTTTTTTTTTTCAACTCATAGTGATGTCATCACATCTCATCTCATTACTGGTAAGTAATGATGCAATCCAGGAAACCGTCACTTTCAACCTCATATTGCTTCAATAGATCCTGACAAACTTGCATACAGTGTTCTTTCTGTTACTGTGTTACTCGTGGGACCTACTTGGAACAAAACTTTGCTATATTAGAACATTGCCACCACAGTTTCTAATGAATTGAAGCCAGCATTCAACTCTACATACAGTTCTCTTTTCCTAATCTACCAATTTGCCTTCATTGTGTAGTGTGGCAGTGGTGCATCTGGAATATGGCTTGTCTTTCAACTCACTCCTGCCACTACTGAAACATACCACACACTGCCTCATTGTGCTCACATCCACTGGTCTCCATCAGTGTTCAGCAAGTGCTGATGACTGTCAGTGGGTGCCATTTTTCTGAATGGAGGAACTAAATGACACGCACTTGCGTGGTCAGACACCATTTTGTCAGACTGCCCCCCTTCTGCCATCAGAACAAAGGAGGGAAGGTTCGACCTCTACTGCCCTACCACCCACATCCACCTCCAACATTGTGGGCCAATATAATAAAATAGGGTATTACTTTTGGAGCAGCTCTTGTATATGGATTGCAGGTAATTTAGTCAAGTTGCGAACTGCATTAGAGAGGCTACATATTTATTTCTGAGACTTTTGTTCTCAATGGTCCAAGACAGTTTATGGAGTTTTTGTGGAAAAACCTGGGAGAAATAATTGGTTTTGGTAATTCCACAGTTGCAGGTCTACAAAGAGAAAACATAAATTCAGTAAACAAATTCAGTAAACAGTAAAAGCACAGGCATCCTGCTTTTGTGCTGGAGGCACAGTGGATGTAGATCACTGAACACTTCTATGAAATTCTGCAAAGAGCAGATATACACAGAACATGGTGAAATGGAAAAACAAGCATTATTTTTATGTTCATCATGTATTTTCTGATGCCAACTTCTGTGTGAGTTTGGTACATTTGACATAGGGTTAGAATAAAAATGTGGTTTTGGAGTAAATTTTCAGCTAAAATGTACTCCATGAAATATCAAAGCACATTAATTTCCTTGATGAGGTTATACTTCATGCCATCCCCTTTGTTAGCCAGGACTATAAGCAGCCAGATCTTTTAAAGATAGGCAGGATGCACTGAATTTGCTGAGCAATGAAAAGAGACCGAAGATTAGGTTGTGATATATATATATATAAACATATAGATATGTATGTGTTTATATGTACATACACACTGTACACATACACAGGGATGTGCATAGGACTTCACTGTGATGACTCCTTCCCTCAGCGAGCAGTTAAGACCTGTGTTATTTTTACTTGGTTCAGTCAAATTCTATCTCAAAGTTTACAAGTGAAGTAGCTTGCAGACATCAAATCTAGTCATGGTTGTTAACTTAGTTTCATTGGAAACTGGAGTCTTGTGATGGCAGTGAGAGTCATTTACCAGATATGGTTGTCCCTGAGGAGGAAGGAACAAGTATGCAGCTCTCTTGACTGAGGGGCACTATATAAGCAATGTTACCCAACACTTCAAGCATCTTGTTTCTGTGCTGTAATAAGGCAAGACCTTTGAGAAAAGTTTGAACTAAGACAGCAGTGTAGATGGTAAAATGCTGCAGGACTGAGCTTCAGGGCAGAAATGCAATATGACTCATTAAGGAGAAGAACATAGAGAATTGCTAAGGAAAGTTGTCAGGGGGGAATGAATGATCCCCGTGATGAAAGAAGGCAAAATGATCAATGCTGTAAAGGCCCTGAAGGAACATGGTGCCTAGGGCAACTGACTCTCCCCTTTATATTCAAAATAAGTTTCCTTTTTATCAATTTTCTGTATAATGGGAAAAGTAAAGGCACGAGTAGCAAAACACAGATTAAAACATGAGATGGCAGTCTAGGAGCAACAACAGCAGCCCCAGACCACATTATTACAGATAGCTTGGGTTAGCAGCAACAGTGGGTCACTCAGGATGAACAAGTAAAAGCATCAGGATTCCTTGACATATTGCCAACAAAGGCTGATGGAGGTCTTGCAGTGCAAGAATGATGATGAATAATATGACATGATGTTATGATTGTAAAACATCGCTACTCTTAAAGCCAACTGAAGGACAGAAACCTTGCAAGGACAGCAAACAATCTGCCTTGTGGAGGTCATGTTTAAAAGGATAGATAAAAGCAGAGAAAATTGCCAATGATGCAGTTGATGTCAGGATGTTGGGTACTGTAACTACTATAAACTTTTTAAAGTTAGCTTGTGATGTAGCTAGGAAAGCAAAAAAATATAAAAGAAAGCTTGTAACCCCTGCTCTCAGAGGATGTCAATGAAAATGCTATGCCCATTGTGCCAGTTAGCGGTGGAGGTATGTGACCTGTCAAATCTTTCTTAACTCTAACCTCTGTAATAAAAACCATTTGAAATTAGTCAGCCAAGTCAGAGAAGTGCAGAAGGATCACCATTTTACCTCTGTGCTGGGATAATCTTCTAAATCAAGTAGGTGAACTGGAGGTTAAGCTGTAAAAGTAATAAGGTCATGCAATTGTTTTCTGTTTTGAAGAAAAAAAAATTAAAAAAAAAAAAACAACAAAAAAAAACAAGTAAAGATTTTAATCCCATCCTGGTTGAAGTCACTGGCAATTTTTGCATAACATTTGTTGTATACAAGCTCACACTGATCACCATAGTGAGAAATGAGCAAAAGTAAATGCTCTTCAGATGGTTATTCAAAATAGAGTCTTAGGGAGCCATGCCAGAATAAAATTTCTGGCATGTTATTCACTGAACAATGCCAATGCCTAAAGCCTTGCTTCTTACGGAGAAAAACAGCTTATTCTTTCTCCTCATCTATTGCTGTTTGAAATAAACTTTGTTTCTTTAAAAATATGAAGTATTATAGTATCACCTTACATCTGTAGTTTTTGAGAAGAACTCAAAGTCTGTAAATGACAATCTTTGTTTTGAGATGTTGCTTCATTTTGCGAATTTCAAGATTTTATCACCAAGTTAATACGAAAAACAAAAACAGAGCAAGAGCTAAGAATAATCCAATGGTTCTGAAGGACACAAAATCCTGCCCGATCTAATTAAACTGTCTGAATTGATAACTAGATATTATTATACAGCCAGAAAAATTACTTGTCCAGTTGTGAAATATTTTCCCCTGGCACTTGAATAACACAGTGATAAACCTGAAATTTTATAGTTCACATACGTGATAAAAATCTTCAAATTGACAAATAGAAATGGTCCAGTGGAGACTTATGGGAAGTTCATAACCACACGTTAATAAGAAGAGGCTGTAGTGTTATTTGCCAGTTTTCACACAGATGTCTCAGGCTCCACAGAACATATAATTTCCTGATGATAATTGATTTCAGTTATTTAATCTTTTACTCTAATAGGTACTTCTTATAAACGGAAAAAAAATAAGACTGTGATAAACAGTCATTTGACAAAGAAAGTTTATGTATAGCTAACATAACTCCTTGCAAGAGCACCTTTAATCTCACTTTTATGCATGGCTTAATGAATGGTATTGAATGTTATTTAAATGCAGTGCAGAAAAGGAAACCACAATAGTGATACATGTCAAATAGTGATATGTGTCAAAACAAAGGTTGAAAGACTGAGAATATCTGTTCTCAGTGGGGACACTAGAATAATAATCAATTTGGAGAGTTAATGGAAGGCAATCAGAAAAACATTAACATCACAGTGCAAAGTATGCAGGAAGTATAGAGTAGGATAAGGTGATGGTTTAATTGTGCAATAAATGAAATGACAAATATATGAATATTCAGTCATTATCAACGCATACTTCATAAAGCAACAAGTTAGATAGCCCACCTGAGGAAAAGCAACTCTTGATTTTAGCTTTAGAAGCTCGCAGAATCATATAATTATAGAATCATTTGAGTTGAAAGGGACAATTGAAGATCGTTTAGTTCAGCTCCCTGCAGAGAGCAGGGACACCTACATCTCGATCATGTTGCTCAGAGCTCTGTCCAGCCTGACCTTGAATATCTCCAGAGACAGGGCATACGTCACCTCTCTGGGCGATGTGTTCCAGTGTTTCACCATCCCTATTGTAAAAACTACTCCTTATATCCACCATTAAACAGGCTCTGGACATGTAATGCATTAGTCTAATTAAATATCCTGTTTGTTTATTAATTGGAAGTTAAAGAAATGGAGAGTCTGCAAAAGATGTGAGCAATGTTAGGGATTCATCATGTGCTTCTACTACACTGTTGTTTATCTTGTCTCTGAGCTTGACCAAGCATTAAAAATTATCCCTGGAAGCGTACACCAAAATAAATATATTCTTTTGGAGTTATTTTTGTAATTAGATTTTGAAATTGCATACTCACCATTTCAGTAATTTAGCTCTGTAAAAGCTCATCTCATGCATTTTGCCATTCACTGGAACTGTATTCTTAAGAAACTTCTTTCCTCATCAATTTCCTTACAGAAATAAACATAGTTGCAGGAGCACCACTTTGCAGAATTCTGCAGAAGTGTCAGAATTTAATAATGTTTTTGATGAAGAGATTCAACTTTCAGATGGACACTGTTCAGTAAAAGTACAGTTCACCTCTTCATTCATGTTCTTTTACTTCCTTACCATTATAAAACCCGTATGGAGACATCATGTTTTGCTATAAACACAGATCCTTGTTGAATGAGAAGACTTAATAAGTAGCAACAGTGCTTAACATGACAATCATTTATGCACAGCTCCACACTTAGGTCTGTGTTGTTTTCAACCTCCCTGAATTACGTCTTTCTGTACTGCAAAACTGGTTGAAAGGCATACCACATGGCAGAAGGTATCCTCTTGGATTCCCAAAATTTCTTACTATTTATAGATAATGTGGAATCTTTGAATGATTCGTCAAAAATGAATTTTTGTTTTCTATTGTTATCCTTTTTTTGCTTGTCTTATTCTTTGAAGAAACCCATGAAAATCTTTCCCTCACTGTTTTTCTCCTCTTTTCTTTTTGCTCCTAGTTTCATTAGTCCAAAGGGCTCTGGATCAGACCCAGAGAAAAACAGGTCCTTTCTTTGCTGTGCATTGCCAGATAAATGAGAGTTCAAATTAAAAGCGTCAGAATAAAGAAAATTAAATATTTACCTTTTGCATTAACTTAATGCTGCTACTAGAAACAACAAATCTCCACCCTTGCACTTAACAGAATTATACTTTATCTTAGCACGTGGTAATCAAACTACTTAAGAAAATTAGTTTAGAAATTTCAATATAGTTTATCAAACAGATAAAGACTTCACCACTGATGTTGTGCTCCATAGTTTGCCTTGTAAATCTGGAGCTGTGCTTTGCTCCAGGTAAATCTTATATGATTTAATTAGGAGAAAACTCTTTGTTGTTATGAACAATTTTTACTTCTGGTAGGCAAAGCCCTGAAGGTAAGCCTGCTTTTATTTTCTATTTATTTATTTAAATAATTTTAACTAGTACATCATAAACAGCCTCTGGAAAAATTCACTTAATATTGATTATAAACTTTTTCTGAAAGAAAATAAGCAGTATTTGCAGAAACTTATACATGTTTTCTCCTTTTCTTACCCAGTCAAATAAAGCAGAATGCCTCAGACTCTGAATCATGCAGAACTACATTTCCACTTAATTCTTTAATAATGAGAAAAATTCAAGTGAGGCCAGAAGCAATAGCATTTGCACAGTATCAGAGAAGAAAAAAACAAACAAACTCCTATAGAGTCATATTTAAAATGTGTTTCATCAGTATGTGAGAAGCTGAAGAGCTACACAGTTTTTCTATTGGCTAACAGAAAAGTATTAAGAATTGCATATAAAGCTTGGATTTAGTCGAGATGCCACATTCATTTAGATGTATTTTACTTCTTGTGATTTCTGTGGACGTTAGTATCAAACACTGTGTCATCAAGAAAAGATTTTCATACCGAAGTTGAATGACTGAATTCATGTGAAGAAAATAAGATCTACTCCAATTCTTTAGGTTTCAAGAAATCCAGATAAGTTTTAAGGGAGAAAGAGGCAGTTTGCAAAGATTCAGCTCATCTGAAAGATTGTCTTTCAGAATTTTTGTACAACTCAAGACCTTTTTAAAATAAAGAAGCAGGAAAATTGTCTGTATCCTCATGCCTCTATGGTTAACTTAACAGTTCACAATGAAGAAATTTCTTTAACTTGTGAGATATTTTGATAACCAGACTCCAGCTCAGTAAGCTCTGCCAAAGCAAATGGAGCTTCCAAAATCTTTCTAGATTTGTTCCACGTGAACAGATCATTTTGAGAATGATGTGAAAAGTATATTCAGTCGATAAGTAGTAGTTTTCCAGAAACTACAGTAAGAAGGTGAAGAGAAAGCTGAAATAATTGCTTCTTGCTTTGGACAGGCACATCTCTCATTTTTACATCAAGTGCCTGGTTCCTCCCAGTTGCCTTTTTTTTTTTTTTTTTTTTCAGGTAAGAGATTTCTGTGAAATGTCGCTGCTATCATTACTAGTATTACACTTATTAAAATAAACTGCCTTGTAAGATTTCAATTGTCATTGAAATCTTTTTGACCAAAAGATATTTCATTATAACTTCAGGCCAGAAAGTTAAATAAAATTCACACTAGAATCACCTGCTATGATTTTATTTCTGAACTATAAATATATGTATATAAAATCAAAGTACTCTGCAAAAAACATCAAAGTACCTATATTTTTATTGCTGTCTGAAATTAATATCCTCTCTTTGATCCTTAAAAACAATTAGAACAAGATATTTATTTAAGAACCTCCAGTAGGTAGGGAGTAGTCATTATATGTTGGTGTATTTTGCTTTATTTTTCCTTGCATGTGTTGTTGTTTTTGTTGGATTTGTGTGTGTGTGTGTTGCTTTTTTGTTTTTGTTTGTGTTTTTTAAAAGAAGAGATTATCTGATACTTACATAGCATCCAGATTTGTCCCATTAAAAGCATGGCCTTGGATGCTGGTAAAACCATTATTGTAGAGTTTGCTGCAAACAAAAATAAATAAATTAGTGTATTTTGGGATGCTTCGGTAATGAAACACCTATTATCTTATTTATCATTTTTATTTGCAACTGCATGTTTATGAGTGAGTTAATTTCAATGTCTTGAAGAAGTAGCAATTGTAATGCAAGGTTGCGCAGATGCCACCAGCATTCCTAAATGTAGCCAAATTAAGAATACCATGTGGCAGGTATGCTATCTTTTACTTCTTTTTGCAGTAAATATAGAACTAGACTAAAGCATTTTGCCATAACTTTCCTGCTTCCAAGCTAAAATCAAGGAAATAAAATTCTGCAAGATCAAATTAAGGAAATAATAAATTGCAGTATGGGTACCATTTTACAATAATGCCTGTCTGAACTTCTAGAAGTATGGATACTACATATAATGCCTATGATGTTTCTCCATTGTAAACTACTGGAGAGTAGAACTGAGTTATTTTTTTTAATGTAGTACCATATGCTTGAGGGATTAAGGCAAGGTGATTGCCTTTTTGGCTTAAGCTGGAAAAACTTACAGAGTTAGGGATTCATTACAGAGCCCATGGAAAGCATTTGCAGGCACTGAAGTCATGAAAGGATTGTCTGCAATTTCACTGAAAAAGGAGAAAAAGCATCACAGTCAAATATCTGCCTAACAGAGCTTCTCCAGAACAGTTTTATTATTCATTTTTCTCTGCCTTGATAATAAATGAAAGTGTAGAATAGTTGTTTAGTTACACCTTCAGTCATAAGAGGCAAGCTGGGATGATTAAGAATCAAGGATGTTTCAGCATCCAAGAAGTGAGCTTGCAAAGTCAATGGGTTTTATAGTCCTGGTGAGATGTGCCAGCCTGCATGATTTCTGTGGTGAACAGCAAAGACAGATTCATTCTCCCAAAACCCAGATAATTTGCAAAGTGTATCATGCTGCAATGTCAACTGAGTTAGCTCAAATGACTTTAGAGATGAGATCTTGTTGTTTAGCTATGCTTAGATAAAATATCAGAGAATACATTATAACAGACAGAAGCATTTTCCCTTATAAAACTGCTTCTAAAGATAGTGAAGTAAAATTTTACTGTCTGATCTAACATTATGAATTTTCTCAACTGTTGTCCAAATGAGTGTTTCAGTATCTGTTATTTCTTAAACACTTAATTCCCACTCTGCAGCCTTAAGAAATGCACACAGCACCACATAACCATTCACTCTCTCCCCTGCCATGGGATGGGGAACAGAATCAAAAATGAGAAAAGTGAGAGAACTCATTGTTTGAGATAAGGGCAGTTAATAAGGAAAAGAAATAAAGGAAAAAAAAAAAAAAGATAAATGAACACACAAGACCCAAGAAAACAGTAAAATACTTTAAGTGATGCACAACACAACTGATCACCACTAACAGGTTGGTGCCCAGCCAGTCCCAGAGATATGTAA
>JAOWBP010002559.1:35393610-35407988 GCA_028571105.1 Tragopan temminckii | reverse complement strand
TTATGGATTGCATCCATGCATGTGTTTTATATACAAAAGACACAAAACAACAGAAGTCCCTCTTGCATCACACAAGTGTTAGTATTTTTGTGGAAAACCATTCCTGTTCTAGAAAAGCTACAGGGTCTCCAGTGAAATGTGTTATAAATCATGCAAGAAAAAAAGAAACAAACAAAAAAAAGGTAATTAGTCTGAACCAGTAATATGTCATTTGAACTAAAAAAACCAACAAAACCTAGTATTCCTTCCTACAGACTGTTTAGTTTATAAACAATTGGATGATTACTCACAGATCTAAATTTTTGATAAAGTGGTAAAAGAATATCAGAAATAGAACTTACATTCTAGAGATGTTGGGGAGATTGGAAAATGCTTCACTTGGAATTGTTCTTAGATGAGTCTCCATAAACCTCCTATAGAAATAGAAGTTTGCCAGTTAATATTCTCTGTTAAGTACAATTTAACATTAAATAGTCATATATAACTCCAATTCTGCTCCAGTAATTCTGTTCTTATCTTCTCTTTCCCCAGCTTTTCCATCCTCACATTATTCCTACTCCTGTTTCATTATGCATCTTGATTTGCTCAGTGTGCTCACCAGCCAAAATTCAAGTAAAGAGTAATTGCATGTTATCTCCCTAAAATTCCCTATATGCTTTGTAGTAAATACACCATTTTTTTCATAAACATTTGATGTGTGGATGGTAGGTATGCTGTTATTTCTTAAGTCCAGATAAGGCTGTACTTCAGGATAAAATAGAAATACGTATCTCACTCGTCTGCAGAAGGTTTCAGAAAAACAGGTAATATTTAAGGGAGACATATATCAACAGCCAAGTTTTCAACAGTATGAATTCTCGACAGACGGACTGTTCCAATAAAGAGGAGGAAATGTTTTAGAAAGTAATATCTTTAGACTTACAGTTACAAACGATCATTGCTGAATGAGGTCATTTTTTGTTTTCCAGTACATCTGGGAATATAGTTATATAATATACAGGCAACTAACAGTCTGAAGAGTAACCAAGAACAAAATATAGTCATTTCTCACAGATTCTCCTAAGAACAACTTGTATGAAATAAATGAACAAACATTAATAATATTTTGTTTTCTTCTCATATATGTAACATGTACGTATATACACGTAACATGCATAAGCAAAGAGAACCTAAAGGTTATTTATCCAAAGTGGATTGATGTTTCTCCTAAATTTAGTACCTCAGTTTCCTTTTCCCTCCTCCACTTTGTAAAACTGGTTCCTCTTAGGATCACAATCCTGGGCAAAATGTTTGCAAAGAATAACCAGCTACAGCGTGCTGACCTTGCTGTTGTGTTTCAACATCTGTCTGTATTTACAGTTCTTTTAGGAAATCGAAAATGATGACTGAGAAATTTCTGTTTCAGATAGATTTTAAGAAGTATTGAAGTAGAACAGTGTGGACAGATCTTGGCAGGCTGGAGAAAAGAGCTGACAGAAACCTCACAAATGTCAACAAGGTGAAGCATAAAGTCCTGCCCCTGGAGGGGAAAAACACAGGCACCAGTATGTGCTGGGACTACCCAGCTTGAAAGCAATGCTGGAGAACAAGATCTAAGGCTCCTGGTAAACACTGAGTTGAGCATGAGCCAGCAGCATGCTCCATAAATAGTGCTAATGGTATCATGGTCTGCATTGGGAGGCTGCCCTAAGACTTCTCCTGGAGACTGCTAGAACCCAGAAGCCAAGAAAAATGTAGGTTAAACCCTTTGCTACTATCTAGGCTTGCTTTTGACCCATCTTATATCCCTCTGGTCCTCTTCATCTAGGAGATGTTGATTCACAACATCATACTTACCTCTCACACCAATCATCACGGAGATTAGTACTTAACCTGCAATCCCATATCCCAGAAAAGAATTTAAACACTACTGCAAGTCTCCCAATCTCCCGCTTTTAAGTCAAACATTCAACCTCCATCTTTGCCACATAGTGAAATGAGCTACATATGAGCTAAGTGAATTCACATTAATCTTTTATTGACATGCCTGGAATTTACACCCTGTCAGAAAAGAATGGAAATTCTGGATAACATATATGAATTCATTGCTATCAAAGTTGGGGTAGTATGAAATAGCCCTACACTTCTGACTTCTTATATAAGGCTTCTGTTATCTCAAAAATAGTACAATGAAGTAACTTAGCCACGTATTTTAACTACATAGCTCATAAATTTATTTATAGGTTGGAAAGGGAAGTATCATATTTCTTCATATCTATTTGCTAGAGTTTAAAAATATACCAATTCAGCAAATATGACAAGAAACCATGGGTGGCACAAGATGTGTGAAGGACAACTAAGTATTAAGAGAAAGAAATCTTAGGCTGATGAATACAAAAATAGCACTCTTCATGACAATAACTTGGTTGTGAAATAAAATAGTTTCAGAGAATGTCAACAAATCTAAAAGAGCACTAGTTATGGAGTATACCTACTACACAAATGATTTGCTAAATAATAGCATATAGAGTACATAGTGTCTAAGTAATTGGTGTTACCTAGCTGCAATTCTTCACCTACTTGCAGAGTTAACAGATAGCAGACAGTTCACGGTCAATGCTTATGCAAACCGTGAAATGGAGTCTGTGCAATGGCCCTAGAGTTAGGTGCGAATTTTTAAGCCAGCCTTTGTGTACAGCCATCTGTGAAGCCCCAGATCTTGCTGAACCTGTGCACTGATACATTAAAGCAAATTGTAACCCACCTCATAAAGCAGTTTAAAAATTTGCACAAAAACAGTTAGTCCCTGTTTCCTAGCTATGAATCTGTGGGTTATTACTGGAGGGAGTAACACTAACTAGTGGTATGTAGAAAGCTGTGAGATGGGTAGTTATTCCAAGACTGAAAAGAAGAGAGGTTGAGAAAACTCTCAACCAGAGCAGTCTGTGTTGGATCAAAAATGACAGCAATTATATATAATAGCTTTAGTTTAGTTTTTAGCCCAATCTAACCACATAAAATAATGATCACAAGCTTACCCAGCTGTGCTAATAGGATCCTCAAGGTGGAATGACCAGACAGTTTGGAATTCAAAGCCCAGAGCTAGAAAAGGAAGGCAAGTCAGGGCTTCCAGCTCCCCAGCCTTCCAGCTTCTGACACCAGCTCCAGTCTTAACATACAGTGTGAGCAGATGATAAATAATCGAGAATTCATTATATTAATTGCCTATGATTCTTCCTGTCTTGCACGCATTAGAAATTTTCTTTAAACAGGCATATTTTAATTTGCAGTTTAGCAAGTGAGTCCAGTATCCAACAATCTACAGAGTCTTCACTAAGGAAGTAAGCTTTTTTTTAAGAATAAATGAAAAAACTTTAGCAGGAAAATACAGATTACTTTTCCATGTGAGAAAAACAGTAAAAGTAATACATTACATATTTAATAGCTCATTTAATATCCTCTTTATATTAAGGAAAAGATGACACATTAACTTGAGAACTTCCATTTATTTCTACTTGTATTTTCTCATTCAGATTGAAAGCTTCAGTAAATAAATAAATCAGTAAATAAATAATTCAGTAAATAAATCTGGAAAAAGGCTTCAGTTTATATTCCATACAATCTTTCAGAAAGAAAAATCAAAAGTCTGAGGTCATTTTCATTTTAAATATGCTATCTAGATTTGAAAAGTTGCAGAGGCAAACAAATCACGTTTTTACTAAATGAGTTGTTTTTAAAATAGCAATAAAATATTTCAGTAAAACATTTTATGTTTTATATAATGGCATTTAGTTTGCATTTCTTCTTTTCACAGGTCCCTGATTTCTAATCTAGTTGAAGTTTTAAAATTTTCTTTCTCCTTTGATATTTGCAGCTAAGTTTATTCTACATGTCCCTGAAAGACTTTGCATTGCATCTATTAAGAAAATGATTCCTGAACAAAACTCATAAGAAAGACATTAGGCTACATGTTCAGAATGTTGTGTTTTTGCTTTCCTCTGCTCAAAATGTCTGCCAGCCTAGAATGCAGTTTCTTAGTCAAAAATCAAGTGCTTCAAATATCCAACTAATGACTGAAACACCTCCCTCTTTGATTCCTTTGACGTTCCAAAACAATCTTCAGCAAAAATTGTTTCCCACAGTTAGTCTAGTTACTCCTCAGTGAAAAAAAAACAATTTCATTTGACTTTTGTTGTTGTTGTTGTTTGTTTATTTTCTTGTTGTTTTAGTTTGTAAAGTATATAGACTTTAAAATATTTTGTACCTGCACAGGAACAACCCTGCTTCTGACTAATAGGAATGCCAGTTCAAAGACTGTGAAGAATTCAGACTTATGTGTATTTGCTTTATTTTAATGATTCATTTTTAACAATTCATATTTGCTTCATTTTAACAATTTTAACCATTCATTTTAACGATATTTCTTTTTATTATGCTGAAATAAATTAATAGTGGTCTTCCAGTGGAACAAAAACAATGATGCAAAGGCAAGTCAAAACGTGAAATGCACTTAGCAGACCAGAAGACGATTACCACCTAGTGTCTAACCCTAGTATTACGTACGACGTGGTAGAACTGTCAAAAAGATTCAAAGCAAAGTAATGCTAGAAGTAGGAAACCGCTCAGGAATCCGTAGAGGACTGCATGGCTGCTTTCTCACAGTTCAGCAGAAGTCCAAAGGAATGTCATAAACTGTATGTCAAAACTGACACAACTCTAAAAAACTGAAGAAATGCTAGAGCCATCCAGAACAGAAGTGTTCTGGTCAGAGTTTGGTTAGCATTCTGTGTGAAAAATAAGTTCTTATAAAACTTACATATCCTCTTCCTATACACTAAGGTGCATAGGGGTGCTGTCAGAGGGACAAGAATTGATTTCAGGTTCCTTACTTAATATTTAGCAAGCAGAAAATACCAGTCAATAGTTACTGAACTTGTTCTTGCTCGGTTTGTAATCACTGATTGTTTCTTGCTGGATGTAAGTAAAAAATGAAGACTTCACAAGAAGTGCTGACTCTGCTAAATGTTACTTGCCACTTGCCAGCGAACAAAATGAAATTCAATAGATTTCAAAACTGTCAGTGCTGAAAAAATAATGTGATATAAATGTCTACAAGACAGGAGTTGAGTTCCAGTTGAGATACTGAAACTACCCAAAAAAAAAGTGGTAAGGAAGAACTCTGTGAGGAACTGCACTCACAGAGAAATTTAAAGAGGGATGTTAACTGAGGAAAAAACTTCTAAAATATGAAGAAAACAAACAAACAGGAAACTATATAATTGCTTAATGTTTTGTTTTGTGTGCTTTTCAGTGCTACATAATGGTGACTGGATGAGACATAAATTAGAATTATTCCTTCATAGTAAGATGAAGTGAAGATAACATAATGAAGATAATACTTCCATATACATATATATAAACCAGTAAAAGCTAATAAAATTTGAAGAACTTAAAGGAAAATTTAAATGGGATATAAATGAGATTATAAATGGTGACTAATGATGAATAGTTTCACTTTAATTTATGCCAAATCGAAACTGGTCATTACAAAAATCATGCACAACTGCTCTGCCCAGTTCTAAGGTCTTTGTAAGGCCCTTGTGTCTGGCTTTATGTATAGACACTAAGGCTGTCAATCAACTGTACTCATTTTGAAGATGTTTTAAGTCTTTTCTCCTTATTCAAAGCAAAGTTGAAGAGACAGTAAGTTGGAAATACAGTGTATCAGTATAGGAAATATTATATAAAAAAACCTCCAAACTTCTAAAAATAATCTAAGCACTTGTTTTGCAGAGGAAGTTTTTTTCAAGCCTACAAACATATTCATAAAATGAGTTCTGATCAAAACTGGGCGTCAACTTTGAAATTATCAGCTTATTTCAGTTTATGATATCATGTAATATTACTCAAAGGAAATTGTCAATGAACTCCATGGTACACCAGGTACTTATAAACCCAGTATATAACTGCTGTTTCTGCATCAAATAAAGAAAGAAGAAGTCAAGTTAAGTACGTGATGGGGTATCCCGTATGAATATAAAACACAACGAAGACATGGAGTTTATTCACTGGCTGTATTTCTCACAAGATTTTTGCTTAACCTTTCGCAGTATCAGGATATTCTGTATGTACTACTTTAAAACTCTACTCTTTTTGAAAACAGAATGTTTTAGTTGAAGTTGGTTTATTTTTTGAATAACACTAAGCTGTTTTCATGTGTAAAAGTATTTAACTATTCCTGAAGTAAGCCAGACACAAGCTTTCTTAAAGTAATTGATTACTTTTCTACCAAATATCGTTAAATACACCAAATTCATTAAAATATCAGTTGTCTTCCAGGCTCTCATTTAAATAATTTTATGCGCCTGGTACAACACAACATGCTTCCAAAATACTGCATTTTACATAAATCTGTGCTTTTAAAATTTTCTTTCAAATCTCATTCATGTTATTAAATTTGGCTACATATTTTTCTTTAAAAGGCACAGCATTCTGTAATCTCACCACCTTAATGGAAGTAAATAAATATAGTAACTTTGCACTTGACAAGAATAAGTCATGGTCTCAGGGTTCTTGAAATTGTTCTCAAACTATGTACTGCTTTGCAATGCATACATATCTCAACTACCAAATGAAGAATAGGAATGAGTGAGAGTAGGTGACAAGAAAAACTAGAATAGTCTAGACTTGAAATAAATACATTTTCCCCCCCATTTCTTATATTTCCTTGCATCATTTTGACTTTCTTTGTAACGGCATGGAACCACAACCAGTGCTAGGAACCGTTCAAGTGCAGAACAAAGAACCATTTCTATTCTGAGTAGAAATAATCGTTATCTCAGTATGCTTTAATGATACATGTAGTTTGCTTAACACAAAAGCAGAGAGACTACAAATGATTATTTTGTAGATCTTAAGAAGAGACTTATTTAAATGACAGTGCTTCACATGATTACAAAAGACAAGGGTAATTTGGCAGTAGAAACTAATTTTTGTCTTTTCTTTGTCTAAAATGAAAATTAGTTGTGATCATCTCAATAGGTTTTTACACCTCAGCTTGAAAACTCTAACTTCAGAAAATATTTCAGATGTTTAACAGTTTGATTCCGTAAGTGATACAGTTCACTGAATCTTGAATTGCTATTGCAGCTAGTTTTCATTACACTGTTTTCTTTTAACATTTAATTTCCAACCCATTTCTGCTCTTCAGAAACAACAGCTTTCTGAGGAACAGAGTTTATTGATATAAATCTAAAAGGAAAGAAAAAGCTTAAAGATTAGAAAATGCTCTATTTTGGAGATGTTTACAGAGTATTTTGCTAACAGCTAAGAATAGTATGTTTTCTGTTGGTATCAGTTAAGAAAGCAACTTTTCACAAATCTGACTCATACAGATGTTTTATGTATTTGCAAACTCAATAAATGTTTGGTATATACCATAATATGCATTTACAGAATCTAAACACAGTCTTTAAAAAAGAAGTGATTATGTTTTGAAAACAGGATCATTTCAGGAAATGTTATAAAGAAATCTAAATGCCTATAATGGAGTAATTTCACATGTACTGCAGACAGGCTACTGTCAAGTGCTGATTTACGAAAACAGGAATGAGAAGTACAGTGTACAATTTCAGTTCCTCAAAATCTTAACTTTAAACATGTGTTTTTGTGTTCTGGACTCAGCCCTCACACATCCTCAATATTTAGGATTTACACTGAAGAATAACAAAAAAGTCCTAACAAATTAAGTTGGAGACTTCTAATAGCACAGCAGCTTGTCAGCTACATTTATGTGTCTCTTAATTTATACCCAACAGTTTAAGGAGTACAAAAAATATCTTATTTTACTTAAGAAATAAAAATGTTCATATATGTAAAAATCCCACTTTATGCCAGGAGACTTTATTCTACTAGAGATTCTGCAGTCCTTCCAGGGCCCTAGTACCTTAACCAAGACAATGAGAAGCAATAATATTTGGGATTCTGGAAAATCCAATGCTCCTGACTGAAGTAAGCACAGTGATAGCGTCTAGAGTCAATTTGTTGCAATTTAAATTTCAACATGGACAATGAACTGCTGACAGATGCTAAAATTGTACTAGTTCTCTCTTGATCTCAAGGCAGTGTGTGATCTGCCTGGATCTAAATAGAGTGTCAATGATTACTTTTACAGAATTCTTTTGAGTTTGTTTTGAAATGAAAACAAATGTAACA
Organism: Tragopan temminckii; assembly: GCA_028571105.1. Classification (NCBI taxonomy): domain Eukaryota; kingdom Metazoa; phylum Chordata; class Aves; order Galliformes; family Phasianidae; genus Tragopan; species Tragopan temminckii. The sequence goes on along the minus strand of JAOWBP010002559.1, from coordinate 35,399,795 downwards.
AAATGTACAACAATTACCTTTAGTATATCCCCATTTAATGAAAACTGATGTTTTGAATGGCAATCTATAAGAAAGGTTGTGTCGTACAGCATAGAAAGTCTAAGCTATTTTCTCTAATAGATAATAAGATACTTAAAGATTGAATAATGGTTTCCTAAAAGTCCTGGCATAAGCTTAGTAACATCTGTTCAGAAAGCTTTTTTATTGGTCAGCTCACACCCAAATGCGTTGTAAAGACCAGGATGATTTATTCTGGCCAGCTCTGGAGTGGTTCTACCTGGCACTGCATACCCCTCTGCAGCCCACTGCTCAAAAAGGCCCCCTGCTTCACTCTGGCTGCACAGGACAGAGGATGCACTCCAAATGCATTTTTAAATATCAAGTTAAGAGTCTATTAACGGCCTTAAAAAAAGTTCAAATGGGAATGTGAAATTTCAGAAAACCTCAGATGAGGTTTATCTCCTAGAAGAACAGACTGTAATTGCTGGCTACCATTGTTTCTAATTAGAGGACCACTAAGTGCCTATAATTGCTGCCAGCTGCTCAGCAGAGGTCAAAAAGGCAAAATGAATGTTGGGGATTATTAAGATAGAAGTAAAGAACAAAATAGATATAATTGTTTTGCCACTGTGTAGATCCTAACTGAAGATGTAGCATATATAACACCTAAAAAAGAATGTTCAAGAGTACATACATATATACGAGTCACCAGTTTTGTTTCCCCAGATCCTCCTGTTAGTCTGAATGGAATGTATGCATGATGGTTGCCTTTTTCAGACATCATGAACTTCCCTTGCTCACCATGGCCTTTGAAAGGTAATAAAAGAGTGGGATCATAATGTCATTCCTATATCCATTGTAAAATAATTCTAAAATTGTTATGTTCTAAGACACTCCAAAGAGTCAGTACATACAATTTCCCTCAGGAATTAAGTAAACTACTCTCAACTCAGACCTGTTTATCAGAAAGGAAATATTTACCAAAACATTATCAAAAGACTCCACGTATCAAAAGACTCCATGTTAAATATGCAGTTGTATCTTTAAGCACCTAATTAGGGAGTTGGCATGGTGGTAATGCAAACTATACAAAATATAATGTTCCTGCACAACCTCTGCAATAGTGAAATTCCTTTTCCTTCCTCCATCAGAAAAGATGCAATCTGGGAAAAGTGGAAGTGTCTGTCACAGCAAGAGAGTGAACAAAGGCTAAAATAGGAAACAATTTTATTTTTTCTTTATGGGTAAATAATCACCCAATTACAAAGAAAATATTATTCAAAGATATATTCAGAGGCTATCTCCATTGCAATATTTTGTCAAACCTGCACATGGCTCCATCAATGCAGCTGAGACTGAAACAATCCTGACGACAATTTTGAAATCTGTGTAGTTCGGAACAAGATTTTTGTTCCTGATATAATTTTGAACAAGTACATCCGTATTGACTGGAAAATCACAACTCTGAGCTACAGCATTACCTTTTCGGGACAGATCCACAGAAAGAGAAAATATTCATCTTCTCCACCAAAAATTATGTCTTCTTTTCTAGCTAGCCCTACTTCCTCACCATTTGCATATGCTACAGTTTTTATTTTTCAGTTTTTTTCTTGTTCATTTCATTTTCTTTTCAGACATATGAATTAAAAAGTAGATACAGTAAGCTGTATTTCCAGTGAAGACCAGTTTTAATGAAATCACTGTAGGTTTATTTGGGAATAAGGATTGGAATCTGACCAGCTGAGTAAAGATTGCAGAATAGCATGCTTTAGCTAATAATTATATTTCAAACATCATTTAAGGATTTTTCTGCAATTCTATATGAACTAAAAAGTGACATCTGGCTTTGCGAGATGAAGAAAACCTCTGTGCTGAGATCATACATACAGAAATGAAACAAGCCTAAAAAATCTTAGAGGCTTTTGTAAATGACCAGAAACACTTTAAAATTCAGAAAGATCTCTGAAGCCCACTTTTTTTTTTTTTTTTTTTTTTAACATATGACAAATGTTAAGAACACATAGAAAAATGTAAAAAAATGTCAATTATAATACTATTAAGATTTACTAGAGGACTCTTAGAAAAAAATTACACAGGCAATTACTTCAGAACTTCTTGAATTTCTACTGAAAACAAATACAAATAAACTTTTTTTTTTTTTTTTTTTTTTTTTTGTGATAAAGAATGCAAAATGTCTAGTGGCACAAAGATACACAGATTTCATTTTCTGAGACAATTTATTCCAACTAGTTGCTCTAGGGTAGTCCCGGCACTGTCCTTATGTGCAGTTCAGAGCATCAAAATTAGAAGCCTGAGTTTCTTGGAATCAGTACGGAGAGGTTGGCACCTCAAGAGTGGCAATTGAAAGTGAAAAATTCAATACCTAAGTGCAATTCTTTGTGCCACATAACAGTACCCAAAATAGAAAAAAATCATGGATTCTCAACCATTTGAACAATTTGTCAGGAATTGTATGTGACTATTGTTAATATTATTTTAAAATCAATAGATGATTTTTCTAAACAAAAAAGCAAACATACAAAGGAGCAAGAGCTCTGATTATCTGTAGCTATTGGGATGTTTTATGATCTTTTTCATGCAGAATGCCAAAACCAATGACCAAAAGCATTCTCTTGGCTTTAAAATCTATGCCTCCGTAGCATATTAAATAGGAAATAAAAAAATCAAACAGTAAACTATAGGTTTCAATCTCCCTATAATTGATCTGTGTAATTCCTACTTTAAGGGCAATTAGGCTCTCTCAGGGGGAATAGTAAGATTTCTCTTTTCAGCTACCTATAATTGCTGGTGGTAGACTATCAAGGAGAAATAACAGGATATGAAAATGCCATCTTGTTCATCATGACTATACGATATCTACATGTACCTTACTAGAAAAATTGGAGAAAGAACTAGGAGCAACTCAGGGAAGAGGTAATACTAACCTGCTCTGCCCTAGCACTGTGCTAGTGAAAGAGAAAAGTACTGCCAGCTGTGAGGTTGGGACAGGGATCTCATCATTACTATATACATCCTGCCATGGTGTAAAGGAGGAGTAGAGCCAAGAATGGACATAGATGGAAGAAAATGAGAGACAGAAAGGGGTAATATGAGGCCAGACAAGGCCAGCTGCCAGCTGCGCAGAGATGTGAAAATACAGCTACCACAAAAGTACTGATACCTAATTTCATATTATTTAGCAGAATATTTCAATGCTGCTTAGACCTGCTTTCCTACAATAGCATGGTGTGGATATATAATCCTCAACATCAACCAACGAAACAAGGTCTGTCTATACTACACAGACAGATAAAAAGGAAACAGGAAAGGGGAAAGAGGAAAATCTTGAAATCTTGTACAGAAAAAAAAAAAAAAAACAACTTCAAGAAAAATATCTGTGTACTCAGCCACTCTGGATAAGCAACCACATCAACTATATCTAGACAAATGCATTAAAATAAGTTTAAAACCAACCTGGCTGAAGTTCACAACAGTTTTTCACTAGCTGAATTTAGAAATATACAATTTTTGTAATTTCTTATAAGCACGACTTGTTTAAAAACAAAAACAGCTCACACCACTCACCTAAAGTAGGACTGAGAAATGAGAACAGCCCCAACTGAATAATTGGAATGAAACTTTAATTGGAGTTTCAAGATCCCATGCACTGAAAAGAGTTATCGTCTTGAAAACTGGCAAAGCATTCCTAGATTCACTAGAGTCTCCCAGCTTTACAAATTCTACAAAACTGAATAGCCACATAAGAAAATTTTAAAATAAGCTGTCTTGAGATTTCACACACACAAAAGCAAAGTTACTTCAAGAAACAACAGAATATACATCAGACTTCTGCCATTCAGATAATAGAGAGAAAATGTACACTCTTGATCCAGAGAGAAAACTACAAACCAAGCTCTAAAAGGCCACTTTTTCTTTGAAAAGAGCTGTGTTTTCCTTATTTTCTTGGAGAATTTTTGTATCTATTTTCAAATCAGGCTGTACATTCCATGTTCTACCTTTTCTACTACACATTGTAAAATTACAATTGTCGTTAGCAGAATTGTTTTTCTTTTCTTGTACTGACTATGTAAGGGATCCGTATCTTGATAACTGCAAGGGTCATACCAACTAGTTCAGAGGATTAGAACACGCCCAAACAGTAATTTTAAAAAAAAGCTTCTGAAAATCATTTTTCATAGAAATAAGATTTTTCACTGTGTGTTCTTGTTTTATTTTGTTTTTAAACAGTAGCATATGATCTTAGTGTTCCTTAGTGTTTAAGCTGGTGATTGTATCACTAGAACTGCAACAGCCCACTGAAGCTGTGTACAGAGAGGTACTTCTCAGTCCTCAAACCAGCATTTCCAGAGAAAGCATCCAATTCCATTACGTGATCTCATTGTTACTATCAACTATTTTAAAAGCCTATGCGAAAGCATATTTCTCCTGTAAACTGAAGCTGCTTTATTTTCTACCTTGTCATGGTAGATTTCAGGGAACCTACTGTATGTTACATACAGTAACCTTACTGCTTGTTGAAGGTAAATAAACCATATGTACAGAAGTATAATGTCTGACATAAAAAATATTTAATCTAAAATTTTATCAATTGCAACACTTGCATAATTGCATTGTACTATCCAGAAAGGAAAAAAAAAAAAAAGACACCAAACAGCAACAACACAACAAAACAAAACAAAAAAACAACCCAAAAAGTCATACATAAGCAATGTAAACATCACAAATCAGTTATTCTCTGTCTTTTCAGATAAGTGATTAGTTTGCTAAGCCTTTACTGTTAGGTGTTTAAAAAAAACTTGAGAAGCCCATTCAGATACCTTCAAATACATTAATGGCTCATATTTTAAAATAAAGTCCCAAGAATCTTTATCAAGACATAAAATAATCAACTTCTAATGGTTTTATCTTGCAGTTAAATGAGTTAGAGTTTATTTATTTCTTTGGAAAGTAATTTGCTAATAAATGAACTTTCTCTTGGAGACTAGAAACTTATTGTGACTTATAAAGTAATAGACAGACAGTCATTCAGCTGCTTTGCTAAAGATGACTTCTGTCATTTCCATCTCCCCACAGCATCTGTCCCATACACAGATACAGAGCTGACAGTTAGGGCACATGACATTCTTTGGACTGTTAGTGGGAATCCAGATGTGATACCTTAAGGTAACAGGAATAGAACTAAACACTACTGCTGTGTACCTGAATTGCTCTGAAATGTCTATCACTTTTGCAAGTCCCCAAATCGCTGCAGTATTACATGCTCCACACTTCAATATTTCTGAAGTACTTTATTTTCCAATCAGTATATTGGGATTACTGGCTCCCATGGATTCTTTTTGTCAGGCTTCGACAAAGAAGCTGAAAGTGCTCAGAAGTTTACAGAAAACTGTTTGCAAGGTGGTACATACAAGTCCTATTCTTTTTGCACTGTAAAACTGTTTGATCTACCCTTTCTCCCTCTCCATGCATGGGATATACAAAATCCAGCCTTCCCCTCACTTTGCTCACACACAGTCCAGCCATTAATTTTACCATCTCATACCCGGAACTGTTGAAGTCCAGCAATCAAGAATCTTTTCACAGCCCTGTAAGGCTTGAGGGGCACTTTTCTTAGGTCTGCCAGGCACACACAGATTCTCTTCACTGCTGTTTCCCACTGTGTTTCACTGCCCAGGTGAGTTATAGCACTTTCCCCCTTGACACCTTTCACAGAGCATTTACTCAGAGCATCTCATGCTTGCAAAATAAGAATATTTACAACAAGCTCGTACCTCTCCTAACCCACCACAGCTTACTCACAGGGTCTGAGTGTCCTCTGGAAGGCTGGGAATGAAGTGGATGTCCCTGCAAGTAATTTTGTAGTCATCCCAGTCGGAGCACTCGCAGAAGGCTGACGGGCACCTTTCCGTGCCCTGGCTGCACAGCACCAGCAGCAACTGGAAGGCGACAGGCAGCCACAGCATCTTTCACCACCCTCTCCCGCTCTGCCCCTGGCTTCCCGAGGAGATAAGAGGGCACAGCCCACCGAGAGCAGCAGCTCGGGAAAGGCGGCACCTCTGCTGGACAACCCGCCCCTTCCCGAAGAGGGACCAGAAGACGGCTCTCAGAACCCTGCTCACACGTTGCATTGAGAGGGCTCCGTCTACCCCGCCCGGCCCCCGGTG
>JAOWBP010002559.1:35380205-35393510 GCA_028571105.1 Tragopan temminckii | reverse complement strand
CCGCAGGGCCGCTGCTTCCCGTCCCCCTCCCGCCGCTCTCCGGTACAGCGGAGTCTTCCGCAACCGCGGGGCTCCGGGGCCACCTGCCGAGGGGGCCGCTGCTGCCCGGCACGGCAGTGCTCGGCACCGGGCGGCCTCGCCGCTTCGCCTTCGCGGCCGTCTGCGGGACGAGCTCGTCGAGCTGCTTTCTAACGCGGCGGAGTGACTTGCGGACGCCGCACCCGTTTTCGAGCACCTCTGCCGCAGAGAGGAGGGACCGGGCTGTTCAGAGCAATACCGAGTCGCTTGGAACAGCAGCTCGAGCTTGAACAGGTGATTTTAGGGACGTGGTTAGTGGGCACAGTGGTGACGGGTCGACGGTTGGACTTAGACGATTAGATCTTAGAAGTCTACCTTAGTAATTAAATGATTATATGATCTTTAAGGGCCTTAACCATTTCACGACTCAATTCTTTTCACCAAATAAAAATTCCCTATCTGTAAAGTAAATATGTAAATAACTATGGTAAAGTAGATAAAAACAGCATTAAAAAATTGAAAAAAGTGATTTTGAAAGCTACTTGATAAAAGAGAGCAAAACGGAAAGAGAAACTTTTTTTCAAATTATCAGGAAACATAAAAACCTTTCACATAAGATGAGAAAGAAAATACCCAACCTTGAGACAAGGTGGAACCACTGTCATTTCAAGTGGTCACTGGTAGGGACACTGATTTACAAAGCGCACACACATCATAGCAGTCAGATCTGCATCTGACAGGCGTAATGAAAGTTGAAAAGACCTGGTTAATACTAAATTAATTCTAGCTTTCTTCATACACACGTGATGCTTCCTAAAAACAAATATTTTTAAAATATAAATACATAACTGTTGAATTCAATGAGGTAGCACAAAGAAAATTCATTAATACTTTGCCTCAATACTTTTTACTATTTTTTTTTTTTTAGTCTAAATGCCAGTAATTTCTCCTTCATGTAAATATTGTGCACGAAACAAGAAAAATGCCAACTAAATGTCAACAAAAGTGTTTGTAATTCTCTAGGAAGGAGGAAATCGAGAGAAGTAACCTGCCCACAGTAAGAAATTAGACATGGTCATAATTTTAAAAAATGCAATGTAGAAACAACAAAAATGAAACAAGAATAAAATTTTAGTGAAGTAGAGCTAGACTCAGCTTGGGACCTTTACCCAAAGACAGTAATCAACCACTTAGTCAACTTCATCTAACATACCATGTGCTGTAATATTCAGCATGCTTCAGCTGCCTTCAGGGTTTTTCTAGAATATCAAACTTCTCTGCTGATTTTCTTGTTCTTACTGCTAAAATAGCCAGCTTGTCCCAGGGACACTGCATTCTGTATTAGCAACAGGACATGAAAATCTCAGTTCCTCAGTTCCTTTTGACTTGGGGAAATAAATGATTGACACAGGCTGACACAGAGGAAAACAAAATAATCTAGCAAAATGAATAGATCACCAGAGAAATCTCTGTCTTCTCTGGATTAATGCTTTTAGCTGCCATGAGTCTATTCTACACTTGATTTCTAGGCAGTGACTAAGAGCCATAGTTGAAAGCCACAGTTTTTTACACAGAAAATATTGTCTGACACCGCCCAGCAGCAGCTTGTCAACTTCGAGCTGTAGCATTAAATTCCACTTCCAGCTTCATCTCTGTCCTCTCTTAACTTTCTTGATGATCCAATGCAACTAAGAGTACTACGGAAGAGTCTGTGTTTTTCGCAGCAAACAAGAACCTGTGAGATGAGGAGACTGGGGACCTGCACTCCCTCTTTAAATGTAGCACTGATGGAGTGATATTTTGTAACCTATTGTGAGTGCTCTCTTGAAAACTCTCTCTCCTTCCCTCTTACTCTGCGCCCAGTGTTACTTCTTATGTACTTTTTGTGGACTAAGCAAAAGAATATTAGGTTTTTTTGGTGGACAGATAAGTAGTCCCATGATTTGAGTCATTTCAGTAGGTTTGCGTAAACCCAATCATACTTATTCATTATGTGTACAAAAGATATCCTTATGTTACTTACCTTTACTAATAAGCTACTTCCTATTAGCTATCCATAGTAATTCTGCTGCAGGCTCTTAAACTAGAGGATGACTACATCGTTTCATTCCTCAGTCACTGAGGCAAAGTTACATTTTATTTAGTGGGGAGAAAAGTAAGAGCACAAGAACTGATAATAGAAGCCTTGGTATGTCAGCTGCTCCATGGCAACCACAGTAGTCCAGAAAGTGTTAATGGAAGGAATAAATATCTTCCCAGCTATTAGTAACAGATAAAAAATATCAACGTTGAATGGCTGTAGGCCAAAGAAATGTCAAGGATGAGGTGGCGAGAAGCCAGCATGGATGGGCAAGGAACTCATGGATAAACTGAAAGGAAAGAAAGTCCATGAAATGTGGAAAAGGCGACCTGTCCACCTGTCACCAAAAGAATGTTGTCAGGCCCTTGTAGGGATACAAGGAAGGGTAAGGCCCTCTTAGAAGTAAACCTTGTAAAGGAGGTAAAGGATAGCAAGAAAGTTTTTTTTTAGGTATGTCAACAGTAAAAGGAAGACTAAGGAAAATGTGGGTCCCCTACTAAATGAAGTGGATGCCTTGGTAACAGGGGACACTGAGAAGGCTGAAATTTTGAATGTCTTCTTTGCTTCAGTCTTTATTGCTCAGACTAGCCCTCAGGAATCCCAGACCCTGGAAATAAGAGAGAGAGTCTGGCCAGAGGAAGACTTTCCATTGGTTGAGGTGCATCTGGTCAGAGCACATCTAGCCAAAATCAATGCACGTATATCCATGGGCCCCAATGGGATGCACCAACATCTGTGGAGAGAACTGGCTGAATTGCTTTCTAACATCTTTGAAAGATCGTGGCAAATGGGAAAGGTACCTGAAGACTGGAGGATAGCCAATGTCACTCCAGTCTTCAAAAACGGCAAGGTGAATATGGGAAACTACAGGCCAGTCAGCCTCACCGCCAACTCTAGAAAGGTGATGGAACAATTTGTTCTGGACGCCATCTCCAAGCAATTGGAAGAGAAGAAGGTTATCAGCAGTAGTCAATGTGGATTCACCAAGGGGAAATCATGCTTGACCAACCTGCTAGACTTCTGTGATGTCATCACCAGCTGGGTAGATATGGGGAGAACAGGGAATGTTGTGTACCTTGATTTCAACGACATATTTGATACTGTCTCCCAGAACATCCTTGTTGTGAAACTTAGAATATGTGGGATAGATAAGTGGATGGTGGATTGAGAACTGGCTGACTGGCAGAGCTCAAAGTGTTGTCATCAGCTGTGCAGAGTCTGGTTGGAGGCCTGTAACTAGTGGTGCTCCCCAGGGGTTTGTTCTGGGTCCAATCTTTTTCAGTATCTTCATCAGTGATCTGGATGAAGGGATAGAGTCCACTCTCAGTAAGTCTGCTGATGATACAAAGCTGGGAGGAGTAGGTGGCACAACTGAAGGCTGTGCTACCATTCAACAAGACCTGGACAGACTGGAGAGTTGTTCATGAAGGAACCTGATGAGGTTTAACAAGAGCAAGTGTAGAGTCTTGCACATGAGAGGAATAACCACATATACAGGTTAGAGGATGGCTTGTTTGAGATGAGCTCTGAGGAGAAGAACTTGGGGGTCCTGGTGGAAAACAGGTTGGCCATGAGCCAGTAGTGTGCTCTTGTGGTCAAGAAGACCAATGGTATCCTGGGGTGCATTAAAAAGAGTGTGGCCAGTTGGCTGAGGGCGGTGATCTTCCCCCTCTACTTTGCCCTGGTGAGGCCACACTTAGAATACTGTGTCCAGTTCTGGGCTTCCCAGTTCAATAAAGACAGGGATCTCCTAGCAGGAGTCCAGCGGAGGGCCACAAAGATGATGAAGGGCCTGGAGCATCTCCAGCATGAGGAAAGGCTGAGTAACCTGGGTCTGTTCAGCCTCAGGAAAAGAAGACTGAGAGGGGATCTGATCAATGTTTATATATGTCTAAAGGAAGATGGGACACAAATGGATGAGGACAGGCTCTTTTTGGTGGTGTGTAGTGATAGGACAAGGAGTTATGGCCTAAAACTTGAACATCTGTACTAACATGCAGAAGAACTCAACAGTAAGGGTGTCGGAGCGCTGGAACAGGTTGTGGAGAGAAAGGCTGTAGAGTCCTTTTCTATGGATGTGTTCAAGACTCTTCTGGATGCCTACCTGTGCAAGCTATTTTAGGATCTCTGCTTTAGCAGAGGGCTTGGAATCAATTATTTCTTCAGGTCCCTTTCAATGCCTGCGATTCTGTGATTCTGTGAAGGCTGGTACTGAAGTTGTAGGTGTTATGAGTAGATTTCAAAAGGAGTAAGAATTGTTTGATGCATGGTTTCTGGATTTGAACCCTCAATGTCAGAAGCATTTAATTCCTCTAATTCAAAGCCTGATAGCCTTGGAGAAAATAGGACAAAAGATGTGACTTCAGCCTTAGGAGAGCTCCAAGTCTGGGTGCATTTCTTCCAGGGCTTTGAGACTTGGGCTTGCATGTTCAGAACTCTAAGAGTTTTCAGAGACAAAGGCTGTTGCTAACCATGGGGTGGTTTCACACGCACTAGCTTAGCCCTCAGAAAAATTCTGCTCTAACTGAAATGACATTGTAGTCATAAGTAGAAATGTATAAGGAGCCTGTCAGCAAGAGGTCAGCAGTCAGTGTTTATTTGTTTCACACTGTCAGAGCTCTGTCCCAGCCAATTTCTCTACCCTGTTACTGTGCCCCCTCTGTATTGGCCCACGGCTCCATGTCAGCAGAGGCCTGGGCATCCAAATTTGGGTCTCAGTGAACCAGGCCAGCTATCCAGCTGATGTCCCAGCCTGGCCCAGCCAGTCCCTGTACCCAGGCAGGTGCCAAATGCTTAGGGCTGCCCCTGTGCCCCCAGCTGCCCTGCTCCTGGCTGGAGTGGTAAGAAGGGTCCTGTTATTGTCCTGCTCTGCTGGCCTGATACCCAGCCCAGAGGGATACATCCTGCTAGCCATGCTCTGTCTTCCCCTAGACACCTTCTGGTCTCTCTGGACAATGTTTTCCTTAACAAGCTGGTGGATGGTGAAACCAAAAGTATGTTTGCCAAGCTACATATGGCTACAGGCTAGGGAGGTCTGTAAACACTAGATCGTATTTTTAAAATGACTTTGATAGCTTAACAGGAAGAGGAACATGCAAGTCACTACATGCAAAAAGACACCTTCTGGATGTCAGAAAAAAAATAGAATATTATGCAGTTATTCCACTTTACTTTGCATTTATTGAGTTGTCTGCAGTACTGTATCTGGTTCTGGGCATTAAGTGCCAAGACAGAGGCAGAAAAACTGAGGATTATTCTGTGGATAGTGAAGAAAATAGAAGGTTTTAGAAGCATGACCATTAAAGGAATGGTGGAAAAGTACTGTTTAGCTTAGGGAAGACTGCAAGTATTTTAGAATGTAGAAAGGAATCAGTAGTTCTGACCACACCAGTTCTGAAAAGTGATGGCATTTAGCACTTCAAACTGAGCAGCAACTTGTCGTCCCATGTAAAATATAAACAAATGTTCCTTTCTTTTATACTAAAATAATGTATTATAACTGTCACCCACATTTTACGTATATACATGTTCAATAATATATATATATTATATGCATATACATAGATACATAGAATTATATATAGAACTCTAGAGACAGACATTCAAAATCCTGCATGCCCTCACTATAAAGAAAAGGTTTTCAACAATGAATATTGTTCCAAGAACAATAGAGTATTGTTCCAATCCTAATAGATCAACGAGACAGAAAAATCTCTTGTAAAACTACTGTATATTGCAATTTCTTTTTTCCTGGTGCTTTTTCAGCTCTCCCTTTCCCAGTTCCTTTTATTTTAACCATGACAAGTGGTGACATTTTTCCACTGTTACAGATGCTCCCTCTAGTGACAGGAATGGTGGTTCACCCTGTGGATATCTCAATACTTCAAGGCTCATAATTCCATTGTTTTGGCAGTGAGTTTATTTAGAAATAACATTACTCTTTGCTGCCAGATCTGATATGATATCTTGGGCATCTTTGCACTCATTATATGGCTTATATGCAAATCAGACAAACCACAACAGGTGCTTCCAAAGAAGAAATTAGCTCTCATTGCTGTCCTACATAAACTGCCACAGGGATTATAAGATATCAACAATTTAATCTTGTAATATATGTATGAGGAAGTGCTCAAAATAGGGAGATTATTAAGTAAAGAGTAGAATAAATACTTTTATTCATTCACACATTCTAGACACATGCAAGGTGTGCCAGCTACTACCTATTTCTAATTTCAGTAACTAAAATAATTCTTGTTCTGCCAGTAAAAAAAGAAATTATATTGAAGGTGCTGCTTTGGCACGGGACCACTCACTTGACCAAGTGTCAAACAGCTACATGAAAGAGTGTGGTTCTAGGTTCTTGAAGATTCATGTCTGTATAACCAATTTATCTCCAACTTCAAGAACAGGTAGCCGTGGAACTTTATGGTTGTGGGATTTAAGAAAATCTTGTGCTTCTCCTGTTTCTTTATTTCATGGGGGAAAAATATATATATATATATATATATGTATATATATAAATAAAGCTCTCAGTTGGCTGAAGACTAACTAGGAGGTACTGCTGGGTAAATCTTGAGGTCTGTCAGTTTTAAGTATACTCAGGTAGAATATTGATATTGAGCTGTCTCTCACACTTGAGCAATTAGGAGGCAAGAACTATGAAAGCTGTGTCTTTGCATTCAGAAAGGACTGCAGAATCACAGAACAATTGAGGTTTGAAGGGATGTCTGGAGGTCACCCGGTCCTACCCACCTGCTCAAGCAGAGAACAAGAGCACCAAAAAACCAGCACGAACCTTAAGGAGAAAAAGACCACACTGGCCTCTCTAGAAGCAATCATTATAAGGTGACTCTTGCAACACAGTACATCAGGTAACAGAAATATTGAGATACATATGATTTCATACAACAACAAAAAAAGGTTTTGTGCTTGAAAAGTTAAACAGCTTCTTAAGCTTTGTATGCACATTTAAATCATTGATTTCTTACATATCATCCTCCCAAACTGAAAAGATCATCTGTATCAATTCTATGCAGCTGCATTTAACAACCATGTTATTTCATTTCTCTCTTTGAGGCTTTGCAGCACAGCAGTCTGCAACATTCTGCTCCTTTTTACTGCACGCAGGTAGCAGATGCAGCATTTGTGAACAGTGAGGTGCCTGGCTCAAAAACACAGGTCTGAAAAAGTTGAGGGAGAAGGAAGGAGATGCCTTCCCTGTGAGATGCAGCCTGCTGGTAGCTCACACACTCACTTTTTCAGTGGATCAGCCAGGCTTCCAGCCTCCTCCTGTGTATGAAATACGGAGCATGCATCTGTTTCAGCAGAGCCACAGGTTGTTCGTTCTCTGTTTATTTACGTTATGTTTAGAAAATGTAAATGTTTGTAAACATTAATGCGTATTTTGTAAAGCTGTATCTTTTAAACACATTTATAAACACCGCTGTATATCACGGACTGCGTTCTACCGTAGCGGCTACCGCGAGAAGTGGAAAGTGACCCCAAGCTCACCCCCGCAGCCGCGGCCTCGGAAGAGTCAACGGCTCCCGGAGGGGCGGGGCCTGGCCTTCAGTTATTCCTCCTGCGGGTGTCCGCCGCTCGCCTGGTCCGGCTGCCTCGCAAGGCTTCTTGGGAGTTGAGGTTCTCCGTTCTTCCTTCCCCAAGGCCGAACTGCAACTCGAGGACTACGTTTCCCATAGTAGCCTCGCGGGCTGCTCAGGCTCCCGGAAGGCGGCTAGTTCAAGTTGCCATAGCGGCGAGGTGAGGAGGGTGGGAAGCTTGAGTGGGGAAGGGGCCGGCAGCGCCCCGAGGAGGTGGGGCTCAGGCGGCGGCGCGGTGAGGGCTGGGGGCTGCGCCTTGCCCCGCTAGTGGCGCGTGGGGAGGCGCTGCCCTGCGCGGTGACGGCGGCGGGTTGCTCCTGCGGGGCCCGTGCGGGGCCTCGGGAGCAGGCGGGCGGCCCGCGGGATTGCAGGGGCACAAGCGGCGGCGTGCCCGGCGCTGTCCTGTGGTGCGTGCACGGGCTGAGGAGCTAAGGCGGCCGGGGACCCTCAGTGGTTGGATCGGGTGTCGGTAAGGCTAGGTTACGTGAGTGTGTTTGGTGCGAACGGTATGAAAGAATCGTTTGCTGTGCCGCGGTGTTGAAGAGCTCAGGGGATGCGGTGTCACGTGTTGATGATAAATGTAGTTCTGGTGCCTGGATGCACGGTACTGAAGTGTCTGCTTGTGGTATCGGGTGCCTGAAAGCTTTAGGCACAAACAGAAGCACTACGGATAAAAGGGTTGTTAGGTATCGTGCTGCCTTTCTGGAACCGCTCTCAGTTCTTATCTGGTCCACCCTTAACTATAAGGCTTCAGTCACGGCTTTACACTCAGTTACCTAGTGATGGATTAGCGTACGTGTGGATAAACAAATAGAAGCGCTTGGGAAGCCGTCAGGCTGCGTGTGCCTAACCCATCTGCTCGCTTGAGGCTGCGCGTCGTGCTGCTGTGCCCTGCGGGTCTGCAGGAGCGTCCCCCGCGGGATGGGCGCACGGTGTGTTAACAGGGACGGCACCTGGGAGAGCTGGCGTGTTTCTTACTGCAAGAAACGTTACGGCCTGTCTAAGTAAACTAACTGTACGTTAGAAGATCAAAATAAAAAGCAGAACTGACCACAAATGTTTCTTACTGTCACGGAGGTTATATGGTTGTGAGCTGCAATCAGCGAAGGTTTTTGAAAGAAGTGATGGTACTCTTTTCTGGTTTAAATTAATACAGCAAATGTCTACACAGAATATTTACACAAATCTCTACTCTGTTTGATTTTGGTGTATTTTTTTAAACTTAAAATAAACTTTTGTAATTCCTTTAAAAATGAGGATGTTGCTTTATATGAAACAATCCTTCTCCAGCTTAAAAGTGCCTGCAGTTTCTCTATAGTTGCTTATGATAATGAGAAGGAATGCTACATAACTAGAAATCAGAACTTTTCTTCAAGTCTGTGTAGTGTTTTCTTTTAGGTTTCTGTTATTTACTGCCCTTTCTTCAGTACTTTAGCTGCTTAATATCCTAACGAGCTAATTCTGGTCAGCTGAAAACAGCACCATTGGTTGTATTACTGTAAATCTTCATTTCCCTTTTGTTTTCTTCAGTGATGTAACTGTTCTGATTTTGGCTCTTATGGTTGAGGCACTTTTCAGAATTATAGTTTCAGCACATCAGTCAGTTATTATTTTTCATTGTATTTTATCAATACCTTTCTCTCTTCTGCCATGAGTTCCCATATTCATCTAACTAGAGGTGCATGTAGAACTGTGTGCAGAAACCCAGTTGCTTTGAATTTGGGAAAATTTAAAGAATTTTGTTCTTGCCAGCTGAAATTGAATGACTAACCTTTCACTAATGTGAAACTGGTGATGTTGTAAAAGATGTTATTTTGGGATTCTTTGGTTTAGAAAGAAATGTGACTTCATGGAAGTCAGAATGAAGCCTAATCTTTCTCTTGGAGCTGTTGAGCTCACAGTCAAATTGTATGAATTGCATAAAGGTTAGTTTTCTCGAACTCAGAATATACTTCTGTGCAATATTCTACATACAGAGTAAGTATAACATGCTTTTCTGCATATTTAGAGAGTAAAAGAATTTGTTTTCTGTGAACTGTACTTCTGAAGAATCTAATTTTGTTGAAACAACATTTAGTGTGACTTTGTAGTTGAGATAAAATGTTGCAGGTACAGATCATCAACCGTTTGCTATGATTATTAAAAATGAATGTGCTTCAAATGTAAGAATGATAAGTGAAAATATAGTGGTACAAAGGCCTGTGGACAAATAAAGAGTAGATTCCTTTGGATTAACAACTCAGGGCTGGGTTTCTGATCTCTCATAGGGCTGATCTTGTGCTTTATTTTTAGTATGGCCATTAATAGCATCTCTGTTGCTTGGGGTCTTAAAAATCTTTTCACAAAGTGCATTGAAGCTGAAAATGTTTGTTAATTTGAGGAAAGTGGTTGTTGAATCCATTGTTCACTGGGTTTTGAGTGATTGTGCTGCTTCTTGTGTGTAATGGGCAAGAGCAAAAAAAAAAAAAAAAAAAAAAAATTGCCCAGAGTCAGACAGTACAATTAGAGAGGAATTAAGAATTGCTCCAAAACAGGAGATAAGATTTTTTTTTTTGAAAGAGAAGTTTCTTTTTATGCTTATAAGTGATGCATGTGGTTTGTATGCTAGAATATAGGTTGTGCTGATGTCTGTGTGAGTTTCTAGTAAAGATTGATGGTGAAAACACAGCTTAATATATTGATTAGCAAGAATTTATGGTAAAAATTACAATTATTCCACCCTGTTATTACTATCTATGCTTTATTTCTTCTTCTCTCTTTGAAAATATCCAGTATTTCCTTTTTTTCCCCAGTTCATGCTTGTTTAGCCTCATTTAGACTTCATTTCATCTGACTGGAGTGAGACATACTGGAATAGTGATTGCTGATACTGGCAGTCAGAGTGTGCTTTAGTGAGATAAGGGGAGCAAAGATGAGATAAATTCCTCACTTCAGAAAACAGCTGTGGGGAATATTGGTGTACTTAAGCAGAAACTGATTATATTGATTTACTCTCCTTTCATATTTGAAAAGTTTCTATCCAAGTCTAGCAGACACAAATTTATATCTTTTTAATAGGACTCTGGAAAAAACATCAATTGGCATGTATATAAAATACAGTGTAAGAGTTAAATCTCATCCATGGTTTCTTTGGGGAACTTCTGTTTTACTGGCTAGAAGAATAATATCTTTACTTTTTTTGTATCTACTACAGGACCAAAAGGAATTCAAAAATTTGTAATTTTTTTCCTTTTCCCCCAAAATACTTAGATTCAGACTGTCTCTCCGCACAGATATTGTTAGCATAAATCTCAATGATAGTAACTCCATAAACTCTAGACAGACTTCTGCACTGTGTGATAATTTAAGAAAAAAAGTTCTATCTTAACCTAGTTTTACAGGGTTGCAATTTTAATCTGTTGCTAGCTGACTTTACTACAGCAGTCATTACTGATCCTAACTTTTAACAATTTCTTCCAATTTTTTCTCTATTACTCTGCCTTTCTTAATCCCCATTCTTTCCTCACAAACCTTATCTTTTCTACCTCAAATTATTTTTGAGTTTGATTCAAGCAGATTTCTTTAACCTCAACACAGCAATGGGGTTATGTTGAATGCAAAGTTTATGAAAGTAGCTTTTCCCCCCCCATCTTCTAAGGTATTAAATTTTTTCTTTCTAGAACATTACATTATCAGTGCATATTGAACTTTGATTAATGTCTGCCAAATATTTTTTATTTTCCTCTGATCCTTCTGCCAGCATCTATAAACTTCTGCAAATGTAATAAGCATGTTCCTTTCTATTATCAGGTCATTTAAAGAAAATATATAGTAGATTTACTGTGGGTTCTCACTTGATATTTCTCTATTTGACACAACTTCTCCGTGAGTTCTGATGTTCATCTTCCATTTTTTTTAAAGCTTAATTTGGTTCATGTTTCTTTAGCTTAGTTTTGTATATGTCGAATGCTTTATTTGTTCAAAAGTAACCTCTACTGCCTCTTTCTCGTTTAACAAACTCTAGTTACCCATTATTGGCTCAATTGATTTGATATCAACTCATACATTGCTTTTCTTTTTTTGAGAAAAGCTATCTTAATAGCAACTTAAAATAGCCTATTTTATTTTTTTTCCACATATTAAAATTAAGCCGATTGGTGTGTCATTTTTGGCCTCAATTTTCTTTCCTTTCCCTTCTTTTAAAGACTCTGTATTTGCCTTCTATCATAATGTCTCAAATTCTTCTTGAGTCATTAAAGACACCGCTTCTTAATCTTACTTCACACAATCAGTGGTATTAGTTGAGCACAGTCAACCTAAATGTAGCTTAGAAATGAGGGTGAGGCAGAGGGAGAATGATTCTGATAGGGTAGTTTGGTTAGATGGAAAAGATTGCAGTGCCCAACTGCCTGGTCACATGAGGGCATGTACTGCTCTCCTGATGTCTCTACTGTATATTTTACAGAGAGAATTTGTTTTCAGCTATGATTGCCTGTGTACTGAACACCTAGTAGTGTTGAGAATACATCTGTTGGTTTAATTCTGTCCAAAAGAGGTCTCCTTTTTGCATGTTGGCCTCTACTTCATGATGTGAACAAGCATAATAACTGAGGAACAGTTCGTAGATGTGCCTCTGAGGTACATCCTGCTAATGTAGTGGTCTGACTAGTCTATAAAGTTGTTTTGGGAATGTTGTATGGCTTGGATTTGTTCAGTTACAATAAGGATTTAATATTCATTTTCTGATCTTTCAACCTAGGTTTCAAGATACTGATGGCAGATTCATCCAGTGATTCAGACAACTTTTTTAGGGCTCGAATAGGAAGATGGCCACCTTTGAGGAGGGCATCCCACAACAGAGCTTGGAACTATGGTGCTGAAGAAGTTACAGAGAAGATTCATACGTTAGCAAGCACTTTACAGGTTGCTTATGAAATACTGTTTTAAAGTATATAAACAGTTTGTAAAGAAAAGTCAAATTTTCACTTCTGAGGTTGTGCAGTGTATTGTAATGATGGAAGACATTGCTTTCTGTGTAAGCCAAAATATTTTATGTAACTGATTGTATTGCCTCAGGAGTGAAATTACGTGGCTTGATGCTATATGGAATAACAACTGTATGAAAGCATAATAGAATATTGTTAGAAACAACAATGTGTTTAGCAAAACTATTAATAAAATTAATGAACTGAATAATGCCAAAAACCTTTTCACATCATTACAAGTGATGTTGAATTTTATAGTGGAAACTTCCAGCCTCATCTTTTACAGTACACCTGTACTGTACACCTTCTCGAGTTCTAAGTAAAGAAAATAGGTAGGCAGTCCAATCTATTTGTTACAATAGAGGAATAGTAACTCCAATAATTTGTAGATGTGGAACAGCACAGTGAGAAACAGTACTTGTAAACTTAGAATGGATCCATACCTGAGCAAGAAAAAGTGTTTGTCAAATTCCTGCTTCTTCAGTGGAGACAGGAGGGCAGGTTTATGAATCTATTTTGCATGTAGGAGGAGATGTTTAACTGTCTTGATAACACTTAGTCAAGATTTCAAGGCCAGATTGGATGGGGCCCTGGGCAGCCTGGTCTAGTATTAACTAGCCTAGGATTAAATGGTGAGGCTGGT
>JAOWBP010002559.1:35369347-35380154 GCA_028571105.1 Tragopan temminckii | reverse complement strand
ACTGTTTTACCTACAATAAATATATATATACACATACAGATATTTAACATATGAGAAGAGAAAATATGTATTCAGTACTGAGTTTAAACTTCAGAACTTCTTGGCTGATCATCAAGCTAGAAGGTTGAGTTAATAAAAATATGACTATTTTTTTTTTTAAACGCTGTCTTTGGGGTTTTTGTGTTTCAATCTAACTTCTTTCTGGCTGCTCTTCTGAGAATCTGATTTTAAGCTAATGGTTTCTCAGCAGACCTGCCACCCTATCCTCCCATTCTTCACCTGGTTACAGGCTTTGTTGTGTAGAAAAATTGTGCTGAAGAGAAGGGTAGGACTGCAGCAGTCTGGTTACAGACATCTTAAGCTGCCATGAAACTGTTATATAAACTAAATGATGGGATTTTGGTCAAGTTGCCCCACGGTAAAGAATGCAATATGTATGTCTTGAAACAGTCATCTTTAAGTTGGCATTCCTTCCCATTATTGTATAATTTTATGTAAGCTGTGATAAATGCTGTCCATGCCATAGATAAATGTAGTCTTGATGGCTGTGTAATCTTGCCATAAACTTTAAGTATATTTATGTTGACAGTTTTGCCTTTTAAATAGGGTGCTGATTTCCTGCCATAAAGAGAATGTCACCTAAAAGCCTTAGAAACAATTTCTTTAATTTCTTCATGGAAGTTTTAAAGTGTGGCTTTAGAGTATCTGCTGTATCTCTACTTCCCCTTGTCTGCTTGGTGAACTTCCTTACCTTAGATAAATATGCTGATCTTCAGGAATTTATTTCTCTATTTTGCCAGCGAAATAGAAGTAAGTTACTTTAAGATCTCTGTATAAAAATATTTTTTCTGGTGAGTGACTGAAAATTTCTTTTTTTTTTTTGTCTGAAGTTAAGTCCTTACTGGTGTATTGTTTAAAAACAAAAACAAAACAAAACAAAAAACCCCCATCACATTGTATTTTTTCATGTAGCTCCTCTGTACTACTTCAGATTCTGGCTTCTTGAATAGGGTTTGGAATTTTTGAATGATTAGGCCCTTTAAAAACAACAATAACAACAAAACTTCTTGTTTTGTTAACTTATTCATAAATCAGGAATAGTGATGTTAGATTTTTGGAGATTTCTATTTGATTTTTCTTCCTCAAACATGTTTTTAAGGATACCAACAGAAACCTGAGACACGTTGACCATTTGCTGGGGCAATACAGAGAATACAACAAGGAACAAACAGAAGCAATAGCAACTGTGAGCAACTTTCAGTTTATCTTTTCTTAAATCTTTTATTTTCCTAGAAGCATTCACAGTTGAAAACTTGGCAGCAATGGGTGGAATATATCAAGAGTTAAGTAGATGTTGTTAACTTTTCATAGTTACTTGAGCAGCCTAAGCCAAACTTTAGTTTTATGTTATATAATGAAACTCTAACAGTTTTTGAAACTTTATTACTTTTCTGGTTTATAGATTCCAAGTAGATTACGTTGGAGTATGATAGTCTGGGAAGTACAACGTGCAAATAGGACACGTACCTTTTGTTTCAGTAGTTTTTTCTATGATTCTGCAATAGCTTCTAAATCTACCAATCAGTTTTCTCTAAATTTCAGATGACTAGAATAGATGAATAGAGAAACTGAGAGTTTGAAAGCAGGTGTCTGAACAGGGATTATAAAATAAATTAATGCCTATAGAACAAGAGCGGTTTATAACTTTGTTTCAAACAAATTCCAACTTGTGCTTCCTTGAAACTTAGATACAAAGCAGTATTATTTTATACATGGAAGTGGAGGGAATGGGAGAAGAAATCCTAAGTCTATAGGAAAGAAAGAAAGCAAGCCTCTCTGGCAGTTTGTTTCTTGGTCAGCAGAGACAAGACTTTCATGGACTTTCTTATTTGAACTCTGCATCTTTCTAAGCTTTTCATAGTTATTGAATTTGTAGAATTTCTGGTGGGGACTGAACCCATTTAACACTGTTTTTAATAAATGCTGATTCTAAATGTAGTTCATTATTCTGGAAGTGTTTTCTATTAGCAGACATCAAGATGAAACATCACTCAAATATTTTTAGTTTTATAACTCATTCTTTTCTGTTATGTTAGGTGGCTTTTGATTATGACTCGAATTGAGAAATCTAGGGACTAACCATCTACCTGTGTTTTAAGTAGTAAAGAAAATACCATCTGATTAGTAAAAAAAAAAAAAAAAAGCTTCTCTGATTTTCTGCTCCCTTTTTGAAACAGAATTTTCTAATGTACGTATGTGGAAATGTAGCTGGGATCAGGAAGTACTGCATCTCTTTCTTCTACTATAGCCATTTAAGAAAAAACCTTATTGAATTTCTCATTTAAATGGTGATATGGTACATAAGGGAGTATCAAGGAATGGAGTTCTGATTGGTGATTATAAAGGCTATTTTGTTCAAACTCATCCCTTTTAATATCTCTTTTCTACTAGCCTCTCTTTATTCTGTTAACTTTTTTTAAAGTAACAATGTGTTTATAGCAACAAACACCTAATTTTTTAACCAAAGTGTTAATTCTTGACACTGTCACTACTTCTTTATTTTTTTTTTTTGTATCTTGTTTCATATTGAGGGAATGAAAATTAGTGTTGACAGAGTAAAGCATGCAAATTAAGCACTTGTAGCTTGATTCAGAGTTTATGTTCCCTTGTTAGAGATCCAAGATTAGTCAGTTTCAGGGTTAGGTTAGATTTGAAGACTGAGTTATTGCTGTTCTTGTTTTGATCCTCTGACATCTTCGTATGGTGTTTTGTTTTTGTTTTTTTAATTATCGAGTGCAGAAGTGATCTTTTTTTATGTACTTGCATTGTCTTAATTTTTTCTTCAAGTAGCCTGTCTTTTTAAGGAAGCTTTAGGAGATCCTATCTCTGGCTTCAGCTTTTCTTAGTGATTATGGAGTTCTTATAAAATAATATAATGAAAACACTTTAGAAAGAACCTAAGCGAACTTGAAAAGATTCAGTGAAGATTTAAAATAGTGTTTTAAGCCTTAGAAAAAAAGCACCACCCAGAAGGAGATCCAACTCTCTTAATTTCTGCAAGAATAAAATAGTAATTTAAATACTGTTCATGTATTTCTCTTAGGGGAGGAAAGATGATCCTCTAGAAATAGAGGTTTTTTGGACCTTCAAATAAAGGTGTGATAAAAGTGAGAGGCTTAAAACCAGAGTTGGCTTATAGTAGCCATACTTGCTTTTTTTTCTTTTCAGTATTCCTGGTGCATTACATCTGTATTTTAAGAAACTTAATATCTGAAACTGCCAATGTTGAAAACTTGTTTTACTACAGCTAGGAGAATATTATGTGTATGAGAGATAACCAAGAAAAGATGCTAGTAGTTCACGATGAAACTTGACTTAAAAAGAGCTCTCATTAGCTTAATGACTTAAGATTACTTGCATGCTATTGTATATGTCTTTGTTTATATTTCAGTAAACTGATTTCTTTGCAGTTAAAAGAAACGTTGGAACAGTCTATAGGTCAGTTAAAGAGTCAACGACTAACCCGAAATTCTGGAATGAGAAGTGCTTCTCTCTCAAGTTTATACCCTAGTGATTTGGATGGAGAAACTGTGTCAGGTAAAATACTTAAGATGCTTGAATGTACTTATGTTATGCCATATTATTATTGTATGAAATGAGGAAATTAGAAATAAAGCTCTATAAATATATTGACATGAAGAGCTGTCATTGATTTCTTCAAATAAATTCAGTGTAGAAATTTGGGTGACCTATATTAAGTTTAGCAGTTGTTTATTTGGTAAATGTCTATTTTTTTTCTGGTATCTCAAGAAATCTAAATCAACTATTGATAGTTTCCATGGAGAAAACTGCCTTATCTGCTGCATGAGTTGTAGGTACGTGTAATTTAAATTTAGTCCAAAATGTAGCTTTTGAAGCTTACATTGCAGCAGAAGAGAAATGTAAATTTTAAATACAGAAGACTATGGACATGTACATAAAATTATACTCTGTGGAAAAGGAAAAGATGAAATGATGTACTTTTCCATAGGTTATACTATTTTTCTTGTATGTCTCTTGGAAAAATTATTATTTTTAGGAAAATATGTATTTGGGAGGAATATTCATTTCAGGAATAGCATTAAATGCATTTTAGGAGAAACATAAAAATTTTCTTTTTTTTCTAATGTAAACTCTAAAGGTTCTAGTTGTAGTTTGAAGCTTTATTACATCCAGACAGAAGAGAAGCTGCTGCTCGGACAAATAAAATTTGAGGAAATAATCTACCTACTTCCCTTACCCTTCCTGTGCATGTGTGTGTATATGTATAAATGAATATAAATATGTATAACAAAAATATTTCAACTGTAGAAGAATCCTGGGGAGAGCTAAACAAGTATGCCTGTGAATTTTATATAACTTCAGTAATCCACCTGTAATGTGATCCATATTTGCAAGATGAAGTAAGAGTTTTTCCCAAAGCAAAATTAAACATTCTCTGTTTTTAAAAAAAAAAATAATCTTTTCTTTTTTTCCTCATCTTTTATCACATAAAGGGATCCACCACTTTGTGCCTACTTCTCCTCTCAGGGATTATGGAGACTCACAGGGCAATAGACATCGAAGGTCTAGATCTGCAAGTGTTCGATTTGTCAACGAGGCTGATAATTTGAATCAGGTACTAATGAGAGTTGCTAATGAGAGTTCTTTCCCCAAGCAGACAGTACGCGGCTATCAAGGTCTTCGATTTTACATCAAATAAAGTTACTTTGATGGTGAAGCTAAGTTTCAGCAATGAAATATTCTTTCAGTGTTCTGTGCAATTTTTTATTAGATGGTAATCTTGTAACCATCAGTGTAATAAGTTTCGTAAAATTCTGAATTCATAGATTTAAAAGAAAGTGGGTGGTGTGATATCAAAAATGATGAAAATTTCTGTACATTCTAGTTTCTGAAAACATCACAGTGTTTTGCGTGGTCACTTGCAGTTTTACATGGTATCTTTCTTTTAGTAGTCCATATAGCTGGGCAGAACGTTTTCTCATTTGTACTAGCATTTATGAACAGGAAATGTTTGTCCTGACCTTATCTGTTCAGATCTTTCAATTTGCCTTGCATTAAGTTAAAAAGATGGTGCAATGTCAGGTAATTAAAATGAAAGCATAGAAAAAAACATGGTTGGGAACCTTTGTTTAGCAAATAATGGACTGAAAATCAAATGTGAATGAGCAAGTGTTGTGAAGGGTTGATAGAAACAGAAGTACAATAGCTTCATCCAGGCTGATCTGCAATTCATGTGAACTTGTTTCAGACGTTATTTTTATCTGCTGTTTTTTATTTAATATTTTCTTTTTAAAAGTTTGTATAGATGTACTTTTGAAATATTATAGATAAAAGCGTTCTTAAGCCTTGGCTTAATTTATGTACTTCCATTTACAGCTGCATTCTTTCCACCAGTCTCTTCGCGATATTAGTAGTGAACAAGTTCGTCTTGGAGATGACATCAGTCGGGAGCTTTCAAGAAGAGATAGGTATAGACCATATAACTTGCATGTGAAGAACAATGCAGAAAATAGTTTATATGCTTCTAAATAACAAATTACTCATCTGTACACTGTACCAGTACATCTGTACAACTAGTACTATGAATGGCTTGTTATGTATCCTCTTGTGCAGTATTTCTAAGTGTAAATAGC
The DNA here is from genome assembly GCA_028571105.1 of Tragopan temminckii. Lineage (NCBI taxonomy): Eukaryota > Metazoa > Chordata > Aves > Galliformes > Phasianidae > Tragopan > Tragopan temminckii. The sequence goes on along the minus strand of JAOWBP010002559.1, from coordinate 35,374,479 downwards.
AAGTACAAGTTCTGATTTGCATAAAATATGTGGCTTCATTCCCTTTTTTATATGTAGACAAAAAGAAAAGGGTTTGAGAATTTCTGTTAGTAAAACATTCCTTTTCAGTTCTCGATACTGGAGTTTCATGAGGACAAGCTCTCATTCAGGCCCTAATGTTTTGGTTATTTCTGTACATGCTGTCTCAATGTATGATGCTTTTTCTAATAACAATAACAGGAATTAGTACTCTTCTTCTCAGTAAGAACTAGTCCTGTTCAAAAGGACTGTGTTGACGTGTTCACAATTTTGTACTTGTTGACCTGATATCTAGCATTTCAAACTAGATAGAATCATTATTAGGTGCTCTGTTATCTTCACTAGAGAAATAGAAATTCTTTCTATTACAGATTTTCCACTTGAGGCTGGTCTCCAATTATGCTAGGAATTTAGAAGCTGTAGAATGAATTCAAGTAGCCTAAAAATCCACAAGATTATTGCTGCTTAAAATTAACCCAGTTGATCCTTAGTTTTTGCAATGCAGAGTATTAAGGCTTACCTGTATTTTTCTGTGAAGGGCTGATGCAGAAATGAGAGAGACTCTAGCGGCATTGTCTGAAAAGCTCTCGGAGTCCCAAAGACAAGAAACGGTGAGTGTGCCTAACAAGAAAAGATCATGTATTCTATTCATGTATCATCTATTCATGTATCATCAGCTTTCATTCGTGTATCATCATGTATCAATATTCTAAGCAAGGTATGGTCTACTGTTTGCTGTGGTACTCAGCAACATAGTGTGTATATCTGAACAGGATCCTTTCTAGGCCAGGCAAGATTGTTGTAATATTATCCTTCCTTAATAAAATCAGCAGAACAAATGCTTTTATCTTGGGTACTTGTGTAAAGTAAAAGTGAACGTTTTACAGGTGGGTGTGCAGTGAATTTTTTTTAAAAATTCAGTTTTGACGAAAGCTGAACATTGTTTTGAACAATGTGCAATAAGTGCAATAGATACCTTTTGAGAGATAGAAATTAGATTTTTCCATGTAAAAGAAGCTCCTATTACAGCCATGAAATCTGAGGTTTCTTTTTCCTCTTCTTTCCCCTCTCCCTATCCTTTTCAATCCTTATCTGTGCAGTCTTCTGAAATGAATGAGTCTCTTGGGAGTATGATCTTCTCTGAAGGCACTGTGGCAAGTGTAGCAAAGGAGACAGTGCAGCCGTGATTGTCTCTTCTTTTTTGCCTCTTGTATCTGCTGGAAGGAGACTAATTCTAATCTTTCGAGATGAAAGTCAAATCAGAGTATTGCTGCAGGCACAAGAGAAGATGAGAACACCACTAGTTAGGAAAAGGTAGTTCCAGACTCAGACTTGAGTCTATGCTTTTTTGTGCATGCTAATGTGATATCAGAAGCAATACTAACTTTGGAGCAAGTGTTGTGTTGAGCGTACTTATCTTCTCCTAGATGGCTGATCTTGCTCTAAAATTGCATGAATTAGTACTAAATGATCTGTCAAGGTCTTCAGTTATGCATTTGTCATTGATATCAATATTGTAGGCAACAGCAACTTCTTGGCATCAACAGGCTTAATGATTGTAATTGTGCAGATGAAATAGGGCAGAGATTCAAGAGACTATAATCTATCAGTACCACTTAATATGATGGAATTAATCAGCAGAGGAAGACTTGCCTCTTTAGCCTCCCTAAAAGAATTTAGCAGGGTGTCCTTGTTAGAATGTTAGCTCTGTTTATCTGGTAGGGAATTCTTAGATGCTTGCAAGACTGTTTTTGCTGTGGTCTGCTTCTCAGTATACTATTTTTCCCCTCTCTAATGTCACAGGAAATTAACAAGCTCTAAAGTTTTAAGCAGGACAATTCAGAAGAAAATGGCTGCTGCAGCTAACCAGAGTACAGCTGTTCTGTGCCTTTGAATGAGAGAAACTAACCTTCTCTTCAATCTTCTGGAATTCTGGCAGCCACTGTCTTTTCATGTTTGAAAGAAATAAATTGTTTTTTATTTGTGACCTATTATAGCAAGTTTTCAAGACTAGAAATTGGATGTCACAGATTTTAACTGAGTGAAGCAAAAAGTGAGAGATGTACAGTATAACAAGGAAGCTCTCTTTAGTTTTTTTTTTTAATTATAAGGGAAATAGGAAAAAAAAAAAAGAGTAATTCTTTTCAAGGATGATAGTTTCTCTCCCGAATAAAGCTTTGAAAGCTGAAATGTTTAATGGTGCACTTCTAATGAAAACAATAATACTGCAGTTGGCTGCAGAGACGTCATTTTCTTGGACAGGCATTGCCACCCTGGTTTTAAATGGGACGTTCTTTACTTTGTGCTTGATTGGAGATGGTAGGGGGGGGCTTCTCAGTAGTCAAATCCATTTTTTAGAGATATTTGCTGCTAAATGAAAGCCTAACACAGAGGTGGAGCACTTAGCATCGTGAGTATTGTTCAGTTAGTCTGTGGTGCTGAAAAGGCATCTTTAAATCATGTTCTTATATATGGTGAATATAATAATTTAGTTTAGCATTTCATATTGTTATGTAGAAGCTCCATATTCCTTGTACTGTTCTTCAGTGAATCACTTGTCTACGCTAAGGCTTTTGATCTAGAAGACAAGATACATACTGTTATGGCAGGAATGTTGTCTTGAATTAGGGTCATCTGGGATAAAAGAAGATAATTGAGTTTTAGTCTCTTCTTCGTGTGCTGCTTACTGCTTGCTTACTTAATGGCTCTAATCTTTCTTCTGTCTTTAGTCCTATTATTGCATGTCATGCGTTCTGTGATAAACTGAGGAAGATCAGAAAGGCTACAATACCAGGAAACACAATTCTTATGTGTACACCAGTGTAGATTGGATAACTGTCATTTTGGAGGAACTACATTTTTAGCTGGTGTAATATGTACTTTGTGTGGCGAATAAACAAAAACTGTACCAGAAGAGAGGACACTTTTTATAAACAAAGTCCCATACATGGCTTTTAATATGTGACATACTCAAATGGGCGATGAATAAAGTAAAAGACTTCCAGACAGCGTGGGTTGATGATTGGACTATAGTGAAAAATGGTGATTTGTAACTGAGAATTTGCTCTATCAAATAGCATTATTGTGATATTTCTATCTGTTGTCATTTCCATGGCATAAGAGGCATTACTTTTAGAGCAACCTAACTAGTTGGAATAACTTGTGATATTGCAAATTTTATATTTATGAAATAACACCATGTGCAGAAAAAGCTCCAGTGTATGGAGGAAATGAGTTGGACAAATATCCAAAAATAGTGTGTGCAAATTATCTTAAAAAAAAAAAAAGACAAAATATAGGAAGTGCAGGAGTATACTTACAATGAAAAGCTCTCAATTTACTTAAGGCGGAAAGTAAAAACTAAAATGTTTTGAAAAAACCTCATTCAGATCAGTTGAGATACTTAACTGTCTGAAGTGATCTTAAAGTTGCTGCTGAAGTTTCTTCTTTGCTTTTACATATTTACCAATCAATTTCTGGAAAAATAATCAGTCTATTTTCTCTTTTGAATATTCCTAGAACAGTTTTTTAAGCTCTCTCTTACAGTTGTGTATGAATACTCTAAAATTGCCATTAATTGTGAACTGATTGCTCATCTTGCTGTGCAAACAAGGAACCATGTCTGGCACATTCTTTTTGTAAAGATAAAAGGACTGTATTATTTTTTTATAGTACTCATGGCGATCAGAGCATAAGCATGTCGTTGTTACTTTTGCTGCATAACTGTGTTCTTAAAATTTTCTCTCCATACACACGCATAACGCTAGTAGAAGCATGCTTAGTGAGAATTTGTTCACTCCTTGTTCACACACACACACACACACACACACACACACACACACACACACATATATAAGAAACTTGTAGTTGAATGCTGTTTTAAATCTTTTTTTAATTGAATATCATTTGGTAATTGAACTGCTTTCTAGTGACTCTTAAAAACCATTAGTTTTGAAGTAGGAAGGAAACATAATTATTTTCCTTACTAATCTTCAGCTTAAGTGATATAAATTTAATTTGCTGCCCACAAGAGGGTGCTGTCTGCTAGCAGCTTGAAAAGCAAAAATAATGTAAAGTAAGGATGGTAGCTTAAGATTGAATGATTGTGTTAGTACAGATTGCTTTAACAAATGACAGACTTCTATTTGTATTTGTCTGTATGTGAATTGATAAAATATTGGGAAAAATTCTTAAAGTTATGTAAATACTTTGTGCTATTGCACAATTATTCTCCTGTACTTATATCTTGTTTACTGCTTGTCACTCATGGGTTTCTGAAAATGAAGCAATTTTTTGGGTTAGTTTTACATACAGGGGATGTGAAGAAATTGACTCTCTAGAGATTGGGCCTGTGGCATCAGAGAAGCTAAAATTTATGTATTGTGGCCTCAGCTTAAGCGGTACCAAGCTTGGTAGTAACATATTTAGTGCTTTATTAGAACTACCACTGTGCAGAAAAGTAATGTAAATGAACGAGCAGGATATTTCTAGCAAGACAGCAATCTTGAGTACTCAGTGCTGTAACTCTGGTTATTTGCTATACTGTTCTAAATCTTGCTTGATAAAATAAGTTATTTTGTTTTCCTTTCTTTCTGCCCCATTCTTTCTTTACCATTTTCTCTATTGTTAACTCAGTATGTAGTTAAAATACACCTTAATTTCCTGCAAGTTTTTTTTTCCTTTTGAAGGTATCAGCACGTGTAGAGAGAAGACTTCAAGAGATAGAAGAAGAAATGCGTGCTGAAAGACAGCTTGTAGAAAGGCGCCAGGACCAACTGGGACAGATGTCTGTTCAATTACAAGAGGTATACAAATGAAAACTTCCTCCATACTCAAGATCAAATGAGAATTCCTGATACTCAGGATCAAACTGAGATCTTGCTGTCTTTACGACCCCGTGTCTGTCAAACTGGCGAAAGTGCTCATATTTATGACATATTCTCTTAACTGTATCGAGCCTGCTTCCTCTTGATTTGATGACCAGATGTTAATAAGTACAATCTGTGTTACTCATGGTACTGCTTTGCCTAGATTTAGACCTTTTTTGGTAGTTTGCACAAACATTCATTAAAAGAGAAACAACCTTCTTCCCTGCAATATTCTCCCTCAACCCC
>JAOWBP010002559.1:35355513-35369247 GCA_028571105.1 Tragopan temminckii | reverse complement strand
CCAAAAGCAAACCATCTGCTGACTGTTTTCAATTAGAATGTTTTGTGTTTTAAAACGCAAATGTTGCTTGTAGTGAGTGGTTTATTTTATTTCAACAAGCAATCAAATATGCTGCACTGGCTTTTCAGTGCTTTTCAAATAGTTTAGGTCAAAGCAAATATTTGAAGTATAAAACATTGTTTAATAGACAAGTAAAAATGTTAATACTTTTCTGTAATTTTAATTTGTAATATGATGTCCTTTTGTGCTTACTTTAAGAAATGTAAGACAAGTATACCTCTGTTTCTGCTTATAGTGCTATTTGGAAAATGTGTGAATCTCAACATACTGTAATTATTTAATGTTCATAGAATCATTGACTGGCTTAGGTTGGAAGAGACCTTTAAGATCATCTTGTTACAACCCTTAAGATATTATTTACAATGTCATCTCTGACAATGTAATAGAAAGGTGTAGTTGAGAAGAAATCTGTAATTCTGATGTTTTTATTTTTAACGATGGTATAAGTGCTTTTTTGGAAGACAATTTTATGCTATGCCATGATATCGAGGAGCCTTAAGGTAGACCTGTGCTTTATATTTCAAATGAGGCTAGTGACTCTTCAAAGAGGTCATATTTAAGAAGATAACATACTTTTTAAGATAACATCTTTATTAGTATTTTTAATTCTTTTTAGTATTTCTGCTAATGTTTCAGAATCAATGCATCATTTTTTTCCCTATTGATATCTTAATGGGTGAAATGAACTTTTGTATGAACAAGAGTGCTTTATTACAGTTTTTAGAAGATGCAATATTTCATAGGGATTTTAATCTTCAATATGCCTACGTCTATTTCTTGATATATATATATATATATATATTTTTTTTTTTTTTTGGATTGGGCCTTCAATCTGGTAGCAGCATGTGTTATGAGAGGAGTTGCTGTTACCTGATAGTATTATCTGTTAATTGGAAAAATCTTTCTTTGTGCTTTTAGAGAAGTAATGACTTTTATCTATAGAGATATATTGATACTGTGATTATTTCCTTGCAAGGTTCTCAAGTTCTCAAGTGAATGAATTCAAATGTATTTTAAAGTTTCACGTGATTGGCAGTGTGAATCATAAGCCTTCAAGCTAGATACATTTCTTTCAAATAGCTCATCTTTTGTGTTCTATGCAAAATGAATATTAAATGCTAAGTGGTTGCCCTAACCTTCCATTCCCTTAAGCTTTCCAGCTGCATGTGAAAATGTTTTAATTTTTTCTGCAAATTCTATTTTGTTCTATGCATATTTTTTTATAAATTGTTTTTCCCAAGGAGCCCCTTCCTGTTTAAACAAGATTTTCTGATACAATTGTTCAAAAATTCAGTATTCAGACCATAAGATTTGTGAAGCTAAAAGGAAAGTTTCAGTGCCTACTAGTTTGCTTGGTAAATTTTCACTATTAAAGGTTAGCCCAACCCAAGATTCAGAGCCAGTCCTGACTGAAACAGACTTATTCCACACCCAGTATTTTGTAATTGCAACTCTTCTGGGGTGAGTCTCATTCTTGGTGAGTGTCTTCACTCTCTTAGGAAGGGGTTTGTATCTCTGTATCTTCCTTCTGGGTGTGTTTTTCTTTCCCATCATGGCTTCTGGATTTCTTTGATTGGGCTTACTGTTTGAGAATCCTAGTAAAAATTAGATTACTGATGTTGCAATGGAGGATTTTTTTTTTTTTTCAGGCTCTTCTAACCCTTAGTATGAGAAATAGGATCTGGTGACAAGTATGAAAGGGAGACTCTTTAATCTTTGATAGATTGCAGAAGAAAATGGAGGCAGTTTAGACTTTGAAACAAAGACTTCCATTACACTCCCAGTAGTAGTAGAACAGTATGTCCTCTTCCTGCTGCTTATATCAAGGCTGTTATGTTCAACTTCCAAGTAGAAAATTATCTCAATTCTGGATAGTGTTTATATTTCTTAGGAGCAATTAAATAGTTGGTTGAGCTCTTCAGCTCACACGCTGGCAAATTGGACCAGGTTGGGCCTTGACTTTGGAACTGTTCTCTTTTTAAGAACAAAATAACACGAACTCTGTACATGTTGTAATACTCTGTACAATACAATCCTCAGTGTAATACTGAGAAGCTGTTGTATGAGAAAACTTTCTGAGGAAAAATTTTCTGTCTTATAGAATATGCATTATACAGGAAATAGGAATATAAAAATTTCTAAGGAGGTAAAAAATCTAGAAATGATCTTGTCTTGAATTGAAAACAAAGAGCAGAAAAAATGCCAGCACCAAAACAATTTGTGTTCTTGAACTGGTATTTTTTCACTTTGTTTTTCTCTTGTATGGGGTGATAGGGATAAATAGACTTTTATTTGGTAAACCAAATAAAATGAATAATGAAACCCTTGACTGTGAAGCATTTAAAATTTATGAACAGTCTTGCATAAGTGTTGTTTCAACAATGTATCTGTAAGCTGAGTACTAGTTGTCTTTTTGTTCATTTGTTCATTACTTGCATTGATGTAATTGTATTTTGCTAAGGTATTTATTTTTCTACAGTACAGAAAAATTATGTTTGTCATTCATTTAAGTCTTTGAGCGAAGTTCTTAGAGAAATTTTTCGGTTTGCATAGTTTCTCATGAATTCTTTTACATCCTGTATTTGAAGTAGGTAGTCTTTGCAAAACTCCGGTCTTGTGGTGACCATTGCATGGATTTAATGCTCTGAAGTCTCTTCTTTTTTTTTTTTTTTTCTTTCTCGAACATGCTTTACAAGTAACACTACTGGAAGGGGATAAGGTTTGGACTGTGATCTAAAATCCAGTCATTCAGTATGGTATGGATAATTTGCAAATAAATACTATTTAAAGCATTTGTGGCAATTTGGTGAGACAGTTTTTTCATTATTTTGCTCACTGTGCATCTCAAACTAAACAAAATCAAATTTAACTTTTGGATTTGATCAGCAGTACTTTTAATTAAAAATTCTGATGGGGTTTAAATGTTAGAAGTGATCTGTAAGGAAAAGTGCGATGCCTGTAACTGACCACTATTTGTCAGTATTTTACCATCTTAAGCTGGACATCTTCCTAAATCTAATTTATTTAATTACATATTTTCAGAACTTAACTGAACATGATGACTCTTTGCAATTTTTTTCTCCATTTGACTTCTCTTTGTCTGCGTTTTTCATGATCTGCAAACTTTATTTGTATTTCATTGTTAGCACCATGAACTGATTATTAATGAAGAATAAATCTGGTTATGTGCTGGCTATAAAGAAAACTTCAAATATAAAATTTTACATCTTTAAGTTTGCATTTTTTTTTTTTTTTTTTACTCTGTGCTTGGTAATATTTCTTGAGTTGGTGTGTATTTGAGGTCTGCTTAAGTACTGTTTATAAAGAAAACCTGAAATTAGTGTGAGTCATCCATCTTTACTTTCTTCTATCTGTAATACAAACTTGTTTCAAATTAGAAACGATATTAAGTGTGTTCATTTTGTCAGTGCTGCTGGCATGTGTATGTATAGGTTACTTTACCAAAGTGCATTTTTGTCTAAATTAAAATTAGTTTGAGATTCTTTATTGCTTTGTTTTGAACGTGGAAGCACCATCCACTTAGTTACACTTGTTTGCATCACCTCCATTTTTCTAAAGTAAGATCAAATATTCTTAAAAATAGCCTTAAAGTAACTTTTATATGTAATGACTATCGTGGATGACTTTGCTAATTCTTCTGCCTGTCTTTATGAATTTTGATGAAATGAGAATCATTTTGATGAAATTTGTAGAATCATAGAATGGCTAAGGTTGGAAGAGACCTTAACGACCATCTGGTTCCACCCCTCCTACCTTGGGTAGGGTTGCTACCCACTAGATCAGGCTGACCATTTAACCTGGCCTTGACTTCCTTCAGGGATGGGGCATCCACATATCTTCTCAGAGGGTATAATAGGTTGTGGAGAAGAATTCTCTTCTATCATGTATCCTAAATCTCCCCACTTTTAGTTTAAAAACATTCCCCTTTGCCTGTGTAAAAAGTCAGTCTCCCTCCTGCTTATAAGCTCTCATCAAGTACTGGAAGTTAGCAATGAAGTCTCCCCAGAGCTTTCTCTTCTCCAAGCTGAACAAGCCCAGCTCCCACATCCTGTTTTGCAGGAGAGATTCTCCAGCCCTCTGATCATTTTCACGGGCCTCCTTTTGACCTGCTCCAACAGCTCCACGTCTGTGGCCTTGTTGTAGTAGTACGCCACATAGGGCTTCGTGAGGACAGACCAGAGTGGGGATAATCCCCTCCCTCAACCTGCTGGTCACCAACCTTTTGATACAGCCCAGGATACAGTTGGCCTTCTGGGCTACAAGTGCATGCTGCTAGCTTGTTGTCCAGCTTTTTGTCCACCAGGGCCACCAAGTCTTTCTCTACAGGGCTGTTCTCAAAAAATATATATATATATATCTGTGATTACCTCCACCCAAGTGCAACAGCTTGCACTTGGCCTTGTTGAACCTCATTAGGTTCTCATGGGCTCACTTTTCAAGTCTGTCCAGATCCTTCTGGATGGCATCCCTTCCTTCTACTGTGTCTCCCTTTCTTAAGAATGAAAATGATGTTTCCCTTTTTCCATTTACCAGGGACTTTTCCTGATGACCAAAACTTTTAAATGTGATGGAGGGTGGCTTGGCAACTGCATCAGCTAATACCTTCAGGACCTAAGGAGCATGCATTGTTCACTTTAGGTGTACAGAATCATCTTAATAGAATGTTTTGAATGCACTGATTGTATTAAAGTAATGACTGTGAGTACATCTCACTGCACATACTGTGAAGTGCAGGATGCTGGTGGACTTTAAATAGAGGATGGGTAGAATGATGGCAAAAAATGTTGAAAGTTCTGTGTGTTTTTTTGTCCTTCTCTATGTTCCTTTTAGACAAACATAATTTTTATCTGTACTCTGACACATCTGGATGTTTTAATGTATCACTGATATTTGCCCCTTGGCTCTGTGGTATGCCCCTTGTGGCTAGTAATTTCTGCTTTGATTGCAGTTTGAGTCTGACTCGCATCTCTGCCTTGGAACATGAGCAGGTCTCATACAAATGTCACTGAAATAGCTAGGCAAGGGCAAGATGTTTAAAGAAATAGTAAAATACTTGGACCAGTGCTAGCTCCTAATGTGGCAGGTTGGAGAGAAAAAAAGTTCATTCAGATTAAGTACTTTTTTTTTTAAATAAAGCATGAAGCTGGTCTGCTTGCATATTTTGTCTAATATGACTTTATTTCACTATTCAGTTTCACTTTGAAAGAGCCAATTTCAATTTGTTGTCTGTGTGCTACTTTCAAATCTATTTTTATTTGGAAGAAAAAGAAAAGAAAAAAGACTTCAAATAAAAGCCATATCTTGAAGATTTTCTAAGTTGGAAAAGATTGCTGAGACCTCTGTATCCACAGTTCTTATACTTTTCTCCTATACTTTCTACTATACTTACAGTAGCAAGTAAATGATCTTCTTATTAATATTGTGGATTTTAGTGCACTGTCTATGGATGAAGTACAGTGAGTGGAGCTATATAATGTATGTTGATAACCTAGTACTATCTCATGACAGTAAAGTCTACTAAAGAAAAACAAACCTATAAGAATTGCTCCCTTGGGTTAATTCAAAAGTTCATCTAGCCTGTCAGAGATGATAGTCTGTTTCTGACTGAGCAGACTGACTGCAGAACATCTAAATGGTCCATCCTGAAACCATGTTATAAAGATGTCTTTACACAAAAATTCTCTGCTTCCTTGTGGCTCCCTCCAGGGCCTAACAAGTTTACACAACCTCTTTGCTAGCTATCTACTGGCCAGCCTAGACATTAATCCCTTTAAAAAAAGGATGTTGCTGGGGGAACTCTAATGACTGCAGACTGATTTCCATTCCTTGGGGCTTCAGTGCTGCTTTGCTAAGCTCCCTGGACCATACTTACCTGCTTTTAGGAAACTATCAGGAAGGAGTGTATTGGAATTGCTGTACTCAGCATCCACTTTCTACTTGTTATTTTTGACCCTTTTGTTCCCCCATTTCCTTCTTTGGAGACAACAAAGAAGGAAAAAAGGAGGTTCAGAGGAGACTTTATTGCTCTCTGCAACTACCTGAAAGTAAATTGTGGAGAGATGGGGGTAGGCCTTTTCTCTTAGGTAACTAGTGATAGGACAAGAAGTAAGTTGTGCCAGAGGAGGTTCAGTTTGGATGTTGTGAATAATTTATTCTCTGAGAGAGTTGTCAAGTATTGGAACAGGCTGTCCTGGGAGGTGTAGGGTTGCTGTCTCTGGCGATGTTCAAGAAATGTGTAGACATGTACTGAGGTACGTGGCATAGTGGGGATGGACTGGTGGTTGGAATAGGTGATCTTAAAGGTCTTTTCTAACCTTAATGATTCTGTGAAATGAAATTAAAAAAAAAAAAAAAAAAAGTTGTTGGCTCTTTATATGATGTTTTTTTACATTTTTATGTAAGCCTTCATTTCCCAAGTTAAACCTTTTGCAGAGAAATCTTCAGTGGAGGAGAACAAGAGTGGTATAAGCCAGTAAGAGATAATTAGGAAGGAGGGCAATAGATAGCATAGAGCTATCTTTTACCTTCATAGTTCCTGAGTCATTAGTAAGAGCTACTGGTTGTGGATGACCAAATATTTCTGTTTCTTAATGACATTCTAATTGCTTAACTCATGGTCTGTCTGGTACCTACTGGAGAAACCTGTGTTTCACAGTTGAAGCAGTGCATGTGAGGTATGTTTTATTTTATTGTACCGTCACGTTCTTTTTATAGTATTTTAACTTTGATACGTTTGAAGTGTTTTTTCTTAATAATAAAATGATTATGTGTAGGTTTTTTTAAAAAACAGTGTACAGAAAATAAAAGCAAACATTGTATTTGTAATATCAGTGATATGAAAGACTGCCTTTTTGTTTGATGCTATTGCTGTTTAATAGTCTAAATATCATACAGTGATTCTAGTAAGTTGAAATGACATATTGATTTTTGTGGTTCTTTTATGAATTTGGATGTACTAGTGATGCAGAAATGTACTTTTGCCTTTTACAGAGGCATCTTTGAAAGCTTTCCTAGTATTTCTAATTCCAGCTCAGCTTTTACTGAGCTACAATTTAGTTTTCCTTAAACTGAATTTTATTATCTTTATATGCTGACTTTCCTAGCAAAATCAGCACATGAAGAAATGTGTTTTTTTTACAATTAATTACTGCCAAAAATAAGATTGGCAAACAGTTGGCTGTATATAGCTGTGCTAGAAAAATGAAACAGAATTGCAGTTAGTATGTATCATTTAAAAATAAAACAACAACCACCTTACGTACAGTAATAACGTTAGCTGAAGTGTTGATCTTAGGCTTGTTTTTTTTCCCCTGTGCTATAGCGTTTGGGGAGTTCTTCCCAGAGTCCTTTTGACCAAAGTGGGAAAGTGTCAGATTTGAATGCAACTTCGAGTTATATTGGTAACTCATAAGGACTGATTTCAATATGTACTGAGTAGTTCAAAAAATACCTTAGATACTGCAAGTTTATGATGTATCTGATTATGAATCAGTAAAATGAAACCCTAATTCTTTATGTAGCGTAATATTTTCAGTGACATAATAAATAGCTTCCACAATCTAATTTTTTAGTATAAACTGTTCAAGCAGGAGAGGAAGTCAAAATATACCGAAACCCATACATTTCATGAGATGATGATATAAAGTTAAGAAAAATATAAACATCCATTTATTTTTCTACAAAACTACTTATAAAAATAAAGCTTCTACAGTTGAATTTTTAACGAAGTGCAAACTTTCTCCAGTATACAGCAAGTAGAAAACGTTCAATATTGCATGCACTTGCACTAATGACACAAATCAGTTTTAGGGATGTTTGTTTAAGGAGATGTTCCTTTACGATGTAAAATAAATATTCAGAAAGAACAGATTGGAAAAAAAACTTTCTGTTCTGGGCAGGCTATAGATGTCTTTACATTTTGTAATATTGGATCAAAATAAAAGGTGTGTGCTAAGATCTCCAATGAATTGATTCTGTGGCTGGAAACTGGAAAGCCTTGCTATAAAACATGACCTGGAAACTGCTTGGTCGTGTTTTATAGCAAAGAAATGAGGTTTTGATGCGATTAGTCAAATTCACAGCAAATGAGTTTGTTATGGCTTGCAATACTCCAGTTTGGGTTTTTTGTGTTACGAATCTCTTGTGATGTCTGCTGCATTTCTTTGCCAGTAATTTGCTAGATTTTGTAAATAGTGTTGGTTTATAGAAGGACAATATTTCAAAATTAGTATTCAAAGTAGTTTTATTTTCATAAGATGCTTTATAAAATGTATGTTGGTGGTTTTAGACGCTGTTTGGAGCAGGACAAGAAAAGTCTGTATGGTTTGTCTATTTTTGAAATAAAGCATAATGAGCTTTAAATCAGGAATGATTCAGTTAATCCTGCTTTAACACTACAATTCTAAACATCTGTCAGAATTCAGACAACTTTATAGAAGGGTTTTCCTCACTGCAATGCATCATATGTCGTGTAATTGCATATTCTGTACTGGAGAATATATTCTCATCTGATATTTTTACAGGTTATCTATAGGGGATCTCTTCAACTTCTTAGTCCTTCATTTCATAGTGTTTGGGGTCAGTCTTGGGCATCTGCAGATCTATAGATCAGAAGGATGTTAATTCTAGTCGTAACATTGTATGTGGCCCAGTATGTTTATGTATGCATGAACTTTTTTTTGTTATTTTTCATGACAATAGGCATTGACTTCACCTGGAAGTTTTAGACACAGCCAGAAAGCACTCGTTTAGCTCTTTTCTTAAATGTAAGGCAGATTGCTTCACTTTAATATACTTAAAAGGAAGACTTCTAACTTTTTAAATGAACTTCACAATATGTTTTTCAATTTTTAAGGCTTTAAAGAAGCAGGATGCTAAAGCAATGGAAACAGAAGAACTTGTGAAAAATAAAGTTGTGAAATATGAAAGTGAAAAGAAACAAGTAAGCCTTGCTTTTATTCTTCTTTGGTTTAAGTGACTGTATAATGTCATATGTTGTAGTATATTCTTCGTCCTTCAGAGAAACCAGCAGGATAAACCTTTCTTTACTTTTTAAGATAACACAGTGGGGTTTTTGTTTGCTTTTTCATATCAGACACACAGAATGCAACTACGCTAAACTTATATCTTTCTTACTAAACTCTTTAGTTACAGTCTGTTTCTTTTACAACTGCTCCGTCTTGCTAGACAGACAAGCTTGTAGATTATCCTTGATTTATTTTTTTGTCTCTGAATAGAGTCAAATAGATGTAGTTACCTCTCAAATATTTTCAGCAGCTCTATGATGTGACTTTTCTTCATCTCAGCAATTAATGCTTGTTTCATTATTTTGCAAACTAGTGATTATTAATATTTTTCTTTCTGAACTATTTTATTTGTTGCTTTTTTTACTGTCTGTAGAAAACAAAATTGCTTATTTCCTTTTTTTTTTTTCAGGTTGCAAGGGCCGTATTATATTATTGCTGGCTTTTTCCCTCTCTTATATAAACTTTAAACTTTTTGTCAATAATTTCCATATCTGTGCTAAACCTTTACACAAGTCAATCGATGTAGCATTTTATATTCTGTTACTCTTTTAATTTCATTAGTACTTGTCCAGTTTACTTTGCCCATTCGCTAGCCTCCTTAGCATTCACAAAAGGGATATTATATCTGCAATAACAATTTCTGCTTTGAAGAACTATTTTTATTTCTACGTGCATCTTTTCAATCTTTGATTTGACAAGAGTTCACAAAATATTTCATAGTTTTTGTTTTCTAGTTTTGGAATGGTAATCAGTTTGCTGACTACCTCTGATTACACATTCTTACATTCCCTTGACATAGTATTTTAGGGAAAATTCTAATTGTATGAAAGTCCAGGCTCTTCAGTCTTTCAGTCATCTTGTTTCCAGAAAAACTGAAATACAACTTTGAACACAGTGCAGAGAAGCACAGAATTTACCAATTACCAGTTGTACAAATTGTCATCTTTAACGTTTTTATGAATAAATTATGTGGCAAAGGTTCAAATGTTAAGTCATCTTATTTTCTGAGTTTGAAAGTATGCCACAAATCCTGGCATGTTTTTATAAGAAGTTTAAACTTCTTTTAATAGTAGGTTTTCTTCTTTTGTTTTAGTTATAGTACTGTGAAAAGTAGCTTTTATGCTTCTTTGTTTATTTTGTTTCTTTTTATTTGTTTTGGAGTTTATATACCATTTTCATGTTATGTAGATAAGTATGCAAAAAAACCACAGACTATAAGTTAAACATTCTTTTAATGATTTAAATATATCTGGGATTTAATACAAATGAAAATTTGTGTTAAGGATTTGGATGAATAAAAATATGGTATATATTATACTTTATTTTAAATTACAGTTTGTACAAATTAATTTGTGCCAGAATTAACTAGTTAAATAGTACTTTTGTACTGTGATGCACACATACATTTTCTTTCTCCATCGTTTTCTGTAAGCTTGAGCAAGAATTGGAGCAGTCCAAGAAAAAGCTGAATCAATCAGAAAGCAGTAGAGAAGCTCTTTTGCATCAGGTAACTGCTTTGGTGTGATGGAAATACTGAAGTTTTCATATTGGACTATTTCAGTCTTTTTGATTAATCTTCCTATCTCATATTCTGATAATGTTCTTTTGGGAAGGAGGGAAGGAGATTCAGAAAGAAAGATTTGAATACAGGTATACATCTTTTTGAATGTATGTTCATGTATTAATAAGAACAGTAATAGCGGTCATGATGCTTTTCAAGTACATAAACACATTATTTGTAACTGCCCTTCATTGTACGCTCCAGAACAACTTCTATATTAGTGATTATTGTTATGCAAAGTGAATGACTTCATATACATCAGTGGCATAGCAGTATTTGCTGTATTGTGCACTACCATATAAGGAAAAAAATTAAAAAAGAAGGCAAACCATCTTGAAAATGATCCAAAGTGTGTTCTGTATGATGCCTACTGATGCAGATAAGATAGAATCTTAAGGATGCAGGAAGCTGGATGATTATAGCATTAGAAAAAAAAGTCCTTTTACCTAAACATTTGTAACTGTATATAAGAGAGTAAAAAATGTAGAAGGCTAGTATGTTTCTTAAGAATTGACATATCGTATATTTAATGAGTAGGATTTACATAAAACATATAACCTTATACATATATTTTCAGTGTAAAAAGACAATTAAAACATATAAAATGATATTATTTTGTTTAGTCTGGAGAAAGTAATGCTCAGCTATGGTCACCATAATGGATTTAAATGATCCTTTTAATTTTGATTGAATAAACACTTTGTGGCTTGTAACTAGGAACTAAATTATCTTTTTTTGTTTACCATCTGCAGAACTATAGAGATTTATTTATAAACATTGTGTACAGTTATTATGTTTGTTGCAGTTTAATAAAAGTATATTATTTACACTTTCATTCTGTTTTCTGTCAAATGTCTGATACTTCAATACGTGTTTTAGATTGAAGATCTTCGTTCCCAACTCTTGAGAGCAGAAGAAGATCGTGCAGACTTGCAGCGTCAAATTTCAAGTGTGGTTATGCACCATCAGAGCTCCCAGGATGTGCGAGAAGATGAAAGGAGAATTAGAACAGGTATACTTCTCAAGTTTGGTGCTAGATGCCTGCAAATTAGTCAACCTGGATGTTAATTCTGTCTCTGAGGTTTCTCTGCTGTTTCAACTAAAACAAAACTGATAAAATCCTCACTTTCAAGTTATTAAGTACTCTAACAAATAAATATCAATTTAGAATATAATACCTTGATTTCCATGGTTAAAAGAAATGAAGATTATTAGAGAGAATTAAATTGGATAGTGTTTTTATGTTATTCCTAAATACTCCTTTTTTTTTTTTTTTTTTTAATTTCACATTTCATTACATTAGCAGTTTAAAACCTGTCAACTTGAAAATCATTGCAATGTCCATTTTTTAGCTGGCTAATAAGGCTGCTGAGCTTTTGGTAGAAGCTCTTAAGAAGTACCATCATATTCCAGAGTATTTAGGAATATTATCCTTATAATCCAGTATCATTCAGTCATGACTTCTGATTGCACTTTTTTAGAATTTTAGGGATGGAACCATGATATTTAGAAGAAAAATATTTTAAACAATTTCAACATGTAATATTGTATTAAATTATATCTTTAGTGAAGCCTTTGCTGTTTTGTTGGATAACTGTCTGTATTTAAACTTTTCAAATGTAATCAAAATGCATTGGAAAATGTCTTTTACCTTTCTCCTCGTTAACAAAGATGTGTGGTACTCAGTATTATAGAAGAACAACTACTCCAAGTCCAGTGTTTTGGAAATGTTAAATTAATGTGGTTAATGACTTTTTATGTTTTCATATCTCAGCTATTGAATTATCTTGATCATGGAAATGTAAATCAGGTAGTCAGATTCCTAACTCTCAAACAGGGTACTACAAAATGATTAATTGTGTATGTGGTTTAGGTTCAGAAGTAACACAGGATTGTCATTTTAGTGGTTTTTATTCAGTTACTTCAGTGTTAGTGTACAGGCTTAAAAGAGAACTTATTACTATGCTCTTCATGTTCAAGAAATCACTACTTTTTTTTTTTTTTTTTTGCACTTGTTTTATAACAAGTGCTGTGAAAATGTAGGGAAATATAGTGGATGTATAGGACAGACAGAGGGGGAGAAGAAACGAAAAATTAAGCAATTATTTTTGTTTACTGAATTATTTCTTTTTCTTGGAAGATACCCGCAAACTGAAATTTTCTTTGCCTATAAAGACTTTTGAAATTTTGGCCTAGGATATTTACAGCTTATTTTTGTCAAGAACTTCTCCTGTAATTGTAGTATTGAGACATAATTCACAGAAAGCAATACCATCTTAGAACTTACACTCAGGTTGTTTAAAATCTTTGCCTTGAAACCTGTGGGAAATTTTTTTACTTGTTTTTTGTTTTATTTTCCCCTCCCCCAGGGTTAGGGAGTGTGGGGGTCCTCTAAAATGATTAGATAACAATAAGCTCTGAAATACTGGTCTTATTCAGTGGGAGATTATCATATAATTATAGTCATTTTTCACAGATTCATCAATAGCCTTGTAATAGTCACGTGTAGAAAATTGCCAGAAGTAAAATGAGAAAAATAACTTTCCATGAGTCCATGTTTCTACTGGGAATATTATTCTGTTCCCACTGTTTTATAGTAGCTGAAAGATATGAAAGAGAAAAGCAAGAACTGGAGAAACATATTTTGGAGCTTAAAGCAAAACTGACTCATAACACAGCAATGTCAGAGGTAGAAGAGCTAAAGAGATGCATAGAACATAAGGACAAGGAGAAAGCACAGCTTGTATTGCACATAGAGGTAAGTTTTCTTTGTAAATAATTTCCCATATGCTTAAGGTATGTTATAAGCCAGATTAGAGTGTAATTGAGTGACTGTCATACTCTACTGAGTTTATTCTATGAGTAAGTTTGAAAGGTGATCTGAACTTGCAGAAGTTTTTCTCTTCTGTCTTTTTAATAAACCAAAGAATTTGCTGTTGCACATGAATTCATGATTTGTATCACTTGCCACCTTCTCATGTCCAAATAAAAGATGATCTGACTTTTATCTGCTGTTACCATAGCAGTTCATGGAGTTACTTCTATAAGTTTAATTTCAATCAAACT
>JAOWBP010002559.1:35285300-35355469 GCA_028571105.1 Tragopan temminckii | reverse complement strand
GTAACTTCTCTTTTCTTCACTAATAGATGCAGGGTAATAATGATGATAAATAAGCATGCTAATAATAATAATAATGATAAACCCACATGATCTATGAGGATGGAAAGATATTAGAACTGATTGCCCATAGATGATGTAGATGTCCCATCCCTGGAAGTACTTGAGGTCAGGTTGAATAGGAGCCTAACAACCTGATCTATTGGAAGATGATCCCGCCTTTGACAGAAGGTTGGAACTAGCTGATCTTTAAAAGTCCCTTTCAACTCAAACCATTCTATGATTTGACAGTCCCATAAAACATCCTTTCATCTAAATTAGAGGAACATGGGTTTGAAGAATGGGCAACTTGGTGGATAAACAATTGTCTGGTTGGCCACATCCAAAGAGTTGTGACCTATGATTCAGTATCTGAGTGGAGACCACTGATGAGCGGTGTCCCTCAAGCGTTTATGGTAGTGCTGAGACTGTTTAATATCTTCACTGATGACATGGATTAAATGTAGCCTTTCTTCAGAAGTGTGCAGAATCTGAATAGTGCAGTTGACAGTCCAGAGGGTCCTTGACAGACATTTCAGAAAGGTCCTACTCTTTGGTTGGGGCAGTGTCACACGTGAATGTAGTCTGAGTGATTTATAGATTGAGAACAGCCTGCAAAAAGATACTGGAGGTATTCATGGATGGAAAAATGCAACATGAGCCAGCAACGTGCACCTGCAGCCTGGAAATCCAATTGTATCCTGGGCTGCATCAAATGAAGTGTGGACAACAAGCTGAAGGGGGAAACTCTTTCCCTCTAGCATGTTCTCATGAAACATCACCTGAAGTACTACATGTACTTCTTGGGCCCCAGCACAAAAGAGAGACAGACCTGTTGGACTGAGTCCAGAGAATGATCAGAGGGCTAGCACACCTCTTCTGTGGAGCCAGACTGAGGGAGTTGGAGTTCTTTATCCTGTAGAGGTCTTTGAGAAGCCTTTTTTTGCAGCCTTCCAATACTTAAAGAACAATTACTCTTGTAAGATGTGGAGAGACTCTTTACGTTTGCTGTATTCTTACCATTTTATTGTCAGCTTCTCCGTTGGTTTAAATTAAATGTAATACCTGAAGTTGCACTGGGAAAAACTGAAGTCTCAAAATAAGTTCCGAGATGCTGTTTGAAAATTGCCTGTTGAGCAGGTTTAAAAAAACCTAGGCTGCTCCTGTAAAGGAGAAGACAAACACAGTGCATTTCCTACCGCCCATAAAATCATAGAATTGCTCGGGTTGAAAAAGACCTTCAAGATCATCAAGTACAACCGCAACCTAACCAAACTATCCCAACTCTAACAACCCTCTACTAAATCATGTCCCTGGGCACCACGTCCAAACAGATTTTAAACATAATCAGGGATGCTGACTCCACCACCTCCCTGGAGAGCCCATCAGCCTTAGTGTTCTGACTGGGCAATAGATTATTTGAAGCACACTGTGGTTTTTTTTGTTTGTTTGTTTGTTTTTTTGGTAGAGCCTGAGAAATTCCAGTTACTTGGGTGGCAGGAGTTAATGGGATACAAACACATGGAAAAATATCTCTTAAAACTTCTTCTCATAGAACATGCCATTTGAATGTCAGAATGATGTTCTAGTACTAATTTCCTGCTCTGTGAAAATGTGGATGGAAGAGGACTCAGATAGGGGTCACTGTCATTTCTGCAAGTTAGAAATCTGATTTTTCTGATTAGCTTAACAGAAAACACTTTGTACTTCTTATCTGCTTCCCGCTGCCATTCACCTACAGAAACAGCAACAGGAAAATAGAGGTTTTTTTTTTAAAATTATTATTTTAATGAGACATCAAGGAAACAAGGATGTGAATTTCTAAACTTCTGTACTAACAAAGCATTTGTCAAGCCTGTTCCAACAGCTGCTCTTATCAGATAGTCTGATTCTCAGTTGGAAGTTAGCAGTCCTGTTTAAATTGAGTTAAACTTATCTTTGATTAGTGGAGAGGATGTAACTGTTTGCTTCTGGTGTACATGTGATATAAGAAGTTTCTTGTCATTTATTTAAATGTCATTGTTTTCAAGAATTTGAGTTGTGCCGTACGTTTAGTCCCTGTTACCATAAACACACAATGTGATGTAAAATGGAGAGGATGAGAAAGATTATATTCATGTTCTTAAACTCACGATTAGAAGTGAGTTCTATCTTTAATTTTTAAATTCCATAGAGAATTTTAATTGCTCTGGTTTACCTGATCTTGAAAATGAATGTATTTATTTTAAATATGTTTTTCCTTATGAAACTAAATAGAAATTGATTCAACCTTACTATTAGGTTTAAGAAGTAAACAAAGTATGCAAATTGTAAAAGTACAATAAGCTAGTTTCTCTATAAGCATATACAACCTCTTAAGCTTCTGAAATAATTTGACTTACTAAAGATTTCTCTAATTCTAATTAGATTCTAATTAGGTCTGTGGGGTCTTATAATATTGTTTATTAGAGTGTAACAGTAGACAGTTTATTTAAAATGTTTCAAGTTTCCTGAGAAAGAGATACTGATTTGCTTATTTAAGATTAGAATTCTTTAGTAATCAAAATCTTTCAGTCTTAGGAAGATTGAGTGACATTTTTAGCCTTGTTAAAATCTATTTTATGGCTTTTCTTCCATTAAAGATGATGGTGTTAGCCATTGTTTTAATTATGCAGGACAACTAAGATATTTGAAAATCAATCAATAGAACTTATATAAATTTAAAGTTATTCTTACAAAATATGAGAAATCCATGCCTTTACTGTAGTCCAACCTGTATCTGTATTATATCAGTGATTTGTAAACACTGAAGTAGTGCTCCAGAAACTTTATGAAAGTGACTAGCATATGCACATTTTAAAATGTATCTGAAATCACATATCTAACTTAAATTTTAAAGTGTTTCATCTGTGTCTTTACATTTACATATGCTACTACATATCAGTGCCACTAGCACTTCATGCTTGGGGAGGATGTGGAGAAGGCACCTATTTAATTGATTTTGTGCAATATATCTTTTAACAAATGAATATGTTTATTGACAGATTGAGTGTAGGTATCTTTAGTTTTTCAAATAACAGAACTTGTGATTGTATGAAAGATTGAAACCTTCTGGATCAATGATTCTTTGTGGTTAGAGTATGAGTCCTAGGGGATTCAGTTCAGATTGTGATGAAATATTTGCAGCATGTATTCAGTAAAAATTACATAGGTCACTCTGAAAGCAATGCCTCCTATTTATTTCCATGTAAACTACATCAGATACAAAGAGCATAGTAACACTATTTCATAGTGCAAATTCTCAGCTACAAAATACTGTTTTTTCAACACTGTCACCACTGTTAGCTGTGCATTTTTGCCAGTGATGAAAAGGAGCCTGTACGCTGCACTTGTAAAATTTTGCAGAAGTGGAGATGACTTGCTGTCACCACTGCTGAAATGTACGACGTGCTGCCTCACTTTGCTCACATCCACTGTTTGGTCTCCGTAATTGTTCAGCAAGTGCTAATGAATGTCAGTGGGTGCAATTTTTTCTGCATGAAGGAATTCAGAGACACACTTTTGCTTCATACCACTTCCATATCAGATGCTATTCTATCAGACTGCCCTTCTGCTGCTGTCTGTGACATGGAAGTAAAATGTAACAGAATATTGGTGGGAACGTTCAACCTCTACTGCCATACCACCAATATCCACCTCTGATGTTGCAGGCTAACATCATAAAATAGAAGGCATCAATTTCAAAGGAGCTCTCGTACTTTAGGTGACTAACATAGTGTGGCTGAAGTGAAATATGACTTATTTAGTTCTTATTTTAGATTGTTTGCACATAACTGATTTAAAGCATGTCATTGTATGAAATGAGTTATTTTTACTTTCATTTTAAATGTTCATAAATGTTTTAAGGATTGTTGCACTGAATACATGATGTGGTTTATTTTCTGTTCCTAGAATGGAATTTGGTTTGCTGTTTGTGGTGATTAGTTTTAAATGAGGTTGAAAATGCAGGTCAAATATACAATGTGTAGTCAAGCTAGGGGACTGTAAATCTGAACTAACCACATGTTTAAGGCCTATGATGATTATTTTCTTTTTTAGATAAATAACAACCTCTAAGTAGAAAATGTTGATCTTTGCCTACAATTTCATTTGAAAGTTGGAAGATAAGTCTTATATTGGGATGCTGGATGTGTAGTGAACTAGAACTGTTAAATACACAACTGTTTTACGTGGAGTTCATGTTGCACCAGTCTTTCAGTTTGTTAATCCCCTTTCCTTTGCATCATCTCTAGATGGAGTCTGTTCACTGAAGTATTACTGGTGTTGCATTCTGAGGACTGATACAAACTTCAATCAGTTTTGAAAATAACACTTGTGTTCAAATCTCTTGAGCATTAAGTTGTTGTAATCCAGGATTGACTAACTAAATGTAATGAATTTTTAAGAATTGCAAGAAAATTAATTCTTTTGAAAAAATCCCTAGATATTAATGCCAGGAGGAGCATTATTGTCAACTGCGCCGCTGGTGTAGTGGTATCATGCAAGATTCCCATTCTTGCGACCCGGGTTCGATTCCCGGGCGGCGCAGAAAGTTTTGATGATCAGAGGGCTGGAGCACCTTGAAGAGGAAAGGCTGAAGCAGGTTCTAAGACACTAATAATAAGATTATAACTAAGACATTAATGATATGTGGTTATGGCAAAGTACAGAAAGGTATCTCCTTTGAATCATTCAGGGCATTGATCAGGACCTGCTTCTTATACAAGCAAGCAGTTTCTGAGCAGATAGCAGAACATATAGATAAGTGATTCAGTCAAACTCTAGAACTTCTAGCTTTTCTTGGTTGTAGACAATTCAAACACAATGTTGAGGTGTACAGACGGATAATAGAAAGTGGCAAAGAGATTACTTAACTGTAACTGTTACCTTAGAAGTGTTATCTAAATGTATTTACCACAAATCCTTCTCCATTTTTCAATGAATGTTTAGAAATTGAGAATGTGTTAGAATTTTCCAAGGAACCAAAAGACAGGACCATAACCTGCACTTTTTTATAGACACTTAAGTATGGACAGTGGTGTGTGAGGTGTACTACTATAGATACAAACATCTCCACTTCATGCTTGTGTATGTCAATTCCTGCAAAATGAAGATATGCATATGCCACATGAGGAAAGAGGTTTTGGACAATTATCAGTAAAAATCTCTCTATGTATGTAGATAATAAATATCTTTTTGTACAAGATTTTTTAACTAAAAGAATTTTTACATATATTACAGCAGTGCATATCTGAAAAGTTGCTTATTTAATGTTTTAAATACAAGTAGGGAAAACTTCTACAGATTGGGTAGAATTTTGATATCAACACAAATGTTAACATACAGATAAACATATGGGTCTTGTACATCACAATAGGAATTCAGAAATACAGTTCAGTACACTTGGGAGTTCTGTTATAGAAATATGAAAATAAAGGGTGTGGAGAGCTAGTCTTTTTTCTATTCACCTTGTTTTACATGAAGAGCTACATGAAAAGTTGAAATGCTGCAATTTTCCGCATATCCTCTTTGAAAAGATCTATCTTATTTCCTTAATAGTAAATTCACATTATATTAGTACATCCTCGTCAAAGTTTATTCCCCCCCATCATGCAAATTAGCTAGCGTTGATAAATTAGTTGTTTTAACATAAGCATAGAAAACAAATGTTTCTGATTTTTTTTCATTTTACTAGAAATCAATAATTTGGAGACTAAGACTTCTGTTAAATGAATGTTTACTATTAATTTAGCATTGCTTTCTGTGTTTAATCTTAGTCTCATTCCAGTACAGTGTCTGTGGGAATTGTAGTGTATTAATGAAATGTGTTCTTTGGGGGAATTCTGGTTAAATATATATTTTTATAATGATGCAGATAATTGAATAGTACATAGTTTTAGGCGGACGTTTTCTGTAGTGTCTCCAGAAAGACATGAAATGTGGAGTGATAATCTGGTTGTTTTTTTCTTATGAGTCAGTAGTGAAACAGATCGTGTATGTCTTTTTCTGTGTATAGAATTGTAAATCTAAGAGATTTTCCTGTTTTCTTTTTGCCACCTGCATAATATTTACTTACTTTATTACCTAGATAATGTGATGTTAATGTACTTATTATTTATATCTCAGCTATGTCTAGAGTGAGCATGTTCATTCTACAAGTGAACAACTGATAGGCAAGTGGATCATCCTACTCCAGTTTTACATCATGGGTATATATAGAAAGCTGAACTTGACTGTTCTTGCCTGTAGTGGCAATACACTGCAGTCCGTGGTGTATTCTGGCAGTCCCACAGTCTGTCACCTGCTAGTCATCTTGCCAGGACAGTAAATGCTATCCTGGAAAGACTGATCCAATGTATTGTCTCTCTGGAGGCAATGGTTGGCTGGAGGTGGGGGTGGGGGGGAAACAAAACAGAATAGCCTTGACCTTTGACTAAACAGTCATTCTATGTGCATTTGTGAAGACAGTTATCAATTCCTAGGCAAAATAGTTTTCCTTTGTCCATTCTGAATTGCTCTGTTCAGTTCAGAGAACAGTTCCAATTTGTTTCAGTTGTTCTGTAATATAATCCTCTTCTCTAAAGTTATCCATCTTTTAAAGCTTGATGATATCTTTGAATGGAGTAGGCCTAATAAATCAATTTAAGTCATTAACAAAAATACTGAATAGCATAAAAGTGGTCTAAATAGGTCTGAAATATGGAATACTAATCTTATTGACAATCTTAATAAAATTCATTCTTAATAAAATTTTTACTTGACAATCTGAATTTTAATTCAGTTTGGGATAGTGAAGCTTCAGTAACTGATTTCTGAATATGCTCTTGCAGAATGCTTATGAAAAACATTTTTACTAACTTATGAGACTGTCTTGGGAAATATCACTAGATTCCAGACAAGCAGCAGTTATTAATTTTAAAATACATGTTTTTATTCTTTCCTACTTCATTCCATCTGTCAAATTTAATTTAGTATTGAAATCAATTAATGTCTTCAGAATGCTTGCTAATGTTATGCTGAAATGAAGTGCATACTAAGAATTGTTTTATTTATTCTAGAAACATCCAGCAAACTGCTGTATTTTCTTTGTATTTTCTCTTCCTTCCGTAAGACTATTATTCTGTCTGTTGCTCCAATAAAATTGGGTAATATCTAGCTTGTATATAGATTACTTCTGTTGTGATGACTAGTGTTCTTTCCTGGCTAGTTTTCTTTTTCCTCTCAATATATTTATGTTCATTTCCTTATATCTTACTTTTTGATATATTCTGTTTGTTTAGTGCATATTATACTAGGATCTTGGTCACCAATTCTGTCTCAAACTTGAAATACAAATAACAACATGAACAACCAGAAGAACAATAAATGCCAAAAGTAAAAAGTAGGATAAAATGGCCATTTATTTTATATTGAGTGTTGAAATTATTTACTATTTCAGAGGGAGATTCTGTATGCTAGCAGGGTATTTATTGCCTAACCAGAGAGATCTTTTAAATAATTCTTATTTTAGATAGAAATGTGTTTTGAGGATTGCTGTATGTTTGTTTGTTTTTTATGTTTCATACTGTATATCTTAAGTGTTGAAATTTTTGTCTTTTGCTATGATGATTTTAGGCGTTAACATCTGACCTGGAAAACAGGGAGAAGCAGCAGCAAAAAATGCTAGACCAGCTAAAAGAGATACAGAGTTGCTACAAGGCTAGTGAGAATGGACGTAGGCAAACAGAACTCCAGTCTGCTGAGTTAGCTCATCAAGTTGAAGAGAGTACCAAGGAAGCAGAACGCTACCTTACTGAATTCAAGCATTCAGAGGCACTCAGGCTGGAAACCGAGAAAAGAAGAGAAGATTTGAAGGTGAGAGCACAGGAAACCATCCGACAATGGAAACTGAAGTGTAAGAAACTGGATCGTGAGGTGGAGAAACAAAATGAAGCTATAAGTGAACTAGTGGACAAAAATAATCAGGTAAGATAGTCTTTATTTGTAACCATCACATTTACTTTCAGAAATGAATATAAGTTTATTTATGCAAGTTGTAACTTAAACCATCCACCTTCTTACATTCTGGACTAAATTTTCTAATGAACTACAAAACAGCAAAAAGAAGGCAATATTTTTTTTAAATGTTACGAAGTTCCAAATTCTGTTCTTTAACCAGTATTGCAGCTCCTTAATCAAAGCTTTTTTCTTGTAAAGAAGAAAGTTTTGCTGTGAATGTTGCTTTTTTTTTTTCTTTTCACTTTGCTGTTAATGTAGCTTAGTTTTGTAAATGTTTAAATGATACAGTTGTACATTGTTTAATGTAGTATGCTCAGGTCACATCTTTGAATGTAGTATTTGTTTTTCTTGTGTATGTCAAATTGCTAGTACATCATAATGCTATATGGATTTTGACACCTTGGGCATATTTTTAATTCCATTGTGTTTTTAAGCTTTTCTCAAACTAGGCTTATAGTGATACCTTTTATTGTCAAACTCTACAGGTTCTGAAATGTTTGCAGAACAAGGCACTCTACTTAGGTGTTAGCTTCCAATGATTTTCCTTAAGTACTTTAGGTGGCACTGGATTTCTTTTTTATTTTTCCTAGGTCCTCAAGGAAAAAGATGACCTCAGAAATCAACTTCTCTCTGCTATACACCAAATAGAAAACCTTCAGAAAGAGTTGGATGATGTGCTTACAAAAAGAGCCCAGCAGGAAGAACAACTTCACTGCAAAGAGGTAAAACTAAATGAAATGAAATCTCAACAGATATCTCTGGAAGAAGAGATAAAAGAAGTTCGAGGTACTGTAAATAAATTAGACAATGAGTTGAAAAAGCAAATCTTTCTACGAAATCAGATGCAAGCTGAAAAGGAACATTTGGAGGGAGAACTTGCAAGTAGTAACTCA
This sequence comes from Tragopan temminckii, assembly GCA_028571105.1. NCBI lineage: Eukaryota > Metazoa > Chordata > Aves > Galliformes > Phasianidae > Tragopan > Tragopan temminckii. Next base: position 35,346,524 of record JAOWBP010002559.1, on the reverse strand, counting down.
ATTCACGAAAAAGACCGGGAAAGACTCTTAGAAATGCAAGCAGATGTAAAAAATCTGAGTGCTGTGCGTGTGGAGCTTACAAATAGAATAGCAGAAGAAGAAAAAATCAAAAAGGAATTACATAAGAGCCTCTCAGAACTCCAGAAACATCAGGAATCTAAGCATGAAGAGATGACTTCAGCTAATAAACAGTTGAAGATGGAAAGAGAAGTTCACCAACAGGAGTTAGCAGATCTTCGATTAGAGTTACATAATGCTAAAATCAAACATGAACGAAACATTCAAGAGCTTACAAAACTCCTTAAACAAGACAAGGATGATGCAGACACTCAGATCAGAATGCTAAAGGTATTCTGTATAATTCCAAAAGCAAACTATTTTATTTCTTTTGAGGGATTAAAGTAGTAAAATATGTGTTGTAAAACTTTTAACACATTATTGCAATTCGTCATAAAAACTGTATTCGTATAGTAGTTTTAGAGCAAAAGTTTTTATTAGTTCAGAAGTAATGACCTAGCTATATCAGTGATCAGAACAGGAGGAGATGTGTATGGCTCTAGTGCTTTGACATCGTTTGATCCTTTTTCAACTACTATTTTAATAAGTTGTCATCATGGCTCTATTAGATTACTTGCTTTATTTCAGAGATGGTGCATTTTTCTAAAGATATAAATTGCACAATGTTGGAGTACTGTCACTGTATTTAGAAACACTTTCAGAATGTAAATAGTGATCAAATAATACTTAAGATCAATTTTGATAGTTTCTTTTTTGGTGAGTTCTTAAAATTTCTAATTTCTGTACAATTTCTCAAGGAAGTGACACTACATGTGTAGTAATTTATGAAGTACAGTATTTTATTCAGTATGAAACAAGTTAATGTCTTGAGGTCACATTCTTTGGTCCTGATTCAAGGCTTTTGCATTGAAAAGAAAGCAAGTATTTTAGTGGCTTACATGGTCAAGAACTGAACGTAGTCGAGAATTGAACAAGTTGAAATGGATGCTTTAAACTGCCATTAATTATTGACATTTGTATGAAAACTTCTGTATGAGCTATACATTGCACTGTTATTTAAGCAATTTGATTACATGATTGAATATATATATAAGACAGTATTTTCTGTATTCTATTTGTGTCTTCATATCAGTGGAGGCAGTGGTTTTCAGGTTAGGTGGTAGGTTATCAACATAATTTGAGTGTGCTTCAGAAATATATATAAATATATTATATATAATATAATAATATTATATAAATAATAATATAAATTATTATAAATATATTTTTCTCCTCAGTTCCATCAGATATTTTTAATTAAAAATTTGTCGTATAAAAATTAAACTCATTTAACCATAGGAAGCTATAAAATCCTTAATCAAAACTGTAGTGATTGCTGGTGTACTTCATCATGGGTAATATAAAGAAATTAATTTCTTTTCTCACAAATACACAGAGTAGGTTAAAATGCATGTTTTCCACATCTTGGCAGTTATGAATTGATGTTTCTTAGAAAAGCATAGTTAGTTATCATTCATGGCAGAACTGACAATATGTTAAGCACTGTATAACATAGCATTTAATGAAGATAGCAATAAAAAAAAAAAACAGCAACCAAACACTGGGTAGCTATTAGTGGAAAGATCATTAGAAACAGAAAATATTTTGACAGGAAATGCTTAATGTTTTGGGAACCTAATTTATAATGTATTTAGCATTGTTATATAAGTGATCTGTCCAAATAAGACTTTTCTTTTTGCATGAAATTGCAATTGATGTCAAGGGAAATGTGTTCTGGATGGTGGTAATCAAAACCTGAGCTGATTGTGACTATTTTTCCCTTGTATGGAAAGGTCAGTGTTATTGTAAAGGCCTTGATATTGATCCTGACAGTTGTGACTTAGCAGAATATTAAGAGAATTCACTTCCTTTTTTTCATTTACAGAACTGTGACTTTATCCTAGACTTTTTAATCTACATACAATTTTTTACAGCTTCAGCACAGATGAGTGGAGAGCTTGAGGGAAATGAATTTTGTAAGATACTTGGGTAGGCAACTGTTTTTAGGAGCGCACAATGACAATACACAGCAGTTTCAACAATCGATTCAAACATTGTGAGAGCAACAAAATAGCTTATCATATTAATTTGTGAGAAGATCTGGTAAGGTTGTGGTGGTACAGGTGGTATAGTTTTTGTCTGAACTCACCTTTAGGTTGCATTTGGGTTTCACTTCTATAGATAGATATTTCTTCCAAGTTAAGTTAAAATTAGCATGATTTTTAAATTCTTTTTTTGTGTGCTTTTGTTTGTCTTTTTTTCTCCTCATTGCGCTAAGTTTTTATGCCCAATAACCAAGTCTTTTCCTATCACCTGGATAGTCTTGACTTTATTTATAATCTTTTTTCAACCTTTGTAAGTAATTGTAAGTACTTCTGTGAAAAACGGTACATAACTGTTCAAAAGTTGATCATAGTAAAGTCTGAAATATAAAAGTCAGTTGAGAGGAATGTAGTAGCTGTAAAGGCAAATTAAATGCATTTCTTAAGACCCAAAGCCTGATCTGAGGAGGACTTCTGATGTGAAAAGAATTGTTCTTTTATCCTTGACAGTTCTTTCCTCTCTTACATCTTCTGCATGATACTTACTGCTTCATTCTCATCTGATTTGCTGCATTGCTGCATTGGATTGAGAAGCTACAAGGTAGTTAAGAATTTTTGTTTTAATGAGGCATTAGCATAGGGGGGTATTGTATGAAATGTTATGTGCTTCTACAGACCGCTGCAACACACAAGATGTCGGTGTTGAGAAGGATCTTACTGTCTCAGTACTGAGATTCTGGTACTTTAAGATTTTACTTCTGTTTCTTCTAGAATCCCTTAAAGGAGGCCCAGCCAATGTCTCTTTTTTTTTTTTTTTTAAATGGTAGATAAATGAAGCAGAGGAAATGAAGTAGTTTACTTTGCGGTTTCCAACTGTTGTGTGTGTCAGAAGCCCTAAATCTCTCCCCTAATCTTGCTACCTGCCCTCATTTGCTTTTCAAAAGCATTATTGCAACTTTAGAAAAAGGAAATACAATATTTTCTTGTGACAGGAGTTTCAAATATTAATCTTTAAGATTATAAAAAGATACACATGTATACATAAATATCTGTGTATATTTCTTTGTTTATAAATTAACTTCTATATGCATTCAACAAATGGGTGTGTTTTTTTCTTCCCGAAAAATGATCAGAGGCAGAAAATGGATTCAATCTGGATCAGTGAAATTATGAACGCATCTGCCACAAGTGTACTAGAAATTAATAAAAATTAATGTTCTCAATTGTGACTCAAAGGTAATATGATTGAGGAACCTGTTTCTTGAATTGTTTGTTTTCATATACTTTATTATACACTTGCCTTTAGTAGGAACTGAAAAGATAATTGTATAAACATATTAACTGGAAGTATTCTAGGTGTTGCATGTTTGTCTTTGTGTCTAAATTAAATTGTAAAAAACTTCTTTCTTAATCTTCTTCCCAACATAATATATGAAGGCTGCTCAGAAAGTAATGCTTCCTATTTTAATATATTGGCCCACGGTGTCAGAGGCAGATGTTGGTGGTGTGGCAGTAGAGGTTGAACCTTCCCAACAGTATTCTGTTACATGTTATTTCTGTGTGACACATGGCAGCAGAGGGGCAGTCTGACAAAATGGTGTCTGACATGGGAGTGTGTGTGAAAGGTGTGTCATTGAATTCCTCCTGCAGAAAAAAAATTGCATGCAACACCCATTGATATTCACAACACTTGCTGAACATTTGTGGAGACCAAACGGTGGATGTGAGCAAAGTGAAGCGGTGGATGGTACATTTCAGCAGTGGTGACAGTGGGTCACCACCTCTGCTGCTGCGGATTTTTACAAGTGCTGCATGCAGGCTCTTGTTTGTCACTGGCAAAAATGCACAGTTAATGATAGTGACTATTTTGATAACTAGAGTTCTGTAACTGAGAATTTGCTCTATGAAACAGTGTTATTGTGCTCTTCATATCTGATGTAGTTTTCATGAAAATAAATAAGAGGTATTATTTTCAGAGCAAGCAATGGATTATTTATAGTCCTGATTCTCCTCAGGAATTTACTCTACCGGTGTGTTTTCGTGTATAACTGCATCTTGTAATTCATCTATTTTAAATCTGGTTTTGGATAGTGATACATTTGTGTAATATTCTTTGTTTTGTTGTTGTTGTTTTTTTTTTTAAATTACTGTTTTATAGATCTTCTGGAGAATTTCTCAAATCAGTCAGCTGAATGAGAAGCAAATATCTAATTGAGGAAAGGCAGGTCTCATCTTTTCCACTGGAAACTGATATATTTTATTCACTCAGTTACTTCGGGCTCTTAGGTCCCTTAGATGTTTTTTTCTCCTAGTTTTCCTCTATAACATCTTTACGAATAGTGTTAAGAACACACAGTTCTAGAAATGGAAAAGCAACCAAACCTTTTAAGTTATTTCCCTGCAGATTTAAATTTAGTATTCTTACAATGAAATGAGTTTTGGTATTTCTGATTCCAAATGATTGCAGTAATGGAAAATTTGCATAAACACTGAGCTTCTTTAAGTGATGTCAGCTGATGAGTGTAACAGACTTGAAATGCAGAGTCTGAGACTTCTGCTTACTGTTTTAAAGAGACTGTATGGTGCTATAGTGTCTTACAGAAATTTACAGTGTACTTAGCTGAGAAGAATGTCAATGCTATGTGAACTGGTTTTGCAGTTATATTTGCATTATTGGTAAAGTTCAGGGCAACTCTAAATTGTAAAGGAAAAATCTGTATCATTAACTTTTTTTTGGCAGCACTAATAAATCATAATAATAACAACAAAGTCATATTAAGTCATTGTATACAATAATTTTACTTTCACTGTATGGGTTCCTTAATTGATTATTATTTTTGTGATATATTTGCCATATTCAGATAACTGATTGCATTTAATATAGCTTAACTGTAAAAAAAAAAAAAAAAAAAAAAAAAAAGTTAATTATAATTCTATGATTATGTTCCATGGTCTTGAAACTCAATTGTCTGAGAATGATGGAAAGTAGTTCATATAGTGACTTTGTCATCTATTTATCTTTTACCTCCAGATGGAACTTGTAGAACAGAAGAGCATTGTCAAGACTCAGAGTCAACAACTGGAGAAGATAAAAATAGAATGTGATAAATTGACAAAAGAATTAACCCAGTGTGAAGAAGAAAATACAGAACTCAGGCGAAAATTTGAGTTTGTAAAACAAGAACTAGAGAAAAAGGTAAACATAATTAGTCTCATCTTTTTTTAAACTTCAGATAAATGTCTAAAATAGAAGTGAATTATAAAATTAGATATAGAAGATAGAATTAGATTTAGAATTATAGAATTAGCAAAAAAAATCACCCCAACATAGGCACATTCAACAACAGATGCTGTAGTACATACTTTGTATATAAATCAATGGCTGAATTATGAATTGTATCCCTCCACAGATATATTGAAACTGCTTATTAGTGAAGTATAAGAAAAAATTTATCAGAGTAGGAATATAAGTTTTTCTTCTAATATAGGTAACTGAGAAACTAACAAATATCTAATTAAGCTCTTCCAATTCTCTTCATATTCTGCATATACAGTTATGAAAAATTCAGAGCAAATTTGAAGTAGATAAGGAATGTAGTTGTGGGAAAAGAAATTTTAAATAACTTGTTTAAAACATTCAAGTAGGAAATATTTTTAGCACAAGCTTTTAGAGATATTTACATCCTTTTCGTATACTGGTATTTCTAGAGATGTGTGCTCTCTGCCAGCCATTCGTATTGCTGAATGTTCTTCTTACTAATGTTTTCTATCAAATATCAATTCATATTCTCACATCCTACAATTATTTTAAAAAATCTAGTGGTAAATATGGAGGTGCTGAATAAGATTTAGTTTGTAAATTCATTTTCTGTTTACTTGAGGTTTTTTTGTTTCCATGATTGGTGCCACAACATTACTTTTTAATATTTTCCTTAATGTTGTTGTATTTTACATGGTCCTGTTTTTACCTTAATTTCTTTTTTGCAACGTTGTGATTTCAGTTGAGTATTTCTGTACAAGAACGAAGATTTTTCTTCTCCAGTGCAAAAAGCCTTTCTGTCCATTTTTGATTGATTCATATTAAGAATAATATTAAAAATATGAAATTAAGAGCACCTCCCCTACGAAGACAGGTTGAGGGAGCTGGGCTTGTTCAGCCTGGAGAAAAGAAGGCTGCAGAGTGACCTAATTGCAGCCTTTCAGTGCCTGAAGGGAGCCTATGAACAGGAGGGGAGTCAACTCTTTGAAATGGTAGATAACAGCAGAACAAGGGGAAATGGCTTTAAGTTGTAGTAGGGAAGATTTAGGTTGGATGTCAGTGGGAAGCTCTTTGCTATGAGAGTGGTGAGGTGCTGGAAGAGGCTGCCCAGAAGGGTTGTGGATGCCCCATCCTTGGAGATGTTCAAGGCCAGGTTGAATGGGGCCCTGGGAAGCCTGATCTAGTATTAAATGTGGAAGTTGGTGGCCCTGCCTGTGGCAGGGGAGTTGGAGATTCATGATCCTTGAGGTCTGTGATTCTGTGATTCTGTAATATACTGAAAATGATCGCTGGCAGATTTAAATCGAGGTTCTAAATTAAAATTCCAGAAAACAAACAGGAAACTGTTTTTCTTCCTACAGGAAATCATAATTTTTTCATGATATCTTCACTTTTTAAAAAGTGGATATTTGTGCTGCTAGTTGTAAAGTACTTACACTTCTATGTAAATTCAGTAATTTCTTATCATCATGAACTTAAATTCTGTCTGTTAAGTGTTTATCTTAGCATGATACAGGAGGTTTATTCATTCATTGCACAGGAAACACTGAATTGTTGTCAGATGCTTTAGCTCAGTAGTTTATTTGAATCTGTTAAAAGATGCCTTTTGATGCTGTAGATCCCTTCTGTCTTCTCCATTTTTTCAGCTTGAATTTCAACTCATTATGTTAGGATAAGTGAAATATGCAGTCACTGCGTAAATGTTGAGTTTAAAATCTAATGAGCTCATTTTGAATATAGATAAGGTAAAGGGATTGTTTGGAAATTCCATTAGTTCCTTTTGTCATATTACTTCTGTCTGCAGCCTATGCTGACTCTTTGCTGTGAATACTGGTCCTAAGAGAAGAATATAGGCATTTTTTTCCTTTCTGAAAGTATGCATTAAAAAAAATCTTGACATAATTTTGTTTGCTCCTTGCCTCCTTTTCCTCCTTGTCACCAAGAGAAATATAAGACTTTTAATATTTATCAGTAACCTGCCAAATTAAACACATTTTGGCTCTATTGGTGTATATGCTGAAGTAATGTTTAAAAGCTTTTAAAAATAGAAAGGAAGACTGCTGGTTTTGCTGTTTGTTAGCTGCATCTACTCTTTGGTTGTGACTAGTATGTTTACAAAATTAATGTAATTTGTTTTAGGGGTACAATTTCTGTTGTATGTGACAGCATTTTCATAGTTACTAGTGAAATATCCATGGATTAAAAAAAATGGGGGCAGAAGTTTAATTGAATGTAGGTGTTTAGGATTAGTGTTGAATAAATATGGTTTTCAATTTCTATTTTTTCTGTGAAAAATTTTATTAATGTTATTTTTCATTATTACAGTGATTACATTCATTTCTAAGGTAATCTTAGACTTGCAGACCATGAACTTGGAAACTGAACTTTGTTTTAGCTTGCTCCTGTTGTTCTAAAAAGAAGTGTTTAAAAGCTCAACTCCATCAGGCTAGTACAAAGTACTTCAAATGAAAATTCAATTTTTTTTCTCTTGGTTGAGATTTTAATCTTATAATGTCTACTGTTCAGGAAATGTGGCTGTAGAAGGGTATGTAGTCTTCTGCAGTGAGTTGAAAGCTAGCTCCGACTTTATGTAGTATTAAGAAGATACAGTTTTTAGACAGAGATGATTGCTTATCTTTAAAATGTTTTCCTCAGTGCCAGTCACTAATAGAGATTGAATACCGTTCATTTGAGGACATGCAGACTGTCAATTCAAGTTTCATCTGGGGTCCTGTGTTTTTGACGAGAGCTCCAGGACAAAAGATTAAAAGTTAATTAATAAATATTTTATTAGCTTTTTTTTTTTAAAAAAATTAAAAATAGATTAATGATAGAATGTATTGTTTTGTCTATGAAATCAGGCTCAGTGATTGCTGGGTTTGGATTTAGTGCAGTTTGTTCACAACTGATTTTCAGGAGAATATGGAGGATCAACTGAGGATTTTGAGTTATATGAGAAGGTGTAATATTCCATGGCAAGGAACTGTACTCAATGCCTGGGTTTAGAGTGATTATAATATTGGAAGATAGTTATATTGCTGCTTACGCACGTTACATTATTAATGCAATAATTTGTTGTTGTTGCTCTTTAACTGCAGGATAAACAGATCAGTGATGAAGAAGATCATTTGAGAAGGATGGACAAGGCAAGACTGCAATTTAAGGTTCAGCTGCATCATTTAGAAATGGAAAAGGAATCCATTCTCACCATGATAGGAACTGAAATTGATGCTGCTTGTGAGATTTTTTCTCGGGATTCCATGGAGAAATTCAAAGTAATTCTAAGCTTTTCAGTATACTGCATTTCTCACTGTTTTCTTAATGGGTGATTGTAGCAAAATCTGCTGAGGCAACATACCAATCATTTGGTATAGGTAATTTAGGGACAGTAGGACTAGGGATATTTAGCTGATATAGTACTGTATAGTATAGATATAGCTGCTGGGTACTGGATATTAGAATGAGATATTATGAAGATATCAAGAGGTGACTTTGAATTCATATGAACTTGTTTTACTTTGTCTCCTGAAAGTAAACCATTTACTGGCAAAAGGCTTTCAAAAGTACCATCAAACGTTGCTTTTTCTTCTACCTTAACAGCCCAGTAAGTCTTTGTTGAAGGCAGTGTGATCAGCAAGTGACTGCTAGTGTCATGAAATTTAGGAGGTGGCATAGTCAAGTTCAGACTGCTCAGGTTAACCTCATGGCTGTTCTGCATGCATGCTACGAGGTGCAGTGCAACATAGAAACCCTGTTTATCCAAGTACTCTTTACCTTCTGGATCAATCAAATCCCATATTTTTCCAAGGATAATATCAGAGAGACTAGATAGCTTCGCTTACCCCAGCTCTCCCCATGTATGTTGGATCTACCTGTTTGTAATAAACTTCGTACAGTGGAATTCCAGCATAAAACTGCTGGTTGGGGTGAGCGCCACAATCTTCTTCTCACTGATTTCACAGAGCAACAAGGCTGGTGAAGGGCTTGGAAAATATTCCTTGTGAGGAGTGACTGACGGAACTGGGGCTGTTTAGTCTGGGGAAGAGGAGGCTGAGAAGAGACCTTATTGCTCTCATCAAATATCTGAAAGGTGGTTGCAGAGAGAGTGGGGTTGGTCTCTTCTCACTGGTGACAGGTGACGGGACAAGGGGGAATGGCCTTAAGTTGCGCCAGGGTAAGTTTAGGTTAGATATCAGGAAATACTTTACAGAAAGGGAGGTTAAGCACTGGAATAGGCTCCCCAGGGAGGTGGTTGAGTCTCCATCCCTGAATGTGTGTTTAAAATGCATTTGGATGTGGTGCTCAGGGACATGATTTAGCAGAGGGTTGATAGAGTTAGGGTAGAATGGTTAGGTTGTGGTTGGATTTGATGATCTTGAAGGTCTTTTCCAACCTGAGAAATTCTATGATTCTATAATTCAGTGAGTTTGCATAATTTACCTTTAAATCTGGCTTATAGATAAAACAGTTCTATTGAACCATATACAGATATGACTTCCCGGCTGGACTTTATAGCAAGGAATATTTGTTTGATGATTTTTCAGTAAGCTGGAAAGAATATTTTCTCGTTTTCTAATACACTTTTTAATGCATACTTCTTTCTCTCTCTTGACTCTACAGGCAATATCACTTACACCGACAGTGCTGAATGATCCTCATCGCTGGTTAGCAGAGACAAAGGTAATAGTCAAGTTGTCTGAATTGTTGCTGAGCAATATAATATCCAGCCTTCATAATCATTTAGTAGAAAGTGTGTTTGATAAGACAGTTAAAAGGGGAAAAAATGCAAAAGTTTCCTTTGTCAGCAGTTGTGATATTCCCAGTCTGTTGTTTCAGCTGATAAAATAATTTTACAGATTTACTATCAACAAGAAATACTATTGCCAAATAAATAACAATTTACAAAAAAAAAAAAAAAGTAGCTACAGTTATCTCAGTGATCTGTGTTTCCCACTATATAAATTATTTTGAGATAGTCAGCAGATTATTCTGCAGGGTTGTATTTCATGAGACAAGAAATAATTTGAAATAAGGCTCTTCTTTATTAAATCTAAATGTTATTTGATTGGATTCCTGGAATTTCCTTTCCACCTTCCTTTAAAGTTTCTGAATTCTATAATGTAATTGCATTCATGCTTCAAAACTGTTTTGAGGTGATGACTGGTGAATTAGAACTATTTGGCAGCTTCCCTCCTGTTCCCCCAAGATATGCTTCTTATGCAGTATCTTTTAAAAGGATTCAGCTTTTAATGATCAAAGCAGATCATAAGAAATTGTGGAATACATAAAAATTTCTGCTTTGTGTAAGGTGTACATGTAAGATAATTTGAGGTTATTGCTGATATATGGTTTAAGTAATACTTGTAGACCAGGAGAGACTATCACTATAAATAATAAAGATAAAATCAAAGAGATGTTATGTTTTTTCATAATTTAAAAAGTGATATTGTCATATTGAATAGACTTTTCAAAGTGTACCTAATAATCATTTGCATACATTTCACTTGTAAGTATCTTTAGCTAGTAAAGAGCAGTCTAGAATGAATGAGAACTTGAGATGTCATCTCTCTTTTTCTTTTTCTTTTTTTTAAATAAGTGATAAAAGTATTCATTAAAAGCAAAATTAAAAAAAGATAATATAAATCTGGGACTATCATGCCATAATAGTTATCCACATTTCCATTTCTGCATCACTGCAACTGCTTATGAGTATTCAAAACTTGAAGTCTTCTGATTTTTTTTTTTTCCCTGAATTTCTGAATGAAATTGTTTACACTGAGTCCAATGAGTGGCGAAATTTGTTTGTAATAATGATGGCCTTGGAACTGATATTTTTGGTAGTATAATTAAATATTGTAATCCCTTTTTCAATTACTTATGCCGAATTGCCCCTTTTTGAGAATTAATTTTGTTTTTCTCTTCTGAATGCTGTTTTTTTTCCAGATTTTTTTCCACATTTTCTGTTTGTAGGTAAAATTGTTTAAAAAAATAGCTTTGAATGTATTAGGGACATATATTTTAACTTTTTGTTTAAATATAATTTTTCACTGACTTTCATTTTATATACACCCTCTAAGTGCTGTGTATGTTTCTGGTGTTTCATACTTCAACTGAGGAAAATTTTATGGGAATGAATAGCAAAGTACATTAATGGTACTGTGGAAATCTCACAAGACTAGATAGAAATGACTGAATTAGATCTTTTGTGGAGGCAGAAAGGTGTCTGTGAAGCTCTACCTATGGTGGCTGATCTCCTGGAAGAAGGATGATTTAACCAAGGTGTTTGGAAGAGCATTTTGTACTGAGAAATGAAATGTGCATTATTAATGTTAAGCTCAGGTGCAGCTCTTGGTGTCTGTGTAAAGCTCTAAATAAATGTGAATTTCCTTAATTAAGTACAGCAGAAAAAAAAAAAAAAATCTGTGTATTGCTTCTGTGCATACAATTATCAGTCTAAATATATCTCTGTTGACATTCCTTGAGGGTCCTTTTAATATATGAGTGTTTCCTTCTATTATAGTTATACAGTAATAGCTACAAATGAGTAAACTGTGATTCCAAAGATAATTTGTTCAATTAAACTTTGTCCTAGTATTTTTATTGGAATTCTGTTTATTGTCCCCATTTTTCAATGTAGACTAAGCTGCAGTGGCTGTGCGAGGAGGCGAAGGAGAGAGAAAGTAAAGAAAAAAAGCTGCGACGCTACTTGCTGCAGAGCCAACAACATCTCAAGCACTTTACACAGCTGAAGGAGTCTGAACATCAGTCTCTCTTCAAAAAGATAAAAAAGCAAGAACAACTTTTGGAAGAAGTTCACAGAGAGAGGACAGGTACGCTGCTAGTTGTCTTTTTGTTAAAAGGAAGAAAGATTTAAGAAAGATACTAGTTGTTATTACTGTGCATTCAGATGTCATAACTAGTTGATAAAATACAAATCCTTCTGTATTGCCAAATGGAGTAAGACAAGCTTTGATTCTAATTGAATGACGTTATATATAGAATACTACATATACATAGTTTTCCCCCTCTTTTGGCTTGTAATTTTTACTCTGGAGCATGACAGGATTGGTGGTAGCATCTGCATCTGTGTTTGTTGTGAAAGGAAAACAATAATCTAAGTTTACTGATCATTGCAAATTTCTGATGAGGATGGACCTCACTATCTCAAGCCAAGTGCCAGTTTTAAGTCTCAACTGCAGTACTTGTAGCTTTCTATTTTATAGTTTTCTTGGAGATTGACTTTGAGCAGTATGCTTTTAGGAGTAGATAAACATACTTTCAGAATGAGCTCCTTTCTTGAGGTGAGTGTTTCATGAAAATAAGGAGATCTTATTTTTTCATCATCCTGCTTTTCATATACCTGCAAGCTCACTTACACTTACTTCTAAGTTAATGAAACATATTTATTCACTGAGGAGTATTTTGATAATAAAACCAGAATATCATAGCAAACTCAGAACATAAATTTTGTACAGTACACCTTTATTTTCATCTTCAAAAACAGTTTATTTCACTGTCAGAATACTTTGGTAGTTATGAAGAATGTAAAAGTCGATCTTTGTTATACCAAAACTTAGGTGAAATGTAAAATTCTGAAAAGCAGTCTTGGTCAATAATAATCCATATATTGCTGAGTTGAGTCAGTAGGTTTTACAGATACTTCCTAATTTCTGAAGGTTTTTCTAAAGATACTTGTTATTTACTGTCATGGCTGCTTTTGAAAGAAAACTCCATGTCTTCATTTTTATGAGGAACCTGGAAAATTAACTAGAAATTGCACACTGTATGCATATTCATACATCATGGATCTTGGCAACACCAGAATCAACCATTAAGAATGCATGCTCCCATAGGGAGTTCAGGAAAGACCATATCACTCTCTACAACCACATGACAGAAAGTTATAGCAAGGTGGAATTCAGCCTCTTCTCCCAGGTGACTAGTGATAGAATGAGAGATAATGGCCTTAATCTGTTCTAGGGGAGATTCATGTTGGATATTAGGATGTGGCATTTAGGGACTTGGTTTAGCGGTGAAGCAGTGATGAATTGATGATTGGACTAGATAATCTTAGTGGTCTTTACCAACCTTAGTGATTCTGTGATTCCATAGTAACTGGTGATAATTGTCTGTCCCTAGGTACCATTGTATAAAGCATAATGGTCAAGTAAAAAGTGTAATGTAACTGATGCTGAGAATAAGGTAACAAAGGAATTGGAGCAAGAAGTTTTGTATGGGAAGAAGACAGGAAGTGCACTTATTATGAAAAAAATAATTCCAACCATTAAGGCTTAATGTTATCATAAAATTACCAAGGTTGGTAAAGATCACTGAGATCATCAAGTCCAGTCATCCACCTATGATCAGTATTTCCCTACCTAACCCACGTCCCTCAACGCAACATCTAAACATTTCTTGAACACTCTCAGGAATGGTGACTCAACTATCTTCCTGGGGAGCCCATTCCAGTGCCGGACCACCCTTTCAGAGAAGAAGTTTTTCCCGAAGTCCGACCTGAATATCTCCTGTCACAGCTTGAGACCATTCCCTCTAGTCTTCTTGCTACACAAGTTACACAAGAGGCCAAACCCCACCTTGCCATAACCTCCTTTGAGGTAGTTGTAGAGAACAGTAAGGTCTCCTCTAAGCCTCCTCTTCTGTAGACTTAAACAATTTCAGTTCCCTCAGCTCCTCCTCATAAGGCTTGTGCTACAGAACCTTCACCAGCTTTGTTGCCTTTGTTATCTCAAGGCCTGTGCTGAATACTAATTATCTCGTGTGTGTGCGTGTGTATAGTTGCTCTCTCTTTCTAAGGTGCTATCCCAGCAGAGGAGCAAGTCTCATAAGGCATCAGAAAATTGTGGATAATTTGGAGCTAGGAGGAAAGTGATTAAAGAAAAAAAAGAGGTGGTCTCCATAAAGAAAAAAGAATGCAAACAGCGAACCCAGTGCCTGAGAAAACACACTAATTGACACGGGTTTCTGGGATCAGAATTTCCACATTGGAAAAGATTCTTTTTTCATGTTCTCTTTTAAAACTTTGTTCTGGCCTTTATTCAGAACTCAGTACTGATAATGACGAGCCAATATTTTGTCAAAATACTACATTTTGGTTTTTTTTAGTCATTTTGTATTTAGATTTGGTGTAGATTCACATCAGAGCGAACTTTTAAGTAAGTTTATTTACAGCTTCTGGTGGCTATCTTAATTATTGTTGAAAACGTTTTGTGAAATACTGAAACAAAAATAAAACAATAGCAAAACAAGAGTAACATTAACAAATAAAAGGAAAGCATTTTTGTAAATATTTTGTAGAACGATACAGATTATTTTCTTTACAGGAGCAGTAGGAGCCTGCCAGCATTTTCCACCTCCGGTTACAGAGAACATTGATAGAGAACATGCTTTGATCTTTCAGGCTTGAATGTTTCCATTGTTGTCTTTAATTTCATTATAGTGTTATTTCCAAGACCCTGATATAATATTAATACTGTTTTAGTGTTCTTTGAACAATTATCTGCTAAGATAATCTCCCTCAGGCCTTATCATTTTTAATTTAAATGCATTGTAATATAAAGCAAACCTTATTTAGTTTTTAATTCTGTTGTATATACTTTCTTCAGATTTTCTCAACAATTGACATCCTTTGTATTGATTGTATTTTAATTTTAAGCTATAAGCAAAGCTATAAGTAAATACTAAACTGACAATGGTCAAAATTAATGCTATTCAATAAATACAAAAGGTAGTATGTAATCTTGTGCTTTCCATTTAGAGAGAGCATTCATTTGTTCCTTGCAAATATGCACAATCCAAACTGAGGAGAGATCAAGTGAGCGAACTTGCTTTGCTGCTGTTAGATTTTTACCAAAGTATCCCCCTTGCAATCTTCATTTGAAAGTATTCCTAAAAGATTATTCATTTTTTACATGTTTAGGGATAATAGAGCTTTTTAAGTTTGGTTATTCTGCTTATGGGGAAATAACCAACACTGCTTGTAGGTAAATAGAAACTACTTTATCAATTCATTACACTTGTTTTCTTGATATAATTTGATTCCAGATTGTCTAAGATGTTTCTGAAGTTCTGAAACTTTGGTTTTGTGGTATTGGTATTGTGTTTATTGGTATTGCGGTTTGTTTGGTTTTGTTTTGTTATGTAGGATTGAAAAAAAGAAGTAGGAATTTCCATTTACAAAGCCAATTAATTAGGTTCACTTAAAGCATAGTCTTCATGAGTGCAAATTTGATTTATTTAATCATATTCTAATTTAATTGGGTCTCATAGGCAATGAGCTTCATAAATACAGTTTAAGTTATGGTTTTTCCTAATAGCAATGTATTTATGTAGTTTTATATGCTGTAGTGACACAGGTCTTCCAGTAAGCGGGTCCTCCACTTTTAATAGTATTCAGTGCTTTAGAACAAACATATAGAATGAATAATTAGAAACATGTAATTAAAATACAACAGAGATTTACCACAGGTAATCTGAGACCAGCTTCCTGGTATTTCTTTCATTTCATGAGACAGCTGGTGGTTACTAGCTAACCAATAATTTTAGCAGATGACAGCCTGTATTACACTCACGTATGCAGGAAATTATTAAATAAAAGAAATATAAATTAGATTAAGGAATGTGCTACTTTGAGGGACAGATGGATAGTTGATGAAAAGGATGGTTAGTCAGTCCTCCTTCGTAGATATTGGTCTGTAGGCCAGCCATTTTTTATCATCAGTGAGTTTAGTAAGAAGAGCTAATAATAGGATAACAAAATTTGGAACCCTAGTAAATTTGTTGATACATAGAGAGGAAGTGGATCATGGGATCACTATGTTTCTTTTACCTGGTGCCCAAGAACAGACATTGCATTCATTGCTTTTTTGTACCGTTATTTGTATCAATTTTGAATTTGAATCACTGTGCCATTGATTTTTAATAACAATGCATGTGACAGTGTGCAAGATTAATGGATTTACCATCTCCATATGAATTTAATTTGCCTGCTTCAAAGTCTTGTAAACATAGTCTTTTTTTTTTTTAATTTGAGTGACTTTCATTCAACAAATCAATTACTTTAAGTTGGTAGGAGATAGAGAAATAACAGAATTCATGTCTGTTAGTGCAAGGTCCAGGAGCGTGATTTATGAAGTGATACATTTAAATGTTTAGAAATTGTTCTTTTTTTCCCTTAATTATGTTCTAAGATAATGTATGGCTATTTAAAATTCAAATGCTCTTACAAAAAGCCCAGTTTTTAACTGTGATGCAGCTAATAGAGCGTAAACTTGTAGATATAAGTGACTTGGAAAAGAAAACTGGAAAAGCTATTTTCCCAAAGGAAAAGGAGAACACTACTAATACCATAGAAAAGATGTTAAACTGTAAGGAGAAAGCAATGGTTAGAGAGTCCAGATGAAGGAGAGATGTTGGTTGGCTTTTGTTACTTAAAATAATGGAAGAAGTAGCTCACAGGGAGTACAAAGACAATCAGTAGTGACATTATGGGTAAAGCCAGATGTAAAGCAAATGAATGAAGAATGCATTTACTCCAATTGTTAAGAAGGTTCTCTGTTCTTTTTTGTTAGAACAGTTTTGAATACATAGTCTCTTGTCTTTTCCCTTCTTCACTAAAGCATTTGTGAAGTGAGGGGGAGCAGAGAGGCAGACACTGATCTTTCTCTGGTGGCCAATGATAGAACTTGAGGGAATGGCATGAAACTGTGACAGAGGATGTCCAAGTTGGATATCAGGAAAAGTTTGTCCCTGAGTGAGTGGTCAGGCACTAAAACATCTTCCCCAGCTATAAGTGATCATGGCACTGAGTTTGCCAAAGTTAAAGAAGCATCTGAACTAAGCTTTCAGACATATGGTGTGATTTTTTTATTATTTTTTTGGGAGGGTGGACCTGTATAGAGCCAGGAGTTGGACTTGATGATCCTACTGGGTCCCATCCAATTTGGGATATTCTGTGATCCTTTGAATAACTAGGAGTTTTCTTGATTTTAGGCTTTTAGCTCTGCTTTATGAATTTCTGTAGAAGTGTCAAATTAGTGGAAGTTAATATTTGAGCCTGGGAGCACTTACTGATCTTACAGACTTAGATCTGCTTAACTTACTAGCTGATTTAATGAAAAGTAAACATCAGTTCTGTCTGTACATCAAAAGCAGAATGGCAATATTTTGGAAAATGTACCCAAACCTTTAAAATCTTTTGCCATATTCATTCATTCATTCCTTCTAAAGTGTACCTAATGAATAAACAATAGTAATTTACATTTGTGTGTTTTAAATTCTTAATTTCTGATTATGAATGTTTTAGTGATGTATTTTGCTAGCCTTAGCTCATATGAATAGCTTCAACTGTTTGGAAGCTATTATCTTAGAAAACATCCTGTTTCTTTTAAAAATTGTGTATATACATTTACTAGGCAAATAGAATTGACTGTAGAGTTCAGGCCCTGGTGCTGTTTATCTCTCTGTCCTCTTGTGATTTTTTCCATCTTTTCTGAGACTTCACTAGTTTTGGTCATATTTGTCAGTGTGCTGGAGTACTTATAATCTTGAATTTATTTCTGAAGGCAGCAAATCCTGTAGATATTGTGTTGCTAAAGTAGGTGATTAAAAGAAAAGGCAATCTTTATCTGGAACGTAATCCTTCCAAGAAAATCTTTCTTGGCGTATGTTGAAATGTATAGAAGTTGGAATTCCCAGGAAACTCTTTAATATATGATGCTTGTTTAATTAAATACTGTGCTGTATTCTGGGAAATAAAACTGAGTCAAGGGCTCAATGATCCTCCCACCTGTTGTGTCAAAGTTGTTTTCATCTAAAATACATGCATGTTGGAATTTGAGCAGAAATAATGACCTTGACCTTCTAGGAGCTTCAATATAGCAAAGCTTCTGTTTTTTACATTTTAAACCTTGCATATACAGTACATTATATTAAATACATTTTTTTAAGATAGAACTAATGCTATGTGTGTGCCTCAGATTTGTCAAGCTATGTTAGAATATGCATTTCAGTGTAGCTTGTTGATTTGTTCAACATCTTTTGTATCCTTTCAGCTGACATTCTTTTAAAACTCTTTATTTCCCAAAGTTAATGTTAATGATATTGCATATTTAGAGAACTGAAGTTTGAGTTCTATTTCAGTACGAATAATTTCTCTTTGAATAGAGCTTTGGTCACTAATACTTACTTTTAATGTTGACTGTAAAAAAGAAAATCATTTTAATTAGAAAATAGATGTTCTAAGTGAATCCTTAAAAAAAAAGGGAGAACAAGCAGGTTGTTTTTGTAATATATAATATATATAAATATTAAATAGTTAACTGATCTGAATTGTTTTCTAGCTGGTTTTTTAAATATGACTAAGTATTATGCTATAATCAGCTTAATGAACGTATCACTCTAATGAGCATCTTCAAGGTGATACCTGGGTGTATCTGAAATTCAGCTTTTATTTCTGTTATTGCTTTCACCGAGTTTGCTTATTTTTATTTTTCACAAAATAGGAGCTCTACTTTACAAAATCTGTAAGACACTTAAACTTTTAAGTAAAACAATTTTATGGATTTTGGCTTTTGAGCCAAGCAAGGCAAACAAATTAATTGTATAGTTCATACACTATCAGTGAGATAACAATAATAATACTATGAAGTGCTTCTTTCCAAATAACTGTTGTTCTGTAACAGACACATCTGAGTCATAATGATAACATGCTTGCTTTTGGCTACATAAGAAAAAGAAATAAGGATAAAGTTGTCCCAGTCTAATTTCTTAATATTAGACCTTCTTTCTACTTAAGGGAATATTTAAATAAGAACTTTTATATTGCAGATCAGCCACTATGGTCAACATTATATAATGCCAATTTGTAAATTTCTGTTCAATAGAGAATATTTAATGTTAAAAATTATTAATCATGCTAATCAAGGTTTCACAATTCTAATACTTCTAAGTATGATTCTTATGTGTGTGTGTGTTTGTTTTAAGTATGGCTAGTAAGCTGAGATACAGAAAGATTTTTAAAAAAATGAAAACAGACTCTGGAAGATTTATGTATTTCACACACATCTTTATCAGTGTATGTATTATACATACTTCATCAAACCAAACAAAAATTTTTCTCTCTGATTTTAATTGGACTTCTTGCCCATTAAATACTACTGTCTTTGTTGGTTTGAAGCACTCAGGATAGCATCTTCTGAAAAGAATGGTTAGGTGTACTGAGGGAGAAACACTTCCACTTGCAAAGTATAATAGCAGTTTATTGAAGGCCTGGGTGAAAACATTTTATTTGAGTGCAATGTCCTTGGAATCCAGAGCATACATTTTTCATTGGAGAAGATCTGATAGGTTGGAATTAACTTACGTAATCTTGAGTTTAATAGATTATAAAATCACCACTTTTGAAAGTAATTTCAGAATCAGAAACTGAAAATATTACTTTTAAATAATGCAGCGGAAATTTTCTCCACTGCACAAACCTTTGTCCCTCATTACTAATGTGTTAAGAGTAGCAGCATTTCTTCAATACTTTTTGCTATGCCTTTGAAACACTTTCTTCAACACTGTATTTTGCATCCCACTGCTAGGTTAAGAGATGCTGTGACTTTCAAGGAAGATGAGTTTAGAATGTTTTTCTTATCTCCGTTTTGACACTATCCTGTGTCAAGGAGGTGGTATCAATGACAGTCAACTATACTGCTTAGAAGCAACAGGAGCTGAATTTTGGTTCACACCTGTGATTCATGAATAGAAAAAAAGATTTCTGTCAAAAGATAGTCTATTTTCTCTAAAGAAAGGAAATATTTCATAATTATCAAGGGGAGAAATTACAGTTCATCAAAAGGAGAAAAGAGAAAAAGCCAATATGATCTCCAACTGTCAGAGGCTAACAAAGTCTTTTGTCTTCGAACTCATTCTTG
This sequence comes from Tragopan temminckii, assembly GCA_028571105.1. Taxonomy (NCBI): domain Eukaryota; kingdom Metazoa; phylum Chordata; class Aves; order Galliformes; family Phasianidae; genus Tragopan; species Tragopan temminckii. The sequence continues at coordinate 35,326,230 of JAOWBP010002559.1, read as the reverse complement.
CTCAGATCAGTCTAAGGAAGGAAGCGGGTTGTGTCATGATCTTATAGTTGTTTGGTGATCTAGTTTTTCCTGTTCAATTCTTAAGGAATAATACTAGTTGCTCCTTTTACAAAGAGTCTATTTAAACCGACAAATCACTTAGACTTTTTAGATGCTGGACTTCTTTTTCTTCCGTCAAGGCACGACCTTGTCCATGTGATGGACCTTGGAGGAATTTTGCATTGCATACCTTCATGCTTCTTTTGGATAAAGAAGAGACTTCATTTTCTAAGCTTACTGAGCTGATACTCTTCAAGAGTGTTAAAAGGATTGTGTTGGGTTATGTTTTATTTTTGAAGTGACTTCTTAAATTTAGAGTGGAATTTAAATATTCTGTATGCGCTCTTTCTACTTAGCTGAAGATACACTAATTCTTCATTTTTGCACGAGAGATTTATGCAAATGGACTGATTTAATGACTACGTACTTTGTATGTATTACAGTAAAACACGCTGCCAGGAAACAAGCAACAGCAAAGGATTAAGATGCGACTTTAAGCTTGGGCTATTTCTAACTTTTAAAAATTTGAAATATTTTTGTAAATACGAAGTTATTTTATCCTTCGCTATATATGGATTTCATATTTCAGACAGGCTGGAGAAATGGACCCATGTAAACCTAATGAGGTTCAGCAAGACCCAAGTGCAAGGTGTTGCACCGTGGCCGGGGCAATCCCGGGTGTTTATACAGACTGGAGAAGCCCTTGAGAGCTTGCAAGCAGCCCTGTGGAAAAGGACTTGGGGGTCCTGGCAGATGAGAAGCTGGACACGAGCCAGCAGTGTGTGCTTGCAGCTCGGAAGACCAACTACATCCTAGGCTGCATTAAAAGAGGAGTGGCCAGCAGGGAGAGGGAGGTGACTGTCCCCCTCTACTCGGCTCTTGTGAGGCCCCTTCTGGAGTACTGCCTGGAGCCCCCAGTACAAAAAAGACACAGAGCTCTTGGGATGAGTCCAGAGGAAGACCACTAAGACGATCAGAGGGCTGAAGCACCTCTCCTATGAGGAAAGGTTAAGGGAACTGGGCTTGTTTAGCTTAGAGAAGAGAAGGCTCCAGGGGGGACCTCATTGTGGCCTTCCAGTACTTGAAGGAAGCTTATAAACAGGAGGGGGAATGGCTGTTTACAAGGGTGGATAGTCATAGGACAAGGGAAAATGGTTTTAAACTGAGATGGGGAGATTTAGATTAGATAGGAGGAGGAAGTTTTTCGCACAGAGGGCAGTGACACACTGGAACAGGTTGCCCAAGGAGGTTGTGGATGCCCCATCCCTGCCTGAAGGCATTCAGTGCCAGCCTGGATGTGGATCTGGGCAGCCTGGTCTAGAGGTTGGCGACCCTGCCCGTGGCAGGTGGGTTGAAGCTAGATGATCTTTATGGTCCTTTTCAACCCAGGCCATTCTGTGATTCTATGATATTATGTGTATATAGCATAACATCTTCAGACCAACTTCTGACATAATGTAAGATGTAATAATGAGATTATTTAACTGTAAGGAAAATAATTGTTTTTTAAAATGTATTATGTTTATGCTACACTGCAACAGGAACTCCTATTCTGACCTGTTCTTAAAACATTTTGGATTGTGGTTACTGAAATACCTTGATTACCTTAAAATAATTTTTTGGAGTCTTGCTGTAATCAACAGATTACGCTTGTTGCAGGGAAGGAAGTTATGATTTTCAAAGAGTCATTTATACTAGAGCCACTTTTATTACTATATAACAATGACCATTTTTCATCCTAGTGGTAACTGAGAATCAATGACGTATCTGAACAGCATTTAACAATATGATTGTACAATTTCCATGTTTTAAACTGATAAAATAAGATTTGGAGTTAATGTAAAATATTTTTAGTTCACAAATTTGTGATTTCTTATTTCCACAAATGGTAAACTGTGAAACTAAATATGATTTGGTGCATGTTTTATTTGTTGCTAAACATCTAGTTTTTGAAAATAATTTCTTTTGTTTTCTTTTTATTGGTTTACCTAGGAATTAGTGCAAATTGATTATAATTTGCTGGCTTCTAATAACCTAACTTACATGAGTTGTACTGCTAAAGTGTTGGACAGATTCAGGAACCACTCATGCTGCATCTGGTACTGAAAGAAAGATCAGCAATAATGATATCAGTCCACTGATATAGGAACCAGCTGTAACTAGGGCACACTCATAAGCTCTGACCTTCAGAAGCTGTGTAGCTTCTTCCTTTATCTGAATCACCATTGTGATTGCACAGTTTTAAGTCTCCGGGTCAAGATCATGTTGTGTCAGGTCTTCGTGGATTAAATATGGTTGCATATATTAAGTACTTTTCTGGTGTAGTGCATATATGGACCAGCTTTGAGTTGCATATCTCACATTATTATTTTTTTTTTTCCAAAACCTGACTATTGATATGGGGCCTGTAACAGACAATTCTGTCTGTTTTGGATTAAGAAAAAGGCTTTAAAGGCATTTTTGCACTTTCTCAGCAAAGCCAATAAGATGCAAGAGAAAGGGATTTTATTCCAGAAGAAGTTCTAATACTGTTGTCCTTTGGACTAAATTTCCTAAACTACTAAGAAAGATGGCTGTAAGACAGACACTTACAATGTCAAGTAGTTCTTATTCAATGGGAAAGATCTCAATAATTGATCGAGTTAGTTAGTAAAGAATAGAGCTGGAGAAGATGCTGTCAGAAAACTTGTTAGAGTTAGATAAACATAGCAGGATTAACTTCCAAGATTATTTTGAAACTGAAATTTGTCTGTGTTCATTTGTACATTATTTTTATTGTTTAATGTTTAGATTGTCACACAGGAAAAAAAGCAAAAACAAAATCCTGCTCCTTATGTTGCATGAAATATATTTTGAAATAAGTTGCTGACAGTGAAAATGTCAATAACATGAAATTATGCTAGACAAAGGGGAGAAAAATTATGGAATCCGTGGAAAAGGATACAGAGGATTAGAAGCACAAAACAGTTTCTAAAAAGCGAAAGCAACTTTACATTTTCCTTTCTTCCTTGTTTTTTGAAAAAAGTTTAGAACCATATTTTTTTTCTCAGTTTTCATGACTCATCTAAGTCTGAATTACAAGCCAGAAAGAAACTCCCCGGTAGTGAACAGAAGGCTCATCTGACACATCTATTGACTGCGTTATGCACAAAATAAGGTGTCAAAATTTCAGATACCCTTTGTTATCAGCAGAATTCTATGTAGTGTTCAGTGCCCACAGCAGTGTGATTTTAGATGTTCTTTTTCAGAGAGCTAGGTAATTTGTTTACGAATTGCTAAAGATAGTGCAAATAAATACAAAGGGTTTTGGAGACACATATTTCCGTAAAAGATAAGAAGGTATCACCTTTCTGAACTGTCATTAGCTATGCCCTTTACACGCATGCTTCTCACCCATGTGTTCTGGTTTCTTGGATTTGGAGCTAATAAAATTTTACTTGCTCTGGAAAATTATATATAAAATAGTATGGATTTTCAACACTTGAGTGCAGATATTCAGAAAGTAGTTACCTGTAGAGAGCTCACAGGTGACAACAATGGATCAATGTATATTTTAATGTATATGTCATAAAAGTTACACACTTTAAGGACATATGTGGTGGGCAACACTTAATATCTGCTTGGTGTCTGTCTGTCACTCTTCATTCCTGATATTGTTTAGAATTCATTCCTGACCTAGGAGAAGATATGCCACCTATTTAAGTCACTTTATGGGTTTTTGTTGGTCAGTATACATTATAAAGTGTGTTTTAAGAGGCATTCATCATAAAATCACATCAAGCACTTTATCAGCTTTGCAGAATTCTGTGCGTTCCTACCATTTTGTTGAGACTAAAACATAATGCAACTATGATGTAAATAGAAGAATTAGGTGTATGGTATATAGTGTTCTCTCTTCACCTATTTATAGGGGGCATTTTTGTAGGATTGTGACAGACTGCTGCTTCTTTGCTATTTGTTAATTGAATGTCTCTACCTATAGAAATTACAAAGCATTGAGAGATGGGATAAACAATTCTTTAATAAACAAGCAGCTCTTGTAACTCTTTCAGTATTTGCCATGTCTGTCTGTGGGAAAAATTATTTTACTGTAAGTTTATGTTGCTTATACTAAACACCATTTTTCCATGTCATCTCCATCTCTTACCTTTTCACTCTGAAAAAATCAGCAGCATATTTTTTTTTATCAAATCTGTTTATTAAATGCTTTTCTCTGAAAAATTTACTAAAATTTTGTAGTATAGCCTTTTTCTTGTGATTGCATAGAGAGAATAATACATTATTGCATTTACTATTTTCAAAATAGGATTTTAGATAAAAAGTGAATTGTCACCAGTTGAAAATTAAAGTATTTGTCAGTTGAGTTGGTAAGTCTCATCAGTTTCCATGTAGCAGTGTAACTACAGGATTGTCTAAGTAAGGAAAGGCATTGAAGCCAAGCTAAAGCTAAGAATTTAGGAATTACTGAGGGTTACTGTTAAAGCTTTCTTTCTAATTGCTAGTTTACAGCTTTTTTCTCTAAAACACATTGGGAGATAAGGTGCAATGTAACTGCGAGTTGCATTAACTGTGTTTGCTAATGGCTAATTACAAAGAAAGAACTTCTAAGAATTTTGGAAAGTTCTCTATGATGGTGGAGTACAATGACTTCTGTGTGTGGCAGATGAAGTAAATGCTTTCTTAGAAGCTTTTTGAGACGTAGTGTTAACATTGGGCTATCAAGTAGAATTAACAGCTTTGTTTCAGTATTTATTAAGGACAAAGTGTCATAAAGCTATAACTTTTTGTATGCACTTTTTATCCTGACTATTTATTAAATTGCCCAGCCAGCTAAAATGTCTCCATTTTTCTGAGATAGGTAGGGAAATTTAATGTTAGGATCAATACCTTTGGGCTTTGTATCTTGCCTGCTGTCCTTCACTGAAAATGTTGTGAAGTACTTATCTGATCTTCAAACAGCTCACTGAAGAAATACCTTTCTAAGCTCCAATCATTTACTAATCTCAAGTAATAAGTGTCCTCAGCTAGAAAACCTTTCTGTGTTGCAGCTGTTTGCCTTCCTCATTTTGCCCAGTTCCTGCAATTCAAGTGAATTGTGCTAGCTGCTTCAGAAGACTTTTTACCTTTATTTGACTTGCCCTTAGCTGTTAGATCCAACGTCAGTTCTATGTATTTTTGGGTATTAAAATATGCAACTGCCTTTCAAATATAGCCAAAAGGAAATTTGTGGATATGCATAAATATGTTTGGGATAATAAAAATCAGAAAAAGAAAAACCTAGGATATTAAGTCAGAGAACTCACTCTAGAAAGTAGCATTCAATTTCCTGTTTTGTCCTGTTTTATATATGCCATACCATAATTTTTATGTAGCTGCTGTGCCCATAAACATATCAGCATAATTTTCTAAAACAAGAAATGACAAATTATCTTTTCATGCTTGCACTTGGTGAATGAAAATACATTAAGTTTCTTCCTGTGTACCTCAGGGAGGTTTTATTCATCATCAGAAAGGAAATGTTTCTGCGTTCAGGAGAGAATTATAAAAAATTATGTTTTGTATGCAATGACAGAAAACATTCAACTGTATTTTCTGTCTAAAACAGCAGCAATTCTGATGACGTGACTTTGAGAATATTTCTTACCATATTTTGTTTTATGTAATGCTGATTTATTTTCTGTTTAATATGTTTTCTAATAAAAAATATGCAGAAAAAAGGGCCATTGATCAGTCAGTCTGGATAGCTCTGCACTGTATCCAGAGGCATGATTGCAGCTCATACTGAAATCTAAAATAATCGTGAGTTAGAATCATAGAATGACTCAGATTGAGAGAGACCTTAAAAATCATATAGTTCCAATCCCACTGCCATGGGCAGGAGCATCCCTCACTAGATGAGGAGTTAGTGGGTCAGACTACACTTTTACGTTCAGCTAGGCCATTTAATGTCTTGTTGCTGACAAAAAGCTAAATTCTTCCTTCCCTACCACTCCAACTGATATTTCTTACTCATTCCCTTATTTTGTGTTGGCTTATCATTGAGCTCCTTTGCAGCTGTGTTTTGCTCACTATTAACCATGTGTTAACCATTTTTTTTCCCTCAATGTAGGTTGTTCCCATGGTAGTAAACTCAATTGTCCTATATGGATGTCCAGTGAATATTACAGCCGGGGCAAAGTGCGTAAGAGAAATGCAAGACCAGAAGCAGAGAGCATAGAGTCCTTCATGCTTTTTAGCAAATGCAGTTTATGATGGGATCTGGCTTCATCTTGTGGAATTGGGGCACTTAGTACCAGCAGTACTTCAGCTGAATTTACAGCTTCTATTCTACACAGTAGAATCAAGTCATTAATGAAACACTGTGGCATTAATGCCCTAGAAGCATTGATAATATTCACAAAATGCTTAGTGGTAGTAATTTAGCAAGGAAATGGTATCTGCATTACTTAAAATTGAATGATTCACAGGTCAGCAAGAGGTTGGTGAATGGAAAGGCAAAACCTAATACATTTATTCACATCCCTTTTGCTAGTACTTTTTGTGATGTATGGAAGATCACACTTAACTAATCATTAACATTTTTATTTCAGCTTCTACTGGAGATTTTGCTTCTCACATGTTGTCAAATTCATGCTCCTCCAAACCTGTAGAAGAAAAAAAGCTATTCCTCAGTCTTTCATAGAGCTGAATGTATCAGTGTGGTTTCTAACAACTGTTTACTAACTTGATTTACAGCATATTCACCTAGCACATTTTAGAAGCAATGAAAATATCCTTTTTTAAACCTCTGCAGAGACAGAAAACTTGTGTGAGACCAGTGTTATGTGAAGGAGGTCTTGCGCAAATTTAAAAAAAGAAAAAAAGACCAGTAACTGCTTCAGTTCAAGTTACTATTATTCTCTCCTTCACAGTAAACATGGTAGAGCAGTATCAAAGGGATCTCTTTTACTTTTTTCCTGTGATGTGTAATATTTGACATTTTCTTTGATTACTTCAGCCAATAATTTGTGTATTTTAACAGTTTAACTGCAAATAACTGAAAAGATAGTTGGAAATAATTTAAATTTAAATTTAAATAAAATTTGGAAAGGGGAAAGAGAAACCTGTATGAAATGATTCCAAGGCAGCTCCTATGATCTGTGAGCTCTGCTTAATTGAGCTGATCTTAAAACTTCCTTTTTTTTTTTTTCTTTTTTTCTCTTTTTTTTTTTTTTTTTGGTATCTTTAATGGAAGTGGAATCAGGATGCCCAGAGAGGCTGTGGATGCCCCATCCCTAGAGGTGTTCAAGGCTGAGTTGGATGGGGCCCTGGGCAGCCTGGTCTAATATTAAACGTGGAGGTTGGTGGCCCTGCATGTGGTGGGGGGTTGGAGATTCATGATCCTTGAGGTCCCTTCCAACCCAGGCCATTCTGTGATTCTGTAATTAAGCAGGATATTTCCCATTTACTTAGACATTTTCAGTGTGACTTTTGTTGTCTTGAAGTTTTTTGAATGTCAAAGTAATTCTAAATTCAGCTGACCTTAACGTCCTCCTTTGTTTTCCTCAATTATCTTTCTTTTTAGTGTTCGTCTTTTTTTTTTTCCTCCAATGAGAAGCTCTGCATAGTTTTAAGTGAGAAGGCACTTCTGTGACTGCAGTCAGAACATGCCAACGTGAGGAGAGTGTGAAGAAAGAGTTAGAGACTTTAATTTATAATTTGACATGCATTTCAGTAAAGATTCGAAATAAGAACACTGCAACTTCAAATTATTGAGTGTTTCTTTTCAAATACATGTGTACGAATTAGTGTGTGTTCTATTGTGGATATGTATCCTTGGTAATAAGTAAGGTGAAGTTTGAAACTCCTTTTCCTAGTAGTGAAATTCAAATAATATCTTACTATATTTAATGACGCTAAGAATTCTTTCCCATGAAGAAAGTCCATCTTGCACTTCAAAAAAAAAAAAAAAAAATTGTTTGTGGTTTGGATTTTGTGTTGATACTGAAATGTAACTTGCACAGGACAATGTTCAAAGCTAAGGCTCTAATCAGTGGGGAGGACAAAGGCAGAAGCGATATTGATTTTTCATGCTTTGTTCTATCAATTTTACATTCTTGAGCATTTCAAGACAACCATATTTGACATGTGGAATTGCTGTTAACACCTTTACATAATGTTCTGTCTATTGAAAATATGTATATGGAAAATATAAACTCTAGCATTCAGATACTACTACTGTGATCTTTACTGACAACACATTAGAGATCTTCACTACCTATTTTGTAATGCATTGAAATTTCATATATATTCTTAAAGTATTAACTTTCGTTTATGAATTCTGAGTCAAACACTATAATAGTTCAGAAAATGGCAGGTGTAGAGAGGCTAGAAGTAATGAGAATAGCTTCTAGGGGCAAATAAAAGGAATTTTTTGTACAAAGAGGGAAATACAGGACAGGCCAGCACTGGAGATGTGAACATGGAAAAGTTGCATTAAAAAAAAATACCAAACATTCCTAAACTTCAGAGAGTAGAAAGAAAGCACAGTACGTTCAGTTTCCTGAATAGCAATAAGTCTCTTTTGTAGGGAATTTGAACTTGTCTCTCAACTTCAGATGCCTTTTCTCCTTTCTTTGTTATGATTGTGGGTACTGCTTCAGGTTCATGCAAACAAACACACCATTGTAGATTTAAGAAACTATTGTTATGTTTCATAGCAAAAATAACAGTGTATACCAAAAAATGAATTCGTTTAAAAAGAGAATCAACTAAATTTTCTGTCATCTATATCCCTTTCCAAGTTCTCTATTACTAAAGACTACAGCAGCTAGTACGTTGTGAGATTTAGCAAAAGAAAATTTTTTTTTATACTTGTATCCATGTTTATGAGGATGCTGTTGATTTAGACACAGATAACAGGTAGTTTATCCATGCTCATTATGAGCACTGCAGTCATTGCAGTGGTGGTATCTGAATTATAATATTTAAAGACTGTCTAATGTGACCAGTGTTGTTATAACCATTTGCTCATGTGTTAGAAAACTGTAACAAGTATTAAAATTCACTCGAGACTTTTTAGGGTTAGCAGAGCTGCAGGTAAAAAAAAAACAAAAAACGAATCAAATACAGTGACCATTGAGTTTGGCCATGACTACTACAAATCTGAATATAATTCCAAAGAAAATATAAGTTGAAGTTTCTTCCTACTTTATCTTCATTCACAAGTTAAAAAATATATCACCATAATTTTTTGTTCAGTGTTTTTAAAAATGCGCAATAATTAAATGAAATAGGGAATTTTTGCATAGAAAAACCCTCTATGTTCATGAACAGTGTGCCATTGGAAAGGCTGTTAAAAATTCATTTAAATTTTAAGATTTTTTTAAATTTATTATTACTGGAATATGTACTGTAGATGTGCTAAAATAATTTATGATCTGAAGACTGCACAGGCTAAATACTGAAAAAAGGGGGAAGTCTATGATGGGTGAAATACTGTAGTTTGGAGATGTGGAGAATCTAGTAGGAGCATGATATTTCAATTTCATTCTGTCTACCTTTTATTCGTACTTATAGGTTTAATATAAATCTAAATAATAAATATGGATATGATGGGGATGAATTAGCAGAATAGTAATACTTTTTATTTTAGAAGTACTCTATTTTATATTCAAGTGATATAGTTTCCCATTCAAAAGGATATCTCACTTAAGATTATACAAGCACATTAGGAAATGCTTTTAATTTATGAGCCTTGTTCTTTACTAGCAAAAATTAAGTTTCCAATAAAAACGTGTTTCTGTATAGTTCTTTTAAGATGATGTTTTTATATAGAAATTCCCCTAGTGGCTTACACACACTATTTCAATTAGTCATTTGAAGCAAGTCTCACTACTGTTTTATGTCTCAGGTGTAATTAGTGCCAGGATGATTTGTAGTGTTCAGCTTGGCTGCACAAATGTCCAGACTTGCTGAAACAACTTCTAGTATCCAGTGTTCCTGGACCTGTGTCAGGATACTGTGAAGCCATTCACCAGAACCATGCTAACACAGGTACAGGGCAAAACTGCAGATCTGTCTGGACAAGTGATAAGCAAAATTTTTCACAATACATACATTTAAAGTAATTCACTTAGAAACAGCTTAATTCACTCCCTCCAAAAATAGTGCCTTAATGTCAGAATCATTATGTGAAGACCTTGTAAGTGGCATAATATATGATTAAACTTTGCTGTGTAGGTATAGTATACTTAAGATAAGTAAATTCTTAGTTGAGGAAAAACTGGTTTATGCAGGTGCTTGAAAATTCCCTCATGCTTGATGGAAATCTGCTTGGCTGCCTTGTGCACCTGCAGGAATGTTGCAGTATCTGTTCAGCAACTCTCTGGGCAATGTATCTGAATGATGATTGAAAACCACAGGTTGTGTATTTGAAGTAAAAATGATTAGAAAGATGTGAAATAAATCTACTGCAAATTCTGATAAAAGCAATTTTAAAAGATATCTAATTAAGTGATTTCTCAAGAGCTTGTCCATAAGTTTGTGAAACATGAAGCGCAAATTGTTAAGGTTACAAACCTAGGGAGATCAAAAATAGCTTTACTGATGTATAACAAATTCCTGAGGTGTTTTGTGGAAGAGCTCATTTTAGCTTGATAGAACAAAAATATGTGTTGACATTATTCTCCAAACTGCTGTTATTTTCTTACAATAACCTAGATTCCTCATTCTAGTGCCACATCATAGTAGTATTGAGATTGCCCTTTGCGTACCATAATTGTGCAAAGCTTGTGTAATGGCCTTCCTCATTGACCGACGCATTAATGTTGAAGTCTGTTTCTTTAAAACATGCAGTTATGTTCTTTTAAATATGCAGCTTGTTAAAACTGCTAAACTTTATATTTGGAAAGTTTTTATTTTTCAAATAAAATTATAGTTTCATTAGGTAGCTAATTACATACTTTCCATTTCACAGGTGGTAGAACTAATGCAGAGAATCAAATTCCCAATATACAATATATATGTTCCTATTATTATTACATTAGAGATAAATTTTATTCAGGGAAATTAGTGGTGAGATTCATTTTGAAATTGCTATCTAAACGGATATGGCTACGTTTAAGCTACTTGGCTGAACTCCTATTACAGTCAGTCAGAATCTAGTGGGACTTAGGAAGCTATTCTGCCAACCACAGTGTCTCACAGACAGGTGTTTTTTAGCTGTATGAATTTCTGTACAGCTTTCTGTGTAATCCGTAGCTTTTTCAGAGGGCTGAGACTATCTTACTTAGCTTACAGTATCTTAGCTATGTATCAGGAACTGAACTGAAGTGCAAATGTCAGCTTCAAAGTAAACAAGTCTTACACATTTGAGAGTCCTTTGTTTCTACAGCTATATGCTTGTAACTATGAGAAGAACTCATTTTGTATACGTGTTGGTGTTTGTGCCATCTTCTTTGATGAGAGAGGTTGTGAATTGACAGATACTAAATTATAATTTATTCAGTATCTTTCTGAAATAAACCTCTGATTTTTAATTCAAATTGTCAGGGTTTTATAGATTCAATATCTTGTTTCCCAGCTTATTACTCCCAGCGTAAAGGAGTTGAACTATGTTTTCTTTTTACATTTCAGTCTAAGTTCTGAATAACAGCAAATCCTAACTTATTATAGAATATATTTAATAGCATCCAGTTTAATATTTGCAAAATTTTGCAACGTGTTATGTTTTTGTATCAGATAGACTGTGAAAGGAGGTCATTGGTATGGAATGTTTTAAATAATAACTTTTGTATTTCCTGGAATTTTGATTGGATAAATCTAAAGCTGTGGTATAATGTCAGGGAACTCATCCTGTGTTCACTGATGCACCAGCTAAGTGAGATATAAACCTTAGAAGATTTGTCATTTAACCATTGTTAATTCTGTAGAACTATACAAAAGTGTGGTCCTTAATTTTTCACACAGTATTCTGACAAGCTCTTGATTTTGAGTATTAATAATGCAACTGATATATGTTTGATTTTTTGAATTATTTTAGCTTATAACTGGTCATAGGATTTTGTGCTTCTTATTGAGCTAGAAATAAAAAAATAGAAAATACGTTGACTAATACATTTATCTGTAAAAAAACATTTTTCTCATTTTTTTTTTCATTTCTGGGAAGAAACATCGATGCCTGAGGTAGCCTCTGTAATGCTTTTCCCTTACTGCTGATTATTCCAGACAATCTATAAATTGATGTGTTCTGTGCTCCGTGAAAATGAAGATATATTACTTACAACCCTGTGGTTACCTTAGACCTTGAAAGGTAGTTATAGCAGTATTGCTGAGAAATGTATAAACTCATGACGCAGAGCCACTGCCTTTAAGAAAGAAAGGTATCATTAGAAAAACTCAGAGAGTGTTCACTGGATAAATTTAAGGAGCCTTCACTAGGGATAGTGATCATCTTTGTTATGTTATCTTTTTGTTATGACACAACACTTCTGTATCTTTTCACTGTAATGTTATTTTCCAAAACTGAATATCTAAAGCTTTTTTTTTTGCACAAGAATTTAAATATTGGAAATATTTTACAATATGTAAATCAACTGGACTTTTGAGGTCAAGCAGGCAAAAATATTTTGTCCTTAAGAGTAGGCATATTTAAAAGAATGTTGAAATATGCTGCATTTTTAAGACACTCTTTTGCAAAGCTGCTAAATATATGTTGCATTAATTTAATTTAATCTATTTTTTGCTTTATCTTTGTTTTCATAGATGAGGCATTAAATGAAATCATGAGTTTTGATACAAAACTTGTTTCTAAAATATATGGTCATAAAGGGCAATTTTATAATGTAGGAATATATTATCAGTTAAATTACATCACCTTAGCACCTATCTGCCCTTCTGGTGCAGAGTTTTATGAAGTATTCTGCAGGACCAACAGTTTAGGCAGTGGTACAGTATAGGGAGTTTATTCTGAAGATAAATAATTTCAGATAGGTACCTTTCAAGTCTAGAGACCATTAGTAGAAGTTACTTCAGTTTACCTTTTATTAAACTTATTTGAAAAGAACCTTGTAGTAATATCCTTTTTGCTTAGAACAATAATGTCATTATGATGGAATGTCAAATGGTGCATTATAATTCAAATAAAGCTAAGTTGAGTATATGAATCTTTTTATGAATCTCAAGTGGAATGCAGGGAGGAATCTTCTATTTCACACACCCTTTACACGTGTTCCTCTTTTTTCTCTTTTTTTTTTTTTTAAGCTACTATTATGACATTAATTTTTACCAACTCAATTACAATACTGAAATATACTCAAGGAAATCATGCAAGGCTACCACTTTCCAAACCCACATTCAGAATTTGAAATTCTGCAGAGTGAATTTCTTCACTTTTAAAATTCAAACCTATATACTAAAAGATTGATTTAACTATAGGGAAGTAAGTCTTGTAATTACTTAAACTATCATGTTTTGAGTGTTTATTAGTGCTCCCAACAGCTTATGCTTGAAAATAACTGTATCACTAATACACTTCATCAGTTAGTATAATCAGGTTAAAAGAAATGTTATACAAAACAAAACACCTCACTATTTTACATAGTATCTTTTCTGTCAGGCTATAAGAGAAGAAGGGGAATTTATGGGTTTCGTTTTTTATTTTACAGAGCTACTAGAGAAGTTGCTCAGAAGAGAGGAAGAAATGGGAGCTCTTCAGGTATACCTTTTATATAATTAAGAAGCTACGTTTTTTATTGCCCTTGAAATTAATAAGCTGTATCTTGTATCTTACATTCAGCATGGGAAATACAAGTAACCAAAAAAAGACCTGATAGCTAATAAGACTCACAGTTGAGCTTCTCCACACATTTAAGTTGCTCAGTAGAAAAGATTAAAGTACTTAGCACTCTCCAATTAATAAATCTAGTCCTTCTGTGAAAAGAATGGTTCTTTTATGTTGCAGTGTACACTGAAGTTGTTCTTTTCTTACTGTTAGCTTCACTGAAACTACATGGAAGTAGTTGTGGTGCAACTCTACATACAAAATTGCAGAAATGCTGTAAATTCTACTTCATTGGTTGAGTTAGATTCTCTGGGTATGTTGTTTTCTTCTGTATCTCCAGATAAAACTGAAAGTAAAATATTTGAGGTGTTTCAAACCTCTGAAACATTCAGTGTTCATCATTACTTTTGTGAGAAAGAAAAGATTAGTTGATATATGCTAGAGCTTGATGCAATATATTACATTCTCATTGTATAGCATCTGTAACATTTACTTTACATTTGTGCTTTCACAGTGAGAGCCTAGCCTCAGCTCTGGAACAGTATTAAAGCATTACAGTCAAAGAAAACATATACTCCTTTGAAATGAAAATGTCTAGGAATGCAAAACCAAACTGGAATGTCTCAGTAGTGAGACTTGGGAAGTTATAAGGGTAATAGATGTTTTGTTCAGAATGCAGAGGGGAAAAAAAAAAATTAACGAAAAATTAGAGCAAGCAATGCCCAGTGTAAGAAAGCTTATATACAACATGAAGAATGTATCAGTGGAGGAGGATCCTGTAAAGTTAGTGGGAACAGAATTTTTGTGAGGAAACTGAATGACTGTTAAGGAAAATGAAATTATTTATTGACCTGAGTTTTGACCATAGGAGTTTGAAGGTATGCTGACTCTGCTCATATAATAAATATAATGTGTTTTGAGGGCTAGAACTATCAAAAGCTTAGTGTAGAAACAGCTTGATCCAGTAAAAAGAGACAAGTTGCAAGACCCAAAAATTACACAACACACCAATCCAGCTGTTTCCTGCTCAAACAAAAAATTTGGCTTAGCTTTCTGGCAGCTCAAGTTCAACAGGGCTGAGAGCTTGTCTGCGCAAGCAGTTTACACAGGTGCATATCTAGTTACATCAATGTAAAACGATCTCCTTTCATGTGAAGCAATTCTGTATCTATGTTCTTGTGAAGCACTATAGTTGACAAATTGTTCTAATTATGTTCCTTCCAACTGAATAAGGAGTAATGTTATACTGGAGAAATGTTGCATAAAATTAATGTCTTGTGTGCATGTGTGTATTTCTGATGGTCTGTCAACTATGCCCTTCACTAACTGGCCATTCTGTTTAGGTGTGTCACTTGTACTGCTCTGTCTGCTCTATTTGTACTTGAGTGCTTCATAGCGGTTTTTAATTCTTCAAATGCACATGCTTTCACAATCAAAGTACTTAGCAAGAACATCAGTTATTTTTCTAGATAGTAATTTGTCCAGAACTGTCAATATGTCTCAAAATGGTTCCAATCTGGTATGCTCCATTCTTTTATATTCTAATTTTATAGTGGTGGAATATTTATAGCTTTGCTAGCAAACAGTTATAATAAATAAATAAATAAAAATAAAAAAAGTCACAACTAAACATTCTGGGGCCCCCGACACAGGAAGGATGTAGAGCTGTTGGAGCAAGTCGAGAGAAGGTGATCAAAGGGCTGGAGCACCTCTCCTATGAAGAAAGGCTGAAGGAGTTTAGTTTGTTTAGCTTGGAGAAGAGTAGGCTCTGGGGAGACCTCATTGTGGCCTTCCAGTACTTAAAGGGAGCTTATAGGAAAAAAAATGGAGGCTATTTTTTTACACAGGCAGATAGTGACAGGGCAAGGGGAAATGATTTAAAACTAAGAGGAGATTTAGATTCAATATTAAGAGGAAACTTTTTATCTGGTTTGGGGAGGTGCTGGAGCAGGCTGCCCAGAGAAGCTGTGAATGCTTTATATCTGAAAGGTGTTCAAGGCCAGGCTGGATGGGGCTCTGGGCAGCCTGATGTAGTGTGTGGCAACTTGGCTCATGGCAGGCATTTGGAACTAGATGTTTTTTAAGATCCAGCCCAAACCATTATATGATTCAATTCTATAATCCCTACGCTATTGCACCTCAGTTTATGAAGCATAGGAAGTGGAGGGAGGTGAGAGTTCCTTTAACTGTAGCGTTTCCTAAAGCTGAAACTTGCGCTCTTGTAGACCAGATGGCATGGCTCTTTTTTTTTTTTTTTTTTCCCCTGAGTCCCAGTTCAGCAAAGCATATGTTTAGTTGGTAATGTATGAAAGCTTTAATTGAAGAAGACTGCTAGAAGGTAATTATTTCACATATTAATGACGACTAGCGTATAAATAATACTCTTGGCCCAGAGGCTTACAGCCTGCTTGAATAACATTCCTCAGATATTATGGCCTGACCAGTTCGTTCTTTGCTAGGAGATTGCTGATATCTTTTTGTGTACAATTTCTAGGATCCTGTCTTAATAAGCATCTTATATATACAGAGAATTGTATGAAATATATAAATTCTTTATGCTTTTTTTTTTTTTTTTTTTTCAGTCTAAATAGACTCTATGTAAAAAGTATGTTCAGGAAATAGGTAGGCAGAAAGATTATCATTTATACTATGGACAAACAATTGCGAGTAGTCAGGTTATCATGACTGAGAGAGTTATTTCTTCATACTTGAACCTTGAACACTAACCATAGTCATAGAAAAGCTAGAAGTGTAAGGACAGCTATGAGAAATCAGTGCATTGCTGTGGGCAAACTATGATCAAGGATACCTTTAGGTTCTTTGCAATGTCTCTGCATCAGTTACCTAGAATATTACCCAGAATTAGAAATGTGGTTTTCATTGTATTTTTAATTTACTCATTTTTGAGGGGATGCAAGCATTACTTTTTGTTAAAAATAAATTTAATGAAGCTTAAGGTTCTAAATAAATAGAATTCATTTTGCTCCCAGTGAAGATTTCCTTTTGAGGAAGCAATATGTTTGCAGTTACCTAAGGATCCAGAAAATAACCAACATTTCTCATTCAAATACAGAGAAGTAAAATTAGTGCTTCTGCAATGCCCTCAGCTGACAGTGAGAAAGGAACGCTTTTATGAAGATTCTTGGACATGCGGTTTTCACATTGTCTTCTCCTTAGGGAATATGTTGGATTGCAACTTAGCATGGCAAAGGCAAAATAATACTTCATAAAGTGGAAGATATGAATATATATTTCAGTACAAACCTCACTATGGTCTTGTATTATGCGGTGAGGGTGGAGTTTTTTTATGTAAATATATGCTGTTCTTTGATATAGGGATTAGGAGGTCAGAGACCGATGCAAGAATACATCAGTGTATTCTTGGTTTTGTGTCTTGAAATGTTTTCATATTTTTTATTAGAGTTTCTGTGTTATACACAAATTTGGGTGAGTTTATATAATTAGATATGAAAATATCTATGCTCTCATTACACGTATGCTCACTCTGTTGTTACATGTACTCTCATATTCATAATATGCATTTTTTTTTTCTTCTGAGCAGTCTGGAACATTTTTAATATTCTCACTTTCAAATAACCTCACTACTTTTATTATCTCATTCGAGGTTAAGGCCTCTGATTTTAAGGTTTTCACCTTCCTTATTGTGTAAGTTGTTCCATGGTACAAACTATGGCTTTCTTGAAAATATTGTAATATCCATGATTGCAATATTCAATGCATGTTCCCTATGAAAACAATTGCAAGCCATTTTAATTTGCTTTGAAATTAGTGACGCACAAATACAAAAAATTGGAAAACAAAATAGTCTTAATTTGGACGTATAAATATATTGATAATGCGTAAATAATCTGTGGTAGATTTCCAAATACATTACATGGTGGTTTAGAAAATGTGCTGAGATTCTAAGAATTTATTCAGTTTTTAGAATTTTGGCAGCCTCGAGTCATTTTGAAAACTAAATTTATTCTATCACTTGAATCATCCTACTTATACCATGCTGATTCTAGGACTTTATTATTCAACTAGTCCTTCTTAACTGAAAACATTTGTATCTGAACTGCTGTTTGCTATCACCACAAATTTGAGATCTGTAAATGCCAGTTTTTTTAATAGTAATTAGTTTTTGTTTTTTTTTTTTTCCCCAGAATCTTTAAATAAATGTTTGCAATTCCCAGTGTATTTTTATGAAGAAACGGACATCTCAAAATAAGTTATTTAGCTTTTCGTATAATATTTTATCATAGTTTTTGGTCTGTCTTTGGATGTCATAGGAGTAAATCCAGGTTATTATAATAATTTTCACTTTTAGGAGGAAAATAACAGGAAAAAATTGTAAGAATTCTTAACTTAATCCACCCAGAAAGTAAAAAAAAAAAAAAAACAAACAAAAAAAAAAAACATCCTATACTTTCATAAGGTAATATTTTTAAAAAGTAAGGATTCTTGTGATGTTTTAATGGTCACATTTTCAACTGAATAGTCAGGTGAGCTCAACTAAACACTTTTATATTTATTCTCAAATTCCTTAAAATTCAATATTTAGTCAGGACATAATGACAGAATGCATTATCTTGATTTTGATAGCTTAATATCTCTCAAAGATACTTTTTAATGGGAAACGATGTTAAAATATACAAGTTCTATGTTCTGCATATTTTGTGCTAAAGCTGACACAAACTCATTTTACTTTTGTTTTTGTCTGATATTAGGCTTTATTTAATCAGTAACAAGATGTTGTTAGTTGTTCTTCAAAGCAATTTCTGGTAACAGAATAATGCTCTAGAATTTATATTTTACTTTTCTAAATAAATACCTCAAAGAAAACTAAAGAAAATTAAAATAGATGCTACTGTGGCATAAACTCCAAGGCATTCTAGATTTACAGCCACAGGTGTTCAGAAAGAAAAGCCAAACTCTGGGATGTGTGAGTAGAATCTACAGTATTGAAAATCTGGCTGTTTTTTAAAAATCTACTATTTGAAAAAATATGTATTGGTGTAAATAAATTTTGTTCAAATTCTTCTTTTCTGGGAAGTTGCTTTTTAATTTCCTTCAGTGCAGAGTTTTAAGCGAGATAGTTTGATAAATGGGTCAGAGGTTGAGTTAGATGTAGCAGTTTCTCTATAAGTGACAATTTCATGAAAAATAAAAGAAGCAATTCTTGTTCAACTTATGTTTCATTTATATTCTTAGCTTTCTAACTTCATGTTCTACTTTATTTGTAGGAACGAATTATGTCCTTAGAAAAGGTAAGTTTCTTAAATTTATTTTCAGATCAATCATAATGAGACTACTGATGATTCAAAATGTAATTTTTATGTATTTTTTTTAAAAGGTTGCCATTTGGGTTTTTTATTGCCATTGAAGAGACATGATATTTTTGCACTGCACCTTTCTATTTAGGTTTTCATTACAGTATTTTAGCACCAGTTATATAAAATTTAATGTAGTATACTTTTCTGTATAGTTCATTTCACATTTGTCGGAAGTTAATGCTCAAAGTGAGAGTCCTGATGCTTTACATAATGCTGTGTGAATTAGTTCTGTTCAGAAGTGTCTCCTAATCATGGTTTGCTTATATGACAATTAGGCTTGTATACCCTGCCAACAGTTTGTCATGAACTGAGGTATCCTTCCTGGTGAACTATGTCACAATCTTTGTCAGTTCCCTCCACGTTGGTAGGGACTGAGAAATTTTGTTGAAAATCAACCAGCTATTCCAGTGAATACGTGGCTTATATATGCTTTGGTAGTAAGAAAACTTGCTGTTTTCAGTAGAGAACCCAAAAGAGAAGGTATCACCTGCATAGATTATTTGGATCGGACTTTTCTGGATGTTATTTGGCTTTTTGTTATAATGTCATAAATTCAGAATAACTCTATTAATGTTGTAAGTATTCTGCAAGATTGTTTTTTTGACTAAAATTTCCTTTCCAGTATGAACAACTATGTGTTTCAATTTAAGTCATATTTTATGTTAATGAAATTAAGGCTTTGAATAACAGTAAAACAAATTTCTGTTTGCACACACTCAGCAATGTGAAAGCTCCTAGATTCCTCTACTGTAGTAGTAGGCTCAAAGCTGCATCAGTTTTCTGATTTTTTGCCCATTTTAGATGAAGAATTGAAAGGGTGACAACGCCCAATGCAGAGAGATTGCCTGACTCTGTCCACGTTCAGGCTCTTTTTCTTTCTTGCTGTGTGGCTTCTACCAATAAGCAAACTCTGCAAGTTGCTCTTGTGATTATTTCATGACTGTCCCACTTTGCATGCATGAATATTTAGTAATTTTTAAAATCTAAGGGTTAATACTTCTGTCCTTGGTTTGCTTCTGTAGTGTCTTGCCAAGACTACCATTACATCAAAGGCCTTCTGATCCTCCCAGAACACAGCAGCTCTTTGATCTTATACAAATGCCTGGGAGAGGAGCAGTATCATCCTGCCTGCCTCTCCCTTTCCTTTCCTTTCATCAGCGAGCCAGTGTGTCACTTCCTTTCACTGGGGGTACAGAACTTTCCCAAGGGTCTTCAGTTCCTTCTTCTCACTCCCACCAAGTAACTTTTGCTGCTCATAGCCAGGTGCATCTTTTCTCCTAATGCTCTCCTTACCTTCTTCCTTGCTGCTGTCTGCTCCTCCAGTGTGACTATTCCACTTACTACTTAGCCATCCTCTGCTCCCTGCTCTTTGATGTTTTACTTATTTTCTTTTTTTTTTTCTGCTAAAATTGCCACCTTTAATTTTTCTTCACTAGCATTTTGTATCTTTTTTTCTGTTAAAGAACATTGTTAAAATATGATTAATTTTTTTTGCATTGCTCTCCCATTTATACTTATTTCTCACCTTTTGCCTAGTTTTTAAAATTAGAGTAGGAATCAAAAATAGTGGAATTCATATCTCTCTAACTTACGTATTCCAATTAGTCGAATTAGCACAAATTCCACAAACTAAAGATGTATGCATATATTTCTAACATTACCTTCTTATCACTCTTCCCTCAGAAACTGATATAATTATTTTTAAAATGACTCTTTACTAAAACTGTTTTTCACTATTTTGAAAAAAAAATGAGTTAGTAAATTAATTTAAGGCATAACATTGGAAAAAATATACTTGTGTTGAGACTGAATACAAAAATTGCATATAAGCATGATCAGAATATCTTAATGTATATTTTTAACAAATGTTTAAAATATTGATGTATATATTTATTGTTAAATTCCTTAAAGAAAGAAACACTGCAAAATGTGGATAATTCCGTAAACTTTATTAAACTGCTCTGTTCTTGGAAGTCAGGATGAGTTGTTTTGTATTTACTGACCCTCTCCTGTTTCATATTTACTTATTAATAAGTAGTTATTGTACGTGGTGTGCAAATTGATCTAATAACTTTATGTTCTGCCATGGTGATATTAATAATATAATACTTCACAGAATCATGGAACAGTTGAGGTTGGAAGGGGTCTCTGGAGATCACCTTGCCCAACCATTGGTCAGGTGGCTTTTGAAAATCTCCCAGGAGGAAGCTCTACAACTCTTTTCTCTTAGCAATCTGTGCCAGCACTCAGCCGCCCATACAGTACAGAATTGCTTCTTGATAGTCAGACAATTTCTGGTGTTCCAGTTTGTACCCATTACCTCTTGCCTTGTAACCAGACACTACTGAAAAGCACCTCACTCCATCTTCTTTACACCCTTCCCATGGATATTTGTACGCATTGATGATATCCCTCCTGAGCTTTACCTTTTCTGGGCTAAACAGTCCCAGTTCTTTCTGTCTTTCTTCACAGGAGAGGTGCTTCAGTCCAGTCCCTTAAACAATGTTGTTTGCTCTTTGCTGGACTCTTTATGGTATGTCCATGTCTCTTATGCAGAACTGGACTCAGCACTCTAGATGTGTCTCATCAGTGCTGAATGTAAGGGATGGATCATGTCATTTATTTAAGAGATGAGTGGACATGACACTAAGGGACAATGTTTAGCAGTGGAACTCAGTAGGTCAGATTGATAGTGGACTTGATGAGCTTGAACGCCTTCTCCAACCTAAATTTTCTATTCCTACTCTTATCCCTATTCTTATTTTTATTCCTCTTCATTTATTCCTATTCTTTTATTCCTATTCTGACTAACCTGCTGGCAACACTCTTCCTAAAATAGCCTTTAGATTATCTGGACAGAGAGCTCCTTTTGATATTGTGAAGTTACTGTAACATTTTCTAAGTATTGAAAATATTGAATAGTTTATTTTTGATAAAACAAAATAAGCTTGATTTTCTATTAGAGAAAGTAAAAATCTTTATTACAAGACACTAATTTTTTTAGATATTGGAAGTTATTTCTTTTAGTTTACCGAGGAGTGTTGATATGCAGTGGTCATCACTAAAGATATTTTTAACACAGTGTGAATATATTTGCAAGTAAGTATAATTTTAAAGAGAAACATGTGTATTGTATTTTAAAATGTTGACCTTTCATGATGAATTTTTCTGCAGAATATATGATCCTTATTATGTGATAAGATAGGAATATATGTGGTATAGCATGCATTCTCTCGTTTGATATATGACAAAACAAATTGAAATTAAGATTGACTACAGACTGTTGAATAGAATGTTTCTAATATCCTGCTAATTCCTTCACTTTAGATTTGAATATTTTTAATATTCTGTCAAATTGCAACCTTAGGAATATAGGCATTAATTAGAACTGTCTGTGCTACCATAGTTGATTTTTTAAAAATTTTTTTATTGTCATTCAACTTTTGATTAAAATGAGGAAATCTATAAGCCAAATTCCTATTTTTTTTCCTATTCTGACACTAATTTGGTTAAAACACTTCTCTTTGTATTTCATTTTTTTCTCAGCTGTAAGACCTATTTCTTCTTTCCTGTGAGGGCTGTGTGATTTAATTTTTTGTAATGCATTCAGAAAGGCTTAATGAAATAATGTTAGTGACAAAAAAATTAAATTACATGTAAATGTACATGTCTAGCCTGCAAAGCTTCAGAACATTGAAGTTAGCATTTCGAATGGCAAGGAAGCCTTTTTACCTTTTAAGAATGTGTACCTACTAACATTACGTTACACCTACTGCCTCTTGAGCTATATTTCTTTTAATTTCCTGTAATGATTCCTGGGTGTCTTTTGATAAAATCTTAGTAAATGATAAGGAATTGATTCTCAGAAACATCTTGTTTATCCCTGGTAGTACTCAGAATGCTGGTTGATGATTCACAGAGAGTTGACTTGCCAAAAGATTTCACTCACTACCTCCTCCACATTTCCAGCTGCTAGAATGCATCAAACAACTGAAAATTCATGAAATACTTTCCTAATACTTTTCCATATAAACAATTCCTGTAGTTACCATAGGGATGATGAGTGATCATGAATGTGAAAAGTGATGGTCCATGTTCCTGTGAATGGGAAAGGAAGCATCCATGATGCTCTCTTAATTAAAATGTTGCTCACCCTCTGCAAAAACATCTGGAGTCTGAATTGAAAGTTCAGTTAGTTTGACATTTGCAATGCTTTCTTAACAAAGATATGCTGGTTTTGATTAGTATAAGTGCAGTTTTTGCTTAAAAAATCTTTGGACTTTGAACCTCAATGAAACAATGTAGTTTAATGAAAACCAATTGAACTTGCATATTGTATAACTGGGTTTTATGTTTATCTTTGTAAAGGTAAATTTATTTCTTAATGTGCTGAAATCACCAAAACAATGGAATAGTTAAGAAGTAATAAAATGATACAAAATATATATTTTCCTCTGTATGGAAGATGTTCTAGGTCACAGAATGTTCCAGCTAGGGTGAAATTTTCCTGGCATATAGAGGTCAAGAATGAATCTAGGAGCTCTTAAAACCACACTCTGCGTTAAAAGATCATAAGATGTATGATCACTATACTGCTGGAGATGGAAGCTAACAATACGCAGTTTTGTAGATTAACAAAGAAATCAAAAGATATCGTTAAACATGCTGGAAACATCCTACTCTTGCTACTTAGGTATTCAATTTGCAAAGTTGATTTAAGAATAAGATATCATAGGTCACCTTCAACATTCTTCATAGGTCATCTTCAACTTTCATCTGAATTGCATGTAATTCCCTGATGAAATACATTACAGTCAGTTAAAATTACAGTTGCAGTTAATCTTTTTATGGATATTCTTTGGGGACTGGCTAAATGTTACTGAAGTCAGATCTAATTTTCAAAAATATCTGTGTTATACAAATAGACATTTATTTTTACCTCAAAAAAGAAACCGATGCTAACGTGAAAGTCAGTGAAGTTTGGTTTCTGGTTTGCGCTTGTGTTTTCAATATATTGACTATAAAGCCAAACTTTACAAGAACTATGCACAAATCTGCTTTGATTTATGTGAGTTTAGCATTGCAGCTTTGAGACTAAAAATAATACGTGTATCTGATCTTGATTTAGATCTGTCTCTTGAGACAGTGTGCGACATTTGCATCAGTATCGGAGGAGGATTAGCTGTTCACATGCAGTTTAAATATAAAAGTGTTTGTATGGTGTCATGGAAAATGAGTAATGTTTTATTCTTCTTTAAGAATATAAAATGCCCCCTTTCAAAGCAAATAGCCTTTATTTTAAAAACATGAAGATAAATAGCATGCACTCTATGAAGGAGTCTGCTGTTAAATAAAATATCATGAATACAGCTTCACTCAATACAATTGGTGTTCCTCTTATCAGTACAATCAGTGCACTGTATCAGTACCTTCTGTTCCCCTTTAAATAACGAGCAGACAGATGCATTTGCTTTCTTTAGGATTGTTTGTATGTATTAGGGCATATAGCTTTCCAGTTTCTTGGAAAAAAGTTAACAATGCTTAATTGACTTCTGTGTCAGATGCATCCAATATCCTTTTTTACATTTTATCTTGTGTGGCTAAATCAATCTCTCTTAATAGAATAGAGTGTAGTCATTAATGATACAAGCGTGGCATTTAATCCACGCTGAAGAGATTGCTGTGTGTTTCACTAAATTGCTGGACAAATTTGTGTGGGCCAACTAAAAGCTGTTTTGTTACCTCTCCCTCTCATTTTTCAACATGTTATTTTGTTGCCGCCTTCTTCATCCAAGTTTCCCTAAGAAATACTGATTTTTCTTTTTCCATTTTTGTTTGTTCATTGCCACAGTTCTATTCATTAGTTTTATGAAAAAGGAACATATTTCTGCCTCTGAATACGCTATTGTATGTTATTCTGATCATAGAATCACAGAATCATAGAATTGCTCAGGTTGGAAAAGACCCTCAAGACCATCAAGTATCTTAGAATGCAAACGCAGGCAAAGTACAACAGTGACCAAAATATAATGCTTAGGGAATTGTGTATGTACAGGAGCAGCATACATTTTATTTTTTGTTCAGTCATTTGGTCAGATTGCAGCCATTCAAAGGTCAGTGAGGCTTCTTAGTCGTGAACAGACACAAATTCTTTCAAAACTGATATAAACGTTTCTATCATTATGTGATTTGTGATTTTAAGCAAATTGGTCATTTCTCCCTTCAGGTACCTGCCTTCTTTGCTGAAGAATCCTGCTCTATTGAATGTTTCTATTTATTCATTCCTTGCATGGAGAAAGCATTCAATAATTTTGGTCGTTCTTGTTGCTCTTCTCTGAGCTTTCTCCATTTCTGTTTTTCTTGACACAAATTCCCACTGCTGTACTCAATCGGCAAGATGTTGCAAGCACACAGAATTAAAAATTTGCAATCAGTATGTTCTCTGGCTTTTTTATTTATTTATTTTTAATTATGATCAGTGTTGATTTATCTTTTCTGATAGTTATTAAGCACTGAATTAGCAAATTATTGTAATTCTGAATCATTTTCCTTATGATCTGGATCTTGATCAGTAGTGATTAGCTCAAAGCCAATTATTTTATAGGAATCCAAAAAAAAACTATCAGAAATTCAAGCTGCATTTATTGTCCCTTATCCACTATTGATAAGACCCGGAAACTAAGCACTGAGTATGCATATAACAACAAAGGTTGATCTTCTGCTTTCCAGGTGAGAATTAATAAAGTAACAATAGTTTCACATTTCTAATGGGAGCAAGTTGAGGCACAACTAAATTTTTTCACAAGTAATATGTGAAATAGAGGGGATGTATTTAGGAGGTACTTAGAAAGAACAAATGATGAGCATCCTCCTTCACTTAATGGCAGGGTTCACATTGGGTCTTGGCACAGAAATTTTGAGAAGGAGCTGAATACTGAATGGCTTAAGGCATGGACTTACACTTATGGCCTGAGTTCCTTTCATGGTATGAATAGACCACAGGTTAAAAAAAAATATTCTGGTTGGAAAAGGAATATTCTGTAAATTGAAAGTATTTCATTGGATCCTGAGGCACCACAACATTAAATGTGTCCTGTGTCCCCTGCAATTTTATTTCAACTCTGTATCACATACCTACTGTTTGTTTTCATACAATTCACAAGTAAAATCTTTCAGCAAAATTATTTATGGTTTAATTTGGTGCCGGACCAAGAAAAGATATGGAGTTCTATTACAGTTTTGTTGTTGTTTCTCTGTGAGGAAAAAGCATGTTTCTGAAGGACTAGGGAAATTGCTGTTTGGAATCAAAATCTTCACTGACTCTCTGTCAGATCTGTGTGATAACAGGAATAACTGTTGAATGCTGTGAATCAGTATTTTAATTCACTAATAGTTAAGATTACATTCCATGAGAGCGAGTAGAGATTTTTATTGCTCAGTCTGTTGTCTCTCCTGTATTTCCCAGCCTTAAAAGTGCGCAGGCAGGCCAGTACCAGGGGCTGCCTGGGGAAGAAGCAGCGAACATTACAGTTCATCATAAGTTAATGGAGTTGAAAACCAATGCTTTGATGAACATAAGTAAATGAATCATGAAATATGAATTATTACTTCCTTTCTGTTGTAGAAGTCATACTTACAAGAGGAAAACATCAGAGTGATAGATACCTCTAGGCAATTTTACTTTGAAGTGGAGAGGTATAGTAACATTTGAGAAAAACAAACAGGTATTTTACAACTATAGAAACAATTACATGCTATAATCTGTGAAAACACATCAATGCTATATTTAGTCCTCCTGCCTGATTGCACCATTTTAAACACTCATTGTTAATACATACATGAAAGTTCTATAATTCTTTTCTAGTAAAGAACCAGATATGTTACAGGAAACACAATATTATTCTCCTTAAGATCTCTCTAGATTAGTTTTGTAAGCTGGGAAAGAAAAAGAAAAAAAAAAAAAGAAAAAAAAACCTACCTGATTACAAATTGTCACATATTAAAATACAGAATTTCTTATAAAGATTAGAAAAATATATATGGTTTTGATCTAAGCACAGCTAGCCAAATGGAAAATCTACTAATCAACTCATGTAGCCGGTGAGAAAGAACGGTGCACTATTTTCTTACAACTAATGAACTTTATTAGTTCTGACTTTAAAATTTTGTGAATTTGAATTGTCCTGCTTTCTTCTCCAGAGATAGGCACAAATATGCACTTTCCTGTCCCTACAGGGTTTTTTCATCATTTGTCAAAATCAGATGTCAGCTTTGCAAATAAAGACTTACACTGGGTTTTCTCAGTGCTGCCCATGTCAGGAAATGGTTTACTTATCTTCCAGGCATGTCTTCATATATTCATTCTTACATAATTCCTGTACAGTTTTTTAAAAACTAAGATGTTAAATTATTGCTTTAGTATAAAGGAAAAAATCATTATGTTTTAAGTTCATACCTAGATAATTTCTACCTTACGTTCCCTCTCATTTATATTTTCTTGTTCTGACCAAATGTCTAAGGCTTCTTTGTTTTACTGTTTCACTTCTGACAATTCTTCCTGTGGTTCTTGAAATCTTAAAAATCCTTTCTGGTCAATCCTTTTTTTTCCCCATTTGGTAGACTCCTTTTTTACTCTTCATATTGTTCTTGAAGAAGCTATTTGTCCAGCCCTCTCTAAACTTGTTCTTCTTAGCTGTGATAACTGAGTTCTTTGACTCTAGTATATTCTTATTCTGTTATATGTTGTGTGAAGAATAAAATCTAATCTGAAACAAGAGACAGATTCTAGACTTCATCTTCTTGATAAGCTAGGTGTACGTCTTTGTTTTTTCTTCTACTGAGTCTTCCATTCCTGGTTCAGAATTTAACAATAGGATGAGAGCCCTTTTTTAGCTAAGCATGCAGCGGAAGGATAAAAAATATTTTCTGGAAGGTGAGAAGCCCCATTAGTCTCATAAATAAAAAGAACCCAGATTTCTGTAAAACTGATTTAGCCAGGTGATTATTTAATAGAAATAAATCCTAATATATTTTTCCAGTATCACTTTTGGTCTAATTTAACTAAATAATTAGTAAAAAAGAGATATTACTGTCTTATGTCAACAGTCTAATATAGTTTATATTAAGACTGTGTATTGGTTTCATGCTCAGTTTTGTGAGACATTGCAGAGAGAAGATGAAAAGAGATTGATGTTCTTATGTGTACAAGCCAGCATGTAATTAAGCTAACAAGTACTACACTTTTCATGTACTATATTATAGTAATTTGAAAAATTGCTTATAAATTATAGTAGCAATGGCATGTTTAGTTCAGTGTTGATTATTTATTTATTTTTAATGTTTTCTCTTGTGTTCTCTTCTTTAGAGTACTCAAGTAGCTTTAGACCATCTGGAGTCTGTTCCTGAGAAACTGAGCCTCTTAGAAGATTTCAAAGATATTGGAGTGAGGAAGAGTTCACTTGACTCTTTTAGTAGTTCTAAATTATTTCAACTAACTAATGTTGACCCCATATGGATAGATAAATCAGTTAATAAGATATATAAAATTACATATGACAAAAACATACAGTAAGCTATTTTTTTGTTAATATAGCTTTCTGAGGCCATGAATTTAGTACTAGTTAGTAATACAGCTGAGGTGTAATGCAAGCAAACATTTAGTACTGACTATATGTACGTTGCTCAAAAAGTAATGCTAATTATTTCCATGGAAACTGCAACAGATACAAAGAGCACAATAACATTGTTTGATGGAGCAAATTCTCAGCAGTATTTTTGAATGTAATCACCACCACTAGATATGCATTTTTTGCCAGCAATGAACAAGAGTTCATTATGGAGTGCTCATTAAAGTCTGCATCAGGGGAAATGACCCACTATTTCACAGCTGCCATGATGGGCTGTTGATAGGAAAATACTGCCCATGCAGCATTTCATGTTTCACCTACCCAAACATATGGATGTCAGAAAATGCCAAATCCAGAGTGTACAATGGGCATGGTAGGACTGTCCAGACAAGATTGGCAACGTGCTGTATGGTCTTCAAAGTGATATAGGGCCTGTTTTTTTCATGTTGCAGGAAAAAAGTTGTCACCTTCTCTGGCCTGACTCTGGAAGTTTGAGCCTTCAGCTTAGTTAGCTTTGTAATGCAGCAGACAGTTGATGGTTTGTCTGAATTCCAGGAAATCCAGAAGAATCACCCCTTTTTTATTGCAAAATACAGTGCCCATCACTTTACACCCTTTCAGCTACATCTTGAACATTTTCTTCAGTGGGAAATTCGCGTGTTGCCCCTCCATGGACTGCTTTTTTGTCTCCAGCTAATAGTGGTGACCCCACATCTCATCACTGATAATGACATGATTCAGGAAACTGTCACCTTTAGCTTCATATCAATTCAATATGTTGTGACAAACTTGCATACAGTGTTCTTTCTGTTCCTCTGTGAGCATTTGTGCAACCCACTTGGCACAAACTTTGTGATATTCCAACATTACCGCTATCATTTCCAAAACACTGAAGACAGTATTCAGCTCCATACATAGTTCTCTGGTCAAATAAGCTAATTTCTGCTGAGATGCTGATTGACGTGCTCTTTATTTCATGGTTTGGCATCTGTGCATGGCTGTCTGGAACAACGTTTGTCTCTCACTTCATTGTTGCCACTACTGAAACACATCGCCCACTGCTTCAGCTCACACCCACTGTTTGGTCTCTAAACTTGCAGGAAGCATCCACAAATGTGAGTAGATGTAGTTTTTTTTCCGCATGGAGGAATTCCATGGCACCCCTTTGCTTCACCCACACTTCCATGTCATATGGCATTCTATCAGACTGCCCCTCTGCTGCCATCTGTTACACAGCAACAACATGTAATGGAATATTGGTGGGAAGGTTCAACCTCTGTTGCTATACCACTGACATCCACCTCTGATGCTGTGGGCCAACGTGATAAAATAAAAATCATTACTTTCAGAGCAAACGTCAAAATAGGTCAAAACCTAATTAGCAACTCAGAACATGTGTAGAGAGTGCTGCATTATGATATTCATTAGAAGAGTTATCACTTAAAACATTTTTCTAAAAAACTGTAATTAATTTTTATACATTGCAAAATTCCTTTGTTAGAAGCTATGAAATTTTGGAAAGAGTTACTAGGCAATCAATCACCAATTAAGGATTACTTTTTAATATTTAATATTAATCTTTTGTACATAACACCATAGTTTCATATGGCCCTTGTATTTCAGCCTCTGAAAGTTAGTGATTCGCTCACCTGAGCTGCATGGAAAATCCTGGATGATACCTATATATACAGTAGCCAGCCAACTTTTACTAACTGATTTTCAGATTACAATATCAGTAAGATATTTCAATGCATTTCTAGGAGTCCCATTGCAGGAGGGAGATGATTGAGGAGAGGTATACAAAGTATAAAGAAATAGTGACTTCTCTGCAGCAGCAGCTGGAAGGCTCAAAACAAAGATTCCAACAGTACAAGGTAAGTGTGTGTACTACACTTTGGTGTTGTGGTTTTTTTCAGTCAGCAACATAAGGTTATTTAACATATATTAACTCATGATGCAAACACAGACTAAAAATGTACGTGAATGTTGCTGCTTCTGTCCTGGTCTGGCAAAGTTTTATGTAACTGCTATAGTAATTGTAAAATTTGGTGACATTTTGTTGTCGTTGTTATAAACTGAAATATTCCAAAAGATCTTAAAAACTCCATGGAAAAGCAAATCTGTACTTTACTGTTCTCAAGTCTTAGCTTGTACCACTGCTTTGTCAAATTGTGTCTGCAATTTTTTGATTGGATTGTTTGCCTTGTCCTTTTAGGTTGAAGAGAGCTATTGAATTTTTTTTTAAATTAATTTGTAGACTGCATATAGTGGTTTGGTTTTTTTTCAGTACTTCATCTCTGTATTCTTTACTATCATATCTATTTCATACACAAACAAAACTGAGACAAACAGAGGAGAAGTGATTTGCTAAAGGTAATGTTGAAATTCAAGTAATGTAAGAAAGTAAGAAATAACATTGTTGTTCAAGTAGTGCTGAAATAAATGTTCAGAATTGAGAACTGAGGATTTTCTGCTATTGCAATCAGGATTCATTGACAGTGTCAGGTGTGTCTCTTGGCAGTTGAGATCCCAGTGTAGGATTATGCCCCATGTTACAAAAAAACTTCAAGCTGTTTGTGTCACTACTTCCTCCACAGCAGTGTGCTTCTAAAATATTAACCTACCTAACACTAGGCTTTCTAACAAGAGGAAAAGATAAAATAAAGATACAGTATTTTAGCTGAACAAGTCGCTGCTGTAAGACAACAGTGTGAAGCTATCTGAGCCATGTTCTTCTGTATGTAAAGAACAGGGCAGATTCACTTTCAGACTATTGCTACTAATAGTCTTCAGTTTCTGGAATTTCTCTTGCCTTCACACTAGAGTTACTTATTCAGCAGCCATTGAAATTTGGAAAATATTGAAAATCTAAGTGGAATGCAATCAACTTAGAACAGAATATAGTATTGCCCTAAGCTGACTGAGCTTACTGATGTGATGTGTTCAAAATCTGTGAAAGGCTGATTCCAAAACAATGTTTCTTCTTTCTATAGACAAGAAGGAGCATTTAATGACTTCCTTTTAGTCAGTCCTAATTGTTTTTTTGCATGACGTACAGTCCTCTTTGCTGTCACAGCTGTTACAAATAGAACAGAATGTTCAAAAACAAGTAACAGACGGGTGCTAATCTGATTGCAGTGATCAGGCTGGTTTAGTCTAAAAAATCCGTTTTTAATGCTTGCCATTCTTACCCTCCCTTGGAACTGACTCAAATGCATTGTTGTTTCATTTT
This sequence comes from Tragopan temminckii, assembly GCA_028571105.1. Classification (NCBI taxonomy): domain Eukaryota; kingdom Metazoa; phylum Chordata; class Aves; order Galliformes; family Phasianidae; genus Tragopan; species Tragopan temminckii. Next base: position 35,294,235 of record JAOWBP010002559.1, on the reverse strand, counting down.
TAAAAAGTGTTTACTGTTAGTAGGGAGTCTCTAAAATTGATTGGTGAAAGAGTGTAGTCTGGAGGACATCAAAGTTAATTGTTTGTGATGGTTTTGATTCATGCTCTATACATAGTGTTGTGTTTCTCCTGTGTAAAGTTGACAGATATTTGGTAGATAATGTTGCTTGAAGACCCTAATCTGAGAGAAGTATTAGCTAATCCCATATTTAGCCTCTTCTCAATTTAAGGACCAAAAAGGAAAACTATGTGAAAGTTGCCCTAAAAGCAGTTATTCTTCCATCCTTGTGGTTACCTTTGTCCCCACTCTAGCTTTCCACTTCTCAGTAGTCTTTTCAGGTGGCTGTGAAATACCTGTTGCTTAGAATGCCAGCAAAATCATAATTCTCATTCCTATAGGTTAAAGTGTAACGTTTCAGCTAATAAAGGATGTCAGATGTTGAGGGTGATTTTTCAACTAATGAGTTAATTGTTAGTAGCTAAAGAAGAAATTGGGGAAAAAGGAGGTAAATATAACGAGTAATAATAAAATAAGGACTAGAGAATACCAACTAATGCAAAATCAAAAGAAAAAAGCTAGAAGAAACCTAAAGATTAAAATATCATAGGACTGTTTCCCTGCTAAAAACAACTGGCCACTTAGTTAAATGCATGTAAGTATAAAAAAAAGCATGTGAGAAAGATACATTATATAAATGCAAATTTCTGTAAAGAAAAAGCAGACTCTGGTGTACGTGCCTTGTTTTTTTTTTAAAAGCTGTACTTTAACAAAGCATTTCTGGAGGCAGAATGGAAAGACTAAATTTTTATTTTCTTTTAAAGTTGTGCTGTGTGCATTTTGTGTATTAAGTCTCCCATCAGCACATAAGGGGATTAATATGTGTAATTCCTATTAGTCTTAATAGGGGTAAATATCTCTTCACTGATGGGACAAAAGCTTATTGTATTTCTAACATTAAAATTTATTTTGTTTCCTGTTCAGTTTTCAAATCTTAGCATCATTATTAACAATAATTTGAAATCTGTTTTAATAAAATTCCCTCGGAGTGCTTATCGTAAGAATTCAGAAGCAAAATTGTGTGGTTTATATACTGATGCATTTGTGCATTATTATCTTTTCTCATTTCAAGAAACTGAGTAATTAGGATACCAAAGCAAGCTTTTAATCTTATATTAGAAGCTATTGATTACAACTGTGGACTATGTGTTGCATTGGTAATAAAGATTTAAAATGGCTTTTAAAAAATACCTTCTTTTCATAGCTTGCAAACCAAATGACTTTTTCTCACTGAAAAGCTATGTTGTACAGGTCTAGCCATAATTTTAACACTGGACTTCAAACTTTATTAAATGGTTAAAAGAAAAAAAAGTGAAAAAAACATCTTCAGGTACTTTGATATGAAAAATCAATGAAGTTGGAGTTTCCTCAGTGGCAAGGAAAATGGATTTAAATTTTATTATTACTAAATTGTTGAACTTCAGTAAATTGCTGTAGACCATTCATTGGTGGAAACTTCATAATTTGTTGATTCCTGTCTTGCCAATATGCTTTGCCTTGCACTGTGGATGTTTATGTAGATGGAGAAAAGAACACTATTGCAACTGATGATAGTAACAACAGTGCTCCCAATGGTTTTCTCAGCTGAAGATTTTCAAAGATTTTGCAGTGATAAAGCCTATGCCTACAGAATTCATAAGCATTTGCTAATTATAACGTAGTTTGAGTATTCAAATCAGTATTCTCCAGAATGTGTTAAATCAGAGCATATATATGTGTAACTGCATGTATTTTGTAAAATTTTACAGCTTAATGATATGAAATAGTATTTTGTTTAATTGGCCATAGGATGGATGCAGCAGCCATGTGGAAATGGATGCTGAAATTTCTGGTATACAAGTGGCTGCTGCTGCTTCTAGTTGGCGAACTCAGAACAACTTTTTGTCCAGCTCGCAGCTCTCAGATTCTAGTTGTAAGTATTGTTTCATGGGGAAAAAAAAAATCCACAACAGGTAATACATTTTCCTCTTTTAAGGCTGTTTTACTTGAAAGAGTAAGAGTATTAACAAAAAGTGCTAGAACTTTCTGAAGAGTTCTTCTATATTTCAGCATTAGATACCAGATGGATGTCTGTGTCTATGAATGACTTTGTAACATCATAATTATGCCTTTAATTTTAACTGGAAAATAAAATGTGTATGTTTGTCAGCCAGACCTCTGCCAAAGAATTTGGTTTTGCAATCTCTACGTGAACAATAATGCGTGTGTAAGCTGTGCATCTTCTCATAGGCTAAAGATATGTTCTGTTCCACACCTTTCATTTGTATAGATAAATCTCATGATTGTGCAGTAGCTTAACAATAAGAGTTGAATTCACTAATTTTGCCTCTACTTCAAAAGTTTTTAACAATTCTTTCTAGTGCATGTGTACAACTTGTGGTCATTAGAGGTTAGCTGATCTCTGATACAGATGGGAACTGCACAATAAAAGATGGGATATATTAGATCTTTATCTGGTGCAAGAATACCTTTCCATGAGTGTCAGAACTGGTTTAGAAAAAAATGAGTATACATAGAGAAAACACATATATACATATATATACACACACGTATACCTATATGTATATATATACAATTCTCAGCGTACCAGATATCAGCACAAGGATGTCAAAAACTTTTATTCTAAAGGATACTATCTTCCATTTCTTTTCAATATAACCACTTTGTGCTTTGGCAACCTAGTGCATTCTGTGTAATGGAAAGTCCTATTTCAGGCTTCACTGCGCTTCCAAACGTCTTTGTCATAGAATGAATACTGCAGTAAATCACTGCTCACCAACAGTAAGTCCTGAGTTGATCTGGTAAGGTTGAAGACAGTTGCTTTCTTCTCCTCTCAAATTCTGCAGCTTGTGATTAAATATCTTTTTGCAGAACTTACTGAATAACAACAATGGAAACAAAGCATATGGGTGGAAGCCTCGATCTCATCTGTACTTCAGGAACAATTTCCCCTGACTCAAAGTTGTTCTCCCATTTTTCTTTCATACCTGTCAATGTCTTTCCAAGTTAAAGTACAGCTCAATTATTAAGGGTGTATTTTAAAAAAACAACAACCCATACCTTGCAGGCATGTTGAACTAGTACATCTCCAAAAGATCTACCTCAGCAGCTTCCTGATTCTGTAATTCCACTGCAAAAACTTGTTGAAATTTAAAGATGCAACATAAATGCTCACAAAATACTAGAAATATATTTATATTACTTAGTCTGAATGAAACTTGGTGGAATGTCAATACTTTTAAATTTATTTTGGGCTGGATCTCAGTTTTTGCTCTTCCATTTCTGAGAGGAAGAAGAATGCAGAACATATGGAGAAACTCCATTTGTTGCAATTGGGGTGCACTAAGTGAGAACATAGTGGGTGAAGGAGCATTGTTGTAAAAGTGCAGTTTGTAAGAATAGAGGTGCTGGATGAGGTGCAGTAAGCTCCATGCAACATATTTCTAACATGGTCAAATTAGTCAATTAAGGAATAGTGTTGTTAGAAAAGTAGATTTAATTTTTTATATAGCTGATCGCTTAAAGGAATGAATGGAATAAGGAAAACTAATTTCCATTTCAACTAAGGCTGTTCTGTTCTACTCTGTTCTACTATATTCTATTTCAATTTTCTTCTAGCAAAGAGCATTATAGAATAGAATTAATGCCAGTGACTTACAAATGCTAAAGATGTTCTGCCTCACAAAGGAGTGGCATGATGGTGGGTTACAGTTTTGAAACTGAAACAGGATTGTATTTGGATAAAACATAGATTATCTTTCTCAGGCATTTTCTTAACACAGGAGACAGTATTATTATTATCAAGAACAGGCATGCTGCTGTGGGTTGAATGCTGTAGTGTGTGCAGTCAATTATTATTTTGCTTAAATACTATTTTCTTGCAAATTTTAAAAGTAATCACAATTACCCACATTGCTTTTATAGCTTTAATGAGACTTAATGCTATAGTAGAGGCCTGGTAGTAGGATTAAAACTTTTTTCTGTCTTATTCTATAGATAAGATGCTCCTACCAAACTCTTAAAGTTGCAGTACTTGCTGAGCATTCTTGGCTAAGACATAAATTGAAAAAGCCCTTGAAAGAGGCATTGTGTAATATTTCTACACTGAGGGAGGAAAGAGAAGAGCTTCAGGTCTGATAGGGAATATATGAGGAACCTGAACACCAATCTAGGAAACCAGTTTGGGATATTTTTTTCTCTCCTTCAATTGGAAAAGTTTTCTGGAGATGAAAAATAAATTATGGAGGACAGTAATGATTCAGTGTTGATCGTTATGAAATATTTGCAAAGTCTTCAAAAGTTATGGAAGGCTTCTTCTGAAACCATGTTTAGATGTGATTAAAGGACTGTTGTGTTTTTTCTTCTGGAAGGCGTTTTCTAAATCATAAATTAATCAGATCTTCATATTTCATATATTCCAAGTCTCACAGTGGTGCTGGAAAGGTTTTAGTATTTTGTTTTTTGATTGGGCTTTTTTTCTTAGGTGTTAAAAATTATTATTAAAAAAAAAAAAAAGTAAAAATTAAGAGAAAATGTGTTTTACCTTTTTCTATTAATTTTTAAGGGAAAGAAATTGGTTATGAAAATACTTGGTGTTTTATTTCCTTATTTGCATTCTATTATAAATCCATTTGTCAGATTTTCTGGAGCTAAAACCAGGCAGTAGTCTAAAGATATTTCTTTTCTATCTCTAATTTTATTTGATCCCGATGGAATGAAAGTGTTTTTAATTACTCACTTTGCTAATTCTTTTCACATAAGTGCTATTCTATGTTCCTTATGCTTAATTACTAAGTAGAAGAGCAAGTCAGGTGCCTGTTTAAGATTTCTCATGTCATTTTAGATGTCCTAGTGTATGCTTCCACCTGTCATTGCAGGAAGGCAGAGGTTTCCCATAGGTTTCATCACATATTTTGCATCCCTTTGTGATGCCTCAGAGCTAATGCATTTGAGTTACTCCCTGAACACTTTTTAGTGACTGAATGTTTTATGCTGAATCACTTCTCCACCAGTCAAAGTTTATTTTAAAGTTGTTGATATAGTTTCAAGTGAAAATTCTGCAGTGGTTCTAACATTTGCTAGTAAGTGTTAAATGATAAAATCAACTACTTCACTCATCTTAGTCACATAAACTCCATGAACTTTTAATTTCAGTAATGATATTAATGAATTATAATTTGAGGCTTTGACAGTGAAGTCTAGATTGAGGTCTTTTGTTCCCAAACCTCCTGTAGTTTTTAATAAATCTACCTGTAAGTGTCATCACCTATTTGCTATGACTAATTCATCTTATTTCAGAAATTGAAGACCTTTCTTTTCAATTCATTTTCCAGAACAATTTGCAAGCCTTTGTGTTATAGTGTATCCCTACTCTCTTAGACACATGAAAACTTACAGATTATAGTCAGTAGCTGGTACAAAAAAGTTACTTCCTAACATGGGCTTTGTGTGACATTTAAAGATCATCAGGGTAGAGAGCAGATGCATCTAACATAATTTAGTTTATCTGTGGAGGGAAACCCGGGATTTAGGTTCAGAATTGGTTGAAAGAAAAAAAATATGAAAGAATAAGTAAGGAAAAAACAATCTGCATCTCTCTCTGTGTATGTAACATAGTGTTGCCAATTCAGCATGCAGGTGAAAGAAAAAGTAACTAGCATTCTGTTTTCTTTGGTCTACATCTTTCTACCTGAAGAATTTCTACAACTATAATGACTTTTCTTTAAAAAAGAAAAAAGCTATTTTAAAAATGTTGTGGAAATTAGCTTTTATTTCTATACTCATGTTCTTAAAAAGGAAGATGTGTAACCTACAACATAATTTATACAAGGAACTGTTCATTAGATACAGCTTGCAGTATGCAATATTGTCAGACCAAACAGTTGGTCTAAAAACTCAGTACGGGTTGTTATCTAAAGAATAATCCTCAGAAACTGTTTTTCATGACCACTGTAATTTTCTATAATTTTATATTATGAAGGTCCCAGGAGTTGCAGATGCTTTACATTAGCTTTGAAAGTTGGATCTTGCCTTTCTCTTTGTACAGTTCATCACTTCAAGGCTTTAGCCTGGATAGTTTCCCAGCAGCCACATGTCTTTCTGGCTTTCTGTTGTTTTTGGGAATTCATTTTCCAGGGCTTCATTAGCTATGACTTTATGGAGAATAAAATAGCCACCAGTTTTCCCAATCTGTAACTAGGATCACAGTCTTCTCTGACCCTTTGGATCTGGTGATAAACAATACTCTTGTTTTGACATGGTCTATAGTACAATTGATATCATGGTTGAATAAAAACAATTTGTCCTAAATGTTGATTTTTATTGCCATGACAATTAACTCCTGCAGTGTATCCTGATGCCTCTCTTTATCCCTCTCTGTATACTTTTTCATAAGCTTTTAAGACAATTTAAATTGAGATTTATAAATAAGTACCTTAATTAAAATTAAAAGGCATTATAATGTCATAATGCTGTAAGACAGTGTTATAGAGCAAAACCTTGTGTTGCTCAATGGTAAGAAGCAGGGATGGTTGGAAACCGTAAAATGAAAATTCATTTAGTACAGCAATTCTGTGTATGATTTTTCATTTTTTTCTTAATTTGAAAGAGCATACAGTAGTATAATTCTGAACAAATGCTGAAGGTTTTATGCTCAAAAATGGTTACTCACTGTTTTACTATTGTCACAAACAGTGATTTTATTTTCCATCTGGACATGAAAACATCTCACTCCTCTTAATTAAAGTATGAGGACGTGATCCCTACTAAATGGTTATATATGTCTACAGTTTTACTGCACTCTTCAAAAATTGTCCTTTGGTATTTGTAATAAACAATCAAGAAGTACCACTATTCGTACATTCATATGATAGAGGAGAGGCCATTGAAGAAAGGTATATTGTATATAACGTCTACTTTGTTCCTCTTCATTTCTGCCTTTGTCAAATAATTGCCAGTTGTCTGGATATTTGGATTTTTTTCATCCAGCACTTTATTAGAAGATGATTTCCCAATTTATATTTTCTAGATTTTGATACAATATAATGTATTTAGCATTTTATATGTGGCCAGTTGCAAAAGAATATACATGGTATGGCATCCTGTGAATGTTCAGTGTCACTTGCTGACTTTATGCTCTTGAATATGACATTTCCTCAAGAATTTTCTGAATGATTTGTTTTGTCTTACATAAATGAATGTGTTGTAAAATTAGATGGAAATGGGATGTTATTAAAAGTTCTTAATTTCAGAAAATGTGGAAGTTTATGGTTTTTTTTTTTTTTTTTTTTTTTTTTTATAAGAAAGTTATGTTGTCCACATCTATATTAAACAGCTTTGGATTGTAGTCCTCTGAAAAAATGAGCCTGTTTTATCAATCTGTAGCATTACCAGTATTGAATACTTATTAATGATGTATATTCTGCTCTGTAAAATATATTATTGCATCATGAAACATAGTCATGCTCTGCAAAATATGTCTTTTTCTGAAGGTGTTTAATTGTTGTGATTTTTTTTGTTTCTATTTTTGTCTGATTTTTTAGCACATATGCAGAGAATAGTCCCTTTTGATACAAATGCTACCAAGGAAGATTCTGTTAATGTTGCCATCAATGAAATGAAGCTGCAAGCAGGAAGAGGAAAGCAGTAGAACATTTTACAGAAACTCAGAAGGCTTTTTTTTAACTGGTAATTCCATCCGCTGTAGGAGGAAATGTCCATAATGATGCAATGATTGCCAAACACTTCAATGAAGAGCCCCAAAAGAGACTCTGATCAGCTCCTGTAACCTGTACACCAAAGGTTTTCTGGGACTATGATATTCTTTTGCATTTTGCTTTGCAGTTCTAAACTAAATTTATTGTATCCCTGAAATATTATGAATTTAAATAACTGTGACATTAATCTTTGATATGAACTTATTTACCCATGTACAGGACTTGTGCTGACGTGTTATTTAAAAAGATTTAATAATATTATTAATAATCAAAACTATTCATAAAAAATGTTTGTCCTAATATTTATTGAGTCGTTATACAGTGTTATCCAAGTACATTTATGAATCTAAGTGCTTCATTTTGCAACAATCATTTATGAAAGAAGCAATAAATATTAAAGCCTAATTTCCTCAAAATCATATCATGTTTTCAAGCTCAGCATATGTCAATTATAAGATGTTTAGAATTATTCTTCTGAATAGTTTTATCAGATGCTGTGGCGAATTTGTTCTTGTGGGACCTCTGGTAAAGCACTCAATAGCACCTGAATCTCAACTCATCTGTATCAAGTGTACAGAAGGGCATTGCTAAGTGGCTGTGAAAGTTTTACTAGCAGGGCTTAATGATCACTAATTTATTCTGTTTTCTTCTCAGTTAGAAAAGACATGTCATGCTGAATATAAAATGCTATGGAAATACAGTATTGCATGGTTGTATTTGTTTGGATGATTCTGTTTTAAACAGTAATGGTACAGTTCTGCATTACTGTGATCTCAAGCAGCATATCACAGAAGAATTTGCTGTCAAAAGAAATAGCAGTTTTTCTGATGGTCCTGATTTTATTTTCCATTTTTTTTTAATGCTTCTGATTGAATCACTTCTGATGTGCCTTAAAAATTTGCCAAATCTATTAGAGTACCGTAGTAACATGAATACCATTGCAATAATTATTTTGTACGCTTCTTTCATGCTTAGGAAGTGTTTTTCTAAAACACTGTTTTTTAGCATCATAGGCATCTCAGGTCATTATTTGCCACCTGAAAACAAGACTTTTTCAGTTTCTGAAGTTTTCTGCCATCCCAGTGGACTCTATAGCCTTTACAGAGTCCATATGGATTCTGTCTGTTTCAAACAGAACTTCTTGCTGAGAATATCAAAATTGT
>JAOWBP010002559.1:35254599-35285290 GCA_028571105.1 Tragopan temminckii | reverse complement strand
AAAAAAAAAAAAAAAAAAAAAAAAAGAATTTTGCTTTCATTTTCTATGGACTTGATTTTTTTCTTATTTATTTTGTAAAGTTTTCTTTACCTTCCACGTGTGTATAATGTTATGCATTGTAGTGTTGTCACTGACTTTTTATACGTCTGTTAATTCAAAAGGTTTGGAAAGCAAAGCAGTCACGTCCATCTCTTCTCATCTCAACAGCAATAGAAGGTCAGGACAAACACATAACCAAATAATCTCTTCTGGAGAAGGCAGGACAAATAGAATCCAATTTCTGTCATTGTCTACAAAGACTATGGACGTAATGAAGTTGTGCTTAACTCAGGCCACAGTAACCATAAACTAAACCAAGTGTATGGTATATTCAACATTTGTAATTTATTTTTTTAGTTAGATCAGAGCACAGTTAGAAATATTTAAAGTGATGTTTTTTTTTTTTTCCGTTTAAACATTAGAAAACTGCAAGAAAGTCTCCAGCCTGCAGATTTTATAGTACTTAAAAATTATGACAAAAATATTTTTAAAAGTCATTTTAAAATATATTATAAAACAATAAATCATGCTCTCTTAAGTGGGGAGGGGATGGTTTGAAAGTAATGCCTCCTATTTTATTCTGTTGGCCCATAATGTCAAAAGTGGATATTGGTGGTATGGCAGTAGATGTTGAACCTTTCCACCAATATTCTGTTCCATGTTGTTGCTGAGTGGCAGTCTGACAGAATGGTGTCTGACATGGAAGTGTGGATGAAGTAAAAGGGTGTCACAGAATTCCTCTATGGAGAAAAAACTGCATCAATTCATATTCATGGATGCTTCCTGAAAGTTCACAGAGACCAAACAGTGGGTGTGAGCACAAGGAGGCAGTGGGTGGTGTGTTTCAGCAGTAGTGACAGTGACTGTGGGTTACCTACTCTGATACAGGTTTTTATGAGTGTGACACGCAGGTTCCTATTCATTGCTAATGAAAATGCATGACTGATGGTGGTGACCGTGTTGAAGAATAGTGTTTTATAGCTGAGAATTTGCTCTATGAAATAGTGTCATTGTGATCTTTGTTGTAGTTTCCATGAAAATAAACAGGAGGCATTACTTTTGGAGCAAGCTATGTATATCATTTTGGAAGGAGTCTGCTGCTGATGGATAAAAATGTGTGCTCTACTCACTTTACTGAAGCTGAAATGTTTTTTTTTTTTTTTGAAGTAAATCGCTTGCTGGAAAATAATGGAACTTAAATGTCTCAGCTGAGATGCAATATGCTGAGAAATAACTCTCTTTTTCCTAAGGTATTTGTAAAAATCTGGATATTCATTGCTTTTACCATTTTATGTATTTGTACATTGTTCGTCACTTGTAACTCAGAAATCTGGTGTCTTTCCTTAAAGCAGCATCACTTCTGCTTTATACAGCTTGACAATGATGGATAAGCAGTCTAATCTCCCTTGCTATTATAATAAATTCTGAATTATTTTTTAAAAGTGCAGGTGAATAAATTCAGTAAGTTTAGTGCTCAGTATATTTGCCTTTGACTGTGTGATTGGGTTTACAGTAGAGCTCTTTTTCCTTCTTTAACATTTTCTAAATGGGCTGAGGAAACAGAAGAAAAGAAATCAAACCACACACACGCACACACGCACACAGAGAGCCAGGAAATTGTTTCTTAAATTTATCCTCTTGGCATGGCAATTCAGATAGCATGTAATATTTGTCTCTCTTCCACCTTTGATAGAGGTTCATATTACAAAGTGAATTTTGTTTCCTTTCTACTGAAGGCTAAAGTTCCTTTAATGACATTATATGAAACTGTCCCTTTGTGGTTTAGGCAACAATATTTTTTCCATATTGGCCTGAAATAATATTCCTTTGACCAGTTTTATTTTTTAAAGTAGAAAACCAGATTATTTTTGTATAAAGCATACTGTATATGTCATATCTTAAAAATTGCTGTCCTTTCTGGTTATCAGAATGGATTTTAACCCTTCAGTGACTCATTCCTTCATTCTTTCTTAAAACAGCAGTTTTCAATAATGAAAAAAATGTCCTACCCCACCTAAATTGGTGTTTTATTTCTTTGTTCTGTTTAGTATTTGGTAAATCAGGCAACTTTGTATGTATATATTAAATAATGGCTATAATCAGCTAAGACCAGGTATCTGTGTTTATAAAGCTGTTCTGGAATACAGGGCTTCAGTATAGGGCTTTCAGAAATGCACTGGGCCTTTATTTTGGCATCAAATAATTTTCACTTAACCTTCACATTTTGTAATGTCCTTCAGTTTTTTTTAATAATTTACAGAAAACATAAGAGTATTTATCTTAATTACTTTTGAGAAGGTAATTACTAAATATTCAAGAGAGTAGATTTGTATTATATACACTTCAAATTAAAAATAGATCTCTGTGTAACAAGGAGTATCCATCCCTTTGTGGAGTAGAGTAGAGCAGAACTGAATCACGAAGCAAAACAAAGCAATTTTCTTATTTTTCTCAAAATTTTCATGAAAGCCATGTTTTGGTGATGGTGGAAGTATTTCTTGAATATTCAGAGCTCAGTCACATTATTAGTCTTTCTTTTCAGCTGTCTCACTGACAGCTGAAGATGAAATTCCATAGAACAATGAAAATACTATTCTTATGTGAGCTAAGAAGTCTACTTATCAGTTCATCTCTGGCTTGGAGGCATAGTGGCTATGCCAAGGAGCACTGAATATATTTTTCATGAATGAAAGTGCCAATACTACCATTAGAGTAAAGAACAAGCTATTATTGTAACACTGATACCATTTGTTTGTTACAGTCAAATATTACCATGGTTCTCTAAATCTCCTCACATTGAAACTGCATTCCTAGTGTATCCATGCCTCTTTAAGGCCTGTATTCACCTCCTAGTACTGAAGTCAGTGAGAACTGCAGGCCAGTTATCTGGAAATGCAGGAGAATGCAACACAGATTCCTGAGGTGTTTGTTTTTTATTTTTTTTTAATCTAACTGTAAAACTTAGAAATAGATGTAGAAAAAAACTAGAACAGCTTCAGAACAGCTTATTTTTGGTGTTTTAATTTCAAAACGTTAATATTTCCATCTAAATCAAAGCAATCCCTAAATAAAAGCCCATCTTGGATTTTATTTATTTATTTATTACATATAAAAATATTTTTTACTCTAGCAGAAGTCATTGCAGCTCTTTACTGGAAGCATAACTGGTTTGTTAGGAGTTGCTTTTCTGTGTAAAGAACTAAGTGAGATTTTAAATTTGAAATGCATACTAGCGCTGTATACAGAGGTACAGCAGAGAACAGAATGTCATAACTTCGATCTTTCAAAAATCTGTAATCTAATGTCTCTGGGAATGCTGACAACAAAAATGAAAGAGGTTACTGTGGTTGAACTACAGCAACATTCAGCATTTATCATTCGTACTAACAACAATAGCAACCATGTTTCCAAAGCTAAAGTTGCAAATCTGCCCTTTATCAGCCTGTAAGAAGGAGATACCTGTTTTCTTGCCTTACTACTATAAGAATTTTTGATCTCATATGATGTGAGAAAATATGCGATGATGATTTTTTTTAGTACCAAGGAAGCACCTTCTTGTTACTATTTAGAGCTAATTATTTTTGGAAATCAATTATTAATGTATTTTCATTAAGGTACTATATTTAAATACTGGAGCTGCATAAATAAACCTGTTTTAGGTTTAGTTCTGCCATCTTTATTTAGGCAAATGGCTGTTCAGTATGTGTTTTTCTTCAGTAGGCGCAGTGATTCTTCTTTTGTCGTCTGTTGTTTTCATCTGTCTTCAGATCAGAATTGTGTTTATCTTAGACTGCTTTTCTCATCTGTTATTTACATTGCACTAGGGTGTCAAAAAAATGTTTCTACACTTACTCCACATTAATAATTTTGGTAGTTGATATGCCCAGTGAATGGCAGTAATCATGAAGGCAGTTGTTGCCACTAACATAATCTCTTTTAATGTGAATTCTGCCACTCTTACTTGTTTATCAGAATAAAGCCTACTTGCTAAGCTACCCTCAGATCACATGGTGCCTAATTGTAATGATTATTTCTTCTGCAAAAGCAAATTTATCTAAATTTGTTGGGATGTTTTAATTGCTATTACTCAATCTACTATGAGTCTGTAGTGGAAAGTAATAAAGGCTAAGTACTGTTACAGTAAGGCTGAAATTAATTTCAGGCAGAAGAAAAGGCTACAAACTGATTTAGGAGATCTGCTGAAGCATGCAGTGGAACAAAAAAAAATCAAGTGTTACAAATATATTTCTTCAAATTACCCTCCGTAGAAACAGTTGCTGATATCTAAAATATTTCTGAGAATACTGAAATTTGCTAAAGATGGTCACATGGTATCATTCTGATAACATGGATTTCTGTGTCACTCACCTTGTTAAATAAGCACTGAACTGGGAAGTCAGCCCAAATTACGTCCTGGCAATAGGCTTTTCACAGAAACCACCAGTAACCCACTTTTGGACTTACTGTGGAAAATGATCAGCATCAGCTGTGCTTTACTGCTGGCCAAGAGAACAGTTTGCATCTTTGGCATAAGCTATTTCATCTATGCAGCTCAATATGAACACCATTTCTAAAGAGGCCTTCAGTGCTAGGTCTAGCACAGATAACACAATCTCATCCAAACAGCTGTGACTATGGAGTTTGCAGATTTTTTGACTCTCAGAGTATCAGTAAATCCATCAGAAAACATGGAGTTGTTTGTTTTGTCTTCACCAGAGAGGTACGTTAGAAAATCTCTGTGAAAACAGAACAATCAAGTATCCAAGTCAAGAAACTCTTCATTTTTCCAGAATGAGAGCCATTTCTGAAACTTCATGAGAGTGGCTGCCTTATATAAACTGTCTTTGAAGCCCCTGAAAAAAATGAAGCCCCTATCTCATTCCAAGTCATCTCTTATTGTGAGAGACTTGCTTAGTTTTTTCCTGTACTTTGGAAATTCTCTTATGTGCAGTATAGACTGAATATCAGACTTGAAAAAATTTCATACGTAGTGCTGGCTGGTGTGATGCATTTTAACAAATGCATCAGATGTTCAAATTTCAACCTTGCTATTACCTTAGTGGAAGAAAGTAACATATAGGCATTTCACCTGTACGTAATAGAAGGGCATCCATTCTGTTTAATGGTGTTTTTGAAGGTGAATCTCTTCTGAAGCTGAAATTTCTGTATGTGCTTACTAGCAAATGCTGGGTGGTTTTTGTTTTGTTTTCCCCTGGGAGTGTGAGAAAAAATCGTCACTGGAGTTCTGTTTTATCATTTCATGCCGCCAGTCCTGCTTAATTCAGGGATAACTAAAAGACCAGCTAATCCCAATACCTCATTAAAAGCACTGCTAACTAAGTTAAGTACTGCATGACTCATTTTCATCCAGATATTTTATTTTTATTTAATTCAAATAAAATACAGTGCCTTTCCCATTTAGCATTCTAAAACTGAAACAAAGTGGATCTTGTGATGTAACATTTTGATTGGGAAATTCTCAAACTCAGGTTGCCTTGGCATCTAATACACGTGTCAGTGGACATATTGCATCATATTTCCCAGTCCACAGTTGCTGCTGCAGTTCACTGTAAAATGACTTTACAAAAATCTCAGGCTTCCAATGAATTGAATGTGTGCAAGATGCTCTGTACTGGTTTAAAGTTAGAAAGGTCAGTTTGATACCTCTAAACCTCCTACCTGCAAATGAAATGGAGACTGGTATACTGGAATGAAATTCCTCAGCATGTGATTATTTCCAGACATTAAATCTTGAAAGACCTTTTCCAGCAGTTCAGCAAGAAGTCCATCCCCTGATTTAATGTAAAAGGCTCACTGACTACGTTCCCGTATAAATTCAACTTTCAGCAGAGGAAAGGAACAACTATGCGAAAAAAATGTGTATCTGTCTTTTCTTAATTTTCCTGCCTCATAGGTTTTATTTTGTGTGTCTGTATAAACATATTGTTATTTTTCATTCCTCTAAAATGTACCAGAGAGGCAACTTGCTGAATCTGATATTGCTGAAGTAACCAGAGATATTACGGGTTCCTCCAAATTTGATTACCAAGTGGTAAAGGTGTGCTCAGACTTTTAATGGTGTACAGACATTATGTGAATTGTCACATTCACATAATTATGTACATATCTTACAGTCATAGACATGCATAAACATGTACGATCATACACTATAAAACTTTACTGATCTAACAGAAAATTAACCCTTTGTGCTTTGAAATCCAGATGACTGAAGCTAGCAGAGGCATCTCTAATATCAGTGAAGGAATAATTTCTCACTGCATTTTGTAGATCTTCAAGTCTACTATATGTGTTGATCTAGTGAGCAGACAAATACATACTAACAAATACATATTTTATTAAAATATTTCCTTAGCAGACTAAATGTTTGCAATACTTCAGCTCTATCTCATTTTTTTTCTAAACTAGAATTTTCCTCAAAAATTCTCAGAATTAGGATTTGAGGTTTATTTGGCCTCATGTATATATATACTGTAATCTTCAGGCTTGGACTGGTTCAGTAGGTCCTGACAAACTTATACATGGTGTTCTTTCTGTTCCTGTGTGAGCATTTGTCCCATCTGGAACAAATTTTGCATTATTCCAATGTTGCCACCATCGTTTCCCACACATTGAAGATGATATTCACCTCCATACACTGTTCCCTGGTTGTAATTCAACACTTCTCACAGAATGAGCTGATTGAGACATTCTTCATTTCATGGTGTTACAGCTATGCATGGCTATCCAGAATGTGTTTTGTCTTTCATATCGCTATGTCCACAGCTGAAACACACCACCCATCACCTCACTGTGCTTACAACCACTGTTTGGCCACCATAAATATTCAGCAAGCAATGTGACACAGATTTTCTTCATGTGCACTTCCACGTCAGACACCGTTTTGGCAAACTGTCCCTATAGGAGTCATTACTTTTGGAGTAGCTTGCATATAATGAAAAGTATTGAGCTTAAAATAGCTTTTGTAGAAAATTATGAAATTTGTGATATTCAGAGTTATTTCACCTCTTTGGCCCACTCTAATGTTGGCCACTATGGTGTTTTCAAATAATCACCAGCTGTATTTCACACTCACTACTAAATGTTTTGTTTCATGTTAGTTTTTCAACAAAATCAAGTACTTAATAAAGTACCAGAAGTGAGAATTTTCATATATGTAGGCAGAAGCTCATTGTATCTTTCATTTCAATAATGTAATTTATTTTATTCTTTAAAAAAATATATCGAGGCTTACAGCTTTGATGACTTGTCAGTTATTCTCTAACTTCTGCAGCAAGTCCTTTAGCTTTTTTATTGTATGACAGTTTCATTCCAAGATAACTTACCAAGATGTTTTTATTCTTTTTTTTTTTTTTTTCATTAGCAGCCATCTTTCATTATGAAAAAACACATTGTTTTGAGAACTACATAATGAATTATGCTTAGCCGTAGCTTTTGTAAATTGCATGGATACACATACAACTACGCCTACAGTTTGCATTTTCAGAACACCTCTCACACAGCTAGGAACAAAGTTTTATGGTGTATAGAAATTTCTTACCGTGATATTCTAGACTATGGAACCTTGTCAATCTGTGAAGTTTGTGTTGCTGTAACATGCATGAGGTTTGATTCACGTCACACCAGCATACTGATCTTATTGTGTGTGGCTGTACTGAGGTCAGCTTGCCTATGTCTAATTTACACCAATGTGAAGTAAGAATCAACTCTCACTTTGAATACCAGTCAGAATACTAAATGCTGAGGTCATCTAGATTACAAAGTATATGAAAGCATTGTATTGTGCTTTGAGTACATTGCTACAAACTGATGCCTTGACATTGAGTCTGAAGGTATGTTTATGTATAAGTTTGGTTAAGGCTCTGCCTGGATAGTTCATATGTCAATTCAGTGTCAACATTTGTACTTACTTTCTCCAATCAGAATACAAAATGTTAAGTACAAATGAAGTACTAAAAATATCAATCATTACTTTTTTGCAGACTTGGGATGTATTCCAAGCTACTCATGAAAGTGAGATCTCAAGTTTATCATATCTCAGGAGATAGTCTCTTTGCAGGTTCAAAGTTGCTAGTGTTACTCATAGTTAAGTGTAACACAAAATGTACATTTTGTAAACTAAATAAATTATTTTTCTAAGCAGCGCATAGCATTTGTATTCATTTGTGAGACAATGCCATTTTTTTTGTAAAGTCCTGTTTGATGTAATAGATCTTTTTTGTTTTGTGTGAAGGCTATGTGATTGATGTGATTTTTTTTTTTTTTGTCCAATTCTGCTTTTTAGTCTGTTTCTGAGAACAATAATGCTCTTGGATTTTTTATTTCTTTTCCTTCCTCTACTATAAAACTTGCTTAAAAACTAAAATAGCATTTTTGAGGTGAAGATTAATAGTTTTCTTCAAAAGTGTGTGTTTAAAGCACATATTTAATTAAAAGATTTATTTACTTTTATTGATAAAAAATTCTAGCAAGGTACTACAGCCTTACAATAGGCATGGATATTTATGTTTGCCATTAATCATTGAATGGTTTCAGAGGTGTCCTTGAATGAATGGGACAAGCCCTCTAGTGAGTATGAATGAGGGTTTGAGTATAAATTTGGGTTTGTGCAGGATACATGCTTCCATCTAAACAAACCTACATCTATATTCAATAGAGTACGTGGGACCCATGTCATAATTCATTTTGCCCCAAAGTACATACCTAAGGTTTGATCAAATGAATTGTTGCCAACTGCACTAACTCTATTGACTGGATCTCCATTTGGAGATAAAAGAGGAAACCAGGTGACTACCTCCCATTCATAGGCCTATATTACAGGCACTTGAGTCAGGTGAGATTCACCACGTCCACCTGCAGGAGTGTCTCAATTCCAGGGTAAAACACTTATTGTCTTCAATAATTTTTATAAGCACTGCTCAGGAACAACTAGTACACTGGTGGGCTACCAAAGTTATTCCCATCCTAAATCCACAATGTAACACTATACCAGATACTAGGAGGAAAATTAACTTTACTCCAGCAGAAATAGAACAATTTTTGAATACATAGTAAACAAAAAATATGGAGTTCGTTGTCATTGAATTATTCTATATGAAGAAAACTTCTCATGACAAGGTGGCCAAAGTACAGTTACTTAATATCCCAAGAAATCAGTCATTGAAAGCCTGTAATTATTTTACTAATTCCATTCTCAATTGTGTATTCCCTTGCCTGCTGAACTTACAAGCTTTTGCATGTCTTTTACATGGTTGTGATCTGTGGGGTTCATGACAAACATCTTGCTTGCTTCACAGACCACTTTTTATCCATTGTCAGTATGTCAGTTCTAATTGTATCTGTAGAAATAAGGTAACATTGAAAACAAAGTTATTAGTTCACGGTGTCCTTTAGTGATGTTCACTGAAATCATGAATTTACAAGTTTCCATTCATATGAACTGTACAACAGTAGGAGTAGTCACAGAAACAGCATAGCAGACACATTATGCTGTGAAAGTTTTGGAATATGTTTGAGCAGATAGATGCTATTTTACCAGAATATATTTTAAAAACATTCTTGCATTAAAAACATGTTTCAAAAGAACATTTAGCAACTGACATTAACTAACGGTATCTTTTAATTGAATACAAAAGAGTGACTTCTGGCTGCTGCTATTCACTGCTAATCCCATTTTATGGGGCTCTAGGAGTGGGTTGTGCCTAGATGTTGAGTTGGAAAGACTCTCAGCTGAGATTATTAAAAAAATAATTATAATAAATCCCTTTTCTTTACAGGTTTCTCTAGAGGTTTCACCAGTTTCTAAGATTTAACCTGTAAGTTCTGGATGAATTCTGGTTTAATTTGCTGCATATGTTCTGTCTACCCTCTGGCATTTTTCTGGGATAAGGAATTCTTTGTTCTTATCTATGTCACGTTTTTTTGTGCTATTGTTTTGTGTGGGAGAAAAAATAGCTTAAAGGTGATCAGGGCAGGAAAATACAACAGAAAATCTGAGTGATGTGAACTTAAAGCTGTCCTATGCCCTACATACCTGACAGAAGTACATAATTTTTAATATAATTTTTTACGTCTCACAGAACTGATTTCTGAAACACAGGAACATTAATTTGGTTATAAAACAGTAATGTTGACATCTATTATAACATGTATATTCTATAATAAAATCCATAATTTTATCTGTTGGCCTACATTTTAATCACATTACTTATATATAAATTATATGGTCTTACAGAAGTAGTAATGTGGAGAAGATGAGGGTACTGCATTTCAACTGTAAGGCATAGAGCTGTAGGAAACCCAATTTTATTAATTCCAGAACTGCCTGGATTGTTTTAGAATATTTTCTCTGATATTAGATTGTAGTTGATAATGAACATGTGAGCATGAACCTGTTTTTAAGTGGTTGTAAAGAAGAGGGGAAAAAAACTCTACTCAAATAATTATTTTCAAAATCTTCCCAGTGCTTCTGAAAGTCAGATTTCAAGTGCAAAGCTGTTTTGTTTTTGTTTTATGTAATGTGTGTTGTCTGGTATTTTTACTTTGCAATAGAGCAAGACGCACCTTCAGTTCTCAGATACTTGATTTTTCCAGGTATTTTTAAAGAGATAAAAATTAAAAGATGTTATTGTTACACGTTCCCTTCACATATGTTGTAACTTCTTAAATGTTTTATGCTTCCCATATATTATATTATAATATATTATATGTTATACATTAACATATATATTTCTTAGTGGTACATAATTTCAGTGGATGTTTCACACACGTTCAAATCAGCTGGAGCATTCCCTATTTCCATCTGCAGCTTCTACCATTCATGTTAAAAGCAAAGCGGTTACATTACATTTTAAAATACTGTTTAAGATCAGTACTTAGTTGAATCCACAGGTACTTCAGAGAGCATGATGAAATTTTACTGGTGCCTTATAAGAAGAAATGGTTACAAAATGAATAATAAATAATTTAAGAGGCCACAATGGAAAGGAAAAAAAAAAAAAGAAAAAGAAATAAAAAACTAGGAGCCCATAATAATGTAAACATAATGGGAGCATCCCATTATGTTTACATTATTAAATCACCTAGTTAGGAGCTGGACTCACATTGTTTTAAAACCACAAAAAGAAAAAAGCTTACAATAGCTGTCTTTAAAAAGCTTTCAAAATAGAAATGTATTTCCAAATTTTGTTAAAGCTCACCTTTCTTAAAGAATAGAATTCTCCCAGTTGTCAATAGGTGTGGAAGAAACGTTGTCAGAACTACTGGCAATTTTTTTATTTTTGCATTAATTGGGGCAGCCTTGTGTAACTGCTCTGTAGTACTGTGGAGTGGCCTCATGTATTGTCCTGAAGTAATGAGATGTCTCTTCTTTGCCTCTGAAGTGATGACTTCCAAAAAGGCGATGATACGTGTTAGCACTACAGCTAGCACAGACTGCTGCAACCAATATCAGCAATACACATAGTAAAGCCAGTCTTAGTTTTTTGTAAGATATGGTTCAAAAAGATCTCCCCACTTCTACTCAGTGTTATTCCTCTTGGTCTAATGTAAACTCTGTTTTGTGGTAGAAATTGTTGAATAACTCAACCATTCCACTAAAAACAGATGTAACAAAACTTGCCAGCATTAATCAAGTTAGGAGAATAGTTTTTCAGATTTTATATCTAGGCTTTTAATCATCTTTTCAGAGTTCCTGAGTGTTACTCATTTGCGTTTCTTGATCTTACCTCCAGGCACATGCAATTTTCCATTACCGAAATCTTTTTGTCTTGTAATTCTTGTGCAATGGGTTATATTTGCTTAATT
Organism: Tragopan temminckii; assembly: GCA_028571105.1. Taxonomy (NCBI): domain Eukaryota; kingdom Metazoa; phylum Chordata; class Aves; order Galliformes; family Phasianidae; genus Tragopan; species Tragopan temminckii. The sequence continues at coordinate 35,273,428 of JAOWBP010002559.1, read as the reverse complement.
TGTTTGAGGTTATATGTCATGCTTCTTTAAAAAGAAACTGATGAGGTCAGGAACCTTTGAGAAAGGCAGGAATGCTTCTCCCTAAGGAGTAACTGAATGTGCGTAGGGAGTGCTTTCAGAATGTGGGGTGGGGCTTTCAGAGAGGGAGAGCTCAGCAAGAGGAGAAGCTGAGACATTGTGTAGAGAAGTAGGGAACAGGCTAATCTGAAGTTTTGGGGACTTAGAGGGAACTGTTTGGCATTTGCTGCAACTCAGAAATCCACCACGTTGCTGGTAGTATTAGACCAACTCTGGAAGAAAGAACTCATTTTGAAGGCAGGAGTAAATTTGTGTATAATATTAATCTTCCCCTGCTTTACTAAAAGATTTTAAGATTTTTTTTTTTTTTTTTTTTCTCCAAGAGAGAATTCATCTAACCTATGCTTTGTCAAATCTTTTTTCCTGCTTAAAACCTTTGAGGGGGAATTAGCTCTAACTTGAGGGTTCACAGGTTAAGACCCCATCATGCGGTCTCTTCAAGATATTTTTCAAATTTCTGTCTCCTGTAGAGCAGTTGAAATCCTAGTCCTATACTGCTTATTACCCTTTACCTCAGCATCTCAGTACACAATTCTCCTGCTCAGCAGCATTATCTACTTGCACCTATCCCAGCACACTCATTTGCTTTTTCATGTTTCTTATCTGTCAGCCATTCTAATTTGTTCCCTAATTCTTTTCCCTGCCCCCTGTTATCAGCTGCAGCTTCTGCCCTTGGAGAAGCCAAGTACTCTTCTTTTATGAGCAGTCAATCAAATAATCACAAGTCAATTAGAGATTTCTTTTTTTCTTTCACATCATTACTTAATGTTCACATACTCTCATTGGCAGGGAAATTACTTGTTAATCCAGGTAAATTTGCATATCTCTGCTCTTTTTGAATATTTTCTGGTTAGACTTATGAAGATTTCTTGTCCAGTTCCAGCTATCCTGTATTTTTGATCACTGCCTGTTCATACCTTCCTGCTATGGCTGTAGTTGGCACTGGTTGGCAGTAACCTCTGATCAATCCAAATTTCATCATACATTTATTGGCAAGTACTGACCTCAGAGAAAACTACTCAAGGATCAAACAGAGTTATAAAGAAAAAGAAATTTACCGCAAAGCAAGGCAATACACTTTCAGGAAAGTAAACAGCGAGAGAAGTGGCATAGTTCTATGCAAAGACTTCATCTATTCTAGAATCCTGTCTCAGAAGATGAAGGAACAGTACTGAGAACTGTGCAGATTTCTCATCATGTTTTTTTCCTAGCACCCAGCAGTTTTTGTTTCACGGATATCCTGCACCTGTGGTAACAGCTTTGTATTTAATAATGTTCTCAGGGTTTCTTCTTTCTTCCATGAAATTGTGCAGACATATTTTGAGTTTATACCAATATATCCATAAGAATTCTACTACATGACCATGCTGTATGCATACAGTTACCATTCTAAATGTGCCTCCTTCAAGTTAATGATTCCAGTGATCTAATTCTTAATGGAATAAAAGATAATTTGTATTCAAATGACCCTTCTTTCATCCTAAAATGTGTTAATTCAAAATTAATGTAGGAAGTACACTATGTAAATTGTATGTTTCCCGGTCAACCTCTATTGTGGCTGTTCAGTGTTAGAAATGCACCAGCAGCAAGGATCCCATCTGGATGAGGATTTTTTAACAAGTATATTTTTCTTAGAAGAAGTAGTAGTTAGGTGATTTTTGTGTTTTTTTCCACTTAGGCTGCTCTGGTGAAAGATAAGTTCAGAAAATAAAACAGATGAGACTGGCTGATTTAGAAGCTGAAAGGGAATGAATGGACAGCTGAATCCTAGCAAAACCATTTTCTTCAAAGTGAATTTTCTGAATGAAGGTGGGAAGAAAAGACCCAGTCTAGTCAGGTGTGTAACTGTGTCCTTTCATGCATCAGTAGAAGACTGCTGATTTCTGTTCAGCTGTTTTACACTGAGATTCAAAGCCCATGTAATTTTTGTTGAATCTCAAAAGACTGCTGTAATGTAGAAGGAGTTTCCTTCTGTGAGATATTACTTTGCAGGTAAAACCTACAATACCTCTGCAGTTTTGTTCAAGCATACATAAAATGTAATCTGCAAAATACTGGCCACTGCTGCAGGCAACTGGGCTCTTAAATCAGCTCTGTCTGGAAGTGTTTTCCTTCTTGTCTGACCCTGAGAAGTCCAAATTTTTTAAAAGCTTGGTAATTCTGAGGGAAGTCCATTGTTTTAAGGGATACAGGAGTGTTTTTCCTTAACAACTGCTGTGACCACCAGAGTTTTGGCCTGCTGCTAGCAGTATCTATGCTACAGGCAGAAGAGAGGGTGTTGCAGGGAGGAGCTGTACTTCTCTAAAGCCAGTGCTGACAGCAGGATCCTATGTGGTGCCAGATGGACCGATGTGGGTGACTCAACAGCAGTTGCTCTTCCATCCATGTCAGTACCAAAACAATGTCCCAGCATGAGGCTGGAAGCTGTACAGGGGTTGAGATGTAAAAGCCTGTTTTTCAATGCTCCATTACTCTGTTTAGAATTTGCTTGCCTTCCCTATTGTGTCTTTGATGAAATTTTAATTATTATTTATTATACCTTTAATGCTGCATGCCAGTTACTGAGCATGCATGAAGATGGTTGATAAATAACAGAGTTAGTATTATGCAAAAGAAGAGTTTACTGAAAATTGACCTCTCTCAGAATAAGTAACTTCAGTGAGCAGGTACTTTTCTAAAATATTTTACTATTCACACTGTTTCTGCAGCTTTTTTTTTCCTACATGACAAAACTGTAATTAAATCTGCCCTCTTGTATCTCATGTGGTAGGTAGACAGTGATGTCCACTTTTGGCTTAATTTCCAGGGAAATTAAGTGCCTTGGCCAAAATAAAGCTACAAGCTTGTGGCTAAACCAGGAAAAATCCTGGTCCCAAGTCTCCTTGCTCTAGCTGGAAAATTCTGTAGTAATCTACTTACAGTGTTTATGGGTAAAGTTCTTTAGCTGCACTAAAAATGACATTAACTAATATAACAAGTTACCATTGTTAGTAGGCTAAGCAGAGAGAAAGTGTGCGGTGGCACACTTTCACCAGAAAATGTAAGATATCTTTCTACTGTTCAATTTTCATTTTTCTTTTTTAAGAAAAGAAAATGGCGAGATGCTTGCAGTACCTCCATAGATTTGCATTGCTAATTTTGAATCCATGTAATTGAGCAATGGTGGAGCACAGCCATGCCAAGCATAGAGGAAAATTAGATATGAGTTAGGGGAACAAAGGAGTAAATCAGCACAGGAAGATTCTGAAAGAAAATGTACAAATCGTGGCAGGAAAACAGTACTTCAAAAGGCACATGCCTGAGTTTTGTTATGGCTATCAGGAAACATGAGTTCTGCTCCTAATTTCATCTCTATTTAAAGAAAGAAAAGAAATCTGAATAATTTAATTTTAATTATGTAAAATAACATGCCAGGAAAGCTGAGCATGCCAGAGCCTACCCTGTATCTAATATTTAACAGAACTTGCCTGCTGCCCTGGCTGCGAACTTCTATACATGCCTGTCATGTGAGTTGCCATTCCTCAAGGCTTTGGGATTATTTTCTTTTTGTGCCATAACATTCTGTTCTTGTTGCTTTAAATCTGATTAATGATAATGAATTGGAAGTTGAGTTGAGGTACCAACATAAAATTAATAGTTGTACAGCTTTCTCAGATCCTAGTGCCTTACTCTTCCTGTTATCTTTAAGGAAAGGAGAGGAATAGTGGGTTGAGTTTTAATCTAACTTTGTTTCATTAAGCCCTAGATCAGATACAAATAGGAGTAACAGAAATAGAGTGAAGTGTTCAGATAGTGTCAGAGTAGGTACATTGCCTGCAAAGAAATGCAAAATTGTTTCTGTATTTTGTTTGCCTTTCAGCTAGGAAAGCATTCTTTCCCCCTTTAACAACAACATAAAATATCAAAGGTCTCCCCAAGTAAGAGCAAATACCTTCCTTATCCTCCTTGGTGCTGCCTGGCATGAGTGTAGTTGGGTGTCTCGCTACTCTGGAGGGAGTTCAGAGCACAGCACAGCCTGGGAACAGGAAGTGGGCCTGGGGATGCAGAGCGCTCCTGCTGCTATGCCAAATTGTCACAGAGCACTACTGTGTTCTCCGTGCCCCCAGCTTAAAGGGAAAGTTTTGTTCCATCTCTTCTGGCAACTTCACAATTCCCCTTCTGAAACTGAAGTCTGATTGAGTCAAAGGAGATATGCTGTGCTAGGAAAACTGGACAAAAGTCCCAAAACAAGAGTGAAGCTAAAGGGCTATCACACGCTTTTATGTTGCCCATCGCATAGGAACAGCAGATAAAATAATTGGAAAAAAAATCTGCACTGGAAGCACTGAAAGTGTGCAATTGTGATAGATTTCTTGGAAGATCTCACGAACGGAGATCTGTTTGTGCCCAAATACACCCTACAACATTTACAAGGACGAGAAAGTACAGTTTCTTTCTCCTCTGGAAATCAAACATAGTTTTATTTTCTAACCTTTTCCACTCCTGACATTCAGTGCTGATAAAAGCTAAAGACAGCAGAGAGTGTAAAGTTCATTGTGGTGCTAACTGATAAACTGGCTCTGTATGTTACTGGTCCTGAATCTGTTTTGAATTTTCAGTAAATGGCACTGAATTTTAAAATGTGTGGAAGGTTACTGACAGCACACGTATTAATATGTTCCAAATTTTGAGTTTGTCATACAGATATAATACATCTACTGAATGAAAATTATATGAACTGAACAAACCCAAGTAAAGCCAGGGGCTTATGGAGGATGCTATCTCAACTTCAGATGTTTCAAACTTTGTGTGTTCATTTCCTTTAATACAAGTCTCCAAATGTCTGTAGTTTAAGGAGGGAAGAAAGGAGAGCATTTGTGCTTAACTAACACTGTGTACTGTTTATGCTATTAGTGATGGTGGCCCAGGCACTTTTATCAATCTTTATATCAGTCTTTGATGCTTGGATATCTACCATTGGATTGGCTGTTAGTTACAAAAGACTGTTGCTTCAGTTATTGCTTGAAACACTGGAAAAAAGCCTGAGATCCTGAACATTTTAAGTAGCTGGTTTATTTGTCTTTCCAAAGCAATTTATCTAAATAGGCCAACACAATCAAATAACACAGGATTCTAAATATTGCCTGGTCTGATATCCTTATTAGAACTCTTAAAAAATAATGCTATTATTTTTCAGCTCCCAAAATGTCACAGATGTTTCTTAAAAATTGGCCAGTGAACATCAGCAGCAGCCACACAAAGCTATTTGTTTTTCAAAGCTGAACAGACTTTCCATTGGCACATATCCTGTCAAAAAAACCACAAGGAGAAATACAATTTACGCTGGTTTGAAAACACAAGAGCAGAAGATCACTGATAGTTCTAGTTATGATATTTATTCTTCACTAAGAGTTTCTTATCCACCTTTGTCTTTAAAATACTGTGTTATAAAAACATTTTTCTTCAAATGAATTGTAACCTAATTGGGTTACACAATGTTGTGAGTAATCTAAAATACCATGATGATTACATTGCCTTTTCCACAGTGCTTCCAGCTGAACTTTGTTTCCACGGAGAATGTAGAAGTGGAGCAGTTGCTGTAACTTTGGCTTTTTCTATTTTCACACAGAGATTGCCAGATGTGCTTCAGAGTAGGATATCATTTGTGAATGAATGAGAAGAAATATTCCATGTTACTAGGGGTGATTAAAGTTAAACTAAAAAATTTTAAGCACCTTAACAGTATTACAGATGCACAGCCAGCTGCATTGCACTAATTTTTAAAAATACAAATCTTGGAATTTCAGGGTACTTTACAGAGTTGCAAATAGTTCTTTGAATATTTAATTTCAGTTATGCATGTTTGAGGGTCTAGATACTAAGCTTGAAATAGGAGGGACATTTTCTTTTAAAACAGTTGTATCTTGGCATGAACTTGTATCAAAAATCTGTTGGTCAAGGTAGGGTCAGTTTAATTCTCTAGAGCTTAAAACTTGTTAAATACTAGAACAGTTAGCAGGTTGTGGGTTTTTTTGTTGTTGTTTGGATTAGTTTTTTTTTTTTTTTTTTTTTTTTTCCCCCCCCATAAGAAAACAAGGCTTCATTTAGTGGAAACTAAATGAGAAATTTCATGCTAGCATACCAAACCCACACCAAAATCTTACCAGGGACAAGATCAGAACCAAGTAGGTTACTTCCCAAATAGGCCAACACAAAGCTTGTCTGAGTTTCCTTTTTGGATAGGCTTACCTACAGCTATTGAGCAATTTAATTAATAAGAGTTGCACATGTTTTACTCAACTGAAATGGCACACATTAAAGAAAAATGAGGCTGGATCAAAACTTCAAGAACAATAAAAACACACCAGTTTACACAGTTGGAAAAGAAGAAAACAGAATTCTTCCAAGCATTAATGATTTTTTAAAAATCATTTTCTTTGGGAATACCAAATACCTTTGGAAGTTTGTCAGCTTACTCTAACCAACCAATGGATGCTTGCACAGGTACTGAGCAAACAACGTGCTGGAGAAATTTGTACATCACGTTCAGACACCAGTAAATACAGAGAGCTGCCAAGCTGAGCAAATGTTAGCTTTCCAGCTGAGTGAACAAAAAAAAACCTGATGTGCTTAATTCAAACTGATTAGGCTGTGCTTGAATTTGTACTTTTATGTAACTTCTTTATTAAGGCAGTTATGTCGGCCAATGTTTTTAACCCCTGCTAGTTTGTTACTTAAATGACTGAAGATAATTGATATCTGTAAGGAAGGAAGAGTCTAAAAAATCTAGATAAAAAGTGGAAGTGTCTGCAAAATTAGTTAGAAAAGACATCACTTACATAACTTATATTACCTCTCTGCAGTTAAAAAAAGAAAAAAGAAAAAAAAGCAGGAAAAAAAAAAAAGCAGGACATAGGACATAAAGGAATCAAAGTTCAGTTTCTGGAGGTTGTATATAGACCATGAGTGAAATTACATTCTGGTCAAGTACATTGCCGTGTTTCCATGAATGTCAGGAACAAAAATCAACTAGGATTCACCTTCTTTGTCTTGACTCTATCCCCTCATCTTGTGACTTTAAAGAGCCTTACAATTTCCAGTCTTGATTCTTGTAAGTCAATAGGAATAAATCACTGACAGTGCCCATGTATAGGATCTGTATACTGAGTTCCGTCTTTGATCACATAGGAAAAATTTTAGATGTCCCAGAGCAGTAACATGAAATTCAAGTAATATTTAATACTACTGCCTGGAAGATATCACCAGTTTACAAGACTCCTAGCTCTTTGCAAGTTTTGGCCATTCTAAAAATTTAAGACTGGAACCTTAAATCTTCTGTAATTCAGATATATCTGAGTTCGAGTTCTTACAAGTTAGTCAGTAATATTACTATACTCATTATTTTTATGTTTTTATATAAATAAAGCCCTGTAAAAACAAATTCACTGCTCTGAGAAGCTTATATCCATAATGTAGTGGATAACTATTTGGTGATATAGTGGAAATGCTAAGTCATGGCTTGAAGCAGTGATTGAGCACCTGGTGGAAAGGCGGGGCCAACCCAGTGGAGCTCAGCTACATACAATGCACTTGAGTGACCAGAAGGGATGGAGTCAGGATCCACCCCTTCCCAGACCTCATTTAAGGGTTGGCAGGGGAGGTAAAGGTGTTTTACTGGAGGTCCCTACCCATGTGAAGCCTTCTGAGGGTAAGTAGAATTTTTGCTTTGTTTCTGTGTCTACTGCTGCTGTGTTTGGGCTTATTCTTGCTTGCTGCAGTCTAGGACCTTATTGCCCTGCGAATATTCCTGCTTTCTTTTGCATTATAACACTATGGGTGATTGATTCAAAATACATAATTGAGTTTGTGGAACTGGTTATTGGTTTTTAGAGACCTTCACATGAAGCTAGTGGAACTTTAATGTTATACAGATCTTGAAGTATTCTGAATATTATTATCAATTATGTTTTACATTTGTACTGTAACACAAATAATCTGGAGTGCCATCCTGTGGCATGTACAGGACAACCAAGTAATCCAACCCAGTCAGAATGCCTTTATGAAAGGCAAGTCCTGCTTGACTAACCTGATCTCCTTTTATAATAAGATGACCCAACTAAAGGCTAAGGGGAATGCTGTAGATATTATTTTTCTTGTAGTTTAGCAAGGTGTTCAATACTGTTTCTGACAGCCTTCTCCTGGAGGAACTAATCACTCCTGTCTTAGACAGAGTATACTGTTTACTGGGTAAAAGACTGCCTGGATGTCTGTGCCCATAGTATCATTATGAATTGAGTTAAATTTGGTTTATGTCCTATCATAAGTAATGTTCCCCAGGGTTCAGAATTGGAGGCAGATTGAATGTAGGAAGGCTTTGTAGGTGGAACTAGTTAGACTGGATTAACAGCCCACATCCAATTGTATGGCATTCAATAAGGCTGAATGCTGTGTGCTGCACTTGGGTTGTAATGACCCTGTGCAGTGGTCATAGGCTTGAGGAAGAGTGGCTCAAAAGCTACCTGGCAGAAAAGGACCTGGAGGTGCTATTTGACAGCTGGCTGTATGCAAGATAGTGTGCCTAGGTGTCTGAGAATGCTAATGGAATCTTGGTTTGTATCAGAAATAGCGTGGTCAGTAGAACAATGGAAATGACTATACCTCTGTACTCAACACTGGTGAGATCATACCTTGAGGACTGTGGGTTTTTTTGGGCCCCTCACTACAAGGAAATTGAGATGCTTGAGTGTGTGCAAAGCAGAGGGAAAAAAAGCTGGTGAAGGGACTACAAAACAAGACACATGAGGGAAATGAAGCTGTTTAGTCTGAAGAGAGAAATTGTGATTCTCTACAACCATCTGAGAGAAGGTTGCAGTGAAAACAATAATAGAATCCTTAGATCTGGAAGGGATCCTTAATGGATGTTAAGTCTAACTCTCCTGCAATGAACAGGGACATGCACTGCTAATCAAGGTTGCTCATAGCCTGGTCTAGCCTGGCCTTGAATATCTCCAGGGACAAGGCTCCTGCAACATTTCTGGGAAACCTGTTCCTGTGCCTCACCACTCACTGTAAAAGACATTTCCCTTATCCAACTTAAATCTATCCTCTTTCAATTTGAAACCATTTCTTCTCATTCATTACCACAGGCTCTGCTAAAGAGCCTATCCCCCTCTTTCCTGTAGCTCCCCTTCAGATACTGAAAGGCCACTATCAGGTCGCCTTGGAGCCTTCTCTTCTCCAGGTTGAAGAGCCCCAGCTCTCTCAACCTGTCCACACAGGAGATGTGTTCCCTCACATGGATAATTTTTGTGGCCTTCCTCTGGGCGTTCTCCAACAGTTTATGTCTTGAGGACACCATATCTGGATGGAGTACTCGAGGTGAGACCTTGCCAGTGCAGAGTAGAAGGGCTGTGAGAGCACATTGTTGGCTCATGTCCAGCTTCTTATCCACCAGTACTGCCAGGGCAGTGTCCAATCCTTTCATCCTACAGCTTGCACTGATTAGTGGGACTTGCTTTGACACAGGTGCGAGATCTTGCACTTGGTTTTACTGAATCGTATGAGGTTCAACTGGGTGCACTGATTGTTCCTGTCTAGATCTCTGAATGGCATCCCATCCCTTGGATGTGTTGTCTGAATTGTGTAGCGTGGCATCATCTGCAAACTTGCTGAGGGTGCGCTCAACTCCACTATCGATCTTATTGATGAAGATAATAAAGAGTATCAGTCCCAGCTCTGACCCGTGTGGGATGCCATTTGTCATTGATCTCCATTGAGGCATTGACCACCGCTCTCTGGCTTAAATTCTGCAGCCAGTTCATCATTCAAAAGTCCACCCATCAAATCCATACCTTTCTAATCTGTAGAGAAGGATGTTGTGGGGGATCATGTCAAGGGCCTCACTGAAGTCCAGATAGATGACATCAGTGGCTCTTTCTTTGCCGCTGATGCGGTGACATCATTGCAGATGGCCACTACGTTGGACAAGAAATAGCTTCCAGAAGGACCTGCTCTGTAATCTTTCCTGGTGCAGAGGTGTGAAATGTCAGTAACATCCTTGGGGACAAATGATAGGACATGAAGAAACAATCTCAAGTTATGATATGGTAAGTTTAAATGGGATGTCAGGAAGAAGTGGTGGAGTCTCCATACCTGGAGATATTCAAGAGAAGTCACTGCAGGACATGGTTTAGTGATGGGCCTTGGTAGCTCAGTTTAATGGTTCGACTTTATGATACTGAAAGTCTTTTTCAGCATAAATGATTCTATAACTGTATAAACCACAGGCTTGTGGTTTTTTCCTGTTACTAGTCATTAGTTTTGAGGAGGAATGTGAAGATGGATAAAATATTTCTATATATAGTTTAAATCAGAAAGTAATCCAAAGTGAGAAGTAATGAGCAAGTTTGTTAGCCAGATTTAAAAAAAAAAATAAAATATATATATATAGATAGATAGATAGATATAAATAAAAAATGGAATACAATTCCTGCTAGGTCTTTGGTACAGAGGTGCCCTTACAGTTCCCTAAAGCATCTGGGGAATGAATATGATATTCAGAACCTGACAGTCAGTGAAAGTATCCTGACTGTGCTGTATTCTTGCAAACTGAGAATACCTAGTCTTAATGGTTGGAATTACACATAAATTTAAAAGTCTTTTAAGCATCTCAAAGTGAGCCCATCTAGATGAGTAGAAATTTGGGCAAGTATAGTTTTGCTCTAATACCAAAACCATTGTTCTGTTTCTCCTCAGAACATCTAAGTCTTTAGAGTGAAAATCTGTATTCTTTCCAGATCCACGCTCTTATATAAATCACCGTGCATCAGAAATTGTGTTAATGAGATATTAACTCATTCCTAGGCAGGTTTTTATTGGAGGATTCTGCTAGTCCTGTTCTTTCTGGAGAACAATCCAGTGCTCCCTTGATGTAGATGACTTTTAAGTGATGCTCCAAGTTTGGCTCCACAGGCAACAATTGAAGAGAGGAAAAGATACGTCTGCACCAAGCAGCCAAACACCATTTCAGACTGCTGACTTTTGAACAAGTGAGTAAAGGGATATGTATCGTCCCTAGAATTTGATCTGTAACGGGCAAGATGCCCAGTGTTAGTTCAGCTTTGCTTCACCCTTTGTTAGAATTTGAGAAGCAAAATTAACAGACATACTTTAGAAATATAATTATTTAAGCGGATTTTTACTTTTTAGGAAAGTTTTGTGAGTATTGCAGAGAATTCAGAAGGCTTACCACTTCCTCCTACAAGTAAAATACATTGCATCTACAAACACTTGTGAATAGGAGAAAAGAGTAAGTAAACTGAGGACTTGAAATGGATGGGGTTTTGCCTAAGAGGTAGAGAACTTGCCCAATTGACATTATTTTGTAACTAGCAGGAGCCAAGATGTCCTGCCTCTTTGAGAAGGTATATTTGATATATTTTTAAGTCATTTAGTATCTCCTTTGAGAGGGAGGAGCATGGAGAATTTCCTTGACCTTGCTCATATTGTACTGCCTCAAACTGTGTTATGTAACTGTAGGTAATTCTGAATATTGAAAGAATATTCAGAATGTTGATTTTAATAGCAGTTTCATTCATTATCTCATACCTGTGTGGAGACATGAGCTGACGGGCTTTCCCAGTCTGAAAAGCCACTGAGTGCTATAAATATTATTAATAGTACTGTTTCACTTTTGTTTACTTTATTTTTTTGTGCCACTAAATAGGGTGGTGATCAGGAAAAAGAATATTTATATTGAAATCATATGATTCACAAGGAAAAGCATTTTTGCGTTGTAACTAGTCTTCTGTCTGCAGTCTGAAGTGACAATATCTCTGTATTCACCTGACAGTTTTGTGGATCAGTTGTTGCTGCTGAGGAAGCAGCTGACGTTTTTACTTCTTTCAAAGAAATGAACTGTCATTTACAATTCATAAGTTATGCCAATTAGTACTTAAGGAAAACTTAAAATCTTTACTTTGTATCTGTAGGCACAGAAATGAAAGACTTCCAGTACTACTTCCATCTTGAACAATTCTTTCCATTCGAAATGAGTTGCAAATCTATTCTGACGTCACTGCTGATATCTAACATCAAGTATGATTTAGCTCATGAAATTTGTAAATACTTTCTCAAGTATGAGGTTAATGAAAATTGAAATGAGGATATGTGACTGTATACATATATATTTAGAAGATCAATCAGTCAACTTTTCTTGCTAGAGAAAGAGAGACCTTGATGAAGTTGTCTTTTAGAGATTTTGAAATGGAATTTAGGAAGGCTGTTCTGCAGCTTGTGGTTGAGAAAAGAGATGAAAACACTAAATTTTTTTGTGAGGACTTATGTTTCCCTGTCTCATCCACCTTTTGGAAGCTAGAGCACTCTACCAGCTTTGTTATTAAGATGATTTTGATAGCAATCCATAGAAATTAAGTCTTCTGGGGGGGGGGAAGCTGAATATGAAGAATATTGTCTTTTGACATATACCTTTCCTGTAGTCTTGGTTCCTATTAGTTAAAATATGGATTTGCTTCTAGTATTTTTACTTTTTCTTTTTTAATTGTATTTTCTTTCTGTATTTCTAAGTCTTATAAAAGTTCAAGGAACTGTCAGGGCTTCTATTTGTGGATTAAAAACACATTTTCAGTACAAAGTTGGGAACCAGAGCAGATCTTGTGGCCAGTGGCCACACCCAAGAAAATTATACTGAAAGATTGCAAGATTACATCTATAGAGCTACTAATGAATTTGAGAATTATTACTGATTTCTTTGCCTTTCCCATAATTAAGTCTGTAGGCTGAAAGAAACAAGAAAAAAAACTGTTTCACAGAATGAAAAATCATAGGTGATACCTTGCAAATTAAGATGGACGGTTACTGACAGCGTTTGAACACATTTGTTGTTTTATATTCCATACAGATCTTTTCCAAAGTACATTAGGTAGCATTAAAACTGTGCAATCTACTTCAGGACAGGAAAAAAGAAAACTTTGTTAACTGTAAACCAGAGAAACTGAAAAATTGGGTGTCTCTAGATTAGCATCAGTGCAGCAGGATTTGGATACATCTATTTGAAAACTACAGAAGAAATTGGTATTGTGGCTTCTGGTATTCAGCTATATACATATATTTTTTTTTCAAGAAAGAGTCTGGAAAACAATCTCTCTTCATTGTGATTTTTTTCATATTTGGAGAAGACTTAATGGAATTACTTTTTAGTTTTCCTAATGTGTAAGCCAGCTCCTTAGGCAGTACCGTACAGTATTATCTCAGCACATAACTAAAACAATGGAACTATGAAGCTGAAAATAACTTTTGTAGTGTAGCTGGTAGAGTAGATCCTGCTTATGAGCATTGTGTTTAATTTGCAGTGTTTTTCACCCTGTAATTGGAAAGAGTTCATAAGATGCTGGAATTCAGACCCCACTCTCTGTTTCTATTGTTGCAGAATTCAGTCCTGTGGAGGCAAATGCAGTTGTCATCTTTGCTTTAGTATTAGCCAGTGCTCCATAGTGACATTTCAGAGCCGCAGGCGCAGTTTTGAGCTGTGACTGCAAATTGTTTCTTGGCTGGTAAAAATCACGAGGGAGGTGTCAGAACCATTGTCTGAAATTTGTTTTCAAATACATTCCATCTAAAAGGCAAGATAGCAATTTCATCGGCGTTGTTTTTTTTTAATCTGGATTTCCGTAATGGAGAGCCATCTTCTGATGATGACAAAAATTTCTAGCTTTTCCCAGATTTGAAGATTTCACTCTCTGTTTAAGCATGGTGTAGGGTCTCCAGTGATATGCAAGTTACATACACATGATTACCTAGCCGTCAAGGAGAGGTCAGACTGTACTCACTGATGAACTCTCATTTAGGGAAGAAGAATCTATGCTGAACCTCCTGGACTTAGCAGGTACCATTAATATTGCTTACCTAAGGTGCTTTTGATGCTTATCAAGACCTCAACAGGAGTGATTAGAGTCCACTCTTTGTTCCTGAATATTCACTGTGAGCAGGAGTGCACAGCTGCCCTAGCAGGAATAATTGACTATTTAAATTTGATGTTCACAAAAATATTTTATCTGGCTGCTTCACTGCCTTCTCATCTTTTGTACACTATGTGCTTTCCTAGGCCATAACCTTTGTAGTGCAGTACTGTCATTTCAAAGATCTTTGCAACATTCATGTTGTGAATACAGTGAGTCTTGGTACTGTCGGAGATCTTAGGAGGGTATTCCAGTCCAAGTGCTAATTATTAATATACTAGTATATTAATAGCTATTATTTTTCCCAATACGTAGCTAAAGTAAAAAAAAAATAATTTAGTGTATTTTTAAACATTTGAAGAAAAATTGTGGATGATGAGTGCAGATTTTGAACTTTTGGGTCTTTTAAATAGGAAAGAGCTATACTAACGAATGCAGTCAGAGTAGTTGCTGAAGTAATCTTACCTTCTTCACTTGCAGACGTTACTAGGTTCAGTATGAATCTGTTCACGTACCTGTTCTGTCTGCTAGAAGTGTCCAGTATAATAAACATTAATGACTGACATTTACAAGGGCATCAGTCTCAAACTATGTTCTACCAAAGGTTACATTACTATCCAGTCCATCCTTCACTTCCTTTCCCCGCTGAAATGCTGTTAGACATCAATTACAGAAATGTCAGTATAAAAATATGTGAATAGCTCTTTCTTGTCTAACTGGTGATCCATTCAGCTTACCAGTCTGCCTGTGATACTGTTCAGCAGACAATTCTTAGAGGGGAATGTACTGAGTGAAGTCTATATTCAGTTTCCTGTAAGCAGTGGTTTAGAGATTGCATCCAGAGCTCTAAATTTAGTCATGAGAAAAGACTTGCTTTACCTTAGTCTATTTCCTGGACTCTCTGTTTATTTAGTGCTCACATTCTGTAATTATGAATTTCCTTCTTTAACAAAGTGTTGAGGGAAAACTTCTGGTTTTATATCTGTTTCCAGATCACTTATTTTGCTACCCCATCCCAGAATGTTATGAAGGACAGCAGAATGGGGTTGGAAAGATCTATCCCAGATCCAATTAGTAAAAGGATGAATGTCAAGCCTAAATGACCATGGCTACTAAACTTTACTGCAGCAGGAACACTTGCAAGTAGCAAGGTTCTTTTGTGCTAACTGTGGTGCAGATTTCTGAGAGTGTGTGATGTAAAAAAACAAACAAAAAAAACTGATAGACTCTAAACTGAAGAATTTGTTAAAGGTGGGAGTACTGAAAAAAACAGGAGTCTGATACTAGGCGTGTCTTTGGAAAAAGATAGAAAGTCACTATGACTGAGTCTATAACTTTAACAAGCACAGTGGTCAAGAAATTTCCTGCAGTTACTTTTGAACTTAGCTCTGATCATTTTGCTTGCTCTAGTCTAGTTATTATATTGAAAGAGATACTGAAAAATATTTTCGGTTTTATTCTGTATAATTTAAACTTGTATTTTGGATTAAATGTTTTCTGTCCCGAGCTGGAGAATCTTATTCAGTTAGGACAACAGAATGTGGTCAGACACTGGAACAAGCTCCTCAGGAAAATGATCATGGCCACAAGTCCATCAGTGCTCAAGCAGCATTTGGACAATCATCTTAGGTATATGGTTTGATGTGCGATTGATTGGATCTTCTGAACTCTCTCAAATTTTTTGAAAAAATACTGATGTTATGTTGGTCTTCTGGTACCAAAACAAATTTATGCAGGAAGATCTGTTCCACAGTTAGTGCTTCTCTATTTCATCTTGATTTCCCTTAGAACTTTGGGGTGAAAAGCAGTTGCTGATGGCTTATTTGTTTCCTACAACATTTGCAAGTTTCTTGCCATTAATATTATTGTTTTGGCTTGTCTTACTGTGCTTTTTTTTTTTTTTTACTTAATGTGCCAGCACTTGTTTTCTGATGAGCATTTTCTTGTTTTAGAAGCTGACTCTGTCCTGCTTTCTAGTCCTGGTGGCATTCTGGTCCTTTTTCAGTCTTTCTCTGTGTAGTACTAGTTTGTACTGAGAATCTAGTAAATAGTGGCCATTCCAAGCTATTGGAGGAAGTTGATGGATAAATGGTAGCTGTAGAACAGAACATAGCAAATAGATGTGGCTGTATAAGACAATGAGAAAACATTACCTATACTTCACCAATACAGAATTGATCATAATACTTTTCTAAAAGGCATACAGGATGTTTGCTGTAGAGCAGAAAACTGAACTCAGATCTTTAGAGTTCAGGGCTGCCACACAGCCAAAGCACCAGATGCATCTCTTGCTCTTGTGATAAATGCTAATGCTAGGATGATCATAGGTCCATTAGCAAGTCAGTGTTTTTACTAGCACATTAGCTTCTCTTCTCCAGGCTGAACAGCACCAACTCTTCCAGCCTGTCCTCATAGGCAAGGTGTTCCATTCCATGGATCACTTTTGCGCGCTCCATTGTCTATGTCTCTCCTGTACTGAGGACTCCAGGACACAGTACTCTAGGAGAGGCCTTGCCGGCACAGAGTAGAGGGGCAGGATCACCTCCCTTAACTTGCTGGCCACGTTTCTTTTGATATATGGTTGACTTTCTGGGCTGTGAGGTCCCACTGCTGGCTCATGTCCAGCTTCCTATCCACCAGTACCCCCAGTTCTTTTTAGCAGGGCTGTGCTCAGTCTCTTCATCCCCCAACTTGTACCCACTCACCTAATGTGTAACTTTTTAGATGAAACTGAAGAACATTACATTGATACGTTGTATTGTGGTGCATTTTAAAATGACAAAATGAGAATTGTTTATCTGTAAATGTATTACTGCAGACTTGTTTCATACTTATGACTATGCAATCTAATGATTAAAAGGAGGGACACAAATGAAGATTTTGCTTTCTCTGAAAGACTGGTCACGCACTGGAATGGGCTGCCCAGGCAGGTGTTGAAGTCACTGACCCTGGAGGTGTTCAAGGGACATGCTTGGACATTATGACAAGGGACGTGGCTTAGTGAGAACTACTGATGATGGATGGATGGTTGGACTGTATGTCGTGTAGGTCTTTTCCAACCTTGGTGATTCTGTGTTTTTGTTGTTTTTTTTTTCCTGCTCTTAGCTTAGGCATTGTTTTCTTTGTAACCTCTGACAGGTTGCTCCGTATGTGCTGTCTGTAGAAATAATCAGAAATAATAATACAACATGAAATGCTGTTATAGTGACTGCAATATGCCAACCTTTAGATTATTGTTGTCATTGATTATAAGCATATTTGGCTTTCATTTCTTTTTATGTTCAGCCTCTTTCCTTTCTTTCTAATAGAAGCTATCTGGAGTTACTTTGACTTTTATGTTTTACTTCTCCAGGAAGTAGAAACCACCATATTTTTTTAAATTGACAGTTGTTTCTTATGTACATTTCAGTTCATTTTGGTATAAATATTATGGAATTTAAATCTCTTTTTACCAAACATTCCATTAAAAAAAAAGATTTAGATTTATGTATTTAACAATTTATAACAATACACTAAACTTCTAGTTTTTGTAGAGAATATTTTAAAATATCTCAGATCAGTTGTTTAGTTTTGGATCTACAATATTTGCCTTAAGCCCCATTAGGGCTTAGGAGGCACAGAGTAGCACATAGGAAAGATCAGGAAACTCTGATACAGCTCACAGGTACAGAATTATCTTTAAACCCTTGCTGCTTGCACCATCTCTACCTCTGTGTGGGGCTCTGCAGTGGAGAAAGAAGGTGGAAGAGGGAAAAAATAAAAGGCACTTTAGGCAGAATAGTTCATATTGAAGATTTTTTCCAGTTTTAGAACAAAAGGTACACAACATTTCTGAACTATACTTCTGAGTATTGATTTCTAATTGATACAGTGACTTTAAAATGATCAACTGTGAAATGCTGTTTGTTTTGTAATGAAGCCAATTGAGCTAGTTCTGGATGATGACTTTGTTTGTTTTCACCACTGAATGCAAATCTCTGAAGCTTTCTTTTATTTTTGCAATTGAAGTTTGTTCCTGGATTTGTAGATTTCTAATGAATTTTATGTGCTACTGACCTTAGTATTCTGCATTTGTAGCCTTACTACCCCTTCTAAATCACTCATCTTTGAGCCATCAGATGTACAGAAGATAACTTACTGCAGCTAGCAACATAGTATTACATAATCAGTATTTTTTCCATTAATTTCCTTGTCCTGAGATTTACCATTCTTTCTCTACTGCCTATCTACGATGATTTCATACTATACCCCAAGTTTGTTAGACATGGCCCTGGCCTTATGAAAGGGATAAATGAGTACTGTGAAATTTTGGGATGTTCCAGCTTTTTCCAGATAAAAGATAAGACCTTCACCTCTTTCAGTGTTCAGAATACATGTTTCTTTTGAATCTTTTCCAGTAATGTAAATATAAATTAAAAAAAGAAAAACAACAATACTACCTGGAATCAGATTTTGGAAGTGTGGTGGAGGTAAGATAAGCTTTCCCTGTGTGAGATCTCTACCTTTGCAATTTTTTCCCTTGTCATGAATTTCCAATGAAAAGATTAACAGGAACTGATGTAACATTCCAAACGTAATTGAGTGGACTTCTTCCCTGTTTTCATTTCATGTGCTGTGTTAATGGCTTTGCTGTTCTGCATACTAAAGTCTATTGATAATATGCGGGCTGGAAGTGGGTGAGGCATTGTTTTGCATTCTTAAGTCTAAGGATTTAGGAGAATGACCTAACCGCTTCTAAAGTGAAAAACATTAGGGTTTTATTTTTTTTCTCTGTATGTTCTGACAGCAGTCTCCTG
>JAOWBP010002559.1:35216498-35254530 GCA_028571105.1 Tragopan temminckii | reverse complement strand
GGGAAGTACAAAATAAAATGTCTAACATAATTACCATGAGTTGGAAGGGATTTTGCTGGTTTTTTTTTTTTTTTTTGGATGAGATCCCAAGAGAAAGAACTAATATTTAGATTGTCAGTGGCTGTTTATCAGGAAAATGTGTTGCATCATTTGTCTGCTGCTTCCAGGTGCTTAAAAAAGCTCAGTGGTTGCTCCCACTCAAATTTGAGTGCTATCCAAATGTTAAAATAAGTCTCTAAAAAGCTCAGTTCGTTATTGAAGGCCATGTCCTATCGGACAAGAACCAAAGCACCCACTGCCCTACTTCATCACTATCATTGGCACTTCTCTGTCAGTTTTCCTGGCACAAATCTTTGTGAGACTATGTGCTGAACTGGATCAAGGGCTAAATACACTTGTATTTTCTGCTGAGTTATTTTGAAACTAGATTTCTCCTTCATTTCAAAGTGTGATACCACAAGTAGTTGTGCCAGCACTGGTAAAGGTATACTACACATGTCTAGAAATGAGTGGTAAAAATGGGAATATCTTAAGCTTTAATGAGAAAACTTTACATTCATCAGTTAGTTAACCAGATTCACTGGTTAGATAAAGCTGTTGTACTACAGGAAAAAACCCCAGAGGGCATATAGGCATCAATATTTTATATTCATTGAAGTTCAGAGCCTAGAAAATTTCCCTAAAGAAAGGACACACTATGAAGTCTTTCAAAAATCTATGCATGATTATGAATACTTTGATTTTATTCTATTTCTTTTAGCTTCTATTTTTCTCTCATACAAAAAGGGTCTTGTTATTCCCTTCCTAATGTCAATTAATCAGAATTTTCTTAATTATTGTACAAAAAAAAAGGGTAACTGGATTAAATTTTGAAAAAGTGAAATTTATATATATTCAAAATATGACAAGCTGTAAATACTCTATGGTCGTGTATATAATGGTCCCTTCTCTGAAGACATTACAGAACAATTTGAAAGAAAAATAAATGATTGCAACATTCAGAAGAAAGCACAAAGGAATGATAATTTTGGGATCAAATTCTGGTAAATTTTATTCCATCATTATGTGTATAACCCATCAGGGAAATGATTTCAAATGAAAGAGTTCCTTGGAGCTATGTACTATGTAAGTGACTGAACTTCTTAACGAGTCATTCTCATGTTTCTTGGTTGTGACTGGACACAAGTTTAACCATCATCTGCCACTGCTGGGAAATGAACTGGAGACTTTTGTGGATTCCTGATCAGTAGTGATCCATCCTTTGAGATCACACTATAGTTACAGCTGGGACAGCAAACTCAAAAGATAGGCCATAGACCTGCTCCATGCAATATAGTATCCTGTCTTAAAGAAGTGAAGAAATGCTGATACTCTGAAAAGAAGGTTCAAACACCAACCATTGTTATATGTATGGAGAATGATGATTCTATCTCAATTTTGAGAGGTGAAGATGATATATCCTGATGTTTCTAGTAAGACTGTGCTTGTTCTTATTTCTCAAAGCATCCAGCATTCTTCCAGGGCAAGGAGTAGGCCCACTGGTGAGAGATGATGGAAAGAGCTTTCATCTCAGCTTTCTTCATGGTGCTATGCATGTTCTGTGAATAAATATGACTTCAGTTCCTTAAATCAACAACTTTCACTGAGTGGATTTACTTGAGACATTTTTTTTTAAAGATTCATAGAGCAGAATATTTTCAAGAAAGCCTTATGAAGCAGAATCTGTAGTCAGTTTTTGAGGGTTGGTCACTACCAATTCATCCTCACTTCTAATTAGTACAGCTAAGCTGTAGCACTATGCAGATAATCCCTCCCCTTCTGGCAGTGCAGCTGAATTCCCTTAGTCTTTCAAGCTGTGTTGTCTTATCCTCATTTCTTTGTTTTGCATAAACTACATTAGAAAATGTAGTATGTCACCAGTGGAAGGGAAGAATGGGTTTTCTTTTCTCAGCTAAGAGAATTGGTCCTGGAGAAGAATGAGAAGTTGTGATGACATTGATTCTTGTAGCAGCTGAGGTATGAAATAAAGAAAACTTGCTGGAATGCTTTTTTCTTTTTCTTTTTTTTTCTTCCTTAGTAACCATTTAAAAATATCAAGGCCAGCTCAAATGGTGGCTTAAGAATACTCAGTGTGGTAAATCTTTATCTAGGGTTTGTTTTTGTCTTGGCTGCTGCTACATGTGTATCAAGTAGGAGGAGGAACCAGAAGAGTGAACCAGAAGAAATTCCCTTGCATGTGGGCACACAAGGAAATGTAAACGCCTAAGCATAGAATACTTGTAATGAAGTACAAGCCACTTTACAGCATTTTTCATTCTTGTTCATCTTTGCCCCTTCACTTTACACGTGAAGCAGTTTCTCTCTACTTTTCATGCATCATGTATTCATTTTGTGCCAAATTTAAAGATCACAAAGTACTCTGAAATACATCAGCACCGATATATTTAGAAGTATATCCTTGAACTTTAAATGCATCCTGCTCATGCAATGTGTAAGCCAGGGGTGTTCAGTTCTGACAGGTTTCTGGATGTACTGTAAGGACTAGTTATTCTTGCAACACATACAGATTCTACATACACTGAATTATTTTCTTCGGGTTCTCTTTTTGTTATTTCTTTGTTTTCTTTTTTCTACTCAACTCCATATAAGCTCAGAGAGGCAGATTTGCCAGATATTAAAATGGGATTTTAGGATGGAAGAATAAGACCCTTAGAAATTTCCCAGATCTGAAGTCTTTACTGCAACCGTTCTGCAAATCTTGCATCTGATTGTCCTGTACCATATATGTGTGTATAGATATGTATATATAACTTACATATATGTTATATATGTAAGTTTTATGATATAAATGTAAACAAATTGATGTTCTTCTCTGTAGTCTCATACATGATTAGCCTTAGACCAAATGAAAGTAAGTTCTTTATTTATTTTTTAGTATAGACTATGAGGCTAGGATAACATTAAAATATTCACTGAAAATGAAAGCAAGAGTAAAAATAATGCAGAAGAAAATGTAACTAATCTTTCCATTGGAATTTCCTGATTTTTGAAAGTGGTTTACCAGAGTTGGATCAGACTTAGAAGCATTTGTGCCTCTGTATAACTTTGTTTATAGATGCTTAAAATAGTCATTAGATAATTGTCTGAAGGAGCTTAAGAATACATTCACTCTAATTTTGAATTCACTTTTCTAGATTATTTTTCTTTATGTACTTGAAATTTCTCATTCAAGTTCTTACAAAAATGATCAAATTATTATTGACAATGTTGAGAGAAATTAGTAGGTTGGATATTCTGAGACCCACTAATCATTAGGAGTCCACCGAAGTACTGTGAACTGATGGTACCTCACTTTTCTTCTCTTTTGCCCCTCGGTCAGAATTTCTTCTTAAGCACTAAGAGTAGTGGAGGATTAAGAGCCCTCCAAAAGAATGCTGTGAGGAAATATCAAAAGTGAATGTGAAGTGAAATGGTTTTTGTCCTCAGCTTGGTGGCTGTGAGGTTTGACCTTAAGCACATACTGTGCATTTTTTAAGCTAGCACACTACTGCCTAGTCTGCAGTAGATGTTGAAGCAAAACACACGTAAGAATATCTGTTAGACATCCTAGACCTCAGGGTGCTTGTTATTAATAGAGGTACTTGGAAATGGTTTCTCTTAAGCAGAATTCAAGCAGCTCTGTTACTAAGAACTGCTAAAAGATCCTCGTATCTGGAGGAAAGCTGGAGGTGGTTCTAAAGTCCACCTACTGGGAGGGGGGGAAAAAAAAAAAACTAACAAAATGTTTTCAACCGTAATAAGATGAAGTCTGAAACAAGTGAAGCTTGACATTTATTTTTTTCAAGTAATATGGTTAAGTACTTTGTTTCCTTTAACACTTTTGATGATCTTCCATTCTTGCATCTCTGAAGTACTAAGCTGCTGAATGTCAACTTGATGCTCACAGCTTAAAGTCCAGCATGGAAAACTGATAAGTTTGTTCTAGAGTAACTAGGAGATTTGGATTTCTTGGGGAAAAGATACTTTTCATTCTTGTATTGAGGACAACAAAATTCAAGCACATTTTTTCAAATGGGCTTTCCATTTAAATTTAAAATAAACCCTTTAACATTTCTGCTAAGAGTAAACATTGGCTAATAAGTTATAGTCCTCCTATCTCCACAAAAGAATACATTTGGCAAAGATGGGACCATTTTAAGAAGCTAACTAAGAGTAAAATGTTTTACAGTTATATTCTTAATGTATAGCAAAAAACACATTGAAGGCCTGATTTTTTTTCTAGTACTGGATGTGGTATTTGACATTCTCTTGTCTCGAAACTTAACCTTTAACAAATTTATTTCATGTATTGGAAGATCTCTTCACCCCTTGCAGCAAGAATAGCAAAGGAAATTCTATCCATCTTCCCTTATTACTGTTGATACAAGAAAAACAGCTTTGTTTTTTGCTCTAGGATCCTTAGATGTCAGAGCGAGTCTTTGGAACAATTAATAGCAGGTGTTAATTAGAACAGTTTTTTGTCTGCTTTGATATACTCTGGGACAACAGAATCTTAAAGCTGTATCTGCATATTCATTCCAGTTCCCCTTCCTGAGTATTACAATATGCTTTTTGGCCAAAACCCAAGTTCCAGATCTGAATAATTAAAGCAGAAAATTTGGCATTTCACATTTCAGTCTTTCTATCATTCTCTTGCCCTTTCTCTGATTTTTGAATATATGAATGGAGTTTGTGTTAACAGTTAGGGATTTCACCTAGGAGTCATGGTATTTGTCTGCTTCAAGGAATTGCTAGTAAAGAACAAGGAATGGCTTGTTTATGTCGTTTAACTAAGTATCTTGTGAGCAGCTTTAAAGAAAAAGTCATCCTCATACATTTCCAACCAATATGTATTTGTATCTTTTCTGTGTAGTTTGGAGAATATTAATGAGAAAATATTAAGTGAGATTCATTTGGGCATTTCTTCAAAAAGCTGTGACTTACACTTAACTCATTGTGGTTGCCTTGGTAGTTAGCACATGGATAGTTAAAACAATATTTCCTCCTAATTTTGGTCTATTTAATCATGCTTTCAGTAACTCCCTGTTTGATTCCTCTCGGAGTTCTCAGATAATAAAAATTTTGTATCTGCATTTTGCATTTTGGTCATCTTGTTTCATGTTTTTGCTTTCTTACAGAGATAAAAGGGATGTGTCTTGTACTCAATCCTCTAAGGATTGATAATTGACTTATTCTGGACTTTAGCTGTAGATCTTCTGATAGGAAGAACAGTGTTTAGATACAAAAGTATCTAAGTCTTCTACCTCCAAGCTGAACCTTTTAGAAGAAATGTCAATGTGGACTTCAAGCTTTTATGTGCTAGGTACTCTTATCCCACTGGGATTACAAAATATCAGCCTAAGAATCTATTAAGAATCTGTTACTGAACTAAGAAACAATTGCATACACAGAAAACAGTCATGGATGGCTTCCCTTTGTGACCCAACCCAGAAAACACCCTAACATAGCTCATCAGTGGCAATGCGTTGCAATTCTAATCATGGAAAAAAAAAAGCCATTTCTTTGACACAATCAAATGCTTATCAAATTCTGTACAAGCTTTTCAGAATGTTAAGACAAAGCTAAGGAGTGATTTTTCAATCACTGTCTCATATTTTGTCTTGCATGTAATGGAACTATAAATGCTTCTGTTTAATTTGAAACCACCTGGCAGAGAGAGTCTGCAAATGTAATTTCAGGAAATGCCATTGCTTTTTGTAGCCAAGGCTCTGGGAATAATATACCACAGAGAAGTATTCAGTCAAAGTTACACTGGTGATGCTCTAATAACAAAGCAAGAAACATCCTCATGTTGTATTCTAAATGCACCAGAAACATAATAATGCAAATGCTTTGTGATAACGGACAGTTGCTGTGTGCCCATGGTGTCTGTTCCTGGTCTGGGAACTGGTGTACAAAGATCCTCACACCACTCTGCAGTGTTGCCAGTGTGTTTTCTGACATCACTGAAAACACAGAACTCACTGATGCACTGTTTGGCTCGGGAAACTGTGGAACAGTTTGTGAATATATTTCAGAAAGGAGATTCCATTAAATATTTCACTTAAATGCCATTGCTGCTGTGGAATAAATGTCACTGAAGAAAAGTTGAGCTAAGATAGCCTACTTTAATTTCCATGCATTTACCTAGGCTAGAAGACATCCATAAAAACATGTAATTAAGATCCAGATTTAGTATAAAATAATTTCTTCCCCTTGCATCAGGGAGAGCAGCTGGGCATGGAGCTTCTTATTCCAACTCCACTACAAACTTTACACAGCAATAGTAAGAGTGTTCAATATCCCTGCATTTTGGTTTTTCACTCTGTATAAATGGAGGTGGAAGGAAGACTATCTGCCTTTAAGGGACCTTATGAGCAGAGTAATTCCACAAGAATAATTCTAATACAATGATTTTTTGATATTTTTTTTAGCATCAAATCTAAAGAAACTAGAGAAGTTGTTTGAATTTTAAAAACATTTTGCCCAAATCTTAAAGGTTTGACGATCAACTTTTCACAAAAAAACCCCAAAATGCTGACATTAGAGATACTACTTGTGAAAACCTAATTTCAGTGGAAAAATAATTTTATAAATTAAAAATATATATTTTTTAAAAAATTGGGGTTTGCTGTAAGGATATATTCACTACTTCAGAATTTATTTTTCCACAGATGTAAGGTATTAAGAGAATGTTTCTTCTAGCCTACAGCATTTGGGACTTTCCTACTTTTTAAAAAACATTCTTCTGTTACATAGCTCAATAAAAGGACATGAGGTTGTGCTTGAAATCCAAAGCTGTATCATGTACGGCAGTGGTCAACAGAAAAGCAGTAAGCATCCAGAGCTGTTGAAGGACTTCAGTCTTAACCCTTCCACCATGAATGTAATTTTCTGGTAGATTTTATCTTAATAAATACTCTAAAGAATGTTTTGGAATGAGCCCTCAAATCTTACTCTAAGGCCTGGTAGTACATACAACTTATGATCATTTCCTGGGAGAAACAGTTGTGACCAGCAGATGATAAATTACATGTATGCAAGGATCCACTGTACCTAGCTTCTACTCAAAGTGCATTTCATCTCCAGAAAGGATTTACAGAGAAGTGTTTCTTTTTTATTAAAAAACCAGTACCCATGATGTCGCTTTTCTTTTTCTTTTCACTTAATGTGTGTACTACTAAGATGATGTTACAGACTGTAGGGATTCTGAAGCAAAAATTCTGCATGCTATACTAATTTGTGAATTTGCTCTGCTGAATGGTGCTGATAGCTGTCACTAGCTTTTGAAAACCTTGATAACAGTTTAGTGGGGAAAGACTTTGCAATTTTCTGTGTGCGCTAATTCCCTCTGTGTCCCCCTCCCTCTTCAGTTCCAAGGTGATCTTTGATTTGCAGAGCTGGGATATCTCATAGTCACAGATGAAAAACATCTTTGAAATACACTTGGATGCTTACGTTTGCTAAGCTAGTGTCTGCTCTTAGATTTTTGTTGTATTGTGTACTCACGAGCCCTGAGATCCTCAACAAATCAAATCTCTAGAGGATTGTAGTGTCCAAAAGATTTACAATAGTTTTCATGGAATATGTTCTCAACAGCCCTAGGGAGTCATTTGTGCAGACTTCTGAGGAGGAATGCTGTGAGCTGGAGCCATTGGTAACAATAAATACATCTGATATATGCAGTGGCTTGTTGGAGTTGGGGCTGGTCTCCCTTTCATTCTTTCACTGCTGCTTTGTTAGGAAGAGGGTGGAAAGTGGTCAGATTTCTTTGGCAGAGAGATCTTTTCAGTGCATGGCTCCCTATTACATATAATCTTCATACATTATGCATTTCGGTTGCCTTACGTGTGGAGCTTACGGCAGGAGGGAGAAGAGAACCTGGCTGGACTGTGCTGCAGCAATTCCCACCTGATGCGGGGCTTTGGCAAAGCAGCTGGTATAGATTAGAGCAGCTCTTGCAGTCCTTTCATCTATGGAAGGGCTGGGCTGGCAGAGAACTGGCCTCAGGATAAGAGAAATGTATTGGCTGTTTATGGACCTCATCCTCAGCCTCCTCCTTAGTTACATCTAATGAACAATGGCACAGCTGAGAATGAGGCCACACACAGTCTGGAGAGTTTCTTTTCATAGCTAGATCTTGGGAAAGATTTCCTTCCAATACAGAATTTAATGGATTTCCTTTGTGCAAGTTGTGAAAATAAACTAATAAACCTAGTCTTGCAGCTGGAATTTTTCTGACACTGTGAAATAAATTTGATTTCCTGGTGAAGTGATATCCCAGAGGCAGTGCTCCTTTTAGAGAGCCTTGTACCAGACACCCTTGTGATCTCTGAGCATTTCTGGGTGTGGTTCTTCCCGTCAAGCATCAAATATCTGGAGTGAATGTATACACTGAAGGTGAGATCATTTGTTGTTGAATGAATAAGATGTTGGCCCCCAGAACTGCCTCAGAGAGCCAGTCTGTGGGATTGGTTGTCAGCCTTGCATCAGTGCCATTCAGCTTTATACGTTATAGTTATCCCACTGCTGAACAGGCATTGGAGTTTTATATAACCTGCTATAACCAGTAGTAAGATTATGGAGCAGAAAGTATTGAAGAAAATCATAGAATGGATGAATGTTGCGCAAAGAAAGGCACCCCAAGCAGAAGGAAAGTGGGGAAAAAAGGTTGTACTTATCTATATACTTAATTGCTGACCACAGAATGGATCATCTCTGCAAAACATCAAAAAAACACCAGAAATGAGACAAAGGAGAAAGTGACACTTTACAGGGACTGTAGGGACTGAAATTTGCTTCTTTCAGCACCAGGGCTTCATTAGGTTAGCTTAAACATCCTCTGAAATCTTGAGAAAGATCATGCAAATGTATTACATATAACTGACCTCCAGTGTAGAGCTGTATTCTTTTTCCTATGATATATACCCAGGTCTGGTCACATCTCTTTCCAGAGTGAAAAAGCAACCAGCAACTACAACATTTAGTCATGTAATGCCTTTGCCGGATGTTTGAAAGAATTTCCAGCTAAGGTAGCTGTGATTTGACCTTCATCTGTTTTCCATGTCTTGGTAAAAGCCAATATTTTCCAATACTTTCTCATTTTTATTTGTGGTCAATCAAAAGAGATTGCACCTTCAACTTCCTGTTTTAAAGTTATTATTTTAAAATGTTTGAAAGATGATGTAATGTGAGGAACTGAAGCAGAGAATGTTTCTCAAAAACTTGAGAACTGTACTGAATACAAAGAATACAATTTGTAAATGAAATACTCATTTAAGGAGCCAGTGGGAATACCCAGACAATTAAAGAGGATTAGTTTATTCATTTCTAAATGTGCATATAAACTAGCTCAAAGCATGAACTTCTGTAAATCAACTTGTTCTAGATCTCAGTTTCCTTCTACTTTCTACAGTTTGCTGTTATCTGGTCTCAAAACTTTTGCTGGAAAAATCATATCAGTGCTATGGTTTAAAATACTTATACATGTGCTTAAAATGGATCTTATGCCAATAGCTAATAAACAAGTCACGTGTCATCATTCATTCATTCTGTTACTGTTTTTTTAGCTGCTTGTTGCCTGTTTCTGGATGGCTGAGGGTTCCTCTCATTTTTTATATAACATGATAGGGACAGCAGATTCTCTTTGGCACATTTACTGCCTGTTAGGACTTCAGTAAAGATTTTTTAGAACATTTTTAAAGCTGGTGCTCAGCAAAAAGAAGGTCTGAGGCCCTTGATGAGGCCTTCAATAAAGAGGAAGTGTGACTGTGTTGTTGTTTCAGATGTTAATGTCACACCTGAGTGAAAGGTGGAAATGGGGAGACCCTCAGGAAGCTGTTTTCTCTTGCAGTTCTTATTCCTCATCAGTGCCATCCTTCTGATCCCTACAAAGTGTATCATCAATATAAAGGAATAAAATCTTTCAATATCTTCAGAAAATATCCGGTACTGCTGCATCCATGTTTCTGATGGAGACAGAAACATAGAGGCCAATGTCTTCCTAAATGATGTGCAGGATACAGACACTCTCCTACTTTTCCTTCTGTGATCTAACCCTTTGACCTGCAACTATTTTGCCAGTGTGATAGATGTTAAAGGTTTGAGGCAAATCCCATTAAAATCAGCATGAATCGTTCTTCTGGCTCTTATCAGGCTCTCTGTTCTTTGGTGTTATGGAAACGGTGTGACCCACAGTTGACTTGTAATTATACACTTGAGGGGCAAAGAGAGAGATAAAATGAAGTTGATATTTTATTCCAGTAATAATCTGACTGAATAGGGTAGGATTTACTGCAGCTGGCCAGGACTAATGACTGTGAGTATTGTGGTGGCTGCGAGTTCTCTCTGTTGTCTGAGTGGAAACTCTGAGGAAAATCTGACTCCACCAAGAACCAAAACAGTCTTACTAGTGGGAATAAAAGGATCACGTGGTATGGGAATGTCTGTCTCGAGGCTGGGAATGCTTCCAGGCAAGAGATGAGGAGCCAACACATGGGAAGTTTGGAATAGGACACACAAGCTGCTGCTGAAAGGGCTTGTCTGCAGTCATCCTCTGCACATCTAAACAGGGAAACTCCTTTCAGGGAGAGGGTTTTTTTCCCATTCTGGTCTTCCACTGTTAGTTTTCTTCCAATTCTCTGATTGGGTGGGCAAAAAGTGGTCTTAGTTGCATGTTATGATTGCTCTACTGGTTTTTAGATAGCAGGATTCCCTGTGAAAGCTCCCTGAAGTAAAAATGCTCTGTCTATCCTTACTGAGCATGCTAGGATACAGGGTAGCTGACAGCAAGTGTACACACTGCGCTTAGCAAGGACAGAAAATTAAACTGAACAATTTCTACCAAGAGTCATGAAGTTCTGCTGGGGATGGATCATGTTTTTCTCAGCATCAAAGCTGTCCTTGTCTTTACACTGGGTGAAGTTCCTTTGTACTGCAGGCTTCAGTAACTTAAAAGCTTCATAAAACATCAATAAATGCGTAAACCTCTGGTTTTCACCTTCATCCATTGCACTTTCTCCATAACCAGCAGTAATTTTACAGTAATAATCTGAATTTCTAATGCTCTTTTTTTCCTTCTATTGATGAAATTGTCTAAGGTTGCAGATTTTGCTTATAGCTTTTCAGATAAATCTGTGTTTTTTTGACATGTCAATCCACTTCTAGTATTTTTGAGCAGTTGTGCCAAGTATTCCTACTAAATAAGAATCTTACAGTATCACCTAGTATGTAAGTTATTAACACAAAAGAGAAAGTCTCATTGCCAGCAAGTTTACTTCTTAACTACTTATACGCTTACAGAATTTCTTTCTTGCATTCTGGATCAAATGAAAAAAAAAAGTAACTTAGTAGTAATAACTTAGAAGTATCGTGCTATTAGTTTTTTGAATGAGGGGCGAAGGAGACAGAAAATCATATTTTGTCACATATACACACATACAAGGGTACAAATACATGTACCTTCATAGATCAATACAATATACAGAAGTATAGCTTAATTTAAGAGCAACAAATAAATGTTTCTGTTCTCCATGCAGCACTACCTCTGAGGCACACGAATACCTGCAGGATAGAAATCTCTGGGTTATTTGTTGGTCCTGTGCCAATTTTACAGAAACAAACAGCCTAGTAAACTTGTGTGTGTGTGTCTCCTTCATTATGAAAAGCAGTAAACTTTTCAACTACCTAAATCAAAGAATAAGGAATATTTGGATGAGAACAGTTTGTACGATTCAGATAGCATTCTGAAATCCCACTTTGATTTTGAATGATGTCAGTTTTCATTTAAATAGTATTTTGTAATAGTTCTTTCCCATCATCTGAATTCCCCATCAATAAGAATTCTGTGTAAAGCCAAATTCGAAACTCCAGAGATAAATTTGGCTCATCATAGTATAGGCATTATTTCTCGTATGTACTTTCAATCTTCTTTCCTCTTCATTTTTTTCTGGTTGGGCTTGGTTCTTGGATACATTCTGTTTTATTATTTTATGGTTAAAATTCAAGCCTTGTTACCCTCTCAGAACTGCATTTGTTTCTTATTCTCTTGGACTAAATTCAGAATAAATTTTTAAAAAGGTTTTTTGTTTTTTGTTTTTGTTTTTTGTTTTTTGTTTTTGTTTTTTGTTTTTTTTTGTTTGTTTGTTTGTTTTATAAAAAGAGCTTTGGTATATTATGATTAATTTTGTTGCTAGGTTTATTAGCTATTAATTTACACTTGCCAATAATGAAATTACTTGCCATGAAATAATAATAAAAAATCATCATATGCAATATCAAAATTGACTTCAGGATTAAATAAAAAATGATCTCTATAGTCAAATAACCCAAGCTCAGTAAGAAATCTGGCTTTAATTTTTATTTATGTCTCTTGTTAGCTCGTTATCTTTATTCGTTTTTCTTTTTATCCATACAGTGCTTCATCATTTTCATATTTAATATTAATATTTCAGTTTCCAGTAGCCAAATGAAAAACAGCCACTGCAGTATGAGAATTCCAGTTAGGAATTCTTTTTTGTGTCGTAATTTATTCATTTCTAATATGAAATAAATATACATATATATGTGTGTTTGTATGTGTTTGTGTGTATGTGTATATATGTGTATATTATAAATAAATATTTTACACATTTCCCAAGGTCTCAGCAAGGTAATTCCTTTCTCTATGAAGCGCCTCTTTCAAATTCATCCTTTAGATGCTCCATCTTCCTAAGTCCTTGCTATCTCTTGTAAGGGAAAGTCATTAAGATGGATATTAATGGCATTCATTTTATTAGAATAGAATTTGCCGGATGGAGAAACAATTATGATGAACATTTTGTCATCCCAGCGCACTGTCTTTTACATTGTCTAATCTTTATAATGTTACTTCAGTTTTCCATGGAATATTCCTAAAAATTCTAAGTAACTGCTGATTTGTTGCCCATTTTGCAGCCTGCTAGGTTGCAGAATGAACACACTCTATACTTGCTCACAGGAACAATTTACTTTTCATTGTCATCGACCCTAACTGGACAAAAATGTCTCTTTTTACTCTAAGAGTGAATGGAAAGTTTATCAGCTTAGAAAACCCAACATATTGTTTTCTGGTAGTTATTTCTTGCTTAGTTCATTTCCATGTAATTTCTGTTCCCCCCCCCAGCACAAAATATAGACTTCAACACTAAAGATTTCCCTTTAGACTTGCCCATATTTTTAACTTCCTTTAATTTTGTTGTAATATACACTTCCCACTGAATGAGGACATCTATGACATAAATGTAACTTGGATGGGAGCGCAAAATTTTTCTCTTAGGGTGTAAGTGAACAAAGTTTTCTTGCTTAGATATCAATAAATTCTGAAGTAGCATAGTCTAAATATATTTTCATGACTTTGCCATTACTTTGGATAAAATCTTCAAAAGGTAGAAAAAAATCTCAGATTAGGAGAGCTGATTTGCTGGAGTGGCTATCCTCTGACAGATACAGGCTTGTGCATTTTTGCTTCTACACCAGGAGACTGGAAGTTCCTGATGTGGAAATCCAGATGGAGGATAGACTGGAAGACTGTTAAGGAAGGAGAAAGAGGGAAAAAAAAAAAAGCTTTCCACCCAGAATGCCAATTCCTTATATGGGAAATTCCTGACTGATTCCCAACTCATAAGAAAGAAAGTGAAGCTAGAATTTCCACTGAAAATTTCCACTGAATTTAGGAAAGAAGGAACTTCTGGACTCCTAGGAAGTTTATAGCCATCATATTAATGTAAATTAAATCAATACATCTGATCTTGCAAATGGTAATGTCTCTGCAATCACATAGATACTTCTTCCTTTCTTTCTTTGCAGTGGTACTTACTGTTGTTTTATATTTTTAAAGATATTTTCTTTCAGTTTAGTATGTGTGATTTGATGTCCTTATAGTACTTAGTAGTTCATAACAACCTAAATTAGAACGATTTTCTGGAAATGCAGTAGGAGAATGCGTAGGGCTGAACAACGAATACTTAGTTTTCAAACAATACCCTCAATGTTCTTCTGGTCTCTCCTTTGGATTCTCTTAATGCTACATGAGTTCAGTTAATTGTTTCTCAGTAAGTAGATCGCACTCAATGCATCAATATAAGCTCACAGTCTACTGATATTCCCAGGTGTACAGAGACTATGTTAATGTGGTGCAGAACTCAAACTCCTAATTAGGGCTTTGTTTGGTTCAGAAATAATAGGTCAGAAATGTGCACCCAAGTAGGAGACATATATTTTTGTACTGGACACAATGAAATGAGGAAAGAGAAGAGCATACATCAATTTAAATCTCCTTAGAATTGCAAAGAACTTCTTGACAAAAGCAAATTCAGTTTTCCAGAGTGTATTCCGCGTAACTAAGCCAGGTAAAATTTCACTAGATTTACAGGACTGTACTTAAGGACAGAACTGGGTTGTTACCACTGAGAACAATGTTCTGAGAGAGAATATGTAAGTCTCTTACCTGCAGTACTCCCCAAACAGAAGTCGTAAAGTGTAAAGGATTTTAATGATGAAACATCATCCTTTATTTTTTATTGTATTCTTCTGTCTTGGTTCATTGTGTTTGCACCTGGTATGCTTTCACAGTGTGATACAGAAGGTAAAATTGTCCTACAGTATTTATAGAGGATAAAAAGGTGAAAATAACAATGGTGGTAGTTCTGCAGTTTTTTATGTTCTGTCTTTTCCAGATCAGCATATGCTTTGCAGTTCAGAATCACTGTCTTTTTAATGCAGTCCCACTACGGAATTGCTGCATAGTATTACTTTCTCATGAAAAAAAAATGTTTATTTGATGGTAAAATTTTCAGTATAAAATTCTACTGTTTATCCTTTTTTCAAAACGTGTAACTAGATCCTTCCTGCCTGATGTGCTAAAGATGATGCAAGAACCAGTGCCAGAAGTGGCACAGCAGACGGTTACTGTAATATTTTCAGGACATGTTCTAAATAGGTGAACAA
Source organism: Tragopan temminckii (assembly GCA_028571105.1). NCBI lineage: Eukaryota > Metazoa > Chordata > Aves > Galliformes > Phasianidae > Tragopan > Tragopan temminckii. The sequence continues at coordinate 35,239,527 of JAOWBP010002559.1, read as the reverse complement.
GTTTGCAGCAGTATGTGAGGACAGTATATCCAGAAGGTTTGCCTAAAACAATATGTAAAAATTTCTGTAGTCTGTTAGAGCTGGAAGCCGTCTTGCTCATTAAGGAAATCCTGTAGCAGCCTCATATGGTTTGCACTGGTTTTCTGTCATTCACATGAGAGCCATGTCCCACAAATACACCTCCTCTGCTCCTCAGTAAGGCTCTGGTACCTACTACCTTAGATCTGTCCACAAGTTTGGTCTTTTCTATCTCCTTGCATGTGGTTAAATAACATGTGGGTATTGAGGCAGGGGGAGATGAGCTGTGCAGTTGTCACTGCTGACCCCATAGTGAGACCTAAGAATTTTGTGGGAGAAACTAGTGTTACTTCATTTCTGGGGTGTTGCCCAAAGAGCCCTATCAAGTACTGAGAAAGACTTAGCATGAAAAAGAGAACTCCTAAACATCCTTTTGCATGTCTTTATTCGCTTGGAGAGAAAAAAAAAAGAAAAAAAAAAAGAGAAAAAAAAAAAGCAAGGATTTCAACCTTAAACATGAATTGGGCCTTGCTAGCAGTGCCTGTTTAGTCTGGAGAAAAGGAGGCTCAGAGGAGACCTCATTGTTCTCTACAACTTCCTGAAGGGAGATTGTGATGAGAAGGGATTTGGCCTCTTCTCCCAGACAACCAACAGGACCCGAGGAAACCAAGTTGTACTGGAGGAGGTTTAGGTTAGACATAAGGAAGAACTTTTTCTCTGAGAGTGGTCAGACACTGGAATGGCCTGCCAATGGAGGTGGTGGAGTCGCTGTCCCTGGCAGTGTTCAAGAGGCGTCTGGATGAGGAGCTATGAGATATGGTTTAGAGGTTTGTGGTAGCAATGGTAGTGGGAGGACAGTTGGACTAGATGATCTTGAAGGTCGTTTCCAACTTTGCGATTCTATGATTCTCTAGTAAGACTTAGTTGAATTGTGATTAGACGAAGTTATATATCAACACCTGTTCCTACTATGTCTGCTGTTCCCACAAGCATCTTTCCATGTTATAAATTTTTCTTCTCTTTCATTTTCTTCATTTTTTTTTTTTTTTTAAATCACACCTCATTTTCCCTCTGGCCTTCTCTCATTCAGGAGTGTGAAGATGAGAAGGAAGCTACTTGTATGTTCTGTTTTGTCCCCCAGTTTCTCAGTTTCTTTCAGTTTAACTAGCTCCTTTTTCAGGAAGGGACTTTTGAATGTTGGAGCAGAGAGCATTGTTTTACACATGTTCCTCATAGAAGCAAATCAAGGAAGGACTTAGATGCAGCCGGTATGTTGGCTAGGGAAACATTAACTCACCATTGAGAATGAATAAACTGTAAGTAGAAAGTAGCATGCTAAATTCAAGTCAGAAATTTGATCCTTTTTCATGCATTATCTCCCCTAATCTATTTCTTTAGTTTATTCTTCTTTTCAGTAGCTGTTTCCCTTAGAAAATATTGTGCTTGCAAATGCTCTCTGTGTAAAAAATTTTCATTTCTGTTGTTATTTCTCTGATAGATCTCTGGGATATAAAATCCTCAAAATTAAACATACCATGTAGAATACAAGCATAGTAGGTGTATTTTGAAACCAAGTCTTAGAAGTATTCATGACAAGTACTGTAACTGATGTTGAATGATAGTATCATTGTTACTGTTCGTCATGTTCTAAAATCTATGTCTTTAAGTGCTGTGGCACTTGTACAAAACTGTTTTTTCTGAAGATGATTTCTGCTTTATTGCCATCTTTATGCATTTTTTCTTCTTGCAGGCAAGCTCCTTTTTCAATTATAATGTGAGGACCTGTATAGCCTCTGTTTTGGCAACATCATTTACTGTTCTAGAATCCACCCTACACTCATGGCAAATGTTTGAATTTGGTGCTGGGAACACAGGAGAGAGATATTCCTTACAAGAACCAGAACTGTTTTTTGCTGTTAGTAACAGAAGACAGGGACAGTGCTTGTGTATATATTGTTGCTTCTTGTCCCTCCTGGACAATGGCTGTCCATCTGCTTGTATAGTGTACAGTACAATAAAGCCTCAAGTTTGAGAGAGATTTTTTTGGCTATGATATAAAATGAGCAGTTAATGGTACATCTGCCATGGAGAATGACACAGCCTTGGTAAGAGAAACAGACGGAAAAACATAGGTCTCTTCTGTCTCAGATTTATATACACTGCAGATTCTAAGCAGAATTCCGTCCTGAAGCATGACATCTAAGTAAGAAAGTTTAATGAGATCAAAAGATTCATGAATTACAGACAAGCTTTGTGAAACAGAAGTCGTTATCTAGAAAAACAACTTCCTCCGTGACACAGACAATCTTGTGAAGCATTGAGGAACATCATAGAGTCATAGAATGGTTTGGGTAGGAACTGACCTTTAAGATCATGTAGCTCCAGCTGCACTGCTATAGGCAGGGACATCTCTCACTAGACCAGGTTGCTCAAAGCCCCACCCAGCCTGGCCTTAAATGCTTCCAGCGAGGGGGCATTCACAACCTCACTGGAGAGGACATGGACAAATGTAACTTATCTATAAAGAAATTCAAAAGAAAATGCTTTTATGATTCTTTAAGCTAAGAAAACTGGGTCTGTTAAGGGCTACTTGATAGGTCTGCTGACAGTTGGGAGCACAGAAAATACTATGTGATTGTGAGATGTACAGGGAGTGGGATCCCAGTGCAGACACCAACTGAGAAAGCATGAAGAGCTCTGCTCTTAAATCTCAAGGTGAATTCATTAACTACTAGTTTCTGGTAACCTTTAGGTTGGCTCTTCCTGATGCTGTTAAGAAAAGGTTACAAGCATTTTGGAAATTATGTTGTATAAAAGTAACTTTGTGAAATATTTGCTCACTTCCAAGAGTATACAGTAGACAGCACAAACAAGTGGTAAGGGTAAACTCCCTCTCTGAGGTTTTCTGTTGGCAGAAGCAGAGAAGAAACATGGTACAGACTGGCTTCATCCCCACAAATCTCTCGTACCTCAGAAAAACATGCATGTGTAGTGAGAAGAGCTGAGCACAGAGCTCTAAATGGACATTTGTTTCAAGTAGTATGATCATCAGGAAGGCCAAATAAATTGATCTATTTTAGTCTTTTTCACACAAATTTCCAAGACTGTATCATCTAACCTGATGATTTCTTGAAACTACTTCCCTTCACCCCACTCCCTGCCTAAGAGATGCTTTTGCCCACAGAGAGAGAGAACATGGCTGAGCAGCTATGAGGAGGTAGCAATCTCAGCATGACAAGGAGTGCTGACATTGCAGTCTTATTCTCACAAAGGCAGAAATGCCATGTCTTGCTATTCAAAAGGCTGTAAAAGAAAAACTGCTTAATGTAAATGTAGCAGTGCTAGTAACATCTGCTGTGTTCTTATTAATATATGTGCTTCTACTTTTGGCAGAGACTAGACGGCATTTAAAAACTGCTTGCAGATCTTTATTTTGCAGATTTTTTTAAAATTTTTTTTTTAGGATCTGCATTTAACTGTGATGTTTTGTTGTCTTATCAGTTTATTTTGAACCTGCAGCAGGATATTTTAATCATGCTGTAGATTTCACACGAGTGAAATCACAGAATCTCTTGTCCTCATTCTGCTGAACTGCTTAGCTTGTCTGGTGTGACGGAATGTATAGAAGCATTGCAATGCAAAGGTACATTGGATTGAAGAGGAAATTCACATCTAAGGAAGAATTGAAGAGATTTTTAGTTTTAATTTACTCTTTTCTAATTTCTCTTTCTTGGGTGATATTTTGAAAATGAGGGATTAGAAGGGAGCTATTTTCACTTTTCAGTTTTTCTCTTGCAAGATCGTATCAGAGTCCATGTTGAGCTGTTAGGATGATGAAATCTCTAAAGTTAGAGAAATCAAAGTACTGCTGATGTCTATATTTTTGAGTTTTTAGTTGTGCTTTTTACCAAGGACTTAGAACTAAATCGGAACAGTTCATTTTTTCTCCTTTGAATGAACAGTGATTCAGAGGTTTATAGAGTACATCTACCTCTCTCATAAGCTCAGCACTGTTTTTCCATTTTTGTCTTTCCACATGTCCACTCATCTGTAGCAAAGACAAGAAAAAAAGAATAAATTCTGTCTCATCCCTCTCACCCCTCCAGTACAGTTCTGCATTTTACTCAGTACTAGCAATTGTGAAATTTCAAATGATGATCCATCAAATTCATTCTGAATGCCTGAGGCTTCAGAGAAAGGCAACACCCATGCCACATCTCTATGCCTTTGGTCCACAGTTCAGTGATGTGGCTTCTTTGGAAAACAGAACTGGATTTCATCCCTGATCTTTGGTGATTTGCTGAAACAACAGTTTATGAGCAGTTATTAACCCTCTCTTAGAGGGCAGAATTACAGAAGTTGGTGGCATGAGTGTTTTCTTTCTGGTATTCTGTAATCTGTCTCAGATACTTTTGAGCATACTTGAAACAAGATGTGGAACAACTGACTGTGTTATAAGTTGGGAGAACTTTTTCCTTTGTCCCCCTCATTTAGTATTTTACACGTTTTTCAGAAAGGAAGTTTATACTTGAACATATTTACATAGAGAAAGTAGTAAAAGCTGCTGAGAGGTAAGAGCAATTTTCATTTAGATTTCCTAGTAAAATGCACGTTCACGGAGTAGCACTATTGCACTTGTCCAATTCCATCTCCACATGCCTGAGATTTGGGGATAGAAGAAGGCAAAGATGGGTCATAGAAAGGTTTTGCAAATACCAGTGGTTGCAGTGCCCAGGAAGAGGTGTGGAAGGGAGGCAGGATCTGACCAGGTGACCCTCTGTTCACTCCATCTGCACTAGAGACTTGTTCTATCAGGGATCTAACCTAGAGGCCAACCTCATAGTCTGCTTAGATCCCCAAAAGAGGTCCAGTAAAAATTCTAGCCCTCTTCCTAACCCTGTTTCAGATTTATAACTCTTTTCCAATAGTTTTCTCCTTTTTCTGTAAATGAGGATGTCATCTATAACCACAGATGCATTTCACCCTGTTCTAAATCCTGTCTCATAGTACTTTATACGTGCTATTTAAAGTGAGGCAGCTAGTACAGAAAAAATCTTTTCTTGCTCTGAGTTCATAAGATCTGAAATTGCACAGTCCAAAAACATACTGACGAGGGAAGTATCTTCTTCATTTTGCAGTAAATTTCTTTAATTCTATTCCATTAAAATTTTTTTGGTGCAAAACAGCACAGGAATGAGAATCAATACACATTACCTTTATCCTTAGAAATTGGAATGGTAATGAGGCTACACATTTAAAAGTTTTCCTGGAAATTTCTGTCCCTCGATATTTTCTCTCTCTTCCTGTTTGCCAAACCCTGCCACAATTTGAGTGACTGCACATAATTGTTTTTTAAATTAACTACATGACTCAGCAAGAATTGTTAACCTGAAGTTCAGATAAAGAGTGTTAAAACATGTTTAGAAATATGTAAGTGTAGCCAATCAGTATTTTGGACGTATTCTGTGGCTCCCTTGATTTTCTGTTGATTGCACAAGTACACTAAGAGGGAATAACAAAGCCAGTGAGAAGGCAATAATAGAAGAGCTGTGATACCTATTTCACAGTAGAAGCTATGACAATGGCATGTTTAATGAAACTACTTCATATTTCTGTTCTTATTTCTTTTGTTACATATCTATTGCCCTGTTCCGGAAGCTTTTTTATTCTTTTGCAGGAAAGTTTACTTTGATTCTCCCTTCCAATCATTTCTTTTAATGTGTTTAGGGAATGTTCATGAGACATTCTCTGATGTCAGTATCTCCCCTGTATCTGTCTAGATGTGGGGTATAATTAGCTTTCACAGGCTGTAAAATGCTGTGAGAACTATAGCTGGGGTTGGGAGAAAGTTCAATATTTATGCAACGCCGGTATGCAAAAGTAGTTGGTAATACAGAAAGGGTGATTGCGAAGTTGCTCACTGAAGTCTGAACTGCAGGCCTAGGAAACCACAGGTCAGCTCCAAAATCCAGTCACATGTAGGGCAAGAATCTAGTGTACACTAGCCAGCTTCCGGCTTTGGCAAAGGAGGCTTGGATGCACATAGGTTAAAGCTCTTGAGGGGTACTCTAAGGCCCCATGTTATACCCAGACATAGGCAGCCTAAAATAACAGAAGTATAGCTGCATTGTTATTACAATATTATGAGGTCTGTCCCCAGATCTGAGGATGATTTTTGACAGAAGAAAACATCTCATCTATCCTCATATCTATGCCTAAATCTACTTTTCTGTGGATGTAGTGGTTTATGCTTTTTTATGCTTTCTGTAGAGATGGTGTTTTATGTCTGTTCTCTTCAAAATTTCTTTTAAATCAACAGTGGGGATGTAAAATGGTCAAGTGGTAATTTCAGTAGAGACTGTTGAATTACAGCAAAGAACAAAGTTTTTTTAAGGTAGCTGAAGAAATGCAGCATGCTGTTCTCATGTGGTGTGAACATGGAGAGACTCCAGCTGATGTCAATGGAGCTGTGGTGATCTACAGCAGCTGAGAGTCTGGTTCACTCTTTATGAAGACTGTTTCATGCTCTTTTGGTTGAAAAGTGACATAGTAGGCCGGTGTCTCTGGCTGTCCTCTTATTGCTGGCTGTGAGCTCAGTCCTTTCAGCACAAGCTCTCCCTGCCAGAAGTACCCTGTTCTACAAATGACAAGTGGGATGCTGAGATTATTAAAACCCAGTGCAGTCAGAATTCTGGTGTCTGTGAAGCTCCACTTTTGCAGACTTTTCAGCCAGTTTGTAATAGCGTTTCAGGACTGGTGCACTAACAGGTTTAAATATGCCTTAATCCGCTTATGTAATTTAAGTGCCTCTGGGAGTAGTGGGCATTCATTAAATTATTTTTTATGGTAGGAGTTCTATCATATTGAGCCAGATGCTGCTTTCCGTGAGATATACTATTGTGCCTAGCCCAAACTAAGCTGAATAGCTCCATCAAATTCGATTAGATTATAAAATAGGTCTCTGCTATGTATTAGAACGCATCAGAGCACCTCCTCGGCTCTTCTAAGCACCTGAAAAGGTTTCCTGAATGTAACTTTATCAGCTATGCTACAGCTGACAGTTTTTCCTCTTCTTTCAATATTACTTTTGACTTTTTCTACATCATTTACCCATCATACAGACAAATGCTCATAACGGCTGATTTAGTTGAGGAGAAATACAGTGGTCTGCAATGGCTCAGGGGTCTTTTATTGCTGAATATTGTAGAAAGGTATCTAAATTACTGCAAACTTCATTCTGAGGGGAACAAAGGGAAAGTGATTCAAGACCATGTTCTGCAATATTTGGCCACTCGCCGTTTAGGGAAATGATACACTCCATGGCAACATAGTTCTGCATATTTTGCAAATGTGGATTCAGTCCTGTGTTTCTGCCATGCCAGGACCTCTCTTCACCTTGCAGAAGTTTGGAATTTGTCAGGAACAGGAGGGCAGACAGTCTTATGAGTGCACTCTTGACATGAATTACAGCTGAGATAAGGGTAGATGTATACATGGTATACATCATTTAGATGTATCATTTATATTGTAGCCAGTACACTGCAATCTTTATCTTTTTGCTGCCTAGACTTCCAGGACTTGCCTGATGTTTGGCTTCCTGCTGTGTTGCCCAAGTGCTGCATCGCCTCTCATAGTCACTGAGCAGATAGGACTGCATCTTCTTATACTCTGCCTCTCAGCCTGGAACACTGATATCTTTGTCCTCCATGTGAACAGGCCCTAGTGCTGCTTCCCATATTACTTACACTTCCATTTATTTAAAAAATAAAATGCACAAAAGACAGAATGTCCATTTCCAGAGGTCATGCAATGCAATTTCTGTCAAATAGTGCGCCCTACAAGAGTTGTATATGGATTTCTTTAGGAATCAGCAGCTTCAAGAAATGTTGGGTTCAAGTCCTACAGATCCAGCCTTAAAGGAAACAGATTTATATCTGAGAACAAGCCAGAGCCATATTCTGAGTCACAGAACAAAAGCAAATTCTTATGTCGTGTTTTAATGTCATGTTTTAAAGACTATTCTTCTCAACTTGTGGGTATTTGGGCATCTTTTGGAACATGAAATAATAAAATATTTTTATGGAGTGGAGAGGAAAACAAAAACCCACAAGAAACCTGGAAACTATCTATATTATTTTTGCAATAAGCTGAAAAGTAACAAATGGTTTCACTGGAAATTTGGAACTTCATTGTAGCCATCAGGCTGGACTACTGAGTCTCATAAAATGCACTTGTAGGTCCAGACAGGGTTAGTAAAAGCCACTGGGATGTTGTTTCCCACATCTCTCCTCAGGGGCCTTGCAGCCAGGCCTCATTTGATGAGGAGATCTGGAGCCCAGCCCTGGCACAGTTTAGCTCCATGCTGTCATCCTCTGGTTGAGCATGGGGAAGTCAGCTCTTGGCTTTGGTGTTTCATTAGCTTTAGTTTAAAATGAATTGGGTGCTTGCTGCTTGGAAGCACTTGGCTGGTCTCATTTGGACCCTTCCTCAGTAATGTCCAAATGGACAATATGGGAGAAAAAACACTCCTGAAAGGAACCCAAGGTCCCTGGCACAGTGGCTTGGACGGTGAGAGAGTGAGCACTGTGTTCCCTTCTTGACCTTTTTCAAATCATGACTGCTGCCTGTACAAACAGGAATGTGTTCTTAGTTCAGCACTGATCTTGTGCAGCTCCTGAAACTTGTCTTGACTATGCACAGCAGCATTCTTACCATTTATACAGCTGGAATGCAGGACAAATGCTAAAAAGGGAATCAAAGAGTGGTGCATAAAAGAGTCTGTAAGGAACTTATCATTGATCTAGCATTCAACTTCAGTGAGTCCCTAAATGTAGTGGCTTTATCCATTAGAATATTTTCCTCCTAAATCTGTACAGATTCACACTTGTGAAGTGAGAGGGTCCCATACCACTTTGTGGCCTATGGATGACAATTAAAGCAGTTACCTAGAGTAACAACTGTGCTGAACTAATGTTCTCAGAGTCAAACCTTTAACATTTGCACAAGTTAAATAAAAATGCTTATATACACATGAAGTTCTATCATATGCATCTGGAGCAAATCAAACACTTTCTTAATGAAATGTATAATGGTAAGCCAAGTACAAGCTTTAAAAATACACATTTTAGGAAATATCTATGATACAAAGTCAGTTTTCCAGACACTGGAGAGTGACAAACTTTATATTGTTCTCAATGGTGGCATATAATGTAATAAGTGATTTTAAACAGAGTTCCTAAGTTCTGAAGGAAATAGTACCAGCAGTTTTACAAAATTTAATAAGGGTGGAAGGGAGGGCTGTTTCTGAAATGCCTAATTCATTTACAGCTAAGAACAGTTAATGAGCTCCTGACATGGGAAGTCTTGTTCCAAGAAATTCCTCTAAATTCCTGGAGTATATTAGCCCTTTTTCCATGGGAGTTGATGGGAATGCTACCACTGTTCTGTGTGGAAGCAGGACTGATCTGTTCTTAGCTACTTTATGCAGCCAACAAAGATATGATATTTTGGGTTTCTTGTGCATAGTTTGAGATTGCAGATGAAATGTTATGGGCTTTGTTTCTATTTTGCTGTTTTTTGTTATCTGTATCAAAATGTGAACATGGACAAAATGTAACATCCAGGATTCTATTTCTTAAATCTAACCATAGAGAACTCTCTACAGATGCATTTGCCCCATTTAAAAGAAGAAGAAATTGGAGTGTTTTTCTTTTACTTTTTTAAGGCATTAATAATGAAAACTGGTATGATTTCTAAACATCATTTTCTACTTACAGGATACTCATATGGAAGATGTTTAGTTGAAATTTCAGAAATTTTACTTACCTATTACTGGGTGGAGTCAATTTATTTTATACTAGGTATCAGGTACCTTGGGCAGCCTTGAAAAATTTGACTGTAACCAGATAAAGGGAATTGTGAAGAGACTATAATAGGCCTTAGGGTAAATATCGTTTCTTGAAAGATATTTTCTTCTATTAGTGCTTCTCACAGTGAACTTATGATAGTTACCATTTCTCCTCAAGGGAAATCCTTTGAAATGAAGATAGAGCATGGTGGCACTACTTTCTGTCCAGTTGTTGAATATTACACCACTTTCCATGAACCCTTTGAAATTTATGCAATCTGTTGCATAGTTCCTATCCTGGAACATATTGAAAGAAACATTATTTTGGGAAAGCTGAATTGCTGTTCCTCTGATAACCTAAACCAATGTAAATGTGTCTTTCAAACACCACCCAAATATTATCACTCGTGTTTACAGGTCAGTTCATCCAGTTGTTAAGAAAGCAACTCTGATAAACAAGTGATAGAAAAATCAATTATAAACTCTCTTCTTCTAGTCAGTAGACAACTGTTTTTCCCAGTGTATTACTAAAAATTCAAATATGAAATAGGAGACCTATTGCAGATTCTGATGTGTGGCTGGGTAGAACAGGCAAGCAGATACTGAGAAAGTGATGCGTGCCATTACAGAGTCTGAAACCTGGAGGGAAAATACTAAAATGTAGAATGTCTTGCTAAAGCACTACATGGTAGGAACATATTTTTATTAAGAAAATCTCAAAATTATTTACAGACTGTATTACTAAAGAAAGTCATGTTGTTAAAAAGTTTTAATGATGAAGTAGAAGGGTGCAAAGTCTCTGAGANNNCAAAGTTTTAGTGTAGAAGAAAAATAGGGTCATTTAGGAGTGGTCCTAACATCAAAGCTGCTTGAAGAATTGGAAGAACAGCTCAAAGGGACCAGAATAGTTATAGATGATGAAGTCTGAATGGCAGACACAATTACTGACATTTTTATATCTGACAATTTTTAATAACCTTATAAACAACCAGCAGGTGGAACAAAAACCACAATTTCTTACTTTAAACACCCACAGAAAAAGTTATTCGGTAGGAAGTTCTGAGATGTAAAAAGCTCTGTGATTCTCGTGAGACTGAAATACAAAACCACTATCTGTCACCTAAATATTAATATACATGCAGAGAACCTTAGAATTATGGTGCTCCAAAAGTAAGGCCTCCTATTTTATTATGTTGGCCCACAACATCAAAGGCAGATGTCGGTGATATGGCAGTAGAGGTTGAACCTTCCCACCAATATTCTGCTACATGTTGTTGCTGAGTGACAAATGGCAACAGAGAGGCAGTATGATAGAATGCTGCCTGGCACAGAAGCATGGATGAAGAAATGGTATGTCACTGAATTACTCCATATGGAAAAAATTGCACCTATTGACCCTACTGGTACTTCCTGAATGTTTATGGAGACCGAACAGTGGATGTCAGCACAGTGAGGTGGTGGGTGGTGCATTGGTAGCAGTGGTAACAGTGGGTCACCTCCTCTAGCACAGGGTTTTACAAGCACAGCTTTTCTTCATAGATGGTGAAAAGACACAGCTAATGGTGGTGACTGTGTTGAAAAAATAGTGTTTTGCAGCTGAGAATTTGCTATATGAAATAACGTTCTTGTGCTCTTTGTATCTGTTGTAATTCCCATGTAAATAAGTAGGAGGCATTACCATCAGAGTGACCTATGTGTATTGCATCCTTGACGCATGCAGATTATATAGCTCCTTGTATCCCTTTCAATGTTAAAAAGCCCAGCACACCTCTAGAAAGGTATTCTGATGTATATACTTGCTTGAAGACAATAGAAAAGGAAAAATGAAATGGAAATTTGGACTGGAATCCCAGTTCCATTTGTGTTAGCAGCAAAGAGCCCTGTGAATTAAATAATTTAGGATATTGCCTTAATTGCTTCTGGATACACAGTCTTCTGTTAATGTCTTTCCTCCCACAGTTTCTCTGAAGGAATGTGCTCTAATGAGAGAATGTTCTGTCTATTTTTTAAGGACTGAGTGTTAGCCATGAAGACAGTTCCCATAAAAATCACTATGCAGAGGTGGATTAAATCACGAACACCAGAGCCAAGGGCCCCAGCTGCTGGAGCCATGTGATTATCACAGAATTCAAGCTTCTGTCTTCTGTTCTGCCAGGGTGGGGGGGGATGAAATTTTAAAAACATAACTATGTAACTGAGGAAGAAGTATTTAAGAACACAGAAAGCCCCGAGAGGTACAAACTATATCTTAGTACAAAACCATTCTCAGATCCATTGGATAGACCAACAAAACAAACCTCTTCATTTGAAAGTTCCTTAAAACTATTTGTATGGAAAAAAACTAATCTCAGAACTTAACTGAAATGCTTCAGCTCAGGCAACCTATGGATATTGACCCAGAGGCCAGGAACAAAGTCCTCACACTCCGTTCTGTTCTGTGGACACAATAAACAATCTCTATTTTTTATTTTTATTTTTATTTTCTCCTGACCAAGTGTGCTTCCTGATCATGCTTTGTCCACCTGGGCGTCAGGCAGGCACGTGGCAGCTGTCACTACTTGTCCTAGGCCAAGAATTAGACTGCCTGCAGAGATCCCTTGCAGTGAGCTCTCCCTTCTACCTTCCTCCACACCCCAGTGAAACTAATTGCAGCCAGCAGCTTTGCAGGGCAGCAACCCAATTCAAGAGGCTTTTTTTTTTTTTTTTTTTTTTTTTTAAGGGATTTGTTTCTTTAGGATGTTTTCTTTACATTTAGTCTCCTTGCAAAAGGGCATCAGGAAGTCACGTCGTCAATTCACTATGAAGAGAGAAAGGATAGGGAAATGGTTACAGATAGTTGTCACTGTTGGCTCAGGCAGGTTTAAGGCATAGTAAAATAGAAGGATTAATCAAAATTTTGTGTTGCATCATGTCACAACCTTGTTGCATCATTTATTGACTTGTCTATGGGAAGAGCCTGATTTGGGTGCTGATAGGAATGGTAAAATGCAGAAGCTAGACAGTAAGTAATTTTGGGATGAGGGTATGGGTAGGAAAAACTCCTATGCAGGTAGGAGTGAGCAGGTAAGTGGCCTTTGCTGTTATACCTTACTAGGAAAAGATGACCATGCTAATTTGGAAGGAGTAGTGATCCCTTTGCCACTGTGATTCAGAGAAGAGAGTCTTCACTGGCTTTCCTATGACACTAGGCTTCCCTTTCCCAGCCCTGCACTGTAGATCAGCAGTTCTGTATTCCTATCTATGAGCATGCTTATTTGCCCAAAAGGAGGGTGAATAATTGTATCCATTTCTTTGATTGGAAATGTGCTTGTGTCCTCAGATCTTTGTACACCTGTGTGTACATGGGTGAAATTTTGGGCATGGGTGAAATTTTGCTGTAGAAATTAAAGGTTAACAGCCTGTACAGAATTTTAGGGTACCTGTTTTTGTCCAAGCGCCTCTACCGCTTCTGCAAATGCTGCCCATAGGAGATTATTGTTAGGTGAGCTTTCAGCATAAATAAAAATTTCGGCAACTTTCTTCAGCAAACTGTAGCACTTGCATCTGCTTATGATTATTAGGGTCCTTGAGGTCTCTCTGCAGCCTATCTCTGCTATTTCTTGGGACACATTGTCTATGATCAGCGTATCAGCACATATAGCAATGTTATACATGTGAATAGAGATGCTTTTATGTTACTCACACACATACGATTTTCTTAATAAGAATTATAAAGGCATGGATGGCCTTGTGGTTTTTTTTTCCATTAGAGCAGCAGATACGTTCTTTTGAACACTTCAGAAAGTGAAGATGGTTCTCTAGTGCTGCCACTTGCAAAGTGGACATCAGATCAAACACTTGTATGTAAAACTCAAAATTTTAACTGATACCTGACTTCCTGAAAACAGGCAGTGAAGTTTTGCTTTGCACTGCTTAAAAGTGTGAAGCTGCTTAGTTTACAGTGAAGGCTGATTCTGATTTAAATTTTCTAATTTTCTGTTCTCTTGCTCAGGAGGACTCTTAATTTTGAACATGCTCTTGCAAGACACTAGGAGGAGTTCTGGATTCCCCAACATTTCCTGAACCTGAAGTTCAGTGTGTTGAGTCTTGCAGCCCAGCAGCAATTTTCCAATTCAATGATTTTGTCTGAAGTGACAATGTGAAATGAGCTGTGGTACTGCACTGAAGAGATGCAATGTGGGATCCTTTGCTAGGAATATGCAAGTGTTTTCCCCCTATTCAGGCTTTCTGTGATTGAGCTTTTTTTTTGTATAAACACAGTGAAAGAATGAATGGTCAGTAGCACAGAGCAGAACTTTGATATTGATTAGTGTCACCATTGCGTAATATTTAGGGACCATGTAAGAAGCAGGGTCAAATCAATCTTAGTGTGTTTAAATACTCAGAAATAAAGTAGTGGGAAATTTTTTGGAAAAAAAAAGATGCAATCTTATGAGAACATCGTGTTCATTCAGCACAGAGCCAGACCAAACTCTCCTCATCTTCAGCAAAGCCATGATTTCACCAGATGCTTTAACTCAGGAAAAGACAACAGACAATAATGAAATCAGCAGAAATGCATGGTCTTATACATGTCAAAATGTACTTTGCAAATTCATGTCTTCATTTACCGAAATGAATAATGTGCACTGGTAAAAATACACATGCTTATGGCTTTTTGGTGTGAGAATATATGGAACTCCATCATTTATGTGTTGAATATGCACATGGGAATGTGAAGTATGGAGTATAAATTATTTGCTTTGTTCATCCGGCAAATTCACCAGGAAAGTAAGTTAATTTTAACTTACTTTCATTCTGCATTTCTAGAACTAAGGACAGCCATGATGGGCAGATAGCAGGATGTGAGGCCCTTCTGTCTCATCCTTGTTTTAGAAAATTTTAATTGCCACATAACTACCCCTTCCACTCTGAAGTTCTTAGCTAAAAATGCTGTCTCACCCTACGAAGTAACCTCCTTGATACATATATTTTTAAGCCAACTTTGCATATGGAAATATAGATTCTACACAAGACTATTCTAGATTGACAACTAATAAAGCTTTTATGTGTACTGTCAATATGCATGTTACAGATAGCTGGATCAATAAATTTAGACTTGGGAAGGGGGGAAGTAAAACTTAAGTTCATACTAGAAGTAAGATCATAATGCAAGTTCCAGTTCTGTATCAAAATATCCTCAATACTGAGTTAGGTCAGTATGTAATATTCTGGCTTCAGATTTGTCTCACCAGATTTTTCATGATTCTTGCTACATTCCTCAATACTTTGTTGTTGTCTTTGAAAAATGCTTTTTAATTGTGTCTATTAGCACATGAAGCATTCAGTTTTCTAAGAGAAAGAATGTATTTCTTATATAGCTGAAGTAATATTGTTTTAAAATCAGTTTTCAGTCTGGAAAAAATATCTGTTTTGTGAGGTTTCCAGAAGTTCCTGCCAAAATGCCATGAGACCATTATTTCACATTTGTTTCCAGATTTATCTGGAATCCAGAAGTGTAGACACAACACAGAAAATCTGGAAGAAACAAGAGTTCACCAGCTATTCCTGAACTTTTAAAATGAATTATTTCTGGTTCAGTTTGAGAAAAACATAGAAC
This sequence comes from Tragopan temminckii, assembly GCA_028571105.1. Classification (NCBI taxonomy): domain Eukaryota; kingdom Metazoa; phylum Chordata; class Aves; order Galliformes; family Phasianidae; genus Tragopan; species Tragopan temminckii. The sequence goes on along the minus strand of JAOWBP010002559.1, from coordinate 35,224,063 downwards.
TTTGGTCTGGGAGGAAGTTGACTTTATTTCCCAATACTTTTCTATTCTAAAGCAAATCCTCTTCAGATTAAAGGTTAGTCTGATTAATTAGAAGATAATTATCCATTTGCTGACTAAACAATAGTTTCTTCTGTTGAACCAAAACAATAGTTTCCTCTGATGAAGTCTATGCTTGAAATGGTCCTATTCAGAGAAATGACAAAATAATTGCCATTGAAAGTTCCTATATTTATTTCTTGTCAATATCAGAAAAATATGTTCAATTTTAGACAAAACAAGAATAGAAGACAATACTCATAAAATAACTGGTATTCCAGCAAAAATGACAACAACAAGCGTGGATGTCAGGGCAACATTCAAGTGTCTGACCAGAGTCAGACTCAAAAAGGACTGAGTCCAAATCTCTAGCACTGCCTAAAAGCACTGCTTATCATCCAGATACCTATATTGGGAATGCACACTCTCTGGTTTTGATTACAGTTTCAATCCTGGAGGGAGACTTTTGTCAAAATCCGGGTTTTAAGAAGAATTTCAGTTTCAACAAGCAGAGGTTTTCACATGAAGCCCTGTTTAAATGGGAATTTCCTAACAAGCTGTACTTGATTAAATGATTGCCTTTAGAGAACTGATTTATTTTTTTTTTCCTTCCTTAGTGTTATCCTTCATTAGTATGGAGAAAAGAAAGAAAACCATAAAAAAGTTCTGTTTCTTGGGTCAAAGCCTGCACAGAATTAAACCTATTTATACTTCAACTGGTTAGACTTTAAGTTGGTTTCCCACCTTCCAAGGTGCACAGCATTAGCCACAGATATGCTTGAACTCCAGGGGATCCTTTTGAAGATAACTACTTCTTTCTTTTCTTCCCTTCCTTCCCTTTCTTCCTTCTGTCACTGTGAAATTGCTTGGAATCTGGAAAAGGGATTCTGACAAAATGTTGCTATTCATCTGGGTAAGTTTCTGTTCAATATGCATATGTGAGTACGTGATATAGAAAAAACATTTTCTGCCAGTAACTCACAAATCATCTCTCACATATTGGCAACAGATCTTACGTGCATACTGAAGTAGAGGTTGACAAGTTAGGTCTCTGTGGGAATGTGTGCGTGTGGAGAAACACACTCAAGTCTTACTGGAGAGAAGCAATTGTAATGCTGTGCACATTCCTTCAGGTATGTGCAAGTCAAATGCCTACTGACCTGAAGCAGTCATGTTTCAGGCAGCCCAGCATGGATGGCTTCCTGCCTGCTGTGAGCTGGCAGAGCCTAGGGAAGCACAAGGTTCCTGGTGAGTTGCTGGCAGCCCCTCTTCCCAGAAATGGGAACTCAAAGGCTGGCATTAAAAGGCAAGAAAGTTCTGAAGAGTTAGATTTCTGAAGTCATGAAATAGGTTCATTTTTTTTCAAATTAATGTTTTCAGGTAGTGATCATTTCCTCTCTTCTGTTTGTGAGTCTGTTGTGTGTGTCTCTTAAGTCGAGATCCAGATTTCAGTACTTCTCTAAATGCTGAGCAAAGACCACCCACTCGGTGATATTAGTGTAAAGGAGATACCAGGATGCCACAGAAGAGATATTTGCTTTGATCTGCCTCCTTTGGACCGTCTCTGAAGTCTCTTCAGTGAGATTTATTCTAAGAAAACTGATTTGTGCAAGTACATTTTAATTTCTGGAATGGAAGTTTGTTCATGCATATCTTCATTTTTCTCCATATAAATTAACATTTTGTTAGTAGTGCAGCAGTAGACAAACCTCAAGGAAATATGCTGTGATTTTTGGTAAAGCAGAACACAATAGCTTTGGTGCTTTTCCAAAAAGCTTGATGCTCTTAAAATTAAGTATTTGTATATAGCCAAATACACTACAAAGAAAGCATTTCCTCTAGTGTTTTAGTGCTCCTGTTTGGCTCCAATTGGAACCAAGCAATGTAGAAACCATTGCAGACATGAGAAATAGCTGCGATAGTTTGCATTTGTGAAGTGGTCCATCTCCTACAATAATGGGCTGTAGTTTCAGTGAGCCTGGTAAAACGGCTCTTTTTCAAGCACATGCCTTTAAGTGAAGTGGTGAAGAGAAAAGACATTAGTTATATTAGGGTTAGGATACTTTGATCAAAGGTATAGATGCCTACAAAACTGAAACAACTGCTAATTCAACATCTGACATTATTTAACACAAAATAATGAAAGTGTGGCAATTTTTAAATAAAGGCTTTACCTAAAACTTAGACTTGCTTAGAACTGCAGAAAAGAAGGACAGATGTCATGCCTTATCCTGTCTCACTCTACTTTATGCACAGGCACAATCAAAGGCAAGTAAAAGATTTAGATAGGCATAATCAAAGGCAAGTAAAAGTTTTAGCTAGGCACATTTAATTCATTCCTCTTTACAATTTAAGAGCTCCTGCTGTGCATATTTCACCCTCAACTACAAAATGGTGTAAATTTTCTTTAGTGACCACTATCGTTATGAACGGAAGAGGACCGGGGGAGGCCTGGAGTTGACTGGCATGATTTGCTCTTGAAAATGAATACAGCCCTGAATGTTTGTGAAGAGAAGGAGATGCTTTTACTTTCATTGATAATTTGGTAGCTACTGAATTTGACAGTATCTTAGCCCAAACATTGTTGGTCTATATGCTCAGTCAAATAAGGCTTGGACTACATACGTCAATTTGTTGTGCCAAATCTACAAACAGTTGTCACTTGCCTATTCAAAACACCTGATAATTAGATAATTAATGGAGCGACTCCAGTTACAGTATGAAAAATGCATACAAATTTCAGATAATGGCAAGTATGATCTCATTCTAGTAAATTTTATTGCATAAAAACCTATTTAAGACAGCCGAGCTTTGGTGCTATTTATTGTATTAGATGTTAAAGCATACCCAGAGATACTGTTTGTGACTTAAAAACTATTGCAGGGTCAGTCAAAAGTATAAGTTGGTGTTGACTTTTTAATGGTAATATTATTATAGTTGTATCCCAGGAAAATCAAACAACAAATCACATTCATGCAGTACTCATAAATCAGTAAAACACAAAGCTGAACTGAACAACGTTTATATGACATGAATCACAAACTGTAAAACGCCCAATAAAATTTCACAACATACCTGTGGAACAAGTTTTGCAATGTGCAAATAACACAGATTCCCCATTACCAGGAAGACAAAAAAAAAAAAAAAAAAAAAAAAAAAAAAAAAAAAAAAAAAAATATAAAAACAAACCTTTTTAAAAATTTTTGAAATTTGAAAATAACACATTTTCCCAATTACCAGCAACAAAAAAAAAAAAAAAAAAAACAAAAAAAAACTTGCAACGTACACAATACAGATTCTACAGCATACATGAAAAACAAGCTCTACCATACATATGAAAAATAAATAGAGTATCTTAATATTCACTTAAACCTGAAGTGACCCGTTGCCTAATGTTGAGTTGTTTTCTTTGTTGTTTCTTGTTTGTTTTTGCTTTGTTTTTGTGGTCTTCTGTTGCTTAAGTTTTTCATTTATGAAGGGGAATTAATGTGAGAACTGATCTTTTAAATGAATTTTCATATCTGTGATCTGAAATATCAAGAAAAAATTAGAGCTAGTCTTTAATTGGTCCCATAAGCTGGCACTGATGGATGCATGAAAACTTCTGAAAAGCAGAAATGCAAATAGAAAGGAATAAGATCACCTGAAGCAAAGATACAAAATCTCTGTGCTGTGCACATGTGAAATATACATGCTGCAAACTCATAACTGAACTCCATGGCAGCCAAGGGAAAATGGCAGCAGGAGGGACATCAAGATGCACTATATATATTTACAAAACAAACAATGCAATGAATTGCATGTATGCCCTTGGGCATAATTTTAAACACATAATTTTAAGCACCTAAATGAGATACATCAGGTTCTTTTCAGTTTTTACTCCTTCCATCCTCAGAGAAGATGTGAGATAGCAGTCTGCTTTTTTGGCTGTCAGCTCCCGCAGTACGTGCCATTTTCCCTTCTCTCCCAACCTGTCAAGATATTGCACACTACCCTCTTTGAAGGATAAGCAAGAGACAGCATCTTCTGAGGCTGCTTTGAAGATACGCATGTGCAGGCCAACTTCTTGTGTGGGTTGGCTACCTATGTGGTTTGTCTAGCTTTATGGGCGAGTTATCTTTATGGGCTGGGTGGCTGCACTGTTTGGTTAGCCATGCTAGTCAGCTATTGTGTGGGTTGGCTAGCTCTGTAGATTGGTGTGCCAGGATGGCACACAGAACTGATAGATGTGATGTATACAGAGTAACATTTTGTTCAGGAAGCCTTTAACTTGTGTCTTCCATCTCTTCAACTGCTGGGTTTTCACAAAATTCATGGATTCTATTCTTCTGTTTTAGAGAGCTCTGATCTGTGGTTGGTTTTGGCCACTATAGGTAAACAGATTGCAGAAGTTAGAATAACAGAGTCCTGATAAGAGCAGGAGCATGCAAGAGCTCAAACTGAAGAAAGGAAATGTATATTTCTCTGCTTGTAAGTGAAGCGCAAAGAAGTGATAGAAAATAAGGTTGGAAAGAGAAGGAAAGCCTGGACATGAAGAGACAAATAGGAAAGAAAATTGCAGAAATAAAAAAAGATTTATCAATCCCAGGAAATCTCTTAGGACAAACGTTAGAACATGAAGAACTTGATTATTGACCAGGAACATGTGCACAGTGGAGACACATCTATTCTGTCTACAGCTGTCGAAAGGGACACCCATACTATTCTGTCTCAAGCAGTTTCCTTGTAACAAATTATTTGTACACCTACTGTGTAATGAGGAAATGCATGAGCCCATATGGTATCCAAACGAGCAGTTAGGCTTATTAGGCTGTATTGGCTCAGGACCCCAAAACAGTCTTATTTGAGATGTCCTGTTGTAGCTGTTACAGTGATGATGATACTCCTTTGCATACTGGAATTCCTCTATACAAAGTATAACTTCTATTGGAAAAGGCTGAGTATTAATCAAAGAATGATAGACTTTGTTGTGTTTCTGTGAAGTCTTGTCCACCTACATCTAACAGCCAATAAAAAATTATTAGGTATACATTATCTTTTCAGTTCTGCTTATTAGCAACATTAGCTTATTAGACATTAGAAAAACTGATAATGATTGAATATTCATGCTATTAGGAGTCAGAGTCTTGTATCTTATTCCTGCCTGATCTTTCAGTTTTTCTGCGTGGCCTTAAAGCATACTCTTGTCTATACCTGTTTATTCCAATCAACAAAGGGGACTCATATGCTTAAAGTAGGGCACCTACTTAAGTGTTTAGTTGGATTAGAGTCCTTCAGAGGATTTCCTCATCCCTGAAAAAAAAAAAAAAAAAAAAGAAGAAGAAAAAAAAAAAAAGAAAAGAAGATTAATTATTTAAGCATTAGATCTTCTAAGGCTAGTGCTCCAAGAAATTTAGCTCTGAGTTCTGGGCTGGTCTGACAGAACTCTTTTATGGTGGCCAGACTTTGAACTGTGCAGGTTTTTGTCTTCTGAGTGTTGGAGGGGAGTACTGAAGAAGTAAAGTGATATCTGGCAAATGAAAGAAAGAGTAGAAGAGAAAGCACGCTACAACAATAATCTAAGACTTTCTTTAAAACTTCCTCAGGACATAGTCATGGAAGAAAAGATACTATCAGATTCCTCCTGTTCATTCAGTTTGATCAGATCAGCATTCAAGATGAGAAAAATCAAAGATTTATGATTATACTATATGATGATACAGCATTCAAGAATGCTGTGCCATGTAAGGTGATTATAAAGTTAGCTTAGGAAAATTAATTAAGTAATGTTTGGAAGAAAAGTCAATAGTATGATAGTTAGCAAATACCTATTTTATCCTCATTTGAAAAGTGTCCTTGTTAAATGTGATCTATAACCTGATTAGAAAGCATGGAAATAATCAAACGTTCCTGTAGTTACCTTAAATCCTCAAAAACCTTTTTACTCCTCTTATACACTGCGCAATGCTAAAATTATTTTCCTGCTACCATGCACATACCACATACTTTGGATAATTTCAGGTAGCAATTGGTTTCCACATAACCTAGTCCCTTGAAATGTCTTTTGTTCAGAGTTTGAGAAACGGTTTAGTAGAAATGTTTTTTCTTACAAATCTTGCCTTTCTTTGTTCTGACTAAGCCTTCCTGAAAGCTATCTGTTCAGCAGAGCATTCTTTCTGCAGTAACAACATACCACTGTGTTTGCTCCGTGCTTATTGAGCCACACAGTACTTGTGCATGCCCCTCAACTGTTTTTTTGAGGGACAGTTTCTGTTCTGTCCTGTATTTTCTCCCTCTGTTATGATTAGATTATAGTACTCTATGACAAAAAAGCTCATAACAATCTTGAACAAGAGGAGATCATCCAAGTCAAAAACTGAATAATATAGCACTTCTCAAGTGATTATATAAACTGGAATGATGGTATGAAGCAAATCAATGCATCATCTTGCAGTGCACTTCAAACACTTCTCTTTTGACACCATGAGTAAACATATTTGCTGAGATAGGTCAGATCTGGGATAACATAGAGTTTTTCTAAGAACTGAGGTTTCCCCAGGTACACAGAAGTACTTTGTAAGTTTAACCTCTTAATCTTCCTTCAACCTTACCACCTATTTACCCCAATGCTTCACCTTTTAAATGCATTCTATCATGTATTTATGGAAATATTAGAACAAAGATTGGAGAGCTCTAAAATTTCATCTGAGGAGAAACTGCCAACAATTTTGAACTGGACAAAATGATTTTCAAAAAGAAAAGTTAAAAGATAGCCTTTATTTCTATCTAGAATGGCAAAAATCAGTATGTGCCCACTCTGAGGCACAGTTCTGTGACACAATGCATTGCTTTGGGACCAGTCTTCAGGTACAGTGTGGAGCAAGACAAGACTTTTCTTGTTTCTGAGAGCTCCCTGTTCTTGCTATGGAATTGCATTAAGTATTAAGATAGCTGTGGTTGCTAGCATAAATGAGTCTTGTCCTGCAAATGATGGGAAATAAGCCCAAGAGTATGAGGGAGATAGAAAGAGCTTTGTAAACTGTTGTAATGTGGTCTGACTTTGAAAAAATCATTAATGGCACTGTTTCGTCTAGACTCCTAAAGGTGCCCTCACACCCTAGCTCACCTTCTGCGCTGTGTGCTTATTTTTACCAAATATCTATGTGGGAGGCATAGAAGAGATAGGTTGGATTCTTGCTCTTTTTTCATGCTTTTTTTCCCTCTTCACTCCAGTGTGACAGAGAGAAATGCTGCCAAAAGTCAGAAATGTTAAAGGTTTCTATTTCCCAGTGGTACAGCCTCCAGTGTGTCACAGGAAAACCATTGCAAGTCCCCTCTCCTATCATCACTGCAGTTGTATGTCACCCAGCTGACAACCAGGTTCTTCAAGTGCTCTGTCACCTGAGTGAGCTTTCAATAAATACCTGAATTGGTCTCTGCAGAATCTAAAGAGAGTAGAGAGTCGATATTCCAAAAGAAAATCAGATAATAGTCTGATATGTCAGAGGTAGTATGTCAGATAATAGTACTTCTATTGTAAAAGAATTTAG
>JAOWBP010002559.1:35196576-35216398 GCA_028571105.1 Tragopan temminckii | reverse complement strand
CTATTGTAAAAGAATTTAGTGGAAGAACAGCTGGGTGGGTGGGAAAACAGTTAACTATTAGGAAAAGAACTGGAACTTCGGTGGCTCTTTCAGTAAGACAGGAAAAAAAACAACGTGCATATCCATATGCCTTAAATAAATTCTTGGTGTATGAGAAAATATGATAAGCAAGACTCATAAATCTTCTCATGAGAGACTCCTTGGCCAGAGCAGTGAAAAGTAGTTCTTAGAGCAAGGATATTGCCATCCCATTCAGTACCTGAATTTATGTGGCATTAGGCAGGTAGACTCATTTGCCTTTCCATGTTTCTCCAGATCTAAGGTAAGGAAGTGACATTTGCCATATTTTTATTTTTTGGCCCAGAAGGATGGCAGCTGTAGAATACAGAATGATTTTCCTGAAACATCTTTTTTGCTTGTAAGAAGTAACTGAGATCAAGTCCTTGATGTGAAAGAGTCAAAAGAGAAGCTTGAAGAATGGCTGTTGTGGATGAAAGCATATCTGCTAGTTGGTCTGATGAAATATATTGACTTTGTCTAGAAGTTTTGTTCCAGATAGAGGTATGGTGTAAAATCTAATGTCAAGACAGAATTTTCTTCATGTGAAAAACACTGGCAAAAATGAAATGCAAGAATCAGAGTGTAACTGTGCACTATCTGTGCTGGCACTGAAGGCACATTAGAAAGGGGTTCTACTGGTGCAATTTAACTAACACATTTGTATTTGGCTTGGTGTGTGGTATATCTGACAATCAGGAAAGAGTAATTGGGATTCTCTCCCTGTGGGTGTGTACCAATCCAGAGCCTGAACCAGCAGACTTTTTCATTCATATTTAATTACGCACCGTACAAATAAGTAGACACACAGTGTAAAAATGTCATACCTTGTATTTGCTCAGACCATTTTACGCAATTTTATGCAACTGACGTGGCGTTATTTTACATTCCTTGGTCAAACACACACCAAACTCATATCCTTGATGACCATTTTAGTGCTCTGATGCACAAATAGAAGTGACTCTAATATCTTCCACCTTCTTGGCCCTAATTCAGGGTCAAGGGGACATTTCCAACTGTTATTATTTTTTGACAAAGAATGTTCTGAATCTCCGAGCTGTGTGAGCTGAATAAATGTTCAGAGCACACACTTCTATAAGAAGCTTGCTTGCCTACTAAGCAATTCTCAGCAATGTTTTTGGCTGCTAGCTATTGTTATTTGTTTGGACTGTGCAATGCCTAGAGGCTCCAGTTGTGAATCAGGGCCCCATTGTGCTAGGTATTGTAGAGACACAACAAAAAGGTCTTTGTCATACTCTTAAGGCAAATCTGAGGTGGGTCTGGGAAAAGAACTTTCCTGAATCCAAAGTCTCAAGTAAACTTCTTCTAAGCAATTTACTGTACTTCAGGATTTGATTTTATCCTTCGTTTTCTCATCTATACTGTTCACTCAAAGCAGATAATAAATAAATTCTGAAAACACAATGAAAAATAAAAAAAAAACCCTGATATAATCGCTTATGTATTTTTTGTTGCCTTTTAAAATGAATATCCAATTAGTGACTGACAGATGAGCCTTGGGGACTCTGGTGCTGTTGAAGTCACTCATATCTGGCTCATTCCATCCCTCAAGGTGTTTTATTGTGGTGACTATAGCATATCCTGAGGCAGACATGACACTTCTTGAAACTAGGCTTTTTCTGTGCAAGTCAGATGTGTGTACTGCACTTGCCTCATGCATGAACCATTGCTGGGGGTATATGCATGGTATGCATGACAACAGAATTTTTGTTTCTCAGTCATTCATCACCTGCTGACACTTGAAGTCACATTCCTTTCGGTATCACATCACATTTAGTTGCTCTGGATACTGCTGTGATGTCACAAACAGACATGAGGGCTTGTAGCTTTCTGCTTCCTCTCCTACAACAAAAGGTTCTGTTTCTGAATATTGTATCTGCAATATGTGCAAGTAGTGATGGTTGCTCTAGAAGAATGGTGCTGAAGCTCCATAAAATCCCACACCCGACACAGCAGCAGCAATGCGTGTCTCTTTCCAGAGAGACTTGGACGAATAAAATAAATTTATGTTGAAACTATAAACATGCAGGTACCTACAAAGTTATATCCTATCTCTGTTCCATTCAAAGTGTTACAGATGTATTACTGGTTCAGCACTTAGGAGTCATCTTTTTCCCCTTCTGGAAGTCCTCTTTACCTCTGCTTATAAGCTAATAATGAGCATAATTTTTTCCAGATATTGAGTATACTACTTATCTGGGGCGTGGGATAGTTGAAGTTGCAATCACAGAATATGGGTCTGGAAAGTCCCTTGGGAAGATTCTTTATTCACAAGGGAAATATTATGTAATGCAAGGAAAGAGAAGAGGTCTGAGAATGTAGTTTATACATTTCTGACCCTTAAAAGTTTCTCTGTAGGAAGTGATCCCATTTCAAAATCCCCATTCAGCTAATGGAAATGAACACGAAAGAATGCATTTCTGCCAAAATATAATATTAAGTATCATGTAAATTCTTAGAATAATTCAGTATTTAACACTGATCTTATTTATTTATATGCTGATTGATTAAAAACATTTACAACTCAGTTTTGGGTGAATTTTGTTGGAATATATTTATCCCTAAAATAAAAATGGAACTAAAAGATTTAGTTACTGTTGGGCATGTTTCTTTATCCTTCTCTCTGATGGATTCAAAACTTGAGAGAACACACATTTATCAGCAGGAATCAAGACTTTTTTTGGTTTCCTTTTTTGTCTTTTGATATGTATTCCAAACTTTCAAAGAAGCCACAATAAAACTTTTGTTTTCTATATATATGCTCATACATTATTTTCATTTGTGCATCTATCACCAGATGAACATTCTGAAAATTCACATGGAAGTATAATTACTTTGTTTTTCACTTGGAATTGTGACTCACAACTAAATATGTGCCGCTGAAAGATGAAAATGTGGAGTTGAAACTGTACTGCTGCTGTACAGGGCAAAAAGGGAGGAAATAGAGATTCTAAAGGCAACTTACCTGGTAGGAATGGAGGCTTCAAATATAAGGTTCACATTTTGGTGCCTTGTGCTGACCCTATAAGTTACAGCTGGTGTTTTATTCTTGGGCTTTAAAATTGGGTTATAGAGGACCTTGTGGGAAATCATATCTACAGTCACTAAAAAGTTCGGTTAATGTGATTGCACTCACAAAAGTATCAAAAGAAAGAAGCATAACTAAAATCACACTAGATACTGATATTCTGGTTAAAAAGTGCAATAGAGTATTGAAGGCAGCCAAAATTCAACCCTTTGTTGTTTACATAATGAACTAACTTGCAAGTTAAATAAATACTAACTTATAGTTAGTATTTATTGTGAATTACAGTGAAAGAATTTCATTTAAAAATGCCTTTTTGTTGAGTCTTGCAGGTCTTGTCCAAAATGTCTCAGATTTAACAAACTTTCAGAGAATGTGAACCTGACCTGGATTCTGAACCTGGCCAGATGTAACACTGCCAGGCAGTCTGGCTCCAGTCTCCTGCAGATTCCAGTGTCTGCAGCTCTTGCTCAGGGAGCTGCAGGAACCTTTCCAGATTAGGGCTGCATGCTCCAGGACTGGAGTTCACCACCCTTCTGGAAGGGGTCTCAGGCTTCTGCTGTGGAGCCAAGACTGATAACAGCAGTAGTTTTGGAAAAGGCTTATTTAGATCTGCTATGCAGATTTGTGCCACCACTCAAGCATGGGTTGTTGTAGGCATAATATCCTCTGTCCCATAGTAGTATCTCCTCATGACTTCTTGTTGTTGTGCATTTTTATATCTTAAGCAACATAAAATCATTACAGTTTGGGTTGTAATAATTTGTATTTTTATTATTAATTTGGGTTTTGTCATTTGTCTTCGGGTATAGGATGGACAATTTCCCTGAGTTCTTTGAAATTTTTCTACTAAACTCTGTTCATATGGTAATTTTCCATGTCAAGCTTCAATTTTATCACAGAAGAAACTTTCTATAACTTGACTCACTGTGTCCCTGTTGCACACTGCACTATTAAGGAAAAAGAAGTGTTTTTACAAGACACAGCACAAGCAAGGTGATTTGCCTTTGCATGCAACTCTTGCAAATGTAGTGCTACCACTTCTATAAAATATGACATCTTGAAATAGCTATATCTTTGAGATATATTGTGGGGTATTAGGAAATGATGACTCTTTGCCAAAGTGTAGGTGGATTCTTAAAATAACTTGTAACATTCATGGCTTATGTAACATTTTTGATGTGGAAGATCTGCTTAGTGTACAGTAAAGGACCCATCAAGAACAAAGCATAATTGGTCTGATATTGAAATGCAGGTAACTTTTCAGATAGTTCACTTTCAATAATCTTAAAATTTGCCTGTTTTACAGGCAGTTTTCATTAAAATTAATCACGATAGATCAACGCTTTATTTCAGTTACCCAATAAGCATATAGGCAGAAGACTGTGGGACTACTGGCTCTAGCAGTGTTCCCATGACTTTCAGATATCCTCTCATGGGGCATACCTGAAGGAAGTTTCTATGTTATCAGAATTAGAAGCATCTATCCATCTGGATCACTCTGTGCCAGCTGATGGCACTGCTCAAATATCAATTTCAACAGCAGCAAGTTCAGGGAAGATGCTTTGGGGGGCAACACAGAAAATGTGCATCCCAAAAATCTTAAGCAAATGTTCCAATGTCTTAAGCAAAATCTATATGTATAAAATAATTATATAAAATATATAACTAAAATGTTTATCTTATTTCCTGCGTTTCTTCAAAATTAAGAGAAAAGCTGTGAGCAGCCTACACTGGTAAGCTGATCTCTGTTGTGAGCAGAATCTTGCTGGCTTTGCTCAAAGAGAAATTTCATATTCTGGCCCTAGTTTGCACAGTTAAAGACGTCTGGACATTTCCTAGAAATCTGAAATTTTTTGGCTACTTGAAACACTAGAGATTTCTCCATCCTGAGAAAAGCCACAGGCTTCTCCTATTACAAATATAATTGAAATCTGCCATTAGAAGTTAGATTAAAATAACATTTCCTGAAGATCACTGTTCCCAAAGACCAGTTTAAACTTGCAATCATTATTTGGAGAGGGGGATGATGGGACTGAATTATGACCAGTACCATTTTTGTGGATTATGCATTGCCATAAGAGAAAAGACTTTATGCCCAGCTTGAGCATACTCTTGAAATGTGAATATAGTATTTGGAATAAGAAAGGCATTTCTCAAATGAATTTTTCATTTTCTCCATCATTCAGTCCTGAACTGTTCTAGACACATTGTCAACTGTCAGATTTAACAGAGAAAGGAAAGCATTATTCAATTCTTGAAATATTTCAGTGCCCACACGTCTTTAGTTCTCATGACATTTTTTTTTGTTAAGCCATTTGTGTCAACGATATTATCTATTCAGAGAAGTATGAGGCAATACTGTAGAATGTTAAGTTCTATAATGTCTTTCATTCCATGTACTGCTTCAAACAAACACTTTACTAAGTTAAATAACATAGCTACAGAATTAAGAGTCCAGAGACAGGAAGAGGCAAGAGAAAAAAAGGGTTTTTAGCTGAAAGTGGAAAGCTGATTGCAACTTCTTAGAGTTGTTCTCTGATGAAAAAGGGGATACATGAAGTTATTGTAATCTCATTTTCCAAGGCAGGAAAAGGAGGCAAAATGGTATTTTAGTTCTAACTTAATCAGTTGAGCTCCAACCTTCTTTCATATGTTTGTTTCTGTGTTAATTTGATGGCGTAACTTTATCAGTGAACAAGGTAAGAGCCACTTTAGTATGGCCTTTGACATTATCCTTACAACATTCTTCTCTCCAAATTGGAACAAGTTTGTGGATGACACCAAGATGTGGGGTGTGGTTGATATGTCTAAGGGATGAGTTGCCAGTCAGAGAGATCTGGACAGGCTCCAGCAGTGGGTCTGGGTGAGTCTTCAACAAATCCAAGTGCAAAGTCTTGCACCTAGGTTATGGAAACCCTTGTTATCAATAAAAGTTGGGGGATGTAAGGCTTGAACACTGATCTGCTGAAAAGGACTGCGGAGTACTGGTGGGTGGGAAGCTAGACATGAGTCAGCAATGTGCCCTCACAGCCCAGAAGGCCAACTGTATCCTGGGTTACATCAATGGTTAGCAGGTCCAGGGAGGTTGTCCTACCCCTCTGCTCTACACTGGTGAAACCTCACTTGAGTACTGCATCCAGATGTGGAGTCCTCCGTACAGGAGAGACATGGAGCTGTTGCAGCACGTCCAGAGGAGGACCACAAAAATTATCTAAAGGGTGGAACACCTCTCCTATGAGAACAGGCTGAGAAAGCTGGAGCTCTTCAGTCTGGAGAAGAGAAGGCTCTGGGGAGACCTGAGAATGGCTTTTCAATATTTAAAGGGGAGGTATAAAAAAGAAGGGGACAGACTCTTTAGCAGGGTCTGTGGTGATTGGACAAGGGGAAATGGTTTCAAACTAAGAGAGGATAAATTTAGATTGGATATAAGGAAGTTTTTTACAATAGGGTAATGAAACACTGGAAGAGGTTGTCCAGATAAGTGGGGGATGCCCCATCCTTGGAGATGTTAAAGGTCAGGCTGGACTAGATCTGAGCAACCTGATCTAGCTGTAGGTGTCCTTGTTCATTGCACAGGCTTTGGACTAGTTGGCCTGTCAGGGTCCCTTCCAATTCAAACAATTCTATGATTCTATGAATTCAACTGAACTTCAAATTGTCATAAAATGGTATAATTCACTGATTTTGTAATGTATTGATATTTTATAGGAATTAGAGGTCTGGTGTATCAAGAAAGTGGAAATGCTAAGTAGTTTATGAAGTTTTTTTAGCTGTGAACTGAAATTTTACGAAGATTGCGTGTGAAGTTTTTGGTACTGCTGGGTAAGATCTCACACTCTATGCAGAGCTGCTCCTCCAGCACAAATCTGAATAGTCATTCAGATCTGAAACTTAATGTTAATCTGAGTCTGAATTCTTTCTCTTCAGTATATTTCTCTGTCATTCTGTCTCTACTACATGGATGCAGTATACAAATATTGTCTCACTAATCTGTTGCTAATTAATCACTGACTTGATAGATGTGTATATGAAAGTAAATACAAAACCAGAATAAAGCATAATTGCATCAAAGTGAAATATTTGGTAACTGGCTACTGAAAATAGCCATTACTATAAACTGTAGGTCTGTATTAAGCTACTACAAATCTCACTAGTTTGTGCCATAGATTTATGCTTTTCACAGGAAGTTGTACATAATCAAAGTGGTATTATTCTTGTCAGTCAGATCTGTCATGCTCAGTGATTAACATGGGTATATTTGTCATATTCATAGAAGCTATAAGCTATGCCTTTTTCATATTTGGTGGTCATTAAAAGTACATCTTTCATATGCAAACTATATATATAATTTAATTTCATACTAATTTGAACTTGTATGGAAAAATGCTCTGAAATCTTGATATTTAATGAAAGAAAAAAATATTTTTTGTAATTATCAAGACATTATGAGGTCCAGATGAACAGGGTGTAATCTCTCCCCTCCTTATACACTGGAATGTATTTTCAGTTTTATACTACCATAATCCTGTGAGTAAAGAGTATAAAATTTACATGTAAAATAAAAGAGTTCCATTTGCAAGAGACAGAATATGAGAATTTTTAGAGTTGAAGAGACAGAATAGATTAAAACATTTGCTTACATTTAAACATGAAATAAATCTTCACATAATCCCAGTAGCAGACATTACATTCCTTAACAACATCTTCCAGTAATTTATATTAACAAATACAAACCAGCATATGTTTGCAATGGTATTTAAAAACTATTAGCTATAGCTTGGTTCTTGAAGTTCTGCAGTTCTACCTCTGAATTTATGAATGTACTTGTCAAGCAGTTCTGTAATCAAAATCATGTATTTTTGAACTAACTAGTCTTGCTTTTGGATTTCAGTCAAGGCATTTCATTTCAGCATTTCAGTGACTGTAGAAAAGTAATGACAGCAACAGCTGGCATTGAGTCTAAATGTTACTTTTTAAAAGAAACGTTATGTGGAAACGCCAGCTGGTCAGCAGATCTCATGACCTCACTTGAGCTGGCAGCTAGAGGAATATGCAACAGGAGGGTGAGACAAGCGAGTATTTCCTGCTGCTTTACCCTTTACCCTGTAGCGTTTGCTGAAAGTAGCATTATCACAAACCTTTTTGTGTTCTTTGTTCATCCCTGTGAATATTCTACAGAGAAAGGTCAGGAAACTACAGAGCTAATCTTAATGTTGTTATTGAAATAAACTGTGAAGTGCGAGCAAACCAGAATCCAATATGTGAGAAGGTCCGATTATCTCCACTTATATAAACTATGGGGATAGCTTGTGACTCAAATTAGATCCAGCTGGACAGCTGGAATCCTTATGTGAATTAATAATTTTCAAAGGTATAAAAGAGAAAGCTAATCCTCTGTCTTCTGGAACAAGTTGTGAATACCCCAAGGAACTGGAAATAACTGACAGTCCTCTTCATGTATAATCTCATTTATTTGCCTTTTAACATTCTAAAAAAATCAGAATCTGACCCAGCTGCAACAATTCTCAGAATGTGAGTTAATACTCTGGGCTGCTCTGCTCAAGTGAAGAAATGCAAAGGAAGACACAAACCCTCTTTTTACTATGGTGTGTAGGTGAACAATTACAACAATTTAACTAAAATTAAAATATCTTTAGCTTAGTACCTGTATATCTGAATCCTGTAGATCCAAGTTCTTATAGTATTTTACACTATGGCAGTAACTATTTATAACCACTGATACTTTTGCACTGAACACCTTAATAGCACCTCCTATTACTGTACTACTTCTTAATATTTGCAACTTTCATTATTTCTAAGCATATTTCTTCTGCAGAAAATTTAATTTTATGTAAGAATATAACACAAGTCCAGCTAGCTTATTGTCTTGCCTCTACAATGGCTAATTGTGGCTGTGAAAAAAAACACAAAAACTTTAGAACAGGATGAGTATGTACTTCTGTTTCTGCATCATAATTTCCCAGCATTCTGTATTTCAAATACTTCCTAAGGCAGTAATAACATTTCTTCAATGAATATATAAATAAAGTATCCATTATGTGGGTATCTGTCTCATAGAAAAAAAGTGTATCAAGATAAATATGTGTATGCATACATAGTTTTTTGTTGTAGGAGTTTTAATATGTACATAGCTAGATACTTACCATTCTAATGCCAAAATGCATTCTTCATTTACTGATATGAAGACCATGACTGTATGGAAGCCTCATAGATATTGCTGTATATCTCCTTGAAACATTTACTTACTGTCTACTCAGTATAAACTTGTCAGTTTCAAACATCCTGCCTAGTCCTCAAAAACGGTAATCAGTTGAAAAGACGTGTGATTTCATTATGTAAAAAAAATCTTTACAAATGGAAGAGAGATTTGCATCATTGTGTGTGTCCCAGGAGCTTATTTGTGGCACGTTTCTGATGGGTTTTTTTCCCCAGTAGATTTAAAATAAGAATTAGCATCCAATATCCTGTAGCCACATTTTCAAATAGCATGAACCTTAAGAAAAGAAACTGATATATCTATGATTCACATCAGGTCATTCTTTACGTAAAAAGTTTCAGTCAGCTTTCACAGCCACTAATACATTCCTTCTTTATGATGCCTCAGAAGTTCCAGACAGAAGAGGAAGTGCTGAAATACTCAGAGAAAGACACTCTTCTGCCCCAGGATGGAGCTCTGGCTGAAGGTCAGTGTGAACCACTACCAGGGAAAAGAGGCTGTCCCTAAGTGAGACTGATCCTTGTTTCTCCAAACCTATGGCAGCTGAAGACTTGAGCTAAGATGCAGGGCAATAGAATCTGACCTTTTGTGTGCATTCTTCCCATAATAATTCAGCAAAAATGCAGTTATTTCTGTTTTATTAAGTATCAGTTGTGAGCTTGAAACTGTCCAAGAGCAAAACTAAAACACTCTCCATAATCCTAAAAGCTAATTGTCTAAGAAGTAGGCATAAATAAATAAATAAATAAATAAATAAATAAAATAAAAATAGAGATCGGGGTAGATGCATGTGCTACAAATAAAATAGTATAACAATACTGATGGGAATTGGAACTTGCGGATTGGAAAGCAAATGGAAACTTCTTAGGCAGTATGGTATGTGGTTGGTGCCATCAGAAAATTTTGACAGCCTTTGGGTGGAGATAACCTTTGGGAGGAACAGAGAATGGGCTGAGAGAAAAAGTCATTGTTGACTTTGTAGAATGTGTGAAGTAAAAGATTTTAAGGAGTAAGGGCAGAGGCACAAAGGAAGTCCCTTTTACTTATGACATAATCAGGGAGGAGTGATCCTGGGCCAGTTCAGCAATTTTCTTTCTTGCATGTAGGCATGTATCTCTGCTTGCCATCCATCATCAAAGAAACTACTTCTGAGCATTATCTTGTGTTCAGTGACAGTGCAGAAGATACAGTAGTTCTTTTAGATATTTGCACACCTCCATGCCTGCTGACGGTGTACAAGGTGTACAAAGTCACAGTTGCTGCTATTGAGATAGATACATAAAGTTCTATGTCATGGTGGCTGAGCTTTTCTTACGCAATACGAAATATTTGCATAAAGTTAACCATGCGCAGACCATCCATTTTGCAGGTATCTGAACTTCAGAAAGACCTGGTGCACTTCAGTAGCAGGCTGTTTTTAGGGTTTTGTAGTTACCGTGGTTCTTTTAGTCTCCTCCCTCCCTCTGAAACATGTATGCACTGCCAATTACCATCCATGCCACATCATTTATTTCCTCTATTTGCTTCTTTAAATATCTTGCACTTTTAAAAGGTTATTTCTAAAAGACTGAATGGTGAACTGTCTCATGGCCAATAGTAGTGCAGAAAAGAATTAACAGGCATGGTAGACTTAAATGAGTTGGATCGAAATCAAATCTGTCAGCACAACTCATGGGCAATACAAAAAGATCAGGATGTGTGTTATGATGATATATCTCTTGTGTGTTGTAATTTTTGGAACAAGGAATATTTAAGGAGAAATATTAATGGTAGCATCAATGTATTTAATTCCGGTGTGTTGTCTAGAAACTATGAGTATATACATTTGTCAGAAGTTAAAAACTGGAGACATTTTATGTGCTGATGAAGACAAAACTTCTTTGAGAAATTTATTTGTTTTAACCATAGCTTTTGCAGATTTTTGTTACTTTGAGTTATAATTTTGTTAGGAAGCTGTCAAGAATAGAATTGGTTGATGAAAATGATATGAAGTTGCAGAACTATCGATAGCTTGGTGTGCAGAACAACATGCCAGATTCCAATCAGAAACCTAGATTAAGCCTCTAATATCCCAGAAACTTCTCTCATCCTCTCTCTTCTCTCTTTTTGTTTTTGAAAAGCTTTGTTTCATGTTGTGTCAAAACAAGTATCAAAACCTGGAGGTTTCTACAGAAGGAAATTTCTGTTCTCCATTCAGTTTCATTTACAACCAAGCATCATAGATTCTTTTCTTTCCTATGGAATCCAGTAATATTTAGGCCAACTATAGCCTTAAATAAATGTGCGCAAAAGTGAGATATGATTTTTCAAGCATTTTCTGAGACAATAAAATTTAACCTATACATGTTGGGAATCAGCTGCGTGTACTTCCAAGCAGAACAAAATTCATGGAAAGCAGTCATTTTTCTTCTTGGTCATCTATCTTACATGTGAATGCTCCTACTTGTGCTAATATTGGCACTGAAAATTGAACAGTCAAGAATTTAATTAGATTTCGCTGTGGTGACAGTCAAAGCCTGGAAAGTCCAGTGGTTTTGAGAATGAAATGATGATCTCTGTGGAGAGACTGAAGTGACTATAGACAGACTCGGAGAGCCAACAAAATACAATAAAAATTTGTATCTATCCATAATGTTGATTTTGGAACAAAGGGAAATGACTGATCAAGTACAAGAATAGGAAATACTTTGACTTTATGTCAGTTATTTTTCAGTGTTCTGAAAAGGCCTGTGAATAAATCTGCTGCAGAGAGAAAATCCTTAGATGTGCTCACAAAATTACTTCTCAGCAGATGGTGAGTGTTGAACAACGGCTCTGTAAGTTAGCAAAGGCTACAGCTGAAGCAGGCCATGTTTTAGGCAGAACCAGGGTGCATTTTTGGTGTTGGTCTGGGTGAGGAAAATAGGGAGATGATACGAAGAGGGGAGAGTAACAGCAGAATCTGAAACAGCATTATCTTATTTTATTATTTTATTATTAAAGACATTGATTTTGCTCCTGTGATAAATGAATGTGGAAGGCACAAGAGCACATGCAGGGGGCTTGTGGCTTGTTTACTTTTCAGGCTAGAAATAGATGTCCTGAGTTTGTTTGGTGTTGTCCTTGAATTTGGCAATCTTATCACTTGCCAAGAAAAGGGCATGTTTTTTTTCAGTACTGTTGCCACTTTCTCCATGCTTATCCATGGTGATAGGCTGAAAGGGCTGATTGAGTCAGGCAGAAATATTTCATATGCTCTCTATTTTTGGTTTTCCAGCTTTAAGTTTGCTTCCCCTTTGCACTGGAAAAGTATGTAAACAGCTTTTGGATTGCCAGATAATAAAATTCCCCCCTAAACTAATGAGAGGACAGGCACTCATGAGATCAGCTGCAACTCTGCATTTTTTGTTGTTTTTCTTCAATTTTGGCAGATGAACTAAGATACCTTAAGATAAACAGATTTTTGCTTTGCTTCTTATTCTAACTATTTTAGAATTCTTTTCTTCTAAGAAAGAATCCATTATCATTTGGAAATTTTAATTTTAGAACAGATATTTCAACATCATGTAAACAGAGACCTGAATGTGTTTACAAAGCAGATTTTCAGGTAGGCTGGAAAGCTGTGACAACATGAAAATCTAAAATTTTCTTTACAGATAAGAAAAGACCTTAGTACCTTCTGTGATCATCACATCTCTGAGGAAAAAAAGAAAAAATATCTCAAATGTTTTCTAGCTTTCTAAAGCTACATGTCTTCCTTCCACTGAACAGCTATGTTGCCTTTCATATACTGTACTTTAGAAATATATCTATATAGATATATATGTGTGTGCGTATATATATATAAAAAATAGATATATATCCCATTCATATACTGTATCTAGAAAAGATATGATTTTGGTCAATAAAAGGGGGACAGCGGTACTTGCAGTGAAACGTGTATCCTATCAAACAGAAGCAGGAGAGCTGCAAACAGAACCTTTTTCTCTACACAGAGGTATTCCCTTGGGCCCAGTTCTTGCAGACATGGTTCTGCATATGTTTAACTTCTGACATGAATAATTCAGCTGAAGTCAAATTCAAGTGTGATTCCACAACACCCTCTTGGGAAAGTAGTCATTACTGTTGGTAATATTCCATAGAGCTATATATATGCAGGCTACCTGTACCAAGAACAAATGTTGACAGTGTTGCTGGGGAACCCCAGGAGTTTTGAGAGCACATTATAGCAAGAACAGACTGCAAGTGTCTGTCCCCTAATGCTTACACTACAGAACTACACAACTCCTTGCTTATGCAAATCTTTCTATGTTGAGTGCATGGCTGCAGGAGTACCACTGAGGTCATTTAGCCTGAGCAAAGATGGCAACTGTTACAACTTCTTAGGCAAAAGATAGATGACTTTAAGGTGAACTCTTGAGCTCCTGAGCACCTGGAGTCCAGCACATCCCTATTTGATTGGTCTCAGTTGTTTTTAAAGATTTGGATGCACCAGTGATACTTGCCAGTCAGGTCAATAACATTAATCAGGTATCTTTCTCCTCTCTGCCACTATACTCAACTAGCTATCCTTGCAGAAGGGCAAGTGCATAGCTATTTGCTTCTTTTGCTTTTTGATCATGTCGCCACTTGTTTTCTTCTTTCTCACAACTACTTACAGATCAAGATTCTTGTGTCTTCAGGGCGTTTCTTGGTTTAAGTCTCTTACTGTCAAGGCAGCTTTCAGTGGTATTTAATAAGATGGCCACAGTGCTCAGACTACTACTGCACACTGCCTACTCTTTGCACCTTATTTTGTCACAGTGTCACCTCTCCCTGATTTGCCTATTTTCATTCACCCTTTCATCTATAGCCTTTACAGTAACATATGCAGTGTGCTTTCTGGCTGAGCCAAAAGACAGGGATACCAACTCTTCCGTGTTTCTCTTTCGCTGTGTACAAGGCTTCATTTAAGTAGTACGCTAAAAGGTAAATGTAGACACAATACTTTGTAAACACAGCTTATGTGTATGCTGGCAGCTTCTTTCTGCTATGTGATTATCTCCTTGTGGAGACCTGTGCTTTCCTTTGCATGAAGATTCTTTAGATAACACAGTTATCATTACTTGTTTTTTTAAAAAGCATGAATTTTGGTCTCCTACCTTTGAATATTGTAGATACAGTCTTCTTAACAGCAAAGAGAAAAACAAATAATTGGTATGGGTCAGGAAAACAGAACATATCCAGTTTTGGAAGTTAATTTAACAGCAAGAAGTGAAAGTGAGATGAATTAAGGGTGCCTTAATATATGCTCCTACTCTGCCCAGCAAGGCTTTGAGCTTTGATTCTTCTGTGCTAATTTTTGCATTCTATAATGTGACAGTACAGTTTTGTGGTGATGTAGAAATTAATTAATTAGCTAGTGTTTATGAAATTAGTTTCTAAGTGCTAACGAGAAACAACACAATTTTCTCAAATATAACTGAGAAGTTTTATACAACATTTTGACACCATTTCAGTGAAAGCAATGATTTTCTGTGTCAGTCTAGCTACTCAGTGAACAAGAAGTAAGTGTGCAAATGAATTTATTGAAAACAGTCAGAAAGGTGTACTCATGGAAGCAACTGGTACAAAAATTTGCCAGGTGTTTTCAATTCAAGAACAAAAACCACATTCACCTTTAACAGAGGTAACCTGCCTTAGGCAGCTAGTTAACTCTGTTTCACCTGTGCTATTTAGATGGAGAAAGGGAAGGCAGACAAGAGGACAGAAAGAGATGATCTTATATTTTTCTTTTAGCAGGTTTTCTGTTTCAGCCTTTTCTCAAAAAGAAGATATACTTTTATTTTATTTAGATGAATATCTTGACTAAGTTAAAAGCAGAATTGTCTTTTCTATTTTTTCCTGTGATAAGTTACAAGAGCAAAGTTAAATGGAAAAATGTGGAGATTTAGCAAATAAGAGGTATGTCTTGTTTTTATTTTAGAAACCTCAGTAGCAGACTCCCTCAATAGGAAGTAAGCCATAATACCAGCTATGTCCTTGTACCTTGAAGAGTTTGGGTGAGCGTAATGGTATTTTTAAATGATGTTAGATGCCATAACCTTTGTTTCAAAGGTTAATTCTTTCATATGGAGGTAAAGAAATAAGATTTGAGAGAGTTTTTATGAGTGTTGAAACTTGGTTCACACAGGCAGTTTTGCTCAAACTTTGTTACTGAAGAACTCTGATGTATGAAGGGCCGATATTGAGTGTGTTGGTGAAATACAGTACGAAGGAATGTAAAGGGAACAAAGAATATGCATGTATGTATGCAAAGTATTGTCCTAATGTCCTTAGCAGCTGTGTGTCTCAAAACTGCAGAGATTTCCAGCACTTCAGTGGCAGAGAGAACTGTGATTATCCACACTTTAAGGATTGGATGTGTGTCACAGAGTGCCCATGCAACTTTCTAACTGGAGATTGAAATTAAATTCATGGGTGCTGTGTCCCAGTTCAACTCTGGTCTAATTTTCCACCACACTGGAGATGGAGATGCTGGGACTTTTCCCAATCCAGAAAGAAGTTTCCTCTCTAGTCTAGAAGTAGTGCTAGTTAGTTTTTAACATATGAGCAACAAATAAATGAGTGCAGCGTGGGATAGAACTTTGGCTGTTATATGTTGTCCTGATTCCAGTGAAGTCACTTGAAACTATGAAAATTGTCAGCAGCAATGGATCTGCTGTATTTTTGTCTGCTCTGTTCACTGCAAATAATTATTCCTTCTAAGATGATGAATGAGCTCTTAGAAAAGTCCTATTCATTCTAAAGATTAAATCTTTGACCTCTTAACTTTTTTCACGTATTGAGGGCTGTGGCATTCTCTGCAGTTCTTGGTCTCTGCACTGCATTGTAACTTAACCTTTATTTTCTTTTTAACTTCTTTCTTTTGAGTAGCCTCTCCACCAGACTACTTGACTGGGTTACCAGAAATAAGATGTTAGCTCCTGGTCTTGTTACAAGCTGTCTTCAGCTAATACTTCATAATTCCTAGTTTATGTAGGATACAGATTTATAGCCATTGGCTTGCTTCATACAAGTGAAGAGACATTAATTTTTCACTAACTCCAGTACTATAGCGATGCATCATGAATAATCCTATCAAGAATTTATATACATATGTTTTTGTGTATTTGTGTATTTATACACATACACACTTTTGGTCTCCCTCATGCTTGTGTCATGATTTGAGTAAATGAAAATAAATAATGATAAACTGTAATAGTTTAGGACTTGAAAGGCTGAGAGGTGGTATCTTTTTGTGCAATTTCATGAAAACATGATGAAGTACCTAGACAGGAGAAGGACAATATTCCATAGTTAAGTTACATGGGGACATGCTATTGTTGCAGAGCTGGTGGCCTTTGTACTAGATGAGGACTCCTTTTGTGTTAGATGCTGGGCAAACACTGCATTCAGTACTGAAGATAAGTATAAGTGGTGAAAAATGATGAACTCCTTAGTGCAGCTCCAGAGATAAGAGAGGAATAGGAGGAGGAGTTATGGTAAAGGCTTTCCTATATCTCTGCCTTTAAAAAGGTTATGGGGGGAAGGAACAACTGGTGGTTTATCTGAAGTAACTTTCCATTTTTACATATGTGAAACTTAGATAAATGGATACAGAGGCCATAAAAAGCAACCAACAGAAATGAAAATCCCATAGTAAAACACGAACTAAAGCCTGTTAAAGATAGAATTAGACTTTACCGCATGGCTCCACATCTCTTGTGCTAACTATAGATCACAATGCATCCTTCAGTGCTAGTCTTGGTTTTCCCTTTTCTGACCACTTCTTTAAATTGGTTAATCATCATATGTTACCTTAAGTCAGTAGAACTAATATAGTCTACATGTGGGGTTATCCTCCCTTAAAAGTCTGCTATTCCTAATTCCCAGACAGAGAGAAAGACCTCTTGTAAACCTGATCATTAAGTGCTTTAATATATTTGTGATAGAATGAAATCTCTTAGCCTGTATGATCAATGTCTCCCTTGCTTGCCCTTTGTAGAAGCCTGGGATTCAAAGAAAAACTACGGATTCTGCACAATACAAGAAAACAGACATAGGCTATATATGGCAGTAACTCCAAATATTTTTATGATGTTCTGAGGCTTTTTTCTTTTAGAGCAGATGGTGTCAGCTACAGGTTTGTTCACCGTGACTGTTCTCTTTTTTCTTAAAATCTTTTCATTTTATCCTTATTGCCTCAGACTCTTTTGCCAAAAAGGTTTGTTATTTTTTTATTTTTCACAATGGGATTTAAATGGTGTTGGCAGGTATTGTAGCTGGCATAGCCTGCAGGTGCTGGGAAGCTGAGTAGAATACTTCAGCTCTTTCTCATTCTTTAATCTTGGCTTATAATCAATCCGACTTATTAAAATCAAAACAAAATGGAAAAAAAACCAACCCACCCAAATATTTAAGCTTGGCTTTTTTCTTTTGAATCATGAAAGTGCTTCTGTACCAAGAAGACACCCAGTTGGTTTTTTAATGCTGTTATCTTATATAGTTAGCCAGATAATTTATTTTTCAAGGACTATGGCAGACTTTTGAGCTCTCAGCATAATGTATCTCTCCCCCAAACAAAAAAAAATGTAGAAAAGCTTTCTATAATCACCTCATCCTGAGATTGTGATGTGCTGTCAGAGAAGGCACAGTTGTGTTAGCCAGATTGGAATCTTTTTGGGTTCTTATAACTTCAACTTTTCATCAGTATTCTACACCTTTATTTTCTTCATATTTCCAGTGTGGTTTCAGGCTTCTATCTAGTGTTTATCAGATTTTGCTTCATTTATGACCTTAAACACTTGGAGACAATCTCCCGAACTTGTTGTTTCCAAACCTGAGGATTACGGTAATGTTGCAGGAAGTCAGGAGCCAAGTGAAAATTCTGTTGCAGAAGCAAAATTCAGAACTACGAGTATATCATGTGTCCAAAGAGGTATTTCCAGTGAGTAAGCCTGGAAGCTGCATTTCTACCCCATTAAGAAATGAAGCTGTGACTGTTCGTTGCTGTTATTATTGGCAAAATAGTGGCAATGGGCTGAATGCTGGAGAGATGTGGCATGCGTGAAGTTCTTATGTGATTTTTTGGAAGGGAAAGACTTAGTTGTGACCCACTGGAGTAAAAGAGATATCTAAGCTGTACTGACTGGCCTCTGTGACAGAATGAGACTGAAACAACTGCAATTCAGTGTTTTATGATCATGCAAGAATGCAGCAGAGGTTGGCTGTAGGTTTCTTACTAGTTGTTCCTAGTGAACTCTGGGTGTACTTCATATTTAGAATTGCCCTAGAGGCATACCTGTTCACCCAGGCAGCCTCTGACTCTACAGTCTTTTGATAATATATGTCAAAAAAGAATGTCTCTACCAATATTCTGATGTTGTCTACCATAAATGTATTTCAGACTTGTCATCTGTTCAAACTCAGATTGAGAGCAGGCTTTTTGATATGTAGCTGGGTTATGGAATTATCCTTGAATACAGAATGCTCCTCAAATGCTGTCACATCGTGCAATTATCAACTATGTAAGCAAGGGGTATGTTTCTATAATCTGAATTATAAATTAAGACCTTGGGGTATAATATTCCTTGTAGATATTTGTTATTTTCTCATTTCATACTGTGGGAATATTTTCTTTATTTCTTAGTAAAATTTAGCCTGACCAGAATCAGGTGTGTATTGACTTTGAACTATCTCATTGTATCATTGCAATATAGTATTTTCATTATGTCATCCTAGGTAATGCATTATTTCATCTCAAAAGCTAGGCAAGGTTGAGCCTATGTGGTATCTGGATGAATGCCTTCCAGGAAAAAGTATTGCAGAGGAAATATCATCCGTGATTCATGACAGAATTACGACTCTCAGATTTAAAGTACTTCAGAAATAATAAATCTTTTAGATTGTGAAGAGGTGGAAAAAGCTTAGTCATTCTTTTCAGTATGAACTATATGGGTTTCTCTGTTTGTTTGTTTTGATGTTATGAGATTTTTTTCTTCTTTTGTGGGAAATGTCTCTCAAATGAATCACACTATGCAGTTCTACACCTACCACTTAGCAGCTTAATCTGCCTGAGCCTCTCTCAGATGTTTGTAGTGTAGGATGTATTTGGTCATATAACCATTGGCTGCCACCCTTGCTGCAGATGTCTCAATATATTACACTTCCTTCATAGAATTACAGAATTGCTCAGGTTGGAAAAGACCTTCAAGATCATCAGGTCCAACTGCAATCTAACCATACTACCCTAACTCTAACAGCCCTCCGCTAAATCATGTCCCTGAGCACTACATCCAAATGGTTTTTCAATATGTTCAGGGATGGTGACTCAACCACCTCCCTGGGGAGCCTATTCCAATGCTTAACCACCCTTTCTGTAAAGAAGTTTTTCCTGAAATCCAACCTAAACCTCACCTGGCACAACTTGAGGCCATTTCCCCTCAGCCTGCCACCTGTCACCAGTGAAAAGAGACAAC
>JAOWBP010002559.1:35182085-35196567 GCA_028571105.1 Tragopan temminckii | reverse complement strand
GGGAGGTTGATGGCCCTGCATGTGGCAGGGGGGTTGGAGATTCATGATCCTTGTGGTCCCTTCCAACCCTGGCCATTTTGTGATTCCTTCAGTAGTTCCACACAGGGCCTGTTCCAAGCCCTTTGCCTGCCTTGTTGCCATTCTTGCCCTTCATGGCACAGTGGCAGCAGAAAATGATATGTATAACTAACTCACTGCTTAATTGAGGTGAGGCAAATGGCTCAAATATGAATCACCTGTATTGGAGAAAATGTTTCTGACAAAAAAAAAAAAAAAAAAAAAAAATAGAAATTCACCATTGAGAAAATTACTTGATAATTCCTAGGAGAAATGGAGAATATGGATCAAGATGGTGGGGTGATCAGGAAATGAGATTCTAAATCTAAAACGGAATCAACTTTGCACTCTTTTCCGTTCAGATCACTGTTTCTCAATAGCTTTCTTATTTGTGTCAAATGGGAGTTGTGAAGATGAAAGGCTTACTTTCAGTCACAAAGTGAGACAATGTGATCAGTGCATGTAATTTTCCTAGTTTCCTGATTTTGTTCTACTTTTGAAAAATAGTTTTTATTTGTTCCTTTTCTGAGAAGGTTTGTTTTTCTGAATTAAAAAAAAAAAGTTAAAGTACTTATCCGATTATGTAAGTACAATGCATCTATACCTTCTCTTCAAAGCAGGTTTTGCAAGGCCTACTACAGTTGTCAAAACTTTGTGATCTCTTTATGCCAGACAAACAATACAGATTGGGCCAAATTGAGGCTAATCTTAGATATAATTTAACTCAATTTGGATTACATACTTGTTTGGTCTAATGCATCTTGTTTGTCCAGAGGCCAAATAAGGGGGGCGCAATGAACCAGACAGTTATGCTGCCATTCAGAGGGACATCAGGTTGGAGAAATTTGCCTGTAGGAATCTCATAATGTTCAACAGTGCCAAATGCCAAGTCCTTCAACAGGGGAAAAGTAATCCCAGGCACCAGTATGTGCTGGGGGCTGGCTGTCTGGAAAGCAGCTTGAACGAAAGGGACCTGGGGCTCCTGATGGACACAAAGTTGAACAGGAGTCAGCAGCGCTCCTTTGCAGCAAAGAAAGCTGATCACCTCATGGTCTGTATGAGGAAGAATGCTACCAGCAACCCAAGGAAAGTGATCTTTCTCTCTGCTCAGTGTAGCTGAGACCCTACCAGTAATGGTGTACCCAGTACTGTACTACTTTCTGGTACAAGAGAGATGTGGACTTACTGAAGTAGACCAGTGAGAGAGCATGAGGTTGATTAAGGGACTGGAGCATCTCATATGAGAAGCAGGATGAGAGCTGGAACTGTTCTGCCTGCAGAGTAGGCTCAGAGGGGATCATATATGTGTATATAAATACCTGTAACTGGGGGAAGTATAGAAGATGAAGTCAGACTCTCATCGCTATTGCTCAGTAATGAGACAATGAAAAACTGAAACACTGAGAAGTACACCTTAGCAGAAGTAAAAATCCTTTTTTCCAGTGAAGGCTGTCAAATGGCCAAACATGATTGGATAATGCTTTGATCTCTCTGGCTGTGATTTGAACAGGGTAATTGGACTAAAGAACTTGTGAAGGTTCTCTTTTAAACTCTACCACTCTGTGATTCTGTGTAGCTGTCTATAGGTAACAGAACTGTATAAACACAGTGCTGAAAACTAACTGCCATACCTCGCATTCCTCAAAAAAACTAAGGTCAAGGGAGTGACACTTTGAGAAAAATATATTATAGAGGTTGAAAGCTTTTTAAAATCTGGAAGTTGTTCATTTGTCAAATCCACTGCCTGAGAGAAGTGGCAGAAGTCAAATACCTTCTAACTTCTACCAGTTGAGACAATCCCTTCAAGAATAATTGTAGAGATCAAGCCTATTTTGGCATAAAGTTGGACTGCACAGGTTTCGGCCTGTGCAGGCAAATATCTGTGATTCAGATATTGCAACACAAAGGGACATACGTTACTAAGGCAATGTGTGTTCTTTGGGAGTAAGAGTATAAGACAGTGACTCAAAATTGCAGTTTAAAATTACAAGCAAAAAAAAGAATAGTCATCAAGAGGAGGTATTTCTCTTTGTACCATTGTTACCTAGATCAGTTTGGGCTGGCTGTCATGTTCTACATCATTTGAGAGATTTATTTGGGAACTGCCTAGTGGGGGCTGCTTCTGGGCATCAGTCAACTGGTAGCAAGAAACTGTGTTTTGCACTGCTCCCCCCTGCATCTCTATGGTTGTGTGTGTTTGCTTGTTGTTTTTTTTCTTTTTTTTTCTTTTTTTTTCCCCATGAGTTTTCTAACATCAACCCTTCCAATTCTCTTTCCCTCCATTTAGCTTGGGGTGGGAGAAGGAAGGAGGGAGTGGCTGTGTGGTGATTAGCTGCTGACCATGGCAGTGATTAAACCATAACAGTGAGGCATAGGAAAACAGAATGTACAAGGCTAGGTTTTCTAGTCAAGTTATGCTCCTTTAGGAGCCTGGAATGCTTATCGTTTCCTTAGTATTTTTTTTTCCTTTTCTGTTTATTTGATCTATAGAGCCTGAAGTTGGAGATTTGTTGCTTTTAGTTTTGTTCAGACCTATAAATATGCCTAAAATTTTTAAAGAAAATTGGGGCAGCAATCAATTCCTTTTCAATACGCTGTGTGAGTTTGTATAGCTATTGCAACGAAAAGGCATGGGCCCCAGATTTTATCAGGGAAGGTGTATTTCTGCTTATCTACAGAAATAAATTATTATTTTTTACAGCATGTGTCTCCATTAATATTTAATTAGTTGCTATTCAGTTGTTTGACTCAGTTCACTCTAAGTAATTAATGTGATAAGGTACAATACCCAAATAGTCTTCGCTTACTTATTAGTACAAATGAATGGAAACAATTTTGAACACCTGTTCTTTGTAATCTGTGTAAATACTAGTGAATTATCATTGTCTGTTAGAAATAACAGCCACAATGACATCTTTTTTATTCCTTGTTGCTGGCTGATAGAAATTCATTAGTATGAGTTATGAGTTATCATATTGCATAGAATGCTTTGGAAAATGCAGTCACTCTGACTGTGAACTATGCTTGAACTTTGTATAGCTAGAAAATACAGCTTTGATTTGCTTGCAGTCCCAATGCATCCATCTAAATTCATGTCCTGAAATGTAATACAGAAGTGGCTCAAAAATTAATATATTAAATACTACTAAGGTCTAACGAACTAAGGAGCAAAAAGTATAAGAACATCTCTCATTTTACCCTTTTCTGTCTCCTACTTTTCTTAAAAAAAAATTTGGTGTACTCAAAATCTGTATTCCAGGGCTTGAGCTAAAACTACTGGGTTAATGCACAAGCCCAGAGTCCTGCTATTTTCCATGTGTTGAAATTGATGGAACTAACATCCTGAATAGTAGATTCTTATTTAGTCTGTGATCATATGGAAATTGCTCCTAATTGTATGAAGACAACCTACTCATAGAATGGCTTGGATTGGAAGGGACCTTAGGAGTGGTTTAGTCCCAGTTCTCTTGCCAAGGACAGAAACATCTCCCACTAGATGAAGTTGCCTTAGTTGGAGGCCTACAAGCAAGTATCTTAGGGAGAGAGAGAGAGGCTGAAAATTTGTACGTTGGGTTTTTTGGCCTTTGGCAGTGAGAAGAAGCTGAAGTGAATTTTTGCTTCATTGTTGCATGCAGCCCCCAGATTTTGGCTGGTATGACAGGAAGAATAGTGGCTGCAGCTGGTGTGCAACTGTCACTCTAGAGAAGCAGCTCCTACCAGATGTGAGCGAAGTGTGAAGAAAAAGTAAAGTGAGGTTGTGAAAGTGCCGTGTGCGCTTCTCTTTTACTGATGATCTCAAGGGAATAAGAAAAGAGGACTGATAGGAAGTGCAGCTTTTGTGTTAATGACAAAGTGGCAGGAGTGCTGTGAACAAGTCCTCTTCTTGGAAGTATAATGCTGCGGTTTTGCATACATACAAGGTATCTTCATTTTATAGCTATGATAGATATGAGTATCAAAACTGACATGAAATGGAACAACTCTGATAAAAACAAAGACTTTCTGGCAAAGCACAGAAAATGTGCTAAGGCACTGCTACTAATGAAGTCAGAGGGACTTTTTCCATGGTTTGCTGAAAGGCTGAAATCACCAGAATAAATAACAAGAGAAAACAAACAAACAAAAAAACCCAACCCAAAACAACCAACCAAAACCTGAACATACAATTATACAATTGCAGGACTTGTTCTTACAGCTTTTACTCATACAAGTAGTTTCACCAATTTCCAAAGCTTACTCCATGTGATTAAGTATTATTTTCCCCAAAGCTTAGGTTGCAGTGCTAGTTTCTTAATCATTTTCAAACATAAAGGTATTTGGAAACAGACCTTTCTCCTGTTGAGGTAGTGAACAACACTTCTTCCTTATTTCAAGGGTTCTTTAATCTTTCCAAGGCCTTTTTAATTAAAATGAATTATTTAGTATTTGTACAGTACGCTGAAAGTACGCAGAGCTATGTAGGTGCTGAATGTTATTATTCATCTCATTATTATCTTTTACACTTCCCATAAAACTAGTTATGTCTTAGCAGTTAAGCTCCTCAGTTCTCAAGGAAAATAAACATTAGAAAATGCTTTGACTTTTTTTTTTGTTAAGGCACTGAAAATTAATATTACTATTTATTGCAGCAGTGGTGATATTCTGTAAGTACCGACTGAACCAAAATAGAGACAGGCTGTAGTTTCACTTCTTTAAGAGACTTGAGTACACTTGAGTACACTTGAGAATTGCCATGCTGAACTGGATCATGATCCTGACGTTTGTAAGCATGGGCACTTTACACTCACTAGCATTAACCAATACACATGTAAACTGATTTATCCTTGGAAAATTATAACTGCTCACCTAACCCGTAGTATTGTCAGTTACAGGAAGGTATAGGAAAGTGGAAAGTCAAAAGCAGAAAATCTTTCTTGCAAGGCATTTGTGTTATCCTTGTGCTTTATAGGTGTTTCAAGCACTTTATCTAATGCTGTTACAGTTAATTAAATTTTGTTCAAGTACGAGATGCCAGTCATTTGCAAAACAGTGCTTTTGAAGTTTCTATGCTAGCTTGAGTGTTCTTATTTAGAATCAGATGTGTGTATACCTCAGCACTTTGGAAGAGATTTTGAGGTGATTTTAGGAAAATTATCTGATTTCGTTGAGAGCAGATACAATTTTAACTTATACCTTGCATGGTGTATTGGCTAGTAGAATATTTTAGCTCTTAGAGACTTTAAAGTAAGTGTATTATGATAGATTGGATACAGCCTATTTTTTTATTTCTTAAATTAGTAGTGTTAACCTTACCTGTAGACAGGGGTGATGATGGCTCTTTCTTCACTTGTTGTAAGATCTCATAAAAAGAGTCACACAAAATCCTGATAATTTTCCTGGTATTTTGTGCATAAGGGAATAAAAAGAGGCTACTGCATAGATAACTCACAGGAAATAACTCAAGATATTTCTGTAATCAAATCTTACTCGTGAATGGTGTTAATTTGTGTACTAGATGTATTATTCTTGTTACCGATAGTAGTATCTGACACTTAGTATCTTTACTCTGAAGGTATAAAAATAATTTTAAAGCTCACTGAAGTTTCATAAAAACCTGTATGTGCTACAACTCTTTAGATAATATATACGTATAGAATCCATTGCAGAAGTTTTCAATGCCTTACTTAAAAGGACACAGAAAGTTCCTTGTTGAGTGGGATGACTTTTTTTATTCTTAATCTACTGTTCTGTCTAGAACTCACTTATCTCCACCAACAACAGGATTCTTAGGAATTATCTTTGTCTTTCTGAATCTCTGTTTCCTTTCAAATATCTTTTCAAATCTTGTTAGGATAAAACAAAGACTAGTGTTCTTGAGTACATGCTTGTTGCAGCTATTGAAATGGCCTCTCATACTCAACCTATTTCATCATCTATAATAACCTTACCTTTCCCAACAGGAGGCTAGCTGCTTGCAAATTTTTTACTACTTGAAGTTAGGAAGGTAGCATAACAGACAACATAACAGGTATTTAGGCAAATTTAAACTTCAAAGCATAACTATTCAGAGCAAAGGACATGGTGAAAGGAAGCAACGTAATCCCTGTACCTGTGCTAAATATATCTTTAAAACATTTTTTTGTTGTTATTTGATAGTTTGTCTTCTTTTTTTAATTATACTCTTTCAATTGTCCCGTTTTATATGCATTATTTTCTGGTCTACTTTAAGATTAAGTCAGTAAGATCTTCATTTTTTCCCCTACCACTGGCCAACACTGTTTGTTGCAGCACTGTATGATTAAGACCCAACAATCAAACTTTCTGTTTTCCTATTTATTTCTGGCTAAAATAATACTTTCACTAGATAAGATTGGTAGTGGGGTTGACTGAGATAAAGACAACTATAGATCCTGGAATTAATGTCCTGGTTACTACACAACTGCGTAAATTGTAGGGTTCCTCTAAGATTCCACTCCTTTCTACAATTCTTTCCTTCAGCATTTTCTATTTAAAATGAAACCATTCAAGGCAGGGATAATCAGTAATATATAGCAACGCAAAGCTTAGCGTAGTTGATTATATGGACTAAACTTCATGTTTCCTACTGAAACGCGCAGACCGTAAAGAAATGTGTATGAATCCTGACCCTAATGTGGAAACTGTGGGAGAAAATAAAAGAAACACACTGTTGGATAGTGCAAATGTCACAGTCCTGACCATGCAGAAGCTGAATGCTGAAAGAACTGTGCTTTTGCAGGGCTTCCTAGATCTAAATAAATTCTAAGCAAAATAGGGTAATGAGATTAAAAAGAATTTAAGAATAACTCAGAAGTTAAATTTCACTGGAATTGAAAATAATGTTTGAATAAAACAGCACTCTCAATGAGCCTTAAGTGTGTGCCAGCAGTGTAGAAGACAAAGTATGTTTATAACTCATTGTACACAGTTCTACTGGACATATTTTTTAGTTAGTATTCTCTTGGTGAATACAGTTCAGAAATGTGAGGAATGCTGTCTTTCATGTAAAAGTGAAATATAAGGAAAAGAAGGGGATATTTTTTGAGCAATGACACATCTCAATTATTTTCCTCAATTTTGTGTGTCACCAGAAGTCTGGAAAGTACTCTTAAAAAAACAAACAAACAAAAAAAAAACAAACAAACAAGTAACTTTGTATGTATTTGGCACTACAGAAAACACAGTGAAATTTTCTGACATTATCATCTAGGTGGTTTTAGGAAATGGAATGATCTCTTTATAATGTAGTGAAGAAAACATTCTGTACAAACAGTCCATCATACTGAAGGAAAACTGTGTGTGTGTGTGGGGGGGGGGGGTGTAGGGAGTAGAAGTGAAGAGATCATGAGCAGATGTTCTGAGTGGCTTAGGAAAAAGCTAGAGTCCTGGGGCTAAGGACGATTTTGAGCAATATTGTGTAATTATGTCCCATGTATATTTGAGAGATTTTAATAAAGAATATCGAAAACTGAAGGAGTTAATTAAGGAAATGCTAGCCTTTAAATGTCCTCAAAGCAGGTAGTTTACAAGGAGCTTTGTACCACTGCAAAATGATTTAGTCCAAAGACCAGTAGTTTCTGTCATGAATACTGAAAATGTCATACTGAAAAATGAAGTGTCAGCATTTTATCTTTGGCATAAGATCCCTGTCCTTACTTTGGAAAGTAAAATGTCCTCAGACTCCTTACTATCTTGGCCAATAAGGCTTAGGTTATGTCCTTCTTCCCAAAGATACGAAGATAAATATTTCACCTCATTTCAACTCATGATTTATAAATGCCAGTAGTAGAATATCTGACAAAACTGTGAGAGGGAAAGTTAGGTTGAGTAATTGAATCCTATTGGGAAAACAAAACAAAAAAAATAAATAGACCCACAAATCAGCATGTAGTCAACACTAGAGGGAAGAGATGCCATCCAGAAGGACCTGGACAGGCTGGAGAGGTGGGCTCATGCCAACCTCATGAAGTTCATCAAGACAAAGTGCAAGGTCCTACAATCCCAAGCACAGATACAATTTGGGCAAAAAATGGCTTGAGAGCAGCCTTGGGGAGAAGGATTTGGGGGTGTCAGTTGATGAAAGACTCAACATGAGCTGGCAGTGTGCTTTTGCAGCCCAGAAGGCCAACCATATCCTGGGTTGCATCAAGAGAAGTGTGATCAGCAGGTCAAGATAGGTGATTCTGCCCTTCTACTCTGCTCTTTTGAGACCCCATGTAGAGTACTGTGTCCAGTTCTGGGGCCCACAGCACAAGAAGGGTATCGAGCTGCTGGAGTGGGTCCAGAGGAGAGCCATGGAAATGATCAGAGGGCTAGAGGACTTCTTATAAGGGTATGTAGTAACAGAATGAGGGGAAATGGCTTTAAACTGGAAGACTGTACGTTTAGACTTGATATTAGAAAGATGTTCTTTACTGTGAGGGTGGTGAGACACTGGAATAGGTCACTGGAAAGGCTGTGAACGCTCACACCCTGGAAACGAATATTCAAGACCAGGGTGGACGGGAATTTGAGTAACATGGTCTAGTAACAGGTGCCCCTGCCTACAGCAGGGGGGTTGGAAATATGTGGTCATAAAAGTCCCTTCCAACACAAACTATTCCATGATTCTATGATAAATTTATTTGGTCTGAGAATAAGTGTGAAATTATTTAACAGAGTTACTGCTGAGAATGAAGGTCTGGTAAAAATTCTCAGTTCTATCAGCTGGGATGATCATTCCACCAAATTTTTTTTTGCTTGGTAAGACTGAATGGCTTTGAACTGGACAAAGTGGTGTATAAGGGCTTGGGATGGTAATTTGTGGAGTATTAAATATGTAGCAGGAATAAAGAGATGATTTACAGACTAAGAAACCTAGGAAGTGGGCAGCTGATGCTGACCCCAGAATGGCAATGGCATTCTGGAAATTTTTTTGCTTACGTTTATAGCATAGACCAGGTTAATCTGAAAATAAACCATGTTTGCTTTTTAAACACCAAGTTTTGTTTATTGTCTTCACTGGTATATTAAGCTGAAGAAAAAATGAGCAGAATTGAACCACATCAGTATCAAATGCTGAACAGGAAGATGAAAATATCACTGATTTCTAATCACTTCCGTTGCAGCACCCATCACTTCCTTTAAGTTATTAATGCTTAGAGCATACAGTTTCTAATCGCAGACACCTAAAAGGCACACCTTAAAAAAGGCCACTCTTTGTTGCAACTGTTAATTTTCTGTTCCAGTGCTCCAAACGGCTCAGCACATGGAGCAGACAGCCCAAAATATTCCATTCATTTCCAAGGCACAGAAATCTTTATATTAGAACTTCCATAAGGAGGTACTGTGCTTGCCTCTACCCTTTGAGCCAGAGATATTCTGATATAGATCGGCAGCCTCAGCTCTCAATACAAATAAGATCTGAACTTTTTGATTGTCTCAGTTTGGGAATAAAGGGTTGGATAATAGGATTCAAGCTCAAGGAAATATGATTCTTGGCAATTCCTGCTTCTGACTGAACTGGAAATACAATGATAAGGAACTTTATTGTGGTGTTTCAGCATTTCTGCCTCCACTCCTGCACAAAAAATTATTCATGGAGGATGGAACTTTAAAAATGCCTCAGGATATGAAGGAGAGAGATGGAAAGCCTGAGCTATGATAGCTATCATCAGTGACTGAAGTTCACATACAAATATGGGACAAGAATGACAGAAGCACACACCTATTTTAATTCTACAGAAATATGCTGGATTAGGAGCTTTCCAGAGGGATAAACTGAAGAAAAATGCCAATGGTTTGCCAGAAAACAGGACATGGCTGAGAAGCTAAGACATCTGGGGCTGGAGGACTTTTCTAGAACTTTCAATTTACCTTAAATCTATTTGTACTTAGAAAGCTCTACAGAGATCTTACTAAAATTTTACCCTCATACAAGTCTCTCTGATGCTTTAGATGGATGGGAATACATTAGCATCATAATTTAGAGAGAGCCACATGAGACCCTCCTGTATGTATCCTTCATCTGGAGAGTGAGTGCAAGTCTTTCAAATCTAGACTCTTGGGAGTTTGGGGGGTTAATTACAGAAACTACTACAAGAAAATGAAGTTGTTCTGTTCTCACATTCAGTACATTTGAAATACCTTTCCTCCTCTTGTGCAATATTCAGAAGGCTTATTGGTTTTGCTTCTGCTGAAGTCTTTGGATTGTTTTTATTCATAAAATCAACCTTCCTGTTTTTCTTAAGAGAAACCACCTTATCTTTTATGGTGAGTAGGGTGTTTTGTTTTGTTCCAGAATTGTCTGACTCAGCCAGGTGTGTTTTAGCATCAGGTTTGTTCACTGTATTTTATTGGAACAGGGAGATTGTTTTGCATAGAAATTTGAGGTTCATTTGCAAAGGGATGTAGGGACTTTTCCTAGCCTCAAAGTTATCACTATTACACACCCACACCCACAAGTCAATTATTTCACTTTGCTGTCACACAGTGAATGCAGACTTTTAGAAGGTTCCAGATTGACAGCTTTGAAGATGAAACAGATTTTGCAGAGGCATCAGTACTTCCAATTCCCATGCACTTCAGTCTTTTTGAAACACGGTCCTCTGACAGCCACAGTTGTAACCAGAATCTGGGTATAGCTTGCAATATCTTAAGATGTTACTCACCTACACAGAGGTGTGCTAGCTTTGTAGCCTCTTTCTTCCTTAATATTTTTGAATATTGTGTTAGTCTGGAATCTACTGGCTGAAATGCCCTCCACCTGTAGTGCTGCCTTGTGGACTCAATGGGCAGTAAGATTGGCTTTATTTTCCTGTTCCATGAACTCCACTCCAAACTGCTATGAGGAGCTTCCCCATGTGGATGGTTTGCATTTTCACTACCTATACTCAGTCCCACTGCAGTTAAACTAGAGGTATCAAGACTTCCAGGCAATTAAATCAGCACTTTTCGCAGCTGCCAGTTTCTCAGAACTGGCTGAACTTTCAGTTGTGCAGCATAATGGCAGTGGTAGAATGACCACCAAATCAAATAGAACCAAAGGTGATACAAAAGGTAAATAAGGCAGTAAGGATATATTTAGTGCATTCACCTTTGAAAAGCTGCTAACTGGGTTGCTGCATGGAACAGAAGCAGCTTTAAGCAGGCAGAATGGGGCCGGGTGCCAGCAGGATGAGCGTTGCTCCATTCAAACATGGTGCTGTGGCCAGGGTTGGTGGAGGCAGGCAGGGCCTGGTGACACTGTACTGTGGATTATCCATCCAGGTACCACTGTGACTTGTCCACAAAATTTTATTTTTGATTTAAGGCGTTTCTTTAAGAAAATATTTTGCTGATCTTAATAAATCAGTAGAAATAGATATTTAGTCAACATCTCATGGCAGTTTAAGTAAGGGAACTGCTGCTGAAACATGGGAGATTTTTGTCTTTTGGCAAAGCAAAAATACAGTTTTATATGAAGAACACATTTTTGTTTGGCTGTAATAAACAAATTTTGCCCAAGGCCAGGGAGGCAAAGGTATGGCTAAGCTAAACTATCTCCTCTCCATCTCAAGCCGTATCACTCTGCAGCTGTGCAATTCTCCAAGGATAAGCTCATAGACACACTAGCTAACTCTGAAACAAAAAGCTTCATTCTTTGATTTTTGGCAGTGAAAACAGTGAGAAGCAACAAGGCAGACACACAGGTTGCATGAAATCCTTTGGGATGATTTCTCCCATGAACCTCCTGGGGTTAGGATCAGAGAAGTAGCTTTGTTGCCTGTCACCATCAGGTACCCTTTCCCAGCTGTGCTACAGAGAGTTCAAAAAAGTCGTGCTTAGTTTGAGAAAGTAAGGCTTAGGAATCAAAGTATAAATCCAGTCTACTTGTTCTGGGGTCTAGGCTCTTGCATTAAAGTAACCAAGTATAGTAAGATTGGTTGTTGTGGCAGCTTACGCACATAGTTCAGACACAGAAATGTGAAGTTCTGCACAACCAAGTAAAGACTGTAAAATGCATCATCAGAGATGCAGAAAGTTCTTATGGATCCAGTAAAAAAGATCAGAGACTATGGCCTGAGCAGCAGTAACTCCACCTCAAATTTCCTGTGTTTAGGCACAGTTATCAAGAGAGTTGCAATAAACAAAATTGCTAGTTGCCTGTGTCCTAATCTTCACACTACTGTGGTTGAAACTGGGAAAAAACATGAATCTATGCATGGATATGGTTTTGATGGCACTGATTTCTATAAACATTACAGAATATGAACATCTATACTGATACTGTTGACTTTAGCCACATACAAGGTCTAGTAACAGTGAATGCTTTAATGCTGTTGGCTTTGCTCATTCCACCTTGACAAATTATGGATGATATGTT
The DNA here is from genome assembly GCA_028571105.1 of Tragopan temminckii. NCBI lineage: Eukaryota > Metazoa > Chordata > Aves > Galliformes > Phasianidae > Tragopan > Tragopan temminckii. The sequence continues at coordinate 35,184,170 of JAOWBP010002559.1, read as the reverse complement.
TAATTTCCCACTACTGAACCTGACTGTTCCTTAGATTACGGGAGGAGTTTTATTTTCTTTTGCTGATGGAAAACTGAGGTACATTGTAGGACTGTTCCTAAATAATACAGGAAGGTATGGCAGAGCAGGTAACTGAAATGAGCTTTAATAGAAACTTATCTGTATTCTTCCATGTGCTATCTTCATCCCTGCCTCATTCTTTCTTCCTTGTTTGTGGAATTCATATAGTTTTCCTTCAAGGCAACGAAAGCTCTCTCCATGCCTCAAGGTCTGAAATATCTAGCAGTTTTTCCTTCCTTCATGAAGATCTGCAAGAAAATAACAAGAGACTGTTGATAGGGTATTTGCTGCAGACAAATTTCTGTATTTGTCTTTCAAAAAAGATGCAGAGTGCTTTTCCCTGTATTTTTGATGCCTGAGAGAAATAAATGCAGTGATGAATTGTTTCAGTTTTGAAAGTGAGAAGTGATAACAATATGAAGAAGCAGGAATTAAGATTTCATTCTCTGCTGGGGGCTGCTGTACTCCGTTAAGCTGGGAAACAGTGCTTGTATCCTGCGGGCACAGATTGCTTCTGAAGTCGGCAGTGGCAAAAAGCTTCTTTTTACATTTTCATATAGTCAGAAGAGTTTTGTCCCTGTGGTTGGATTATCAGCATCTCTTCACTGGATCTTTCAAACTGAGGTAGTTGTGTTTAATTCAATATGCACAGTCTGCCTCAAAGGCAAGGAAAGTGACAGAATAAATATGAAATAGCATCTCAAACTTGTGTTCCATGAGCTTCCTGTTCAGCTTCCAATGCACTTCAAAGCTCCATAGCTGTCTGGTCTCCAGCTGTCTTACAAACAACCTCTTCACCCACAAAGCACTCTGTGGGTAGGGGCAGTTGTTTCACAGGAACCCAGAATACATTGTGTTCCCAGCGTAGGTTCTTGCCTGCCTTTACCTCCAGGGAACAGGAAGAGCCTGAGCTGGACTGTCCTCTGTGCTGTTTGCAAACTATTCTCAGAAACAATGGCTGATGATTCATCGGGCATCATCATCAACAACCCTCAAGCCTGCCTTTTAACAGACTTTCCAATGTAAAGAATGGGGAACTTCCCAGACAGAACCATGTATGTTTTGGTGATGGATCTACAGAACAGTAATCTAGGTTTAAGAGGTTTAAGAGTGCTTGTAATGAAGTGATTACATATGCTTGCCTGAGGTCAGACAGCAAGCTAGTTTTGCAGCTCAGGGGACACCTGTTCCAGTGTTGTGCTCACAGTGCTCACACGAGAAGAACACACTAACTCATCCATTTGTGGAGATACATAAATTCCTGCTTATAACCTTTTTTTTTTTTTTTTTTTTTTTTAGTAATAATACCAAATATTTGAGGTTGCAATCCTATCTGTGGCAACAGAACACAGTCATCACCAACATTCTGACTTACAAATTGTTATAGCTTGAGAAAGAAACACAATGCTTTTTTGTTGTTGTTGTTTGTTTATGCTGGTAATGCAAAAGGTCACTGGTTTAATGTGAATAACCTTTAAAAGTTATTTCTTTGAGTAAACATTTGCTGGAAGATATCCTGTCTGAGTGGTATCTTTTGCAAATGCCTAATATTGTGCTACTTATAACAAATGTTTCTTTGGAAGCACAAGACAAGATATAGAGTGGCCTTTCTAGAGGTGTGCATGCTAACGTAGTGGCAGCCCAAATGCTATTGCAATAGATGAAAGAAAAAGACCCAAGAATAGAGATTGATGGTGTTTACCTTCTGCAGTTGCTAGAAGTGGAAGGACAGTGATGACTGATGAAGACTAAAACACATTGATGAAAGAAGTTTGCACTGCTCATCAAAGATGTGAGTTGACAGAGGTTAGATATCATGCTTGCATCTTTGGGTGGGAAATGTACCTGGTGAGGAGAGCCCACATAAGAACCTAGGGAAGACATCCACTCAGAAACAAAATTATGGATGTCTGCAACAGGAAATAAATGTGATATTTATCTAAGGAAGTCAAAGCCATGTTAAAAACAAACAAACAAAAAAAACCCAACAACCAAACTCTATGGTACCCGCTAGCATAATAATCA
>JAOWBP010002559.1:35141957-35181985 GCA_028571105.1 Tragopan temminckii | reverse complement strand
TCTATGGTACCCGCTAGCATAATAATCACATGGAAAGAGGTCTAAACATCGGGGGGGAGATGATGGGGGGTGCGGTGAAGGGGGGTGAAATGAATGAACAGGAACAACAACAACAAAAAACCATTCAAAACATTCAGCATGGAACTTCAAGGGAGGCTTAAAACGTTTGTTTAACCAACTTATAGCTAAAAATGACTTATTCTTGTTAGACTAGTATGTAGATAATTATCATAAGGAATACTGAAGTCTTTCAAGCTCAGCTGATTAACAGCATTTAAAGATGTAACATTTTTTTTAATAGGGAGACTAATTTTTTATTTTTCTCTTAGCATCTTCTCTTACATATCAGTAAATGAAGTTAATTCTGAGTGTTTACTTATGTTTCTTTTAAATATCAATAAGGTAAAAAAAGATATTTAAACACTATACATGCTGTACCTAATGGAGGTGGGAGAAAAATGTACATAAATATGCCCTTTCTTGGGATGCATCACTTCACATACCTTCCTGGAAAAGACAAAAGGGCAAAGAAAAAAACAGTCATGAGTAAAAAAAAAAAACAAACCAACAACATCCACAATAGCAGCCTGCGTTGCTGTGTCACTTTCCACGTCATATGAAAATACCTTTTCCAAAATTTGAAAGCATTTCTTAAGAGCAGTCAGAAGCATATTGTTTTTTTTTTTTTTTTTCCTCTTTCCTTTTCAAAGCAAAGCAGCGTTCCACCCTTGCTGTCTGTCTCTTAAAAAAAAAAAAAAGTTTTGAGAATTTCACTTTTCTATTCACTGCAGTCCTGGCCAAAGTAAAGCCCTCTTTTACATTGACGTCAAGATCTTTGCTAAGATTAGGGTTTCATTTCTCTATTGCAGCAATTAGCCAGGGAATGTATAAAAGGCTTCAGGGAAGCAAGCAAGAACTCCAGAGGAGAAAGCACTTTGCACCATAGGCAGATAGCAAGAGACAGGGCGAGAGGAGGAAGGCAGGAACGGAGAGAGGGAGGGGGGGAGAGAGGGAAAGAGGGAGGAGGAAGGGAGGAAGGAACAGAAAGTTTGTATGTCCATAAACCTTTTTTAACAAAAGTGTTGCAGCACCTGGTAGCTAGCTTTACTGACACAGGAGCGGGAGGTCTGTTCAGTGCTTAAATAGCTGAGAAACAATGGGATAGCGCTGGAAAGTTAACAATTAACAATCTCAGTTTAAATTTGGTATCTGCAGGGAGCTGGAAGCACAGCTGCCTCTCTCTTCAGCAAAATCAGGAGGTCTCCTAATTAAGGGAAGAACTTCTGTTAACATCTTAGTTTCTGAAAATTAAGCAGCTTTGAGTTGAATGAGTATCATGCAGTTATGGTTTTAACCAGCCTGCTCATATTTAACCATGTCTGCTCATTTTGAAGAGTGAGACGGAGAGAGGCTAATGAGGCTTTTAACAAGCTTTTTACTTCTGTAAATGAGAGTACGGGGCAAAAAAGGGAGCTGAATTCATCCGGCAGAAGCGAAGCAGCAAGGAAGATGGGTCTGTTAAGTGTGGATTTGCTGATCACGCTTCAGATCTTGCCGGTCTTTTTCTCCAATTGCCTCTTCCTTGCGCTGTATGACTCTGTGATCCTCCTGAAGCACATGGTGCTGTTTCTGAGCCGCTCTAAGTCTGCGCGCGGTGAGTGGCGGAGGATGCTGACCTCGGAGGGGCTGCGCTGCGTCTGGAACAGCTTCCTCCTGGACGCCTACAAGCAGGTGGGTGCGGGTCGGCACAGGCACGTTGGGGTGGGCAGCTGCGCTGGGCATCCCTGTTGCCAGCAAAGAAGGGAATTACACCGTGTGCTGCACAGAGTCCCCTGTTTGAAGTCAAGTTTGGTGGGAGAGGTAAAAGTAGAAGGGAGCAGTGCTTGTAGTTTGGGGCTGAGAGACTGGAGAGCTGCTGGCTCTTCTCTGCCACTCACTCTTTGTACAGCCACTGCCATATCACTTAGTTGTGCCTCAGTTTCCCTGCCAGTACGAATAATAATGTTTATAAAGTACTTTGAGATCTGCACATAAGAGTAATTGTACAACGTTCTAAATGCTTTTTAAGTTGTCACTTAATCGTTTGCCATGAGAGATCCTCAGAGATTATGCAAAGAGTGCATCCTGAGATAGAGCTCTAAATATTCAAATGTTTTCTACCTAACATAGAATTGCTTTAATTAGTGTAAAGGATAAAACCGAATCTTTGTCATTACACCACTGTTTTCTCTTACATATGTATTAATTTTTAGATTGGAAGAAGAATTCAGGTAATAGTAAAACTGGGCATGGAGTGAAACAGTGAGCCTTTTTTCCTCCTGAAAGCAGTGAGGACGTGTCAGAGATTAAAAATGGACTTGACTGACTGAGGGACAGCTGCCTGGTGATTTAAGTTAATAATGCTAATAGCAGTTATGCAACATGTTTTTTTTTTTCCCTTTTAAGTTTTGTACAAACATTACCCATTGGTACTGCCCAGGTCCCATGCGGTGGTTATAACTCCCTTTTATATATTGAGAAAGTGGACACAAAAAGATGAAATTTCTTAAACAGGCCACCCAGTCAGTAAGTAGAAGAGCTGGATTCAGAGCCCTGTGGCTTCCAAAACAGTACTTAGTCTGTTAATGTGTTGTCTTATTTAGACCATCTAATTTAACACACCTAGTGATGTCATGAGGTCATCGGGGTCCTATCCAAACAATAGCTCTGTATCTTTTGAAATAATTATTTTTGTATTTTCTCATCCCCTAGACCCCTTTCACATCCTCTCAGTATTTACTCTTACCTAGAGAAGTGAAGAGCTGGTGGTGCTGGTGATTGCTGGCTTTTTGATATAGAATACAAGCTGCTTAGTCTGAAACCAAAGCCACAGAGATGTTAATTTTCAGTATAAGACAAATATAAATAACATTAGTCTTTGCCAAATGGGTCAACCTCTTATTGCCACACTAGGAATCAGCCAGCTAGCTATCCAAATAAAGTAATGCTGAATACTGAAGTTCACTATTCTCCTATCCCTTCTAATTTTTGGTTTTAGTCTTTTCACAAACATTAAGAAGCTGATTTTTCAGCAGCCTTGTTAAATGGGTTGGTGAACACTATTGTTACCATCTTAAATATGAGGCAAGACAGGACAGTTAATGCATGACTTGAACTAGGCTCACAAGGATGTCAGCAGTGCAACTCTGAAACAGCCAAATTTCCACTTCCCAAAATTTTGACCTGTAGTGGCCCAAGTTCTGCAGAAGGTGTGGAGCGGTAGGGAGTCACATAGTCATGAAATATCTCCAGTCTCGTTTTGCTTAAAACCATACTTTTCTTAAAGTAGTACTTTACATTTTCCTCAGTACTGTTAGTGTCAATGATGGAAGTTGTGGTTAGGGTGGCTTTGTGCTGTTTTTGGTGTTGGCAATGCAATGCGTACCTTGAACTTGGATATCTTCCTTATCATCATTAAGTGACATAGATTGCTCAGGCCAATCAATCTCTACAGTCCATGGAATGAATTCAGCAGAAAAAAATGTGTATAAATGTAACCAGATTTTCTCACTTCATTCCAAAAAGTGTAAATAATCCATTCATGACAGCTGTCCTTAAGACAAAACTAACTGACTGACAAATAATGGAAAGGCTTCTTTTTACTTTACAGAATTATGGGCCATAAGGCTAGAAAGTTATTGGAAAATGCTGATTGACACAGAGAGGTTGATAATTGTAGAGATCGAATTAGAGAGGTGACAAATAAATGGAGCAATTTTAGCTGAAGGAGGAGAGTCATCTCTACTACAAAGTTGGTAGAGGTGAAAAAATATGAAATGTACAATGTTCTATGACATAAGAGTTTAAAAAATGTGAGAAGTACTGACATATATTGGATTGTCCTATGAAGCATCTTTTCCTTAAAATATCTTTTTCTCAGTCCTGATAGATACTCTCCAGTTTTCATATCTTAATCTTAGCCAAGGTAGGAAATGAAAATATTATGGAATCAAGATACTAAATAGTAAAGCTAAATGCAGTCTGTGTCATAACTTTGATTGCTTATTGCTCCAGTTTTCTAGCTGTAGCCAGGTATTAGCAAAGTACTTAAGCAGGTGCTTGAACTCATTCCATTCCGGAATATTTATGAGATAATCACAGATTTTTGGCTAGATTAGCAGAACTGAAGATGAAGTAGACCAAAGCTTAGCAGAAGCCTGGATCAGAGCAGTAACTATACTTGGTTGTACTGTGTTTTGTGTCACTTACACAGAATTCTTCCTGAGAACTTTTCACAGCATATTGCATAAAAGTACTTGATGGTCTATTTGTATTTACTGGAAAATTTACTGAGAGCCATTCTAGAGAAAAATCAGTGGGTAAATACTGGGTTCTAGATTAACAGTGAATTTATTCTAAGAAAGGAGCTCTGACTTGAGCACACACAGAACTGAGTGACTTTGTTTAGAAACCAGAGTACAAGAGATTATTTGAGAATAACTAAAGTAGGGTATATTTGAAAACAAGATACTGATGCGTTTTCTCCTGCAGAAAAACTTCAATATCTTACCCAAATATGAACTTTCTTTTGTTCTTTTTTTTTGTTGTTCCTAAGTATGGCTACACATGACTTTTTGGTTAAGGCACTTATTTAAGAGGCAAGGTTACTTAGCAACAGCTAAAAATTTTAATATCCTCAATGGACAAACAATGCACGTTTTGATGTTTTGTGTATAGAATGTTTTCTATATTCTCTTTTAATGACATTTTATTTAATTTATTTTCCCTACATTTTACTGTCCAACCAGAATAAAAGTGACTGGTCTTATTTATCTTTGATTTCTCATGTGAATTTTATCAAAGATTAATATATCTCTTTTTTACTTCCCTAGCCCTGAAGTTCAGTATCTGTCACACTCAGTGCTGGTATTGTCCACATTGCAACATCTTTGTCATTTAAGGAACCTTCTCCTACTATCCTTTCCCAAGAGGCAAGCATGTCTTACGTTACAATAAGGGAGTCATTAGGATCAAATTAGTTATCATAAGAGATAAATAGAGCTAGTAGACAAATTATGTTAACTTTATTTAACTGGAAGGGTGCTACTATTTTATTTAGCTATTATTTTTCAAATTTACTGCTGTGCTTTGTTATCTACAAAAAACAAGATGATTGACTCCTGAAGAGAAAATCTTGTGTGCATCTGTGTATAGGTATTTACACATTCATACATTTTTCTATGTGTACAGATATATATACACATGTGTATCATTCTCTATATCTGTATATAGGTATGTGTATAAATGCAAAGTGTGGATATAAATTTGCTCTTACAGAAGACAGTCCACTTCCATTTCTCCACATATGTATACACACACGTGTATATACCTGTACACACATGTAGATGGGTGCATGCACACCCACTGCCAAGAGAGTAAAAACAAAAGTTTTGGGAGTGTGTTAGAATACCTTTTGCATGAATTGTATGGTTTCATCTATACAAATGCAGTGAAGCATCTGTACTAGCCTACAGCACATACACTGTGTTATGTATCGTAGAAATGTCCAGAGGAAAACCTGGAGACATTTTGAAAAGAATATTGTATTTACTTTTAATATGTATTTTTTTTCACCTAGTAAATTCTGTGCTTCATTTAGTACAGGTATGAAACCCATTTCTATGATTCCATAGGTGAGAAATTATCATCTAAGCTGTTTTTAAAATGAGTGCAGTAGTGCCCATGGTTAAGCCTTGCGCTGGGCAGTTTTCCAGTACCTGATGCAAGCTTACTGTTTTGGCAATGCAGTTTCTGTTTCTGATCCCCAACACAGACCTGTAAGGCTACCCTAGAGGAAATCCTTTCTATTCTGCATCTTAGTGTGGTTTTTCGAGAGGAGGCCTTCTGCCAGGAATTTTTTCTCAGTGGCATCTTCTTGATGCATTCGAATGATTGGTAAGGTTGTATCTTCATAAGGAGATGGTAACAGATATGTATGTGTAGTTGTACCACTTTCCATTACCTTTAGAAAGGGCCAACAGTGAGTGCTGGCATTGCAGGCTCAGCAGGGATAGGGGTTCTGGCAGAAGGTCCCAGCCTCAGAACACAGGCCCACCTCTGCTTCAGGCCCATCGAGATCTTCGCAACTTCAGGAGGGCACAGTTAAATTACTTTTCACTACTTCTGCCTGCCTAACAGCCACACTTATTGTTTAAAAAAAGCCCAGAAATGTATGCAAAGGAGGACAGAACGGAAAAGGGTCAACTTTTGAGACGATAAGTGCATGCTGTGCAACGTTATCGCAAAGAAGGATGTGAAGGTAACAGAAAGACGTGTCTTTTACTTGCTCTTTTGCTGTCCAGTATCTCTCTGCATTTTGGTGATCTTTTTTTGATTGGAAGAAAGACATAATTTATATACTTTTCTTAAGGTAAGGAAGTGTCTTTGTCTGCAGTTGACAGTCATAAAGCCAAATTGTGAAATAAATGCTCTCCTAAAGGGTGAGTGTTGTGTAGTTTTAGGGTTTAGGTCTAGACATTGTATGGTATTAAAAGCTTTTACTGTCTTTATGGTCTTCAGAATTAGCAGAATTGTTTTCATTGACATTTTCAAATAAAAACAATCATGAAAGAAATGAAAAACAAGACAAAACCACAATTAAGACCTTTCCTGTAGTGTTTGGAACATAAATTCTACAGGATTTGGGCTTGTCATTGTCATTATTATTAAAACATTGTCGTTTTATTAATATTTAATCGTGTTTAAGAACCAACCTAGATCAGGGACCCATTGTGCTAGACAATGTCCTGAACATGAGCAGCAGGGAGTTTGTCCCAAGGAGCTTGCTGTTTAAACATTCAAGGCAGACAAAGGATAGGAGAGAAATATGGTGACTCTTGCTCTGCATGCAAGTCCTACCCACTTTATTTTGAGGGTCTAACAATTTCCTAAATCTGTACAGTTTTCTGCTTTCACCCTTATGTAGGAAAAATCCTCGCTTGAACTGATTGAAAAGACTGCTTACATTTTTGTGAAACTTTCTGGAAGCACCAGTTTGACCTTAATATATATATGAAAATTAGGTAGTGTGCATCATTAGAAAAAATCACACCTGGTCCTTGCACCTAAGCTCTGCTTCTCCAGCAAAATCACTACTGTGAGTTCACGCAGTGCTAAAGCTGAGGAATGAATAATCCTTCAAAGTAATGTCAAATGTCTCCTGTGTGTCTACTACCCAGACAGTGCTGGTTAACCAGCCTGTCAGTGCAGGCTTCTGGCATCTGTAGGGTCAGTAGGGTCAGTAAGGGCAGCCTGTGGCTCACAGGTGGACAGTTGCCCCAGAGGCCACAATGTCATGGGCCATGCTCCCATCTTAAGGGGATCATATGTTATAGGGAAGATTGCTATAGTCTCTCTGATCAGGGGAAATAGAATTTTCTTTTTCTTTATGTAAGGCTAAAAGCTCCTTTATATTTTCCTTTTGCTGTGCATACTCATTTCTGGGACTGGCAGTTTTTAAATAAAGAGGGCATTGTTTGACTAGATATTTTTATCCGGACTGTGACCTTTTAATTTGTCTCCCACTTCCCTCCCTCAGCTTCACACACCTGATCCTAAATAAAGACTCTGGACTTTGGAGGAACTCTAGTAAATTTCAATCTCTGCTCCCCAGTTCAGGTACTCAAGTATCTTAAAGCAAACTGCCACCTCCCCATGATAAATGAAGAGTTCCCATTCCTGTACACTACTTCAAACAAGAACTTCCAGTAAATTTTAGCCACTGCAAAACTCTGAGACATGTAAGAAGAGAAAGCAAAAATAATAATATATATACTTCTATAGCCAGAGTCTGATTATTATTTGGATGAAGTGCTGAGAAATATCAGACTATTTGGAGGCTTTGCTTAGCTGGATGGAATCAAATCAAAGGAAAGCATGGAATATGAAAAAGAGCAAAAAACTCCAGGGATTCAGTTCGTAACCAACTGCTGGACTCCAGTCCCAAGCACAGCATGTCTGTATTTAAATGGCTAATATCACAGACTGCTAATTGTCTGGCAACACCTATTTTCTTTAGGGGTTTGACACAGCCTAATGGGTCTGCCAAACTGTTTGAAAATCTCTCATGCGGGGAATGAAAGCCATATTTCAGTGCACAGAATTCCACGAGAGTTATGCTAAAGCTGATAAAAACAAAACAACAAAAAAGAAAAGGTAAATGAGGAGGTCATATTCTGTCCATGGGGTTTTTCTTATTCTCGTGGAACATGGACAACAAAGTTAGCAATATGCGCTATTTCTAGCCTGTAGTTTATGAATAGAGTTTTCTTTCTTGCACCTAAGTCTCCTTCATTTTTCAGTCTGCATGTTAAACATCAACAGCCTAGCTCCCTTTTACACTCTCTGCACTCAGAAGTGGAGGTGCAGTACCAAGGCTCTCAAGCAAACACAAAATTTACCCTAACAATGCGAGTCAGTTCTTTAGGGCCAGGCTGGCTTGCATGCGTGCTGGGCTTACCGCATGTGTTTTGCAGGGACAGGTGGCCTGGTTTCCACCTCTGTCTGCTGTCCAGAATGCTCCAGCTCAGTACTGGAATCATCACACACATAAGTACGTGATTATAGAAAAGCTGGATTGCGTGTGAGGGATATTCTGCTAGTTTGTTTCTCAGAATATATATTTTGCCTGCCTTTGTGTAAGATTTCAAAAGCGGTTTGGCTGAATACATGGCTTTTTTGTTTATTTTCCCATTGTGTTGATTTTTTTTTTTTTCCAAGAGCTATTTCTTCTTTCAATAAATAACAACAAAGAAGACAACCAAGCCCACAGTGCAGATGATCAGCAAGGATGATATTGTCATCCTATGTCAATCGGTTCCCGAGCCTGCTGAAATAAAGAGTTCCTTTGGGAACGTCAGCGCTTCATCAAGACCAATTAGTGGAGATACCGCTGCTTGTGTTTGGGCATTAACGACTGGGCAGGGCTGTTTTTTGGAGTGCCTGACACTGGCATGGAACAAGGCACCGACCTAATTACTCTTCTACAAGAGCAGAAAATGCTGTGAATGCCCTCTTGGCAAGGATGTCTCATTAAGGGGAAAAAATAAACAACACAAGCACTCCTAGAAACAAAAATTAACATGATAGGTAACCTACGGCCATGAGACTCACTTCATGGCTGTGGGAAATGAAGAGAAACTGCTGTAAGGTGGCAGATGATATATTTCTACCTAATTTCCTAAATCTACCTTTTTTTTTTTTTACAGTAAGAAATACGGTAGGCGGGACACAAGCATGCATCGTTGGAGAAGAGTGAAATGCATTACAGTTATTGGAATCACTGTTAGATAGTAGTTGAAGGGCGTTCATACATTGGTGCTCGATTGGAGTTGTTCTGTTAGTCTGTTCTTTCATGGTTTGCAAACTTCCCTAGGAAAAGAAGCATTTGGTAGGCCTGAGCAAAGAGTTGGTAATGAGGAACTTACAATATTTAGCCTCTCTTTCTGCATAAATATGATTAAGGAAAAGACTGTGGTTTCTCAGTTAAAGATTTTAGTGTTGGTTAGAGTATTTTTGGTCATAATAGTGTTGTCAAAATAGAATCCGAAGAGTCAGAGGAACAGTTTGCTCAAAAGTTTCTTGTCTCCTGAGCAATTCTGTTTGCTGCTTAGTTGTACTTGCTTCTGTCCCTTTTACCTTTATTTTCCTCTCCTTTGAAAAGTGCTGGCATATAACAGGAATTGAAAGTGTGTTGCTCAATTGTGATTTATGAGACAAATCACATGTAATTACTTCTTTTCCTTGACTGATTGAGCACATGCTCTTTAGTACTGAGGTCCATTATTCATCCAGTGAGTGGGTGCAGCAGCACACACAACAGCACAACAGTCATACTTTGCTCAAAAGATGGATTTTGGGCAACTCAGCCTTGAAAAATCAATTGCTTGGTAGTGTAAGAATGGTTAAGCTTTCTATGTAATGGGAATCTAGGGTTCGTGCAGATGTTATGTTTTTTTGGAAATTGCCAGCTTAATCTGTGGAACTGTCTGTCTGGCTTGTGGATGAAGGCAACCCTTAGAATGATAGGATCATTTACAGATGATCTTGACCTTTTTATTTTTTGCTTATATCTGATCTTTACCATACAGACTTCTGCTTTACCTATCTTATTGCATATAATGGTAGAGAGAAATGAAATGTTCAACAGCTCTGCAGAAGAGTATTTACTACCTGTAATGAAGTAAGTATAGCACCTCTTAGATACTGCAAGTTGAGTCTCTTGTAACATGGACAAACACTACAGCCTGAGTGTCTGAACCTGCTTCTCTCCAGAGAGATGATTTATTCTATTGAGAAGAATTGAGATACAGCCTTTTTCCTTCCTTGAGTTCAGTGGAGAGCCCACTCACACAACAGACCTTAAACTCATTTATTTCAAAATTTGCTTGTTTCCAAGCCTGTTTTTTTTTAAACTTACCATGGCTCTAGCAGACAGTGCATGATGCAGATACAAGGTTCACAGGGGCCATGGAGGGCTGTGCTTTTCTTGGGCAGCACTTACTCCCCTTGACAGCAGTGCAGCTGTACAGCTGTTTCCAGAGGTGTCATCACTACATGCTTGGCCTGGAGAGATTTAAGGGTCTTGGGTACTTTTATTTCCATTGTTCTCTTACTGAACTTTGAGTACATGGCATCACATTTGTGTCTCCATTTGCTTCGCAAAAAATAGTTGAAATAATATTTATATCCTGCACCAACATATTGTGGGACTTTCTCATGTAATTGTAAATTCTGGTGTCATTAAAAGGAGAGTCTTACAAAATCTGCTTTGGTTAGACTCTGATTCAATTGCTAATCTGATGAAATAGTGCGGAGTCATGAATAACTGTAGATTTGCCCAGTTTAGTCAGGATTCTCAGGGAGAAATGCAGGATCCAGTATCTACAAGGTACTTGCCTCTATATCTGTGTAGAGCAGCAAATACATCTGTTAAGTATTCACCTGTTAACTCAGCTTCTTACTATATCTGACTCATCAGAATACCCTACCCCTAATATAGATTAAAAAATGTACCCTAAGTCAGTAATTTAATCACATTTTACACAGTTCTCATTCAGTGTTAACTTCTGTTGATTTCATGTGGAGCATGGCTTCAAAAGGAAGTGAATGAAGAATTAAGAACTTCAGAATTTGGCCTGTATGTGTCCTTTGAAGCAACATTGCTAAACATAATAAACAGGAGGAAAAGACAGTGACAGAGAAATAACAAAGGGTAATTGCATAGTTATACTAGAGCTTGATGTTAAAGGCAGATGCATAAGAATTGCTGTGGCAGAACTCATTAAAGCTAATTGTCTTCTGTAGAAAGATTTTGTGATTCCACGGCAGTTATCAGCTAAGGATCTTGGAGCCCTCTGCAGGCACCACCTTATTCTGGCAGTCCCAGCTGAGAGATAATGTTCTGTCTTTTTGTAGGAAGGGAATTTTAGACAAATGCCTGCTGAATTTCACAATTGCCTGTTGGATCCGAATTACTTCTGGGATTAGGTCTGAGAACAGCTAACTTTTACTTCATCTTACTTGAGCTATCATCAAAACTTTCCCCTTTTCTTGCTGTTTTCATCCAATCTTCTAGAGAAGCACTGCAATAGAAGGGAATTAATCACTTGATTGAGTGATTTGAAGAGCACTGTTATCAACGGTCCACTGTCAAAACAGAATGATGTGTTCAGTGTGTGTCTACAGAGATGTCTCTTCTGCTATTCTGAGTATTTTCATTTCTGGACTGCAGGATGGAAGAGAACACATATAAAATCTTCCAATTTCTCAAAATTGAGGGGCACAACATATGCTATGAATATCAGGAATTTAATGCAGAATGATTCTGAAGAATCGGAAAAGTGGTTTGGAAATATGGGATGCTGATCAGTGGAGATGAGTGCAAAGCACTAGATTCAGGCTGGGCTGGTGAAGTGCACAAGTCTATGATGAGGAAAATCTAGAAAGGTGAAAAATGAAACCTAGGCACTACAATAGCTCATTAGCTAACTCATAGTCAATAGTTTACTGTTTTTCCAAAACAGTTATGATGGAAAAAGCAAATATCTGGAATGTATAAACAGATTTAACTTGTAGAACTAATGAAGTAATTGTCACAGAAAAAAAGTTAGAAGAAGCAGAGGGTAGTCTACCTGAAAGCAAGTTAGAGTCTGCAAACATAAAAGAGTTGACAGGGCTGTGTTTATGGTAGACAGGACAAAACGGGTCCTGAAACCAATTTTCTAACAATAACGCAGTGGTATACATGTCAAGAATGACACATTTTCCTGTACTGAGAGTAGGGATGGACTAGATGAACTTTTTGATGCTGATGCTTCTAAAGATTTGAAAAATCCTGAATCCCCATGCTAGTGTCCATATGGGCAACTGCAGTACTATTTGAATAGGTAATTATTGATTTGAATACAATAATCATAAAGGATTCTGAGTAAGAAACCATGCTAACTTTCTATAATATTCTTTGTTCTGTTATCAGGTCAAACTTGGAGGAGAAGCTCCAAACTCCAGTGTAATCCACATAGCCAAGGGCAATGATGGCAGCGGTAGCAGCTGGAAGAGTGTTGGTGGCAAGTGTGGGACCAAATGCCATCTTCTGGATTTTGCCAACTCTGAGCGGCCACTGGTTGTTAATTTCGGCTCAGCTACTTGACCACCGTTCACAAGCCAGCTGTCTGCCTTCAGCAAGCTGGTGGAAGAGTTCTCTGGTGTGGCTGACTTTCTGTTGGTCTACATTGATGAGGCTCACCCATCAGATGGCTGGGCTGCTCCTGGTATCTCCCCCTCTTCCTTTGAAGTTAAGAAGCACAGGAATCAGGAAGATCGATGTGCAGCTGCTTACCAACTGCTGGAACGTTTCTCCTTGCCACCTCAGTGCCAAGTGGTGGCTGACTGCATGGACAACAATGCCAATGTGGCCTATGGGGTTTCATTTGAGCGAGTATGCATTGTGCAGAGACAAAAAATCGCCTACCTGGGAGGTAAAGGCCCCTTTTTCTACAATCTTCAGGAGGTTCGTCTTTGGTTGGAGCAAAACTTCAGCAAAAGATGAAATCCATTCTCTACAGAAGATATGTCAACAGATGTGTCCCTTTAAGGTGATGTAAAAGGGAATTAAGGAAAGTATATGCTGTCTTGAATAAGGCCTTTCAGATGATTGCAGGAGAACACAATTGATAACGAGGTTGAACTAGGAAAAGAAAATGATGAACCAACTCACATAAACATTATTGTAAGAAAAGAATCCCACTCCTGCACTCCCTATGGGACAGAAAAGGTGAAGAGGCTCTGGAGGAAACATGCTGCTGGTGTGCAGGAAGAGAGATGAGGTAAGATTTGTCTCCTGGAGGAACCCATCTTGCGAAGCGTCAGTGCTGGGGTGAGCTGGAAGCCTTGCTGCCTGGAAGACAGTCCGTGGAAAGGAAATGCTGTGCATTTCATCAGTAGCACTTCTTCACTTTCCTGTGGCCAACACAAGCAATTTTTAAAGGAGCCAGGGTCTTGCAATGACTTTGCATAGAAATGCAGTCGAGTGTGACATTCCTCCCTCGGTAAAGAATTTCTTGTTTAGAGACTACGCGAACCATCATGCAATGCATTGTGCATGCACATGATCAAAATGAAACATTGTATGCTGGTATTTGTATTCTCTATGGACATCTCTGCACAGCATATTAACAATGCAATTCTATCTATATGTTTGCATCCAATAGGTAGGCCTATGCCTGCTGAGAGAGATATTAAAATCTTTGAAGTTGTACCAAAAAGAGAAAAGTGATCAATTAAGCCCATTATGATCCACATTGAAAACTAAAAACTTGGACTATTTGTAACAACACAGCAAGAGCCATCTGGTATTGGTATCACGAGACAAAGCTCAGTTGATGCCATCTCCTGGTTCTCAGAGCTGGCAGCAGCATGCATTTATCAATATTCCCTTGTTCTCTCTCTTTCTATTCCCCCTTGAACTCTTTCTGTCTAGAACTAAACTTAAAGGTTGCTTCATTTTTAGATTTTTAAAAAATAACTTATTTCTCTCTGTTTTTTGTTTTTTGTTTTTTTTTTTTTTTTAATTTTAGTTTTATTTTTGAGTTAATGACCACACAGATGCATTTTGGGGATGGGGGATCTTTTATACAACATACTTTACCTCACTGAAATGAAAAACTATCCGTCCCTTAACCTGTTAAATGTAGCCAAGCTGAGTTTTGCTGTATTAGATACTTGCAATTAGTTTATAGCTAGATTAGTTTAGCCGAAAGTTAAGTAGTTTGCAACCTCAAAGTTAATGAACTGCTCTTCTGCTCTTGGATGAGACGGTAGTCTGTGTTTGTTTCACTAGTGCTCTCAAGAGCCTTCTCAGAAAAACAGGGAGGACAAACAGTGTGACTAAACGTGAGTAAGTGTGAAAGATGGCAGAATTTTCATTGGAATGGATTTGAGGAATATTTTAATTATGTTTTAAGAGATGATGTCAATTTAGAGTAGATATTCAATTTACATACATTAAAAACTAAAATGTTTTCATTAAGCCTGATTAAAGGACGTGTTTACAATGAGCTAACCTGTTAGAGCTTAGACATGAAAGCTCGTAAGAGGAGACAGACTATCAAGTATTTTCTCAGCTTTGACAGAAACATGAAACAGGTAAACAGGTAAACAATCAAATTAGTTCCTTTAATTTCTCAACCTGCCAACTATCAAGAAGATGATGTATTAGTACTAACATATGAAAGAACAAAAAATGCATAAATATTTTAATTTTTAGAATGTCTTTTTAATGTTGTGTATTTCTTTTTGCTTGGTTTTTGGTCAAGTTAGCCAATTAAGAAGGCCTTTGGAAATGTATTTTCAAGTACAGATCTAAAATAATGACAGTAACATGAGTGATTTCTTCCGTTTTCTGGTTCAGACTTCCCTTTCTTATATTTTCTTCTGGAGATCATTGAAGATAAACATGCTTATATGACCTGGCTAGGTGTATCAGAAGAAGAGTATATAGAATGGCCTTCAGGCCTTTTGGTGAGCCTAGTTTCTCAGAAAGAGTATGTGTGTGTTTATGTATACATGTATGTATGCACATAAATATGCATGTTTGTATGTTTGTATGTATGCATATGTATGTATACAAGTGGCATAAGTGGTGTCTAAGGCCAGTAATAATAATCATTCTGTCCTTCCATTCATTAATGTTACTGTAACTTATTGCTCAACATGAAAGATTGTTATTTGTCCTCACACCTAAATGTGGTATATCACTGAATTTTTAAAACCTAATATTATAAAGGTAGTGACATAGCCAAACTCCTTGATTTATTTAATCTAGTGTCCTGCCTCTGACTGTATTAGATGCTTCAGGTGAAGGTGCAATAATTTCTTCTGGAATTTTTATTATTTTCAGATGTTATTGGTTTTGTCATATCTAATGTGATCACTGATGTCTCCTTATCTCTATGAGAGGCAAATCCAGAATTATGACACCTAGCTATTTCTCAAAGTAGGTATTCTAAAATCAAACCTCATTTTAAGATTTGAATTAGCTGCTCAGATGTCATTCTTATCTCCTGCTCTTGTATGTTAGAAAAGTATAAAAAACAATGATCCCAAGCTTTCTTTTATATGTCAGTGCTTACATTCTATACATAGAAATTTACATATTGGTTTACATTTGGCTTATTTTTTTCTTAAGCCAAACAATAAGTCACACTCTTGTATGGGTTCATATTCTTTGTCTTTTTCTGAATCTTCTGTTTTTGCTACACTGTTCTTTTACTCAGGTGAATAGAACTGCGGATATTAGTCAAAGTGAAAGCATGCGTTGGTGTACCCAGCACAGCATCTTTTCCTTATTATATTCTTAGTTATCTGAAACTTCATAAATCTCCATATCCTTTGTAAAACTCAAAGTAGCAAATCTTTTCTTTCTGTCTTCTCTTCCTCATCATATAGATGAAATCTCAACTGTTTATCTGGGAAATGGTTAGCACAGCTGTTAAAACATACCTTTAGCTTGGAGAAGGGAGTCTGACTTAGTTATTCAATTAGTTAATACCTCTTTGTGTACCTGAAGTTCCAGTTAATTTTCAAGTCCATTTTCTTTTTCCTTTTGGATTTCTGTTATTTTGCCTTAGTGCAGTATCTTGCTATTCATAGATGCCTGTTCATCACACAGTATAAAAGAATTATAAAATTGGCTGCTCTAAATGGGAAATCCACAAGGATTTTCCACAAGAAAAAATACACAATAACTTAATTTCTTTCTTGGCAACATGAATGCTTTACTCAGCCCAAAACTTAAAGATGGTTCAGCCTCAATGAATATCAAGACAGAAATACGTTTTGTAAATGCTTAAATTTCCCCAGAAAATTTGCAGTCAGTCAGCAAGGGAAATATTTCAAAAAGAAATAGGCTTAGAGTAAAAAATATATTCTGTAAGTGTATGATAGACACACAAGGTCTTCAACTTTTTCTTGGCAAGATTGAAATATCTTATAGGAAAAGCTTGAGATTAAGCTTTATAAATTTTCTGTAGTTGATGAAAGAAGAGGAGGCATATGAGATACATGAAATTTTTAGGTAACTGTGGGCTATTTCGTATCCAAGCAGAAAGTTTGCTACCTTGTTAGCATCCTGTTTCATCATTAGTCTAGTCCTGTGAGGTTGGATTTACTTTTATCTCTTACTTTCACTGTTTGAGAACGCTAAACCACATTACCCAAGGTGCTTCAGTATGACATACTTATTGAGCAATCGCTTGCCAAATAGGTGCCTGAAAGTATTCTGGAAGACTAGTTTGTAATAGAGGCTCTAATAATGTGCCTCAATATTAGTATGGGAAGCTTCCAGTACTTTTTCTTTTTGAGCAAGGTAAATAGCCATTCTGGACTATCGTTCTACGTTGTTCTGTGCTTAGCATCATTACTTAGCACTGTATAAAATGAATGTAAAACATTTTGTACAGAAAACAGTAGCATTTTGCTGTTGCTTGTGTAGACAATGACATAAATTTAAGGCAGCAGGAAAGCATGCCCTGTCCTTTAAAAAGAAGGAAAGATGTTCCAAAATATGTTGTTGAACAACTGTCTGAACGCTTAGAAAATGCTACCATTTGTATGAAGGTGATCTTGGTGGGAAAACCCTTAAAGCTTCTCAGAAAGGTATCAGTGATTCATTGAGGTGTGCAGGGATGGAGGTTATGTTTCTGTATGTGTGAAAGTGGCTTTTCTGTGATGTGGAGTATAAATTTAATGGTTCAGACTTTCATTCAGTACTATAACCAAAGCAATAAGAGGTATCAGGTAGGGAATACTGGCCAGTTTTGTTCAATTCTACACCATGTCAGTGCTGGATCCATGTTCAGCTACCTATGGACCCAATGCAGAGACTTCAAAGAAGAGAGACCAAGGTGAAACCTGAATGCTTCTGTGTTTATGAAGAGCACTAACAAAAGAGTAATTGACTCAGTTGGTGTTCAGATGCTCTCACACTGGCATTCCTCTGTGCACCTTGGTGTCTCTGTGTTTGAAAGGAGGGGAGTCTCTTTAGGGCCATTAACAACGTTTCTGGGGTGTAGATGCCTGTGTGTACTGACTATGTGTGTCATTGTTTAAGTGTCAAAAATACACTTTATAGGAGAACCAGCAAAATTTTGTTACAATATGGTGCTCCGTGAAATATGTTTTCTTGATTTTATTTTATTTTCTCATATTATAATAAACTATAAACAAAAACGTATCTCTTCTATGTCTTTTTGTTCTAATGTTGGTTATTAATATGCAGTGGAACTAACATTTGACCAGGGAAACTTAAATAAAATATTTAATAACATTGTTCATCACCCTGATTTGATTGTAAGCAATATGAGCAAATCCCTACATAAATGCTGAGATTTATGTTTTCCTTATTTAAGAGAGAAACTGAAATATTCAGACAGCAATTGAGTCTGCATGGAATTACAGTATTTTAAAAAATTGTGTGTTCTTGAAAAAAGCATAAAAATCCTCATATAGCACACAAGACTCAGTCAAATTTCTCTTGAATGCAACTGTTACACATGCAGCTTCCACTGCAGTGAAAATGAAAAAAAATAATGAACTGCAAACTTACATGAAAAATAAAATCATAGAATCATAGAATCGTTCAGGTTGGAAAAGACCTTAAAGATCATCGAGTCCAACCACGGCCTGACCATACTACCCTAACTCTAACAATGCTCTGCTAAATCATGTCCCTGAGCACCCCATCCAAATGGTTTTTAAACACATCCACGGATGGTGACTCAACCACCTGCCTGGGGAGCCTATTCCAGTGCTTAACAACTCTTTCTGTAAAGA
This sequence comes from Tragopan temminckii, assembly GCA_028571105.1. Lineage (NCBI taxonomy): Eukaryota > Metazoa > Chordata > Aves > Galliformes > Phasianidae > Tragopan > Tragopan temminckii. The sequence goes on along the minus strand of JAOWBP010002559.1, from coordinate 35,163,616 downwards.
AGTGTTTCCTGATATCCAACCTAAACTTACCTTGACACAACTTCAGGCCAATTCTCCTTGTCCTGTCACAGAGACCAGCCCCGCTCTCACTGTAAACACCTTTCAGATATTGGAAGCGAGCAGTAAAGTCTCCTTTTTGCCAGACAACAGCCCCAGTTCCTTCAGTCTCTCCTCATAGGGCATATTCTCCAAGCCCTTCACAAGCCTTGTTGCCTTTCTTTGGATGTGCTCCAGCACCTCAATGTCCTTTCTGTACTGAGGTGCCTAAAATCACTGTCACAGGTAAGAAAAATGTAAATAGAAGAAAGTCCTACAACTTCTGAAACGAACTCGCTTTGTGATTTAAGCTATATTTTAGAATTTTTCTCCTCTTTGTCACCTTTGTAACAGTAAGTCTTAAAGGACCTTGTATCTGAAAACTACTTGTGAATATAGGGAATTAATATAAAAAGAAATCACCAACAGGAAAGATACGGAAAATGTTACATCTTTGTGTCCTGAGCAGAAAAGTTCACTATGATATGCTGGACAAGCCTTTGAAAACAAAACAAAAAATCTCTTCACATTATTCAGTTCAGATTGCAAAAATAATCCTCAAAAGTACTGAAAGAAGACTTAAGCTATGTGAATATTCCTATAATCTGGCTGACATGTTATGACCTTTGTATCAATTGTGCTTTATATCAATTTTTTCTCTTCTGGAAATACATTACGTGAGTGAGCATCCTGTTCAAAACCTTAAGGTCTCACTACGTCACTAGACTAGGAAAGAAACAACCATTCTAGGTCATATAAATCAAATATGAATACCTTAAGGATTGAAGTTCCTGGTAAGATGTTACCTATTATATTAAATTAAAGAACAGGTAGCAAGAAGAGAAAAACAAACAAACACACACACACACACACACACAAAACCTCTCTTTTTGAATCAGTATTTCCCAGATTTTCATATATATAATATTTGCATCAACTGTTGTGATTTGGCAATTGGTTAAGTATGCAGGAAATAGGAGGGGAAGTTTTCTCCATTCATTATCTTCTTTAAAAGTTAGTCAGCCTTTGATGTCCTTTAGACCAGTTCCTTTCCCCTTATATCCCTCCTGCACCTATTTCCTATCTTTTGCTCTTCTCAGTCTGTAATACCCTGGGTGATGATTTTCCCATCACAGCCTTTAAATTTGTGGAATTTAAGGTTACGGATTACCCAAGAGCTTCATTTCAAGTGTGGATACTTTTAAAAGGCTGTCAGTTGTCAAAAGTTCATGTTAGATATGCAGGACTTTGTTCTGTTTCCCCTGTTATCCTCAGTGTACCACTGATCACCTGCACATAGGTTTGCTCTCACGGATAGTTTTCCATGTGCCAGCCTGAAGAGCTAAGCACTGGGTTTCTGGGCAGTCAGTAACAGCATGAACAAGTAGTTCACTTCCTGCAAACTGCAAGGCAGGAAACATTCAGATTTTAATCTCAACTCTGGCTACCAGAGTTCATCACTCTCCACATCTGTCAGCAGTCACTAAAAACTCATAAAGCTGACGCTCCAGTCTTGCACAGGGTGAAGGTCTGAGTGCTGGGAGTGCCATACACTAGACCTGGCCAGATGCCTTCTGAAGCAAATCATTCTGAGGTTTACTCACAGACTCACAGGAAATTAGATCAATCCCTCCAAACCAGAAATTGGTGGACTGTGCTTGTAAATGAAAAGCACTTGCTTGATGAGAAGAGAAAGTCTTTTGCTCTCGGTATGGAAGAAACAGTAAATTCTTACCAGACGCAGATGTTCTCTCCAGTGATCCTTGAAGATCTTTACAGATGGGCTGAATGGCACTGTGTGGCTCAGTGTTTCATAGCACTTAAAACCGTCCTCAGAATTTCACCTAAATACCGAACATATCTGATGGAAAATAGCACCACGTTGCCATGAGTGCTTCCAGAACATCTGAAAGTACTTGAAAAGTCAGAAGTACATTTCTATCATAGAAAGCAGCTGGGCTGGATGTAAACTTCATAACTGTTCTTTCAGGATATTTCTCTTGCCTGTCATCAACATCTGTATACCTTCTTATAATGTTACTTCTCTGTTGTACAATGTCATGGCAAACTGTTCAGCATAACACCTAGTTCCCCTTGGGAACAGATTACAATGACCCCTTAATTCATTCAGCATGACACTGGTGCTGAGCAGATTGGAAGTTCATGTCATCCTGGTTATTACTGTGACAGGTATTTGTGAGACAGTAGTTCACCACTTTTTCAGCTGTGGAAGTATTGCAGTAGGTGAGACTGGGAGACATCAGATTTTTTCTGTTTCAATAGGACTAACTGTTGTAAGAGCTTTCCCTTATGTGTTTAGGCGGCTATGGAAAGACCTCACTGTGGCTTTCCAGTATTTCAGAGGAGATTATTAACAGGAGGGAGACTGACGTATTACGTGCTGATACTGATAGGACAGGGGAATAGTTTTAAACTAAAAAAGGAGAGAGTAAATTAGATTTTAGGAGGAGATTCTTTACTCACAGGGTGGTAAGGAGCTGGCACAGACTGCTCGGAGAGTATGTGGATGTCCCATCCCCAGAAGCATTCAACGCCAGGATAGATGATGGGGCCCTGGACAGGCTGACCTGGGGGCAAACTTTCCCATGGCAGGGGGTGGGAATTAGGTGGGTTTTAATGTCCCTTCCAACTCAAGCATTTCTCTAATTCTATGATTTTATGATATTTATGACAATCTTCATGAGGCCTCAATTTCCATTTACTTGCGCCTTTTATGGGACCTTGAGTATCTGAAATGAAATTTTACAGGGCACAAATAATTTTCTTCAGGTTTCAGAAACTCTGTAACTGTGGCAAAGCCAGGAAATGCTCCTTGTGGTTTATGACAGCTATTCAGACTTGTTTCTGTGAGTAATAAATGAAAGAAGACAAACAGTCATTGTAAACTCAGTATCATAGCCCATGCCAATTTGAGGCAAATGGCAGATTTTAAGGGCAAAGTCAGTCTTTCATGACGCCATAAAGCCTCCCTTGCTATCTTTCCCCTTGTTCTCAAAGTAGATCACCACTCCTTGAGAAGAGGCATTCTTCAGTGGCCCTCTGAAGCTGTGAGATCTTTTTCCTTTAAAGGACAGAATTTTGCTAGAACTGACCAGAGCAATAACAGAAAAACAAATGGACCATGAGAACTAGGTATGTTTCCATTCCCAAACCGGCTGCGGAGGAGGAAGATTTTCCTGCTGCATTTTTGCTGTTTTAATCAAATTCATGTTTTCTCCTGCTACAGAAGCAAATGGGCTGCTTCAGTGATTTAAATATTTACTGTGCCAGAGCACAGAGCCTGGGCCAATTAAATCATTTTACCTTTTCTTTTTTTCCTTTTCTTTTTTTTCCCTTTGTTTGAGGCCAGGTAAATAGATACCATAAGTCACATCTGAGATCACTGCAGCCTGGATCATTACCCAGAATACCATCTGCCAAGCTTCCTTCTATTAAAACATCATTAGATTGCCTCTGATATTCATTTGTGGACAGCAGATAAATCAGGCCACTTAACAGATAAGTAGGAACGCAAAGAACTATTTTTTAATTCTATTACCATGCATTGTCTTTTATGATATATTTAACCACTGGTAAGATTTTAATTAAGCGTAACTTTGACCTGTTTGTTTTGTTGATTGAAGAAAAAAATTAGACTACATCACTTGATAGGGCTTTGAGTTTTCTGTAGATTTATTTTTACATAGACATACAATAAAGAATACAGTTTTAAAATGCATACATGTTATATTAAATACATATTATATTATATACATAGATGGGGGCCTTGGGCAGCCTGATGTGGTGAGTGGCAACCCTGCTCACCGTGCAGGGGTTGGAGCTCAATGATCGTTAAGATCCCTCCCAACCTCAGCCATTCTATGATTAACTTGTAGCGTGTATATATGTTCACTGATATTTAGAGAACAAGAGCTATTAGTAAAGTTGTTGGTACATGAATTCAGAAATGCATTAAAAAGCAGTAATAGTATTTATACTGATAAAAGAACACATCATATGAAAGTTTTTGCATGCATTTGTTGGAATAACTAACTTTGATATAGTGGGCAACTAATTCCAAGACGTAAGATATATTTTTTTTAATGTGTGCATATGCTTAAAGTGCATAATTTTCAGTTTTAACAGAATGAAAGAGAACAATGTTTTGTTCAAAATTTAAAGGTCTCTTTTTCACCCTCTTTTTAGTTGTAATATCTTAGTTAGTTGAAAATGCTATGGAGTGGCCTGAGGATAACTGCTGGAAATTCAATCACAGTTCATACAAAATCGTACTATTCAGCCTCCTTTCTCTGTCCTGGCAGCCTGAACCAGAGATGATCATGAGTCACCACAGAATGCAACAATCCATGGCTCCTTCAGGGCATTATGTAAATCTACAAATAAGTCCATCATGTGATTAACATTTCTTAAGGATTTATGAGCTTAAAAAATTAAATGTGGCTAACCTAAATACAACAGATATAATAGAAATTCACAGTTCATACTTTCCATTATTCATCACTCCCTTTTGAAATATAATCTGTATTTTTTTTTTTTTCTGAAACATTCCAGGCATGAACTCGTCCCAAAATTGTTCTTTTTTGTTGTTGTTATTGCTTTTATTTTTTGGTGCAAAATGTCAAGACATTTTGTATAAGTCTTTCAAAATGTGATAAAGCATGGAAGTACATTCACACAGAGACACTTTTTTTTCCAATAGAAAATGAAAATACATATTATCACACATGTACAAAAAGAGATGCTCATGCCAAGTATGACTGACTTTTATCACTTAATAGGTTGAACATCAAAACGATTAAGTCTTCATGAAAAATAATACCTTTAAGTTGTTGGAAACTTGCAGGTGAGCATTTTTCTTTGGAACACAAACACATCGTACAAACTATGATAGTCATTGCCACAAGCTAGGTCTTTATCATTTCTCTAAATACAAAGATGGAAATACTAGATGTGCATGGCAGATGAGTTCTTTAAAATCAGTTTTTCAAAAGAAGTCAGGGCACGTTAAACGAGTATTGCAGAGAAATATGTGCCTTCCAATGTGTCTCTATTTTCTGGAGAGTTTGTGGGTAAAAATCAACTGATTCTCCATCCAAACTCTCATTACGACTATCTAGCTATTTCTGTGATGCATTGCTGAAACTTTTTTTTTTTTTTTTTTTTGTGGTCTCTCTTCATCTCTAAATAGGCAAATATAATTGCACAATTGCACTGCTGTGGAAAATCACATTCTCTTATGACTCTCTAAAAACACATATGCTTTCTTTCCCACCAGCTTAAGTTTGTATGGCTGCTTTGCAGATAATATGTTTAGTGTGAAAATCCATGCTTGTGTTTCTGGGACATGCCAACATACCCCATCTACACATGGTCTGTGCACTCCTAAGGGCATGTTCTGGCTGAGCCTATAGTCATGCCTGTTGTGGCACATGCAGAAAGTAGGCCACCTTAAAACCTTGCCTTCAGACTGAATTGCTCCAGCTCTTTCAGTTTATCCCCATAGGAGATGTGTTCCATCTGTTGGATCATTTTTGTGGCCCTTCCCTGGATGTACTCCAACAGGTCCATGTCTGACCTTTACTGAGGACTCCACATCTGGACACAGTACTCCAGGTGAGGCCTCCCCAGTGCAGAGTAGAGGAGTTGGATCACCTCCCTCGACCTGCTGGCCATGCTTCTTTTGATGCAGCCCAGGATACGACTGGCTTTCTGGGCTGCAAGGGCACACTGCTGGCTCATGTCCAGCTTCCTATTTACCAGTACCCCCAGGTCTTTTTTGGCAGGACTGCACTCAATTCTTTCATCACCTAGCTTATATTGGTAGTGAGAGTTTCCTCACCTCAGGTGCAAGGAACGTTGTGAGGTTCACCTGGGCCTACTGCTCAAGCCTGTCTGGATCCCTCTGGATGGCATCCAATTCCTCTGGTGTGTCAACCACACAGCTTGGTATCATCAGCAAACTTTCTGAGAGTACACTCGACCCTATTATCAATGTCATTGATGAAGATATCAAAGAGTATCTGTCCTAACACTGACCTGTGTGGGACACCAATCATCACTGATCTCCATCCAGACATGGACTCAATCCTGCAGCCAGTTCTTCATCCATTGAACAGTCCATCCGTCAAATCCATATCTTTGAAATTTGAAGAGAAGGATGTTGTGGGGTACTGTGTCAAAGGCTTTACTGAAGTCCAAATAGGTGACATCAGTAGCTCTTCCCTTGGACATTGATGCAGAGACACCATCATAAAAGGCCACTACCTTGGTCAAACAGAATTTGCCCTTGGTGAAGCCATGCTGATTCTCCCACATCATCTCTTGTCTTCCATGTGATATACTACCAAGCTGCTTATCCGGAAATATAGTCAATGTTTATTGAAAACTTCAAATATTCAGAGAAACTAAGCAATTCTTAGACTCGTTTGACTGCTTGATTTGCTATGATAAGATCTTATATTCAGCTTGTTTTTTATATAGCAAGAAAGGAAAAAAAACCCTGGCAGAAAAAATCCATTAAAGGGAAGGATACATTTATTTTTTAAAAAATAATGTGTGACTTAAATATCTAAATTTTCTCCTTTTGAATTAATTTTCATATTATTCCCTAGAGATTGCTAATTTAATTGTTGTTCCTGCTCATTTATAGTGCAGGAATAATTTCTATATTATTACTATAATATATTATTAAGTTATCACAATATTATATATTTTATTTTCTCATATGTATTATCTTACTGAGTAAAAATTAATGAGAATTAATCATCACAAAGTGTGCATGCATCTGCTAACTATTTCCTGTTATTATCTGCAAATCCAAAACGTTAGTTCTGGAGCCTGAAACAAACTCCAGAGTGCTCAAAGAAAGCTTGGGTTTCCTGCAAGGTAATGCTGGGAGATATTTTATCCTTCAGAATAACATCTTTATATTCCAATCTAATTACACCGAGCAATTTGGGATCCAGAAAATCTGACAAACTGAATGTGAAAAACAATTCTGTTCATTTGCTCAGTATGCTGTCATTGATTATTTTTGTCTGCAGAGCGTTAAAGCCATGTTAAATAACCAAAGGCTTGTAGAAATCTAAAAAGATGTGCTAGCAACTGACTTAGAAACTTTGCTGCAGACAAAAGTTTGTACAAAATATCTACTACAAAAAGTGATATATTTGTTGATAGGCCAGCATATTCAAATGGCACATTGGCTGGCACCACTGTTGATATTTCTTATGTATTAGAAAACTGAAAATTACAACTTGTTTAACTTTAGAAAACAATGTCAAGGAAATTGAAGTGTTACAAGAATGTGAATGAACAGGCAAAGATAAACAAAAGAAAAACTCATAACTAAGGACCTCATTCAAGGAATAGAGAGATTCAGGTTGGAAATCCATAAGCACTATCTGTAGCGGCTGTGCAATATTTAGGTGATGAGCAAAGGTCATATTTAAGCAAGAAGGTGATAATGGATGTTGAATTTAACACTTCAGTCAAGAAGAAACTCAGATATTAATTTATGGCAGAAAGTAAACTGTAAAAGAAAATTTTGAGAACACACTGATCTCAAGTTACAGAGATAATACTTAAGCAATAATATTTCAGCAATTAATGAACAGTACTCATAAGTCATAAGATTTATAAGCTGGTATTAAGCAGTTGAAAATCAATGTGATTTGGTTATTTTTATTGCTAAGGTTTGCAAAATAGTTTCATTAAACCTTTTAAGGTGCAACTTTAAAGGTTTGAACTCACTATGAAGGAATACTTGGAATTATAATTATTATTATTATAGTATTATTATACTGGAATACTAATTAAACAGAGGCTTTGAGTTATGCACCTGGTATCTAGCTAACTTCAGAACTAGAATTCTCACATCTAAGACCAAGCCATGTCTGTACAACCTGAAATATGAGTCTCAAAATCTGTCATTTTGGCAAATGAATGAATGCTGTACTGCTAGCATAGTTTCTACAGATGTCAAGTAGGTCCAATAATATTTTCCAATGGGATTGACCTTTTGTAGTTCTCAGGTAAAAAGGGCTTGCTGTGATATTAAATCATGATTATTGTCTTGACATAGAAGTTTCCCAGTCAAGGAGCAAAAATTTCTTTATGTCCTCAATCCTAAGGTTGCAACTATAGCCATATAGATATCCTGGTAATCCAGTCTCAGGGGAAATAAATGTGATGAATGACTCGCCCATTTCTACTTGCTTAATTTCTACAAGCTGAGAAAGTTTCATATTTTTTTTAAACTGGAAATTATAATGAAAATGGAAGTACAGGACTAATATTCAGGAAAAAAAAGAGGTAGTACAATTCACAGCAGAAAACCAACATGATCTGCATTTGAGAGGCTCCTTACAAGGTCAGAGATTCATTTGACTTATTCTTGTCTGTGAACCTTTGGAGCTTGTGTTGATCTGCAGTTTAGAAGAGATATGAGCATCAAGATCAAAGAAGTGAGACAGTCTTGGAATCAGCAGTGGAACAATAAAATATCTACTAAATTATCCCTTTCTCCACCTCAAATAATTGGATGTCTTTTTCCTGCAGACTAATTTATGAGTCTTATATTGACTTGGGGAAATGTCTCCTTTAAAAAAAAGAAATCATTGCCTTTAATTAACCTCTTGAGCACCTTTCTGAGCTTTCTTCAAAAGACTGGACTTTTACACACACACAAAACCAACAATATCTGAACTTGCCCTAGATAGAATAACAATTATAAGTATTATTGTAGGCAGTATCATCAAAAGAATGATTTTGCTTCCATTATAAACTGAAGGCTTTTGTTCAGCTTTTTCTGAATCACTGTTTGGTATCAGTGAGAGGACAGGAGCACTCAGCTAGTCAATAATTGTCCAAACGCTTCTGCAACCCTAGGTGGGAAAAAGATAAACTTTTCAACATGTCCTGCTGTTAACTGTAAACTAGCTCAAAACTGTGCCTTTCAGTTCGATTTATGGTGACTTCTTTTCAATTTTAAGTGATAAGACACAAATACTTTCCACTGTTATTTACAAGTTTCTTTCATATGAAGGGTTGAGGGTTTTTCTTTTTCTTTTTTCCTAACTGGCAGGATGGAGCTTTATTTCCCTTTTCTGAATTTTTTGAGACATCCAATCTCCCTTGTTATTAACTGAAAATCATGCAAACAAACCACATGCATTTATCCAGGCTGTCATCCAGCTGAATTCTCCCAAGTTTCCTGTTTCTCAGCCCTTTACTTTAAACCTTAGCCCACACTGCCTAGTCCAAAATCTATTTTAAAAATCACATATAAATAAGTAAGGTTTAGAGTAGTCATAGGATTATGAAAATCCCAGGTCAGAAAATCAATAGCCAACATTCTGTGTTGGTCTTCTATACATTTTAGAACCATTTGCAAATATAATCCAGGTTTTTCTCGTGCAAATTTTACTTGGGATATGTACAAACAGACATTTTGTGCTAGCTTGCCCTCTGTTTAAAGTAAGAAAAAACAAAATGTGTTAAATTTGGCTCTGTAGAATTTTGGAGGAAAGTGGTGATTCAGACAGAATATGATATAGTAAATTCTTATTGAATATCTTGTTATGTTCTAGAAATTACTTGGAGATTGTTGATATTGGTAATATTTACAGTAAAAATTCAGTCTTTCTACCTAATTTCCATAAAAGATGACAATCTTTCCTTTCAGGTATCACTTCAGTATTTCTCGGGGGATCATGAGGAACATAACTGCTCCTTTGGATTATTTTGTTATTTTCTTTTGTTAATTAAAAATATGTATTTATTTCTTGCAACACAAATAACTTTCTGTTTCAGTACTGATTCTTCCACATCTGCCACTATTTCTGGAGCATTCTTTATGCGCTTAATGTCAGTAGGGATCTTCACCTTTCATGTAAAACACACATTGGTGTCTTGTTTAAGCAGCATTCAGATCTGTATTTTTCTAGATTTTTTCTAAAAAATGTGGCAGATGCAGGAAGTCCTGGTATCAGTGGCCCAACAGTTGAGAACTGCTCTCTGATTTGACACCGGACTACACATCCTCTAACAGAGGTCTGGAGGCTGACCCTTGGCACTACCGAATTTCTGTTAAGCTTGCACAAGAATAGTGGTGTTTCCCCACTCTTTCAAAATATTAGTTTGCGCAAGTCTGTTTCCCATCTTTATACTCGAGCAGTACTCGCCAGGCAAGAGATGAAGCCCTGCTGATCACAAGTTAAGTCTTGGCACTGTGGGCTTTCACGTGAAGCTCGGGCACGGGCCAGATGTCACTGCATTTCTGTAGCAGGCTGTGCAAGGACAACTGCTGATACGCTGATTATTGAGGCCAGTTTGGTAACAGTGTGTGTAATGCTGCCTCGGTATCACGCCTCTGTTGGGCGTTATGTGGAGGAGAGGTCAGTTCAAGTGGCACTGGCATAACCCTGATCCAAAACTGGGTAAGCAGTGCATCAAAATGTGTCACCAGCCTAGAGAAGACCTACCACGTATATAGCCCACAGCATGAAAATAAGCAGTACTATGTGGACCTGTGATCACATATATTGACCCAAGTCCTGCTGTTTTTCTTCTGGACCTTCTATTTGTAAGGACTACAAGTTTTGTTATTTTTCACTAACTTTTGTGAAACAGCCTGACAGTGCTTCTTGTTTTTTAAATTCTGGGCATGACATTCTCAAATGTGACATTCCTTTACTCCTTACCCTCAAACATACTTGCATACTCATACATCAAAAGATGTCGCAAGCTCTTCCTACACGGAGGTACTGATTTCCAAAGGAGTTCTGCTACCATACAGGTAACTTCACACATGACCAGACTTCTAGAACAGTCTGAGATGAGCATTTTGTGAGCTGGTGATAAATGGGACTGAGATTCTGACATTACAGATTTGGGGGCTTACAGAGTGTACAAGATATAAGCAAAGGGCTTGATTTACTTCTGTATCAAACAGACACAAAAACTACAATCCAAAATCCTACCACAGTAGTCTCTGGATGCGTTCCTTTTCTGGCTAGTGCACTGCCAGCCCTTTCTGGGCTTGGAAGTTTGTCTTGAACTGCAGCTCAGGATGTAAAGAAATCTCATCAGATGTATTAAATTCTCATCTTCATGTGGGGTTGTTAGTTTTTTCTTAATGAAGAGATAAAAATGAAGCTTACACCTAACCAACAAAAAAAATTTTCCTATATTAATCAGGATTTGATCTATCTTTTGCCATTTTTAGTAAATAAAAAGTTATGTGTATTCATTATTTCAATCAAATGAGACATCCCCAGGTAGAATCATAGAACATCCTGTATTGGAATAGACCTATGAGGATCATTGAGTCCAGCTAGTACTATAAGGTCTTTTACAAGGTATTCAGTGTACATTGATGTACTACTGCTATAAGCTTATTTTGTTACACTGGATAGCACTGTGCTACTCCTCCACAGAAGGACGCGTTTCTTGTTGCCAGCCATCTTTGTACTCAAGCAGGAAAAACAGTGACCACTGAAGATCATTGAATATTGCTGTTGGCTAGGCTAATTATGATTTTTCAACACGGAAGGAAATTTTTTAAAGAATGTGGATTTGCACAGCAAAATATCAACAACAGTATTAACAAAGCTGAAAAGAGGAAGTACTGAGGCATCTTTGTAAATCAAAACCTTAATTCTGCAAACTTACTCTGCTCTGTTTTGTATCATACAGAAAAAGAAATAACATGCCCAGTTCATCCAGAGCCCAGGTTTTTTTCCTGTTAAATAACAGCTTCATTTCAGAGGAAACTCTCCTGCCTTACTTAATTTACCAACTAATTGCTAATTACTAAATGTAATCTGAGACAGGTGTAAATTTAAATATCCCTGACACAGCAGGTACAAAAGGACTCAGATTGCCATACTAGTGCTTCTAGCAGAATATAGCTGAGGGTCTGGTTGTAGACCTGTTTCTTCAGAGGCATACAAGAAGAGTATTTTTGAGTATCCTCTTATATAACAGTTCTGAATGCAGTACAAGGTATGTGCTCTTAGCAAAGACTTAGAGAATACTTTAGGAAGTGGGAGACACTGGTGAATATCTTCTAGGCCTGTAGTTTCTTCCAAAATCTGGAGGAGGATGTTGCTTATACCTGACCAGTTATAGGTATGCTAGCATTCTGGATGGGGCCACAAAATTTTAAGAGTTCTTACCACCTTTTGTTTTTTATAGATCTGTCCTTCAGTATGTTTCTGTTGTGTTCTCTGAAGTGTTTTTTCTGGCCTTTGACTTAAATTGATTGGTATTCTCGCTGTTGATAATCCTTTATGCACTGTAAAGGGATCTAAAATAAATCTTAAAAAGAGCATTTGGCATTCAAGAACAAAGAAACTTCAAGTAGGTTCTAACAAAAATACTCACATATCATTCCTATTCTAGGCAATTGTGCTGACTGCCCTCAAAATTCTTTGGCTTAAAGCTGTAATGGTCAGGACCTGGGGTGTATCACAGTCTCTCTGGCTTTGTCCTCAGGAATATTGCAACAGCTGTGCTGCATAGTGACAATAAGATGTTGGGAAAGGGCTCTTATGTCTGGGTTATGACTTCTTTGCAACTGATACATATGTGTTGTGGTTTTGTCTGGAAATTTTGTCACATGAAGAGATCCTGTAATGTGGCCACAATTAAATCAGTGCTTGTATAATAAACCATGAGGAACTTGGAGAGATAGTCCATTTGTGGGATTTAGGGAGTTCCTGAAAGGCCTTCAGAAGTCTGAAGGGGAGCTACAGGAGAGAAGGGGATGGACTCTTTAACAGGATCTGTGGTGATGGAACAAGGGGAAATCATTTTAAGCTCAAAGATGGTAGATATAAAGAGGTTAGATATAAAGAAAAATCCTTTACAGTGAGGGTGGTGAGGCATTGAAACAGATTGCCCAGTGATCTAGTTGTGAATGCTCCTGTTCATTGCAGGGGAGTTGGACTAAATAGCCTTCAGAGGTTCGTTCCAACTCTAAGGATTCTATGATGCTATGATTCTTGTGTTGCATTATCTTATATTCCCAGTAAGTACACTGGAAAACCAGGGCACAGAATCAAACATTAGGGATTTTTGTCAAGGTTAAACTGTGACTTAGACAAAGATTAATTGCATCCCACCTCTTAATTTTTGAGCAATTATAGAACATATTTCTTTGCAGAATAATTCTCATTATCCTCCGTCTGTTCCTTCACACTATTTCCCACAGAACTTGTAAGCTTAAGGTTAGATGTGCTGTTTTGTAGCCTGCAGTCAAAGCCTACAAAGAGTCAGCTGTGTACTTGATTAATTTTTTTTTGTCATTGCTCTCAGACAGTAAGTTGTTGTTTAGCCTGAAGATCCAAATAGCTAGGAGGCAAATTATGGTTTGCAACAAATTGTAATACAGAAGAAGCCTAGGATTCTGGACGTTTCTTTCTGATATCATAATACTCAAACAAGTAGGATATGTTTGAGACATGCCAGCTTCTTAACCCCAGAGCCTACATAATAAAAATACTATCACTGGTTAGAACAGGCAAAGAAATCTCCTGCCTCCTCCTTATGGCATTATGTTATGCCATAACAGAGTACAGATCTGCAAATTATTATTTCTCTTGCATATTTATTGTTGGTGTGGCCTCACCTTGAGTATTATGTGCAGTTCTGGTCTCCACAATTTCACAAGGATGTTAAGGTCCTCGTAACTGTCTAGAGGAAGGCAAGAAAGTAGGTAATGGCTGGAAGGCATTTCTTGACGTGTTTCTTTCTGGAGAAAAGAAGGCTGAGAGGTGACTTCATTGCTCTCTGCAGCTCCTGTTGAAGGGTGGAGGGCAGTGCCAGTCTCTTCTTCCTGGTAACTGATGATGGGAGATATGAGACTGACACAAAGCTGGAGAGGAAACATCTCTTTACTATGAAGAACAGGCTTCCTAGAGTGGTGGTTGATGCCCCATGTGTGTCAGTATTCAAGAGGTACTTAGGTAATGCCCTCATTAATACACTTCAACTTTTTAAGCATGAAAATCTTAGGCAGTTAGATCAACTGATCTTTCTATTCTATTACAGTGTCAAATATGGTAATATGAAAGTTATATATATATTTTTTTTTGTTCTCAAAACAAAGTAAAACGTATCTGAGGGTGAAGGGAAGGTCTTCAGATTTGCATGTTCAAAGTGAAGCTTTTGTGTTTTCTTTAGTGTGCTGAAACTTGCCGATCTGATTTCGTATCTTCTGGCCATTGGTTTACACATGAACAATTTAATGAGGAAAAAGACAGGTTTGGATAGTGTTTGTCCGCTATTTCTCTCTTGTCTTTTAAGCTTTCTCACTGCAAGAGCAGGAAGTGTGACTGTATTGATTGGGGAGACCCTGTCAAGGAGGTTAGTGGTCTGTGTGGTCTGAGTCCCTGTTCTGAAGGGTACTTCAGAAGGCTGCTCCTCTTAGCAGTCCTTTGAGCATGTTGTCTACATCAAATAGGTATAACTTATTGCAATCAAGTACTTATAAAATATTCATCCCTGCAATCCACTATTTTCTGATAAACTTATACTTTAGACTAGGCCTAAATTAGAATTTCAGAACACCATGCCTAGCTGGGCCTAAGTGAAAGTGGCATCACTCCTCTCTCTGCTGTGTATGAAGCACTCTTACATCATTATATTACAAAGCTAAACATCCCATGTACATGGGTCTCTGAAAGTAATGCCTCCTATTTATTTCTATTTCCAGTATTTGATAAAGTAAACTATCAGCTACAAAATACCATTTTTTTCAATGTAGCCATCACCATTAGCTATGTGTTTTCACCAGAAGTATGACATACTTGTAAAAATCTGCATCCTCTGTCACTGTCACCATTGCTGAAACATCCCACCCGCCATCTTGCTGTGCTTACATCCACTGTTTGGTCTCAATGAACATTCAGCAAGTATACATGAATAGCTTTTTCTGCATAAAAGAATTCATTTTCACACTTTTGCTTCACATACACTTCCGTGTCAGATGCCATTTTGTCAAACTGCTCCTCTACTGCCATCTATCACATAGCAACAACATGTAATGGAATCTTGGTAGAAAGGTTAAACCTCTACTGCCATACTATCAACATTCACCTTTGATGTGATGGACCAACATCATAAAATAGGAGGCATTACTTTTGGAGCAGCCTATGTACTTTTCCTATATAGTTTCTAATCTGAATACATCTTCTATAGTGATGTGTATTTGGATTTTCTGTGTTGTGACATGTGAAGAGCAGTAGAACTTGAATTCTTTCTAATATCAGTGTACTTTCTAACATTCTTATTGTTCTAGTTGTCTTCAAAGCTGTGGTTTTAAACACAGGACAGAAAGTAAATTTGAGTGGATTGCCAACAGGTTTGTCTAGACTTCTGTAATGTCTTAAAAATTATTAAACATGGCAGGCAGGGTTCAGCCATCACCAGGATTTTATTTAATGTATATATTTCCTTACATATAGTTGTTTGCAAATGGCACACAAAATCCTAGGTGGCCATGTTTCTGGAAGCTGCAGGCTGAATTTATTGAAAAGAACTTGAGATACACTGCCCAAATGACTTGACTTGGTAAGGTATTTTTTTTTAATGGTAAATCATCCTACAGCTTAAACTAGAAATACATCCAGACAAATATCCCTAAACTTCAGAGGAAATATGGATACAAACTTTGAAACTAATATTTTTCTCTACTGCAGAAGAACCCCTTCATTTTCTATCTACCCTATTCCTCCTTTCCCTAACAAAGCAGTATTTTTCAGATCATGTGAATTTTGTTTACGCACTACCACGTAATTACATGTGTAATGGGTACATGAGTAATTGGATGGCTTCACAGGACTGGAAATGGAATACTGACTGCTTAACCTGTAGATGAATATTTCAGCTCTATGCTATCCTGGTAGTGAGTGCAAATGGGTCCCTAAATTCTGCTGTGTGTCTTAAGTTGTGGCTTAGCCCAGCTAGCTCTAGTTTCTGTGTCATAAATAACAACTGGTGCTAACACTGGATATTGGCAGTCTTGAGAAAAGTAAGCGTCTTGAGAAGAAAGTCCCTCTTGCTTTTATCTGTGTCTGACTGTAGGTATCCTGAAAGTATGGAGGTGCTTGTGGTAGTCTCAGTCTCTTCTTCCTCACTCTGAGTGCCTATGGAACAGTGTTATCATTCCCTGACAGTAGATTAAAATATTTGATTTAGATGGAGGATTTTAAATAACTGTTTAAATAACTGCTGGAAAAGCCCATGATTTTAAAATAATTTTGTAGTACAGAAGCAGCCTGAAAGAATCATTTACATGACATGACTTTTGTTCAGGGCTGGGTAAGTATTGCCCTTTCACAGCAGTGAATTTTTTTTCTGATCTAGCAACAGTTGACTAGCATGAGCAGTTGTAATCTTCACCAGGTCCTGCTAATATGCCTGTTTTTCTGCTTAAGAAGGAATGATGAAAAAATGCAGTCCAGCTGTTACAATACAGAAACTTAAAACATGAGCAAAGCTTGTGAAAAGAAGCCTAAAACAGAGTGAGCTTTTATTCATATGGATACTGTTTTTTTCATTCTTTCTTTTCTGTTTTCTTTTTTTCCCTAAAAATCCCATGGAAATTTTTCTTCCTATAGCTTTTTGTAAATCTTCCCCTTGTTGCTGGGAGACTTAAAACAAACAACCAAGACTATTTAATGATCTCTGAATTGCCTTGCTATTAACTGAGAGCATTTCTAGGTTTCCCACTTACCCAATTGGCCTAAAATCACAAAAATAACCTCATCTTGTTATAATCCTGTTTCACAACTCATTTTTTCACAGCTCAATTCCACTCTAGACTGGTTTTTCTTTCTTTTTAGCTCTCATTTTTCCCCTACCACACATGTATCCGCTCTTCCTCTCTCACAAACAGGCTTGCTCACACACCCCCACACATCCACACTCGCATACATCAGGAGCAGTTTACAGCTCAATTTGAAAGATGGATCTTAATAAACAAAAAAAAAAAGTTTTCATTGTTTCTGATGTGGAGAACAACTAACCAAACAAAGGAAACCAGAGTGGGCAGCAAAACCCTTGGGGTCTGCAAGCTTAGTTGTGGGAAATGTGGTGTTAATTTCTCTTATTCTGTAATCTACTAATGCTTTTCAAAGAGCTTGAAAGAACATTTTGTTTACATAAAAAAAAAAATTCTGACTCAGTTATATGGGACTGATTTGGGTTCTTTCTTATTCTTAACTAGGAAAGTTTGTAGGAAAACAGGATATTTGTCTCTGAAGAGGGTGTCTGCTACTTATTTCCCACATAAACTTCCTGCTGTTGCTACTTTGGAAACTACTGTCTGATCTACTGGAATCTCAGGCCTTTAACTCCATCATTGTTCACAAGGTTCCCCTGGGCTTTTGAAATGACTTTGCCATCTTGTATCACTCCTACTTCCATAAGCATCCACTGACTAAGGCACTTGTCAAGCTTACTCTTGCTCATCTTTCCCTGTAATAGACATTTTGTTTTCCCATTTCTCCGGTTCCCCCCCCTCCTCTCATGCCAATCTTCTCAGTACCTAAACTTGAGCCATTGTCACTCTCTGCAGCCTGTGGGATGGAGCTCCCTTCTTTTGTAGATCAAAACTTCAGCACTTTCCCACTGAACACAGTAAACACTTATAGGCTTGCAAATCTCCCTGGAAATGTGATTTCCTGTTTTTCTTCAAATTCATATTTGTTCTTTTCATCCTCACATTAGCACACTTGTTATAACCTTCCTTTCTTTAACTTAACCATTTTCTATGGATGGTGGTAATACTGTGCCAGATATTTTTTTTAATCTGAGTGGTGAAATGGTATTTTCTTCAATCAGGGCAGATTACACAGTCAGCTATGCATTAGAAGGTCAATGTACAAAAGCATCATAAACATATTGATCAATCTGGAAGACATATTTTTGTAATGCCTGGGTGACACATTGGTTAAACTGATTAAGCCGTAAATGATGAGGACATACGCTTCAGTCAATCCAGCTCCTGGAATAGCCCTCCAGCCCCCATTTTCCAGTGTTCTAAAGAAATGTGCTTGGACTTCATTGTAAAACACCAGGTCAATGGACTGCAGAGTATTCAAACAAACCCTTCTGACTGTGTGTAAGCCAGCCCTCTTGCCTGAACCACAACAGGTGAACTCATGGCAGGGAAATGTGAGCACTTGACAGATTTACTGCATATGCTATTGTGATATCTGTGATGAGGGTGAACTGTTCCTTCTCAAAAGTAGCGTGCTTTCCTCTCCTGCCTGGCAATTTGCTTGCTTACCTAAACTGTGCTTAAGAGTTTCAATGGCCTGGGCGAAAGTTCAGCTTATGCTAATAACAGTAGTGTCTGGATTGAAAATAAGTTTATCAGACAGTACAGCACAGGAGTAGCCCAAACTGTTTTTTGTTTATTTTTGCTTTGGATTTTCATTTCTTCTTTCCATTTGCAGCTGCAGTGACATCTGGTTTGTTCTTTCTTATCATGATTTTAATACTAAACTGAATTGATGGCCAGAGTGTCGTGACAGGGAGCAAGGCAACACATCCATAGGCTGAAGGGTGCTGTCTGGCAATAGGACTGAATAACAAGCATACTTCAACTGTTCTATCTCAGAGAGAGGTTCAGTGAGAGATGTCAGTATTACGACATTTGGAAGAATATGCTGTAGTGCTGAAGAAGCAAAGTTGAAGAGCCATACCTACTGTTACTGCACTGGGATACGTCATCACAGACAGCATTCAAGCCAAGTCTCTGCAGTTAGCAGTACTGAGGTGTGTGATTCAGCAATAACCCAGTAGTTTCCTACTCTATTTTTTTTCTTTTTCCTGGCTGAATAGCACTGACTGAGTTAAAGGTTGTTTTCTTTGTGTCAGGGAAACAAAGATTGATGCTTTTGTAAAGATATGTCTGTATAGATTATCTCCCTTTGTCCTTTCCATAGGGAAGGAGCAGCAGCATGGCATGCTGACAAGAAGACAACAAAAGCCTAGTTTATATTATCCAGATAGATTCGGGTCTGATATAATATGATATGGAAATGGTTTTCAGCTAATTCATGCTTGGAAATAACAGTAACGTTTTCAAAGAGTCTGAATATGTCCAGTACTTCACTAACTACTGGGGTTGCACTAATGACTCTGATACGTGAAGCTAAGCCTACAGACCATTTAGAGAGTGGAATGAGTGTGGGTGGTGACTGGCTTACTAAGTATTTCACACCAGGAACATAGTGCACCAGCTTTCTTTGATCTGGGTGGAGTGCCAGAACTCTGGGCCAACACTGAGTCCTAGCCGTTTAGGGTCCCGATTACCTGGGAGATGCTCCTTGTTTGCAGTGTCACAACCTCTGATCTGGTGACGAGGGAGCTGGAGGGGGAATGCGTCAGGAAGACGTCTGTGGCAGTACACTCTGTATTGCAGCCTGCGTTGGCTAACTTGCTAGGCAACGTCTGAACACGCTTTCTCAAGTGTTTGGGAGTAGTTGAGTTGATCTCCTTTGAGCCGGGACAGAACAGAGTGGCTCTGATCCCAAATCGTTATTTTGCTGCTGTTTAATTAAAAATGGGAACAATTTATTCATTAACTGAATTTGTCTCTCTTCTCTGTTTTAATTTGGAAAAAGCAATTAGAGACTAAGGCTGATGAACTAGTGTGTAAATACACAAACACCCAGCCACAAAGACTGGTGGCTTTCTTTATGGTGAAGGACATTTATGCACACGTAATGTAAACTTCTGGCAACATTCCTGTTAGAGTTTGTAGGGATGAGGATATGGGAAGTGAGCAGTGGGGGTGCAGTACTGGCACCTGCACTTCACAGAAGCCAGGCCCTTGGCCAAGACCAACATGCAGATGAGGCTGCGTATCAGGTCCTGAGTGAATTTAGCAGCTGCTGTCCATCCATGCAACTAGCAATTAAGGGATTTCCTTTTCCTTTTTTTTTCTTACCTTTACAATGCCCTCTTTGGAAGCGTAGCTAGCTACTTGTACTTTCAGTTGCAGAGGATTTGTCACGTAAAGGTCACTAAACCACCACTTTTGGATGTGTCTTTATTATCATCTCCTGTAGACTTTACAGCATAGCCCTTCTCTAATTCCAACCACTTAGTATAGATGAGAAAAATACTGCCAGGTGAATCAGCAGCTGGTAGAATGCTGCCCAGACACTCTTTAAAGTTAAATGTTATGAAAAACTGTAATGATTTCTACAATTCTGGGGATCAGTTGGCCAGCTATAGTCAAAAAGGGATTCTAGGTTTGAGAGGTCTTAGCAGCTGGAGGGATAAGCTGCTGAATGGTCATTAACTCATGCAGGCAGAGAACTGACTCTTAGAATCTCTAAAGCAAAAGGAAAATCAACTCAGGAAAATGATATGCATGATTTCCTTTGAATGTGTTCTTCTGCTGTTGTTTCTTATAACAGCCCACTGATTATGTAGTTAATTTTGTAGTAGAGCTTTTATAGTTAACTTGCAATCTCAAGTCTCATTTTTCAGGGAGTGAGTTCAATCATTTAAACTTTGTCTCAGACTCTCATGTGACAGATTAAGCACCTGCATCATGATTGTAACCAGACATTCTCTATTCCCAAGGATTTTTCTTGGCTCTTTCTCACTGATGCCAGAGTTTAGTAGCAGCCAAAGGGAGTTAATAATGACTTAGCTACTAACTTGCTTTCTTCTTTAGTCCTTGGTGAAATGAGCTTTTGTGAAACTGCAGTCTTGTTTCACTGTTATTTGTCAGTAGTCTTAGTGGGGTAGCACCTAAAAGAGAAAATGAGAGTAGAGCTCAGCTTCCACCTGTTGAATGACTTCCTTCCCTGCTGGGCAATCTGTATGACAAAAGGAAAGAAATGAGGCAGAAATAATTGGAGGTAACTAGGGAGAAATCAACAATAATGGGGGCGAATATTGAATAACCATCTCCTTAGATCTTATCCTGAGGCTGACTTTTTCTTCAGCTCCTTTAGAGAGGATCTTTCTGGCAATCAAATTAGAAGTGTGGGCTAAAGACTGAGTGTGCAGTGAAACAAGATGGCAGCCTGAAACCTTGGAACACTTTTCTCCCATGTGGAGAAGAATTTTCATAGGACTCCTGTCAGGAGAACGGGTGGGAATTGGCCTCAGAAAGATCATGCAAAAAGTAGCAGGTAATGAAGGGTCTGAATCTTGGTGACATTTCTATCAGCTGTGTCAGTGACAGAAAGACTGAGCTTTTTAATTACAGCAGGATTCAACTACGTGAGTTGTTGGTGCAAAATATCATCAAAGACTTGTTCGAAATACTTTGTCCATGTGGTTGAATTCAGTCTCAAGGGAAGATACTAAGGATAGATAGAAAACGAATAAAAACTGTCCTTGGTGAAGATGCACTACAGGGCACCCTGCTGAGAGGGAGGTGAAGTTTGTAAATGAGCTAATGGAGGGCTGAATATTTTATCGACCATCTTGGCATGTGACATTGCTTCTGTCTTCCTTCTTTGCTTCTGTCTTCAGTGAAAAAGCTCTCCCTCGGGAATCCCAGACCCTGGAGGTTAGTGAGAGGGTCTGGGGAATGGAAGACCTCCCTTTAGTCAGGGAAGAGG
>JAOWBP010002559.1:35121297-35141857 GCA_028571105.1 Tragopan temminckii | reverse complement strand
TGTGCGACCTGGTGTAGGGAACCTGCTTTGGCAGGGGGGTTGGACTCGATGATCTCTGGAGGTCCCTTCCAACTCCTGCAATTCTGTGATAAACTGAAGTAACAATAAAATTAAACCCAACACTGCAATGTCTGTCTTCTGCCAGGAAGAAAAAAAAAAAAGCTTTCAGGTCTCTCTGCTGAAGCAATTGGTTTTTGAAGAGCTTTTTTAAAAGGTAAATAAATAAAAATAGAAGATAATGACATACGCTTTGCATAGGTGAATAAGATGTTCCTCAGTTGGTTTTATGACTCCTCTTCCAATCCTCTCTGGTGTTTATGCAGCAGACAGCAGCAGAGCAGCTGCTCAGTCCTACCCTGGAAACCTAATGTGTGGAATAAGTAGAGAGAATGAGTAAAGGGAAACTTGAGGTGTAACTGGGCAGTTGAACTTGAGGAAAATAAAAAATAAATGTTTGACATAGCCTGAATGTTAGTGTCCAGCCAGAGTTCAGAAAATATCAAGCTCAACAGTCTGATTTAAGCATGACAAACTCCTGTTTAAGAAGGGAATTTGAAACCTTAGTTTCTCAGGACCAGATCTGGAGTAGGATTTAGACATCATGACTTTCTGTACAGCAGTTTCTCCCTGAGATTCAGGAACTTAGTTACAGTGCAGGAATGCACAGAGCTGACTTCTGATTATTATGTAATGAATTTGTGTCTAAGAATAGCAGTCACACCAAATGCAGGAGATGAAGGTTTGAGCCAGCCGACTGGCAATGCTGTTGAGACAGGAGAATCTTATGTTCCCTATATTGCCTAGATTTAGAGAATAATCTCAGAAGTGGCATTTTTGGAACAGATTCAAACTTTGAAAGTATATCTGGCAGATAAGTGCCTAGCTTGAGTTTTGAGTAAACTTCTCTAATATTTCATGAAATTCTAGGAGGAATTACTACCTTTGTTTCATGGCTATATTACTCGTTCAGGAAGTGTTAAAGATGAATTTAGACCTCCAGCCTGCAGCGAGACCATAAATAATCCTCATACGGGAAAACTTTCAGTATTTCTTAAGGCTGGGTCAGTGTCTGCAAGGTTGGAAAGAAAGAAGAAATACAGTATGATTGACAGATATAGTGACTGAAAGACTAGATTTTTCATAGTTTTCAATGGTTTGCTTGTTCTACTCATAAAGGCAGAGGACATATACTCATACAACTTCATGTGGAAAATATGGATGGGAAGTTGGCATACTGATAGCTAGCAAGTTCAAGATGACTTCAGGGACACGTTCCCACTTTACATTTTATCATAAAGAATAAGAACAGTGTTATTTCAACTTATAGCACTAATAGAACCCCACCGATGGCTCAGGTGACCCAAAATTAGATAAACTAAAGAGCAGATGTTCATAAAATAGTTGTCTGTTCTTCAGAGAAGGCAATATGACAAAAAATTTGATAGCCATAGTCTGACATACACCTGGGTTGCAGTTTTCAAATAGACTGTGAAACCATCACACTGTTCATTCTGAATGTGCTCTGGGCCTTCTGTGCCCAGGTTCTGCAAAGACATCTCAGAATTCTCTTAAATGTCCTTTAATATAGGAGGTGATGCAGGCACTCGATCATTATGATTTTCAATGACTCATGGTCAGCAACACAAAGTTAAATTGATTACCAAACCATCCTCCAGGAAATACTGATGGGTATCCTCAGGAATTTAAGCTAGGTTCAGGTAAACATCTCTCACACTGGTTCTTCTGATGACTGGAGAAATTTGGTCCTCCCTGCTTTCTGTTTCTAACAACAAAGGCTCTGTTCTTGGTTAACTAAAAAACTATATGTTTGGTAATAAGAAAAAAAAAAAAAAAGAAAAAGAAGCCAAAACCCTTCACCAGAAAATATAATGATATACCAGAAGAGCCATTTATGCATTAAAAACCCTTCTCAATTTTCCAGAAAGTATCCAAAGCTCATTAAAAGAGGCTTTATTTTAGTGTGGTTGTGGTTTTCATTTTCTCTCTTCTTCAAATAGCTTCTGTCACAGACGAATCAATTTCTCTGGTATTTTCAAGCACATGTTTCCTAGTAGTCAGGCTAATACCATCACAGGAGGAAGGTATTTAACTATTGCTATTTCACCTTTACTTCAACAGTGAGAAATTCTGTTGTGCAATTCCCATTGATTAGAACTTTGGCTGTATGGAAATGTAGTCACAGTACAGCCTTTCACTTAAATAATAAAAGCAACCAACTTACTCAAAGACTAGTTTTTTTGAACCATGCAAACTGTCTTTTTCTTGGTTGAGCTGGTGGAATACAAAGTCATATTATCTTAGAGTCAGATAATAATGATGGTCCCATGATGCAGCATACAAACTTGGGATTTCATTGCAGACTGTGTTAAAGATCAAACAGGGATAAGGCACAGAGCTATTTCTCAGCAGTGGTGTGTTTGGACCAAGCTTATTTCATTTTATCTACAGTCTGCCTCCAACCTCTGAATGCCAGTCTGAAATGGGCTTGTCTGCTGTGTTTTCTATGTAACATTCTTATCCAAAAGATTTTCAAGTTAACACAAAACTTTTCATTACTTCTAACAGTTTTTTTGTCAGACCCTGATTTGAACACGGATGGGAAGCCTCAATTATAACCTTCATCTTCCCATTGAAAATGTGGCGGTGACCACCCAGCATGAAGAAAGCTTCCTTAGTGCCAACAGCTGGATGTTTTTAATATTGTATCCCTCACAGTCATCACTCAGTGAAGTCTGATTTAGCAAGGTTCTTAATGCATTCTTAATTTTAAGTCATCTTATGGGCCTGTGTAAACCTGAGACACCTCTCAGATACTTAAAGTTGGGCAGATTCTGACCCGAGTCCAATGATATATACAGATTAAGAATTGTCATTTCACATCTAGTAACCTTCTGATTCTACTACTGCTCATGCTGTAATACTGAGAAAGAAGATGAGGCAATTTTCTCTGTGAGGCATTTTGCTGAAGAGCTGAAACAAAGCTTGCAGGAAAATGGAAGAGAAAGAAAGAGATGACCTTAGAATAGGTAAGAGCAGACATAGGTAAGAGCAGAGATAGTCCAGAATTAAACCCATCAGTGGAAGAGAGGTAGTTAAAGAGGACAAAAAAATCCAGTGTTAAATACTGGAACACAAACTTCTGACTGAGCTATTGCTGTGGATATTGACAGCTGATTGGAGACTGGAGCTCAATTATCTCTTGTTGCCATAGCATAGCCAGTGTCTGTGAAGGCATCACATTTATGCCCAAGGAGCTAAGGTGAAATAATGTTGCCAATAGAGTATACTTGGTTTACGTGGATTTTGTGTACTACTTAGGTGCATTAGAGCAAGGGTTTATAAAACACCACAGATACCTTTCCATTTGTCTCTTTTTGAAAGAAGTAAACTTGGTAATTATTCACTATATTATTAGATTATTTTGGCTGGTTTATCAGGTTGAGTTAACTCACAGGTTAGATAAGCATCAGGATGGATGCAAAGAGCAGCAGCTGTCCACAGCTGTTGTAGGAGTGAGTCTTCTCTGCATCAGCAAAAAAAAAAAAAGCACAGCCACCTTTTGTGAGGTCAACGTTTTCCATACCTCTTTCCCCTGTAGCACTGCCTGCTTTTTCAGAGCTCAGTTCATGTCATCCTCCCTGTGTAGTGTAGCATGGCAGAAGAACTTGAACGCTGAAGACTCGTGTAGATGAAGGAAAGTTATTAGTTCAACACTTCTGGATGGATCCTGACTAGGTGTTAAGAAACAAGAAAGTCTTATTTACTCTTCTTCTTATAGAGCCCTGACCATGTCGCTTGGCCTTAATGAGACTGTTTTCCCATCTTTACAGCAAAACAATGCCTACTAAACCTATGACAAGTCTAAATTATTTGCTTTCTGAGGAAAAAAAAAAAAAAAAGAAAAAAAAAAAGTAGTTGCTTTCAGCTTCAAACCTATCTGTTATTCTCATAGTTGTTGTGCATATACTTTTTTTTATTTTAAAAAAGTACAGAAGATGAGAAGACTGGAGGGTAGTGCTCCAAGACAAATTTTAGTGGTTATTACTGTAGCAAATAGTTGGATTTGGTAAACATGTGAACAAGACTTTTTTATTCTCAGCACTTTTTTCCCCCACAGAAGAATGTGAGCCACTCTTTATTAGGTGTAAATTGTGTATTACTGCATCAAGAGAATGATGTTGATTTACATGGGATCATGGCTTGGCTCGCTGAAACTCTGCTTCACTTTACTGGACAACTTTGGAACTGTAAAGTGGCATCCTACTGTTTTCTTCTGCAACCCTATTCCTTGCATCTCCCTGACCCCAGTTTTTGTGTTTCCTGATCTTAAAGCACAATGTCTTCATTATGGTCAGAGAAAAGGCATAAGGAAAAGGAATGTCCTGATTTGTCTTTTAACTGCAGTTCTTACTGGTATTTATTTCAAAGTGCAATTACAGGAACGGAAATGACTATGCAAAAATGGCCTTTTCCTACTAACAATCTCAGCAGCTTGTGTACATTTGAGTCAAATCTGCAGACCTTTGTTGACATAAGTTTTATTGCAAGTCATATTTATTTTCCAGTCTCTGTTACAAAATAGACTAGTAGGAAAGTCTGTCTTCAGAGAGGAGTAAGGAACCAGAGGGACCAGCAGAGCAAAAGTCACTTCTGTCCATCGCTGCTCCTGTACCGGCCTTTGCTGCTGGAACTGTTAGCTTCTCCTGCCCCCTCGTGCAGACTTGTGAACACTGTCAGTAACTTTTGCTTGCAGAAATCTGCCAGAGAAACAGCTAAACAGTATAAACAAATATAAGACCTTTGTGATATAGCAGTTGTGTTGAACGTTGTTTTGCAAAAGAATCTTTTTGATAGACATGGGAATAACTGTCCAGTCCTGCACTGAAAAATCTCTTAAGTAGCTAGAAAAGATTTCTTGAGAGCTTGGTTCTCCAGGCTGTAAGAAGTAGGGGCCTCTAAAGATACGTTCAGATTTGAAGCTAACTGCCTTCAAAATGTGACCTGAGGAATGGTATCCTTGGTTTCCTCAGTGATTAAGTGTGGAAAGGTCAGCTGAACCTTCCTGCTCATCTCTGTAAGATGTTGGGAAGAGCTCTCCCCTCCCTGTTCAGTATCAGTTCACTGGCACATTGCTGGGTCCTGCTGTCACCTTTACTGGTCACCATTATCTGCTCTTTATCTGATCATCTTGCATTCAGATATCTCAGGCTAGACTTCTGCTCTCCTGGCCTACGTCTTTCACTACAATGAATTTTAAAGATATTTTTGGAGTGCATTTAATTGAAAAAAATATATCAAACAATATGGTGATCAAAGGGTGAGAGAAGCTGCAATGTCTAGGTTTCACACTGGTATTTCACTGATATATTCACTGATATTATCAGGAGCAGCTGAGGGAGCTGAGATTGTTCAGTCTGGAGAAGAGAAGGCTCAGGGATGACCTTATTGCTCTCTACAACTACTTCTATAACTATAGGGAGGTTGTGGTGGGGTGGGAGTCAGCCTCTACTCCCATGTAACTAGTGATAGGACTAGAGGGAATGGCCTCAAGTTGTGCCAGGGGAGATTTAAGTTGGACATTAGGAAATACTTCTCAGGAGAGTGGTCAGATACTGGAATGGGCTGCCCAGGGATGTGGTAGAGTCACCATCCCTAAAGGTGTTCAAGAAACATTTAGATGTTGTACTGAGGGACATGGTTTAGTGGGAAATATTGGTGATAAGTGGACGTTTGGACAGGATAATCTTGGAGGTATTTTCCAAGCTTGGTGATTCTATGTTTCTATGACTTAATGCACAGATTTATGTATCTATGCCTATCCTAGAACATACTAATTTTGTTTTTGGCAGTGCTAACTTAGGCAAACTTCATTAAGGTTAGTGTGAGTTCATTTGAGTAGAGGATTATTACAGCTGAAATCAGAACCCTGGTATTTTATCTTTTTTTCCCTAGTACGGTCAGAATGAGAGTGGATTGATCTGTGCTCCAAATATATCACAGTAGAAAATACTGAATAATACGGCAGCTTCCTTATGTTATTTCTGAGGACCAAACAGTTTAAGGACACAGACCAGGTTAGGTAACTAATTCTATTAAGTAAATAGCTATATTTGGTATGGTCTTAAATGTCCTTATGCTTGAGATGCAGCTGAACTGCCTTAGGAAAAATAACAGCAATAATACTGAGCTGCTCAAGAGCAAACAAATAGGGCAAAAGGAACCATCAGAAATGCAATCTTATAATTCTTTTCTAGGGGTCTATTTTGTAGGATTTGGGCCTTTTTCATCTTTCTTTACATAAGAAAAGCACTAATAAGGCCCCCTCCCTCAATTCTCAGAGCAAGGGCATAATATTGCTGCTGTTTTTACTGTGAACAGACCCTTAAGATATATAGGCTTTCCTATTCTCTAAGCTGGCTTTACTTACTGAAAAATGTAGCTGTAAGTTACAGGACACCATTTTGTTGGGGAAAAATCCTAATAAAGAAAGGCACAGAAGAAAAATCTGCTAACAGCTGTTAAACAAAAGGATAGAATCCTCTGTGTCAAGAAGTTCCTAAGCTTCTTGATTGCTGAAGGGAGGTATGATAACTTTCCTGGGGAGGTATAATAGTGAGCTTGTTCTGCTGCTCCTTTACCTGCTTGTGCTACTGCCATAAATCAGGTAATCAGCTAGATGGATCTTCAGTCTGATCCTGCAGTTCTGTTCTTATGGGTCTCTCCATCTGAAACTCAGTGGGGGCAAAAAAGCTGTGATCTACAGGGAAAAGAATTAAATTGAGAGTAATTTACACACTTTCTCCAGCACCAAGCAGAAATGCCTTCAAATGTACAAGTAGCTATGAAAACAGAGTTTAAAAGAACAAAAAATAAAGAAAAAATAAAAGTCATAAATGAATTAATCCAATCCAAACTTTAAATAATTCAGCCTAGAATGATAGAGTGTCGTTGTTGTTACTGGAACTTTTTTTAAAGCCTCAATTAAGCCTTGAGAAAGAGAGCCAATGCACCTTTAAAACTTTCTGCTTAATCAACTATAGCGAATGCTCATTTAATGATTGTCTTTTTGTACCAACAAGAAGTAACAATGCTTTTAGCGAAAGAAATGGAATAAGAGAGAAATTGCCTAATCAGCCCTACTCATGCAGTGCTTTGTGAGAGAGATTATTGAATTTTCAGTCTCTGCAGAATTTTAATGAAGCTCCATCTTGCTGGAAAATCCAGCCCTTTGTCAATAAAGTTCAATAACTCGACCACCCATATAATAAGATGTACCGGCTGAAATCTTTCACTTGCCAAAGCCAGAGCCCTGCAGGAATCTCCCTGAAAGTTTAAATTACTTATTTGTATTGTGTATTTTCCTACAGTCTGCATGCAGTGGTATTTTTATTTAGTGTAGTGAATGTCTGTTTACAGTGAAGTAGAGAAAAAATTCAAATTTGTCTCAGCGTGCTGGTTGCTATTCTATTAGGAATATTGCCCTACTGAAAGGGCGTACAATCATCTTGTGTTTAGGACTGCATCTGTCACGCAAAGGGAACAGTAAAACACTTCACTGAGTTAAGAAATAAATAAGAAAGACAGAACTATAAGCATAGGAAATGAAAAGCATCTCATTAAGATCTCAGGTGACAAAATAAATAGGCAGAGAAATTCAGAAAGCTACTGAGTAGCAGAATACCTTTTCATCACTGCTGATGTTTGGTACGAGGGAAACAGGGAGAACACAACTCTGCTAAACTAGTTAGAAATTGAACATTCACCCCCTCAAAAATGTAGTTAATTTGGCTGGATGTGTTTGGAGAGTCTTATGTATCCACCAAAATTTGAAGATTTAAGAAATCAGAAAGTAGAAGGTCCTGAAAAAGCATTTCTGTTGAATAACTGGCTATACAAGAAACCTCTCTGCATGGCTAGTTTTGAATAGAAGTTCCATTCTGAAACTACAGGATCTTTTCTTGCTAAAAGTTTCATTGTAGCACTATACTACTCCAGGGACAAAATGGTTTTCATTGATTGTCTTTTTCCAATGGAAAATCTGCTGGAACTATTTCCAAGTGGTTTATTCTCCAGAAGTCACACTTCCAAAGTGGAGTTTGTGTAAAGGAAAATCCATAGACATCAACAGGGAGGTGAGACTTGATGAAAACAGTAGAAGAAAGCTCAGTAGTTTGGATGAGAGTACACAAGCACATCAGTGTCATCAGAAAACAGTGGAATGACACTCAGAATTTCAGTCGCAGATTTGCAGCAGCTAGAAGTTCAGAATCAACTCTGACATCAAAGTTGTGATAGAAATAAGAAGAAAAAGCCTGCAATATGCATGTCACAGCATGCAGCAGAGTATGAAGATTTCCTTGTTCAGGCATCCGTGTATGTCTTCCAGGTAAATTTTTAAATGAAATGAAGTTAATGCCACAAGGTTAGATGGACAGAATAGATGGGAAAGTAATTAGAGATACCCAGAGAACGGAGAACAAGAAGTAAAAGAAAAGCAATGCAATGGCTAGTTCCTGTTTTATATAGACAGGAGCAGTCCAGAAATGCTTAATGAAGAGCCCAATAAGCTATGGAAATCTGTCAATCAAAACAGTCTGTGCAGTTGCAATGTTGGAAATTGCTTTGGGGAAGAATGGTTTTCTACTGCTTAATTCAAAGTCTTCTGTAAGCACGCAAAAAAGCATTAGAAGTTTCAAAGTGGTTGCCCTGGAAGGAAAAGGACTAATGACTGTTGAAACCCTGGTTTTGGGTAGCAGTACAAAGACAATGTTTATAAGCTATATAGGAATCTGAAATTCTTTCTGACCTACATGACTCAAGTCATCCAGATAAAAGGAGATGTGGTTAACAAAATAATTCTATTCCAAAACTTGTCACAGGTAGCACTATAGATGCTTTGGGAATTTCAGGAAATTCAATTGTAAATTGAAAGAAGAGAACAGATAAGCTATTTGATAATAAATATTCAGAAACACTACTAAGGTTTGAATCAATAGAATACTTAGTTTATCAGTGGAAGAAAGAAGGGCAGAAAGAGAAAGAGACTGGGAATGCATAAGGGAAAGAGAAGTGATTCTGGAAGGAAGCAGTGTTGATGGCCCTGCTGAAGAGTGATTTAATGAAATGGAACTGTCCATCATGTTGGAAGTTAATCTAAATAGAAAGATTAATAAATACTTGCAGGAGAATTTTTTTCATGTCCAGCCAGAGTAGAACTCAGAGAGAAGTGTAGGAGAAACATCACTTAATTTTTAAAAGAAAAGAGACTTCTTTCTCGAGCATTAGTTAGGTTAGAGTTAGACTAGCAGACAACATATCAGGGAAAGGAAATTTTTAAATAAAATGGTGGAGAGAAAGATATGTCAGGAATAGGCTGGTAAATTAGTGTGAAGGAAGCAGCTATTTTAAAGGTTGTGCAAACCAGGAAAGATTTAAATGAACAAAGACTGGAAAGGAAAAAAAGGAGAAAACACACCAGAGGAGGAAACTTGAAAGTTAATATTTGAGACATAAGATGTGGCCTAACAGCAGGAAAGAAAAAAAAGAAAAGAAGAAGAAGAAAGAATAGTCAGCTGGACCAGAAATCATGAGAGGGTGTAGAGAACAATGAGCTTGCATATTCTAGTGTTTGTTTGGTGAAATCAGATAATTGCCAGAGCATTTGTGGTTTATGTTTTAGAACAAATGTCTGGGAAGTGTCCAGGCTTGATCTTGCTGTGCATATTAACCATCTAAAGTTTCTTGGTTGCTAATGAACCTCTTCCTTTCTAGTTGCCAACTCTCCTAAAGCTGAGAGTAGTCACATAAAACTTTTTAAGTCATGTATTGCCTGTCTCCTGAAGTTCAGACGAGATAAAATGTGTCATTAATGATACACCTTAGATCCCTCAGAAAATATTGCACCTTGCAAGTGTTAGTGGGTAAGAGTCTGTGCTTTTGTGGAGAGGAGCCTGAAAAATCTATCTTAATTGCTTTAGTTTTACTCTTCATTATAAAAAAAATTGTATCTCATGTCCTTCATATGGAGACATTTGTTAGAAAACCACAGCCTCATGTATTATTCAGAATATGTAGTATTTTCTTAAAAAATGAATTAAAATAGATAATTTGAAAGGAGGTGAATGATTAATCTCCAAGTGTTTGAAAGTGAGGGCAGCTGAGCAAGATGTATTAAGGGAACTGCGTACCAAGGAGGCAGGATTCATTTTGGTGCCCAGATCCTCCTTCAGAAGCAGCTTATTTGTTCCCTTAATACACAGTGTTTCCATATCATGAGTAGCAATAAAGAGACACTTAAGCAAGATTGAAAGCCAGTTACTTGTGAAATGCATGGCTTTCTGAGAAGCAACAAAGTCCACTATGGGATGTCAATACTTCCAAGACAGTGATTCTGTTGTCGCCTTGCAGATGACAGCTTTGTAGGTCGTTGTGGATAATTATAAATCTGAGAATCTATTTTCTTTCCTGAAAAGGCACAAATAAGCTGCGAATAGATGGATACCTTACCAAGTTGAAATTGCAGGGGTTATCAAGATTTAATTACATTAAATGTAAGATATTGCAACCTTGTTAACAGCATGTCTGAAAAGTAAGAACTACAGGTTTTATTTCTAGCTTTGCTAAAGTGTCCCTTCAGTATGAGAAACTCATGGATCCAAACTTTGTTGAATTTGCTCTTGCTGAGAAAAATTTTTCTTAAGACACTTTACAAAAAGTAAAACATATATCTGTGGATTAAATGCTTGTTCTTTCTCTTCCTATATGCTTCATTTTATATCTGTAAGATATGTTTTATGTCTCTGACATAAGACAATATGGGAGCACAAAGATTAGTAGTACAATAATAAAATTATGCTAATGAGTCCGGAAAAGTAAATCCTGCTCTGAAAATAGATTTGATAACCTGTAACAAACTGAAGCTATAAAAGTGTATCTTTACTATGAAACTGGGCAAAACAGCATCAGTGACATATATAATATAGACCAGCATAGTGATTGAAGATTAGTTTTTTTCACAAATATATTTTCAGCAAAGAGACAGCACCATTAGAGAAATCAACACTGCAGATGAGAGCTTGAAAGTATTGTCGACCTTTATGAACTGACGTTTTTGACCTTGGATTCACTTACTTTCAGCTTTAAAATAAACATTTTCAGTTTAATGCAGTTTAAGTTGTACAACTGGAAAATGCTGATAATTGTATTACTCTTCTTAGTTATTGCTTATGAATTCTAGTTTTCCTTATCTACCATGAAAGGCTACTTTATGATTTTATGGTAAGAATACTGAGAGATATTTCTACCTACCTTCTCCCATGACATGCTTGTATTCTCCCTAAAGGGAGACATTTAAACACACTGGCACTGTCTCTCTGCAGTACATGAACCAAACAAGTTGAGGAGGCCGGAGGAAAGTTTCTTGTTTTTGGTTGGTAGGAGTGGTTTCCAGTACTAGCTAAAGGCTTGGATTATATAATAACTGCTGGCACACATCATCACAGGTGTTTCACATATTTCATTTCTTTCAATTCTGTATCAGAGTTTTCAGACTATACAAAGTGATGTGAGCTCTATTACGTGGATGAAAGTACAAATCACAAACTTTATTCTTCCTCTCTAATTGCCACACCTATCTTCACCACATTGCATAAGGATCTTTGTTTTCAATACGTAAAATAAACAAGTGCTTAAAGAAGCTGGATACTGTAACAATGACAAACGTCCTACTTATGAATCTACTCCTATAACTGGGTGTCTCACTTCTCTTTTATATTTGTTATATACATATCTCCAGTATTGTTTAATGTCTCCCTATATGGTTACCCTCCTTGAGATGTGTGGAAGTGTTAGTTGCCTGCTGAAAGTAGATGGCATGCAAGCTTAGGGTAGAATACTGTTATTTTTTCTTTGTATTATATACGAGCTTTTCTTGATTAATCCTGTGCTAAAGTTACACAAAGATTTTTTTTATTTTCTTGGCCTCACTTCGTCCAAAAAGGACTTTGATTTGCATGGAAGGAAAGATTACACAGAAAGGGACTTATAATAAGTGAAAGCTGATTGAAAAATTCTCCTTTAAAATGTCTGGTCATTTTAGTATTCTATTAAACTTAAAATTATTTCCTTACTCTTCTCAGCTATCCTTCTGTGTCTTTGGTTTGAAGAAAAAGATATATCATTTAATAGACTGTTAAATCTCAAGAACATTTCCCCCCTAAATCTGGTGTTTTAAAGTTGAGGATAGATCCTAGGAGGAGTTAGATGTCTATGGTTCTGTTGGGAGCTGGGGAGAGGTTAGCAAACTTGATCTCATTCCTGCTTCCCTCCTGGGGATTAGCAGAGAACAGCAAGGTGTGGAGCAAACAGAGCAGTTGATCTCCGGTTGTACATTCTTACTTTAGGGGATCTGAACCACCCCTAGGGAAACAATATGTAGATCAACTCAATTTTTATATATATAAAAAAGCAATGATATACACTAATGGTGAAGTGAGATGCCATCAGGCAGAAGCTTCAAGGGTCATTTTTTATTTGGTATTCAGAGAAGCTTTTTAAAGACAATTTATCATTTTCATTAATCATTAAAATTCCTGTATTATTTATGTAGAATTTTTTCTCCACAAAAACTTGGAAAATGCAGTTTTCTGTTTTCCAACTTAATGTTGCATTTTAAATGTGTAACATAGGCTTAGCTTGTCCTAAAATTCTCCAAAGTTTGTTGTTTGTAAATTGATGCTCTTGCCCTCTCCAACCTTCTATTGTATGAATGGCAAAGAGAAAAACTGAGGAAAAGAACTGAAAGTGTTTTGTATCCTTGCTGCTAACAAAAATCCACTTACCACAGGGAGAAATTTTTGCTCCTTCAGCAGGCCAGGGACCTACTTCCAAATTTATACACTTGGTGAAGGCCCATCTTCCACTAGGTGGCTAAAATATACATTACTCAGTGAGTAATAGATATAAATGTGTATTTACACACTGATGTTTTATGCCACCCTTGGAAAATGTAACGGCCATATTTGCCCCACTAACCTAAAATTCCAATTAATACTGAAACAATTAAATTGTAAAGAAAAGAAATTAGCTGCTGTATGTGAAAATTGAAAATATATGAATTTCATAACTACCTGAGATTTCGGGTGAGCTTTAAATATTCTCTGGTAGATCCATTTGTCAGAGAGGAAAGAACAATTGTCATAACTCATGAGAATAGTGGCCCTTTTCTTTCCTAGGTTGAATTTCTGCCTTGAACTCCATTCTTCCTCAGGTAACCTTTTTCTCAGTAATGATAAAAATACTCCCAAAGATGTCCTATGGCTTCTGACTTTGAGTAGTTCAATTATGATACTCAGTTATAGCAACTTCTAATGAATTAGGCAGGGTGTTTTTGCATTATGATTCAGAGGTGCCTCTTTATATAAACCGGTTACTGAGAATAAGCTTTTCTGAATTGTCAGAACAATTTTGTCTAGTCTACATGCTGTTATAGTCTAGAATTTTAGAACAACCTAATTATGTGAACATTGCAAGGGTAATAAGGAAGACTGCTTATTGCTGCTCACAGCAGAGATAATACATGATAGGTAATGAGACAAAGCTGGCAGAAAGTAGTAAGCTTGGTCCACAGGGTTCTCAATTTTGAATCTCCTGCATTTGTAGAGGCATGGACATGTAATTCTTTGCATGGACCTGTGAAGTTTGTAGATGGAAAGCCTTCAGGGAAGTGCCAAGTGGTGATTAATTCAGTGGATATACAGTAAGCTTTGTGGCTCTTCAAGGGAGGACCTGAAGTATGTAACTACTGAAACTATTACTTTTATAGTGTTATGTTTAACTTAGTCTGTATATCCACATATACAGTCTTGAGGAAGTCACCCAGTGTTAAGAAGTGACGCAGCAGAAGCACCCACAGAAGGTAGTGGAATTGTGCAGGCTTTTGGCAGAACCATATTTGACTTATCTTTTGTCTTTTTGGCTTATTTCTCCTGTTTCTTATGCAGGCCTTCTCACTACTGTGAGAAATAAATGATTCAGCATTTCTGCTTTCTTTCAAGTGGTCAGGATCAGTGTTTAAAAACAAAACAATCCATACAACAACACCTGATGAATAAAGGTGTTTCGGGGAAGTTGAAGATTCTAGGCTGAGTATTGCCATCTGATTTGATCCATTAATCCATATGCTATTCAGGTTCATCAAGAGATCAGTTTTATGCATAAAGTGGCTGATATGACATATGAAGTAGAGCTCAGTAGCGAGCCTTATATTTGAGTCCCTCTGCCCAGCTTCTGGTTTTGTACTCCAGGGTCACTGTCAGTACAGCCATTTTATTGCTTATAGCACAGCTGTATTTTTCAGTCATTATGTCTCAAATGGCCCTTTCTGACTCTGGTGTCATCAAGTACCCCTGAGCTTTGCACTCCTGGAGTGTGACATTGTCAGCCCTTCAAAAAGTAACAGCCGTATTCCAGTATCTACTGGCCTCTTGTGCAATTTCTGTGTCTGTAGATTGCTCTGCCTCAGAAGTCTGTGTGAGAAATGGGTCTGACTGCTCTTATTTCATACTGTCATTGCCTATTGCACTTTGAAAGGTATATAGAGCATAAGAATATGTGGTTAGCATGCCACTGAGCCTCCAATTTCCATTTTAGTACTGCTTGATGTCACCTCTTCACCAGTGGCTTTGGAGAAAAGTATGTGCAATGAAAGAAGACTGTCCATTTGCAATCTGATATTCTTGTTCAGATCGGAATCTGTCTAAGCGCTGTGACTGTCACAATGACTTACAGGCTAAATAGAAGAAGATCCGCTTTTTTCACATCTTCACAATCCCTTTCCATTTTCATTTTTTTTCTGATGTTTTGATGTCTCTCAAACTAGAGCATGTTGTAAGACAGATGTGAAAACCATTGTGCCGTGGAAACCACCATTCAAGACCTAGACTTATATCTGATTTAGTGTAGCAGGTGGACACAGCTGCTGTCCACAGAACTGGGAAACGTGTTGAGAAATAGTACAAACAAAAAAACAAGAAAACAATCAAGAAAGAAGACATAATTTCTGCTAATATCTAAACTCAGAAAGGTATTGGTTGTGAACATATGCAGTATGCTGATTGAATCTGTCCGAATGTGTGCAATAGCACTCTTTGCTCATTCAGATGTGGTGATGAAAAACATTGTTTTTCCTTTTCTCCTTCCCTCCCTGTAATGTGACGTTTTCTGTGCCTTCCTCTTTGCAACCTCTATGCAATTGGCCTTTGGCAAATGAAAACACTGCCTGTAATGATTACAGTCAGAAAAATTTTACAGACTGTAATAGCCTTTCTATGCAAACATATGCTAATATTTCTCAAAATGAGTGATCTATGCAAGGCTGGATAATATGCCAAAGCTCTTTGCCACTTAGAATGTGGAACTTTGCTTGTATGTTATTTCCACAATAATAAAGCAGCGATGTGTTACCAGTGCATACAAATTCCATGTATTTCTTTCATGGTGACTTTTTTTCTTTTTGTAAAAATGCTTATTCCTCCTTATGTCAAATCAAAGCATCCAGAAATGTAGATTGACTCTGTGTGTGTGGTGGCTGTTAGGGAGGAGTGTGTTTTACTGTGCATCCTGGTTTCAAATTCCTTTCAGTGTTTCCTTGTTGAGTTGCAGTATCTCTGAATTTTATAGATATATCATTAAAATTTACTTGTTTAGATAGCTTTCTGGTCAAACAGGACTGTCAACAGAAATCATCAGATATAATGTTCAAATCTGCTTTGCTCAGAAAGTTAATCCTCCTGAGTATCTGTATCAAAGAGTAAATTAGGCTGAACTATGCCATATTTTACAAAATATGCCAGACAGTGGAAAATACCACACAAACTGAACTTTTGTATGTACAGTTTGTATGAGCTATGTGGCTCCCCCAGCAAGTCACTCAGTTTATCAGCCTTTTTTTTTTTCTTTTTCTGATTTTTGTGCCATGGATTCACAGTGTTATTTGGCTCTGACTGTTTTCAGTCTCTTCCTAAAATTCCAACTGAAATCATGTAAGTCTTCTACTCAACCCGCCATTCCTTATTTGATACTTATCACAGAGCTGGCTCAATACACAAGTGAAGCAGGTGCTTATTTCCTAGGTCTGGGGAATCAGTATAGGCTTCCTGTTTTCTTTTCCTATGTCAGGGCTCTGTAATTCATCCCGCCCCATCCCTCCTTCATGAGACTGCAAACTCAGTGTCAGCTGCTTTGAACTTACCATCACAATGCTCTGCTCTTCTGTAACTGACTCACTTTTTGACGGCAGGCAAGTTGCATTCCTTCTCTGCACCTCAGTTTCCCATGCACAAAACACAGAAGACAACCCTTTCCTTTTTGAGGATATAGTGAAGGCTTAATATTTGATTAATCTTTCAGAAACAGTGCTAATTATAGGCTGTGTTTACCTCTACCCTCTTGCAACAGTGTTGTTTAATCAGTAACATTCAATCACCTGGAACTAAACAAACAAGTCTAAAAAGACAAAATGTAACTACTGTGGATGCTAGAGGCTAAAAACATTGAGATGAGATGGAAGTAAGCTAGTTTTGGTCATATTTTCTGTGTGTATTTGATGACGCAACTGGAAAAATCAAGTACATATGAATGTTATCTTATCCCTGAATGAAAATTATGGCAAGTAACTATGATTTCCTAAATTAAGACTTCTTTTAAATCTCTCACTCGGTATGCATGTGTGAATGCAGACACTTTGTCCCTGAATTGCATTTGTTGTAAGGATCTTGCTTAGAAGTCAGCAGGCATTTGTTTATGCAGCAGGGTGGGTGACAAGAAAATACTTCTAGTGTGATTGAAAGAATGTGAAATCCATTTGTCAAGTGCTCAATAAGGTGAATGCTGGAGATACTTAACAATTTGCTTTGATGGTGCTGTGCATTTTCTAATTTATTGGAAGCTTGCTTCTTTCATAAGGTAAATTATGTATCATTAATCTTTCTGGGAAACTGGTGTCCTCAAGTTAATTTAGTGATTATTTTCTTAGATAATCTACCAGCTAGGAAAGTATGATTAGATCAATATAGGGAAGTAATATGTCCATCGGTGATTTATGTACATGCACATACAATAAGCACCCCACCACACTTGACCTCACCTCTCAAAGGCATTCACATTTATTTTGGGAAGTGAAATATTTTATTTCAGATCTTCTGGCACTAGATGTTGATAGCAGCTAAGATTTATAATGGCAAAGGGAGTATGTTGATTGATCTCCACACTCATCTACCTAAACATTTCTGAAATGTGAGAAATTAGTACTGATTCTTCAATAAGCTCCATGAAGCCAAAGCCACGAATCAGTGTACACTGCAAGAACAGGGTTCTAATCAATGTTAGAAGGACCAATTGATTTTTAACTCAAGAAAGGAATTAAGCATATGCTTAACTCCAAGCAGGTTTTATGCCTGTGGCAATCAGCTCCCTCAGAACCCACGTGTCTATATGGCAGAGCACTGGAGGTTGAGAGGAAGGTCTGGAGACTGTCCTGCTCATCCACAAATCACATGAGGCTGCTGCAAGAAAGATTGAAATGTGTGGAAGGCAGTTAACTGAGCAGACAGAACCTGTGCCCGTTTACCTTCCAGATAATTGTGTCCAGGCATGCTCCTGCAGTGTATAGACACCCTGGAGCTTCAGTCCTCACAAGTACTGGGTAATATGCTTCAGTGTGACCAGTCTTGGAGATGGGATGAGGCCTTGGTCTCATCTGCAGCCTTGAGGCCACTTGTGCAAACACTACAAAGACAGATACTTTGGTCTAAGGATGCAGCAGAGATGATATTCTGTGCCTTTCTGTAGCAAGAAGTTGTTGAATCAGACCCTGTTCAGTTTACCCTCATTCAGCTTCTGGCATTAGTAATATTCTTCGCTTCCAGCATGGAAGCAAACATTTCTAACCTGATGTTCCTGTTATAATAATAAAAAAGGGAGACAGGATCTAGATGAGATTGGTGCAAACTGTAGCTTAATGAGAAAGTAAAATGATTTAGAGAAAGTGTGGTTCTGCCTGAGTTTTCTTCCCAGCTGCAAGCTTTTGAAAAAAACTGCATGAATGTTTCTCTGATAAAGTCCATTTTTGCTGCCTTCAGTGAATTTCCTGGTTCCAATTGAAGCAGGAAATAAAATCAGCAATTCTTTTCAGTGGAAGATATTTCTATCATGTTTTTAAGCCAAAGGGATGTTTTGGTTGAAAGTCTCTTCTCAGGAGATTTGCTGCCTGATGAGACAGACAAATTGCTTGTGTAATGCTACAGAAATTAAAAGGCCAAACCTGCTCTCCATTACCATCATTCATAACACGTAAATGACAGAGAATCACACTCTATTTTCTTATGCCACAGAAGAGTACAGTCCAAAAGTTTAAAGAATAACTGAACTTTGGATTGTCTATAAGGATTTGATTTTTGAACTTCTAAGGTTTACTTGTCACTGAAGCTAATGTGTTCCAGAAAAAGCTGCCTCCCTTTGTGACCTTCTACTCATTTCTAATGCCTAACTATTCTACTCTATTCCATTTTTTATTTCACACTTCACACCTTTGTATTTGGATGCCATTGGGATGAATGCCTTGAGAAGTGATTGAATTCGAAAGACTCCAACTTTTTCCCTAGCTTTTGTTTTACAGAAACCTATTTTTTGCTGCAGCTAACCTCTTGGAGATTGCTTTTTGACAGTAGCCTGCGAACACTGCAGCCTATTATCCTACAGGATCAAAGGACATTTTTTTTTTTTCCAGTGAAATCTTTTCTAATCTTAGTAATCATGCTAGCTCTCAGCTACTAACCCCACTAGCTCTCAGCTACTAACCACAGTAGCTGAGAATCTGTACACAGAGTTGAACCCACTGGAGCTTTAGAATTCAAAGGGTTATTTCATTATATTTTCACCTTGGAAGATGTAGCTTGAAAGATAACTTGGGTTATTTCATCAGACACAATGGAATAAAATTGTGCATATCACTTTGAGATATATAGACAGATATTATATGATTCCCTACTGCCTGCTGTAAGGATGACGGAGAAAAGTCTTATGTTAAATAAAACGCCTAAGTTACCTGGGTGTTTATAGGATCAGCTGGTGCTCACGTACATCCCAAATCCCCTTGATCTTCAGAACTCCTCTACGCTTTCCTTAGACTCATAAATTTTCCTCAATCAAGTTGGAAACAAATGAAAATTAATATCTGCTATTGGCCTAGCAGTGCATTGAATGGAGGATAACCAGTCCTGGAATCAGAAGCAAAACTGTTCCTTCACATAACTGTACTGAATCGTCTAATGCATCTAATGCAGGTATGTTCAGCCTTGGGGCCACACACTGCCCTGGACATCTAGTAATGTAGCCCCAAAAGATCACAAACTCTTAGCATAACTATGGGATTTTTTCATGAGTTGATGGCGTGTAGCTAGAGCATGGATTGTGTAGACAACAACAGAACCCTGTGGAAAGGATGGTGCAGTGCAGTGCTAACTTCACCTCTTGCATGTGCCACACATACAGTCAGATAAAACCTGCATATATTACACATTTCATGTGCTTGTGCCACTCGGCCAGAAGTATTTCAACCTACCTCCACATGTGTGCCTGTGAAGATGTGCATTTTTTGTTAATCAGCAGATATGTTTATTAAGTTTTCTTATTTAATTACTGAATTTGAGCAAATATAAAATTACCAAAAAATAACCAATCAATAAGACTTCTTCAACAAGATTAATAATATCACTGAAGAAATGGCTTCTTAGGTGCCATTAAAAGGCACAGTTAAATCTCTTAATTTGTATGAAGCAGTACAAATTACATTTAAAACATTTTCTTTAACCTTTGTGAGCACATCGGATACAACTATTGGGGAGTACCAGTGATTGTTGGCAAAAAAGAGGGACTTATAATATTAATAGAAGATGATGCAATTGCCTCTGACATCTTGCACTTGATGAAATATCAATGCATTGTACATCAAGAAAAATGAATAATGTCATGCAAATGTCATCAAACCTGTGAATTTCATATAGTCCAGGTGATTGAATTGTCACCAATTCCATGAATTCCTTAAAAGTATGGATGCTGATTACAGGGACAATGTTTACTTTTCCAAAATAGTGTGGCTAAGTCAGGGTAAAATACTACAAAGATTTTATTATTTATGAAAGGAAATCAAGTCATTTATGGAATCAAAAGGAAAATTTGTGCCAGAATTTGGAAGATGAAAAATGGCTCACAGATTTAGCATTTTTTGGTTTATTTTACTGCTTATTTAAATGCATTAAACATGCATCTTCAAGGTGGCAGTTGAATTATCTGTGCTATGTTTCAAACCATAAAAGCATTCAAAATGAAACTCAAATTATGGCAAGTTATGACAAATAATTTTATGCATTCTGATGCATTGGCTTAACACTTTTTTGAAATGCATGTGCATTTTGATACACTGGCTAGAAATATTTTCACTTTGAGCAGTGAAAAATACACAGTTGTTATTTCTGTTTTATTA
>JAOWBP010002559.1:35089301-35121197 GCA_028571105.1 Tragopan temminckii | reverse complement strand
AAAATGAAACTCAAATTATGGCAAGTTATGACAAATAATTTTATGCATTCTGATGCATTGGCTTAACACTTTTTTGATGCATTTTGATACACTGGCTAGAAATATTTTCACTTTGAGCAGTGAAAAATACACAGTTGTTATTTCTGTTTTATTACAGGAATTTGAGAATAGGTTTCAAGATTTAAAAAAAATAAATTACTTTTTTGGTCTATTTGCAAATTCATTTGCAGTTGACATAAATACATTACCTGTGAACTTTCAAATGGAATGTAGAGAGTTGTAATCCAACATTCAACTCAAACTAAAAATTGATCACATCTCTTTATCAGACTTTTATAAGACCTAACTTCCCAGATAAAAATACCCCTTGCTTCACAGTCATACCTTATTAATGTCGTGGCTTTTTGGCAGTACATATGTTTGTGAACAACTATTTTCAAAGATGAACAGTGTCTATCAAATACTGTGGGATAAATAACCTCTTTCCTCTTGAAACTATACCAGTTCACAACATTATTGACTGTGAAAATCTGGAAGGGGAGAAGAGGAGGACACTTCTGCCCCACAATTACAAAGCTATAAGAGAAATGGGAGAAAAATCTGGCTTCAGCTAACATTATCTGTACATTTACTGAAATTATACAAGCACTGAAAACTAGATCTCCCCTTTGCTGGATGGGTGGCATCTGCATTTCTGTGGATTTCCTAACACAGCAAAAGCCCTAAAACACTGGTGTTATAATGCTTGATTCTGATTGCAAGGGCCAACTCCCTTTGAGAATTTAGCACTGACTTTTGTGATAGCTGGATGTTTTATAGTTAGTAATTACAGAAATTATCTATTTTAATTTGCATTTTGATTTTCTCCATTCTCCTAGGTGAGTAATGATAGCTCAAGACTTAATTATTACAAACATATAGCTTTTCTGACCCAAATTTTAGCCTGTTCTGCTACCTCTGTTTCTCATCTGCTATGCTCATCTCTACTGCAATACAAATGGAATTTTATTTGCATTTTCTACCTTTGCATTCCTAAGATTTCTTTCCACAGTGTCCGTGACTGTTTTGTTCTCCTAGCAGTTCCAGTTTGTGACACTGCTCTGTAAAACTTCACAGAAGCTATGCTTTTCTTCTCCTTGATGTCTTTTAGCCTTACTGCAATATATAAAAATATAGATACATATATGAATATGTTTGCTCTTTCCTCTTGAGGCCTTTATTTTTCAAAAACCTTTCTTGGATGCAAAGGAAATGGAAGAGTAGCCCTAAATAAGAAGCTGCCAACAATGCAAGAGTTCTCTGGTTCTGTGAGAAATTCCAAACTTGGATATTTGTAACTAGGCAAAATCTGAGGATGAAAAATGATGGCCAAAATTTTTCTGATGACAAGTTATCTCATTAAACCTATAGATTCTTTCATTTCTTCTAATCCTGGCAGCCCTCCAAAGCCAGTGTTGTAAGGCTGAGAGATCTGGGGCTTTTCAGCCTGGAGAAGACTGAGAGGGGATCTTATCAATGCTATAACTATGTAAAGGGTGGATGTCAGGTGGATGGAGCCGTGCTTTTTTTGGTGGTGCAAGACACAATGGGCACAAACTGGAACACGGGAAGTTCCATCTGAACATGAGAAAAACTTTATTTTCAGGGTGACAGAGCACTGGAACAGGCTGCTCAGAGAGTTTGTAGAGTCTTCTTTTTGGGAGATATTCAGAATCTGCCTGGACTCTTCCCTGTGTAATCTATTCTAGTGAAAGTGTTTTAGTAGGAAGGTTAGACTTCATCTGCGGAGGTCCCTGGTGGGTAGAGTCGTCAAGGAGGGGTTTCACTTGCAGTGCAGAGCATGGATTTGCCACCATCCTTCCCTTTCCTTTCTGTTCTTACTTTCAGCTGGGCAAGGCAAAGGCCCCACAGCATAAGCCTCCACTCTGGAGCCAATCCTCTCAAAGTCTTCCATCTGCTCAAAGTATGAATATGAAAATGAAGCTCAATAAGAATAAAACAAGAAGCATTTTTTCCTGGGATATGGCCCAGTAAGTGCAGAGCATGCAATTCTGATCTAGTTGAAGGTCATCTGCTTAAAATCAACAGGATTTAAGCAGTCAAGCAGCACATTTGTGAGAAGTGATTTCTTCTCAAATTAGGTTGGGCGGAAGATTTCTCTGTAATGAATTTCACAGAAATGCCAGCCTTCAATTATTAGTACTGGGCTGATGT
Organism: Tragopan temminckii; assembly: GCA_028571105.1. Taxonomy (NCBI): domain Eukaryota; kingdom Metazoa; phylum Chordata; class Aves; order Galliformes; family Phasianidae; genus Tragopan; species Tragopan temminckii. The sequence goes on along the minus strand of JAOWBP010002559.1, from coordinate 35,118,983 downwards.
GCCTTACTGTGGGTAACCTTCAGTACTTGTGAATACTTACAGATATCAGAGTTTGAGAAACTGTGGAGCTATTGTACACCATATGTGGGGACACTGGTAATTTAAGTTAGTATATGGCACCTACTAGAGTTAGTAAGCTCCAGTGTGTCTATACAGTGAACAAGGAGTGGAAGGAATGACAAAGTTTTTGGTGTGGTGCTGTAGCAGTGGGTTCATCCTTGACTGCCTCTGTGACATGTTAATGTGAATGAACAGTAATATGAGTACTTAGACTACTAGTTCAAGTGCAACATCCTGTCTTTTCAGTGTTGCTGGGAGCAGTATGTTGCCATGAGCACAGGTGAATTCCCACTCTTAGATTCTCATAAAAATATTAGCAACCTTCTACACAATCACTGATTTTAAGTTGCTCACTAGCTGTATTGGGTTTACATGGCAAACCTTTGGTGGTGGGGTGCTGGAGGGACAGCTGCTCTGAGCAGAGCTCAGCAACTACTCCAGGTCAGTTGGAAGCCAGCTTGTTGGCTCCAAAAGGGACCCAACACTGACCAGAGCTGAGCCATGAGTGATGCTGATTATGCCTTCGGGAGAGCAAATTTAAGAAATGGGGCAAACGCTGCACCACAGCAACTTGCAGAGAGGAGTGAGAAAATGTGAAAAAGCCCTGCAGTTACCAAGGTCAGTGCAGAAGGAGGGCAGGAGGCTTGAGGATGTAGGTAGTAAAAAATTTCTTTCCTCCGCTACAAGTAAATTTTCCTCAGCAAAAGTGAAACTTTCAGGTTGCTAGATCAGACTGTAGTCATGGTGGATCTTAAAATGATCTCAAATATCACAATTCATAAAGGTGTGCTGCTTGACTGCTTTTGGTGGAATAGCTGAAATACAGAAAACGTCGAATAAGTAACTGGAAAATAAAAAAACACAAAAGCCATATCTTCTCTGAAGAGTAAAGGAAGAAACAGAGAATCTTACATGACGAGTGGCAGTTATTGTTTAAGATGCTTCTAGAGCATATGGCAAAGGTATGGTAGAAGAGGAAATTTAAGATACTGAATGATATAATGTTTCATATTTCCCCTGTGTTTACATTTCCAGTGTCTAGAATTAAAGTATATTCTGATAGGAAAAGTTTATGAACAATATCAGTTATTCACTTTTCTAAAATTAGTTATTCTTTTCTGGGATTAAAATTTTATTCTATCTCCCTGCCTAGACTATGACTAAATGCCCGCTGGCAGCAGGTGTTTGCAGTAAGATAATTAACAGCTCATGATTCCTAGCTCAGAAAATCTTGTTTTCTGAGCTAGACCTGGTGCATAGAATAAAAATCCTCCACGAAAGCAAAATTCCAGGATTTGGGATTCCAGGCTATCTGCATTCAAAGTCTACAAAGGGCATTTCCCTACACAGACTCAAATTTGGAAATACAACAAATGCAGTCTTACACAACCATGTGACACAGCAAGAGCCTGACTTGATGCACAACAAAGAAAACTGCACATGCAATGGCTAGAAAGCCTGAGGAAAATGGTAACTCTAATGAATGCATACCAGAATAGAAGAATGAACTCATGCTAGTTTCTTTTCAGCTTGTACTAGAGGTATATAATCAAATATTTTCAGGAGATCTCTAATCCCATAAGAACAGGGCTAGGTTAGACAAGATCCAAGCACAAAGGAGGTTGAATTAAAAGGTAATTGAAAAGAGAACCAAGGAAGCTGAAGCTGAAGCCAAAGCCTCAACAGAAACTGCTTTTGTTCTTGTAGCCTTAGGGGCTGAGTCAGTGCTCTTTCCTGATAATAAAAAATAAACAAAATAAAATGTGATGAGTCTCTGCTCTTGACAGATGGGTGAAATTGTAATACACCCTACTGATCTTCAGTTTCAAAGGAGCTAGAAGACCTTTTCCCTTTTCTGCCAATAAATCAGTGTGAACTCTTAAGCATACATCTTTTCAATTTTCAGTTTTCACACTGTTAAATGGGGACAACTGTATCATCTCTTTCTACGCTGTTTTTTTCAGCAACTCATAGGAAGTGAAACTGTCTTCAGATCTAGTGAAATTGACCAAACCGAATGTAAATGTTTTTCATGTTACTGAAGTCCTCACAAGCCTATTACTATGCTTATATTGTTGGTAAATGGAGACCCCTGGATGCTCTGACTTTGTTCTGGTACAAAAACTGTGAAAGGCAGCATCCCAGGAAAGGTTTAGACTGTCTCCAGATGCTCTGCAGCTTGGGAGATCTCCCTGACAAGTGGACTTACGTCTTCTGGATCTGTCCAATTTTTAATGTATAAAAAAATTCAAAGTTTCTATCCCATCTATATAGAAGAAGTGTCTATGTATTTCCATGAACTCTGAACTGACATTCAGCAAGGCAAGCAGGGGTGAAAATACAGAAACAAACTTTAATATACCTTATATTTATTTAGTTAATAGTTATAGAAAAGAAAGCTGTCTCTCTGCAACCTTTTCAGTCTGCCCTTCTGGCAGCATGAGATTCCTCTAATTCTGCTGTCTCTCACTCTGAAGGTTGTATTATTAGGCTTAGACAGAGCTCACAAACCAACTCCAGGTTTTCAAAATAACATTTACAACAACTGCAGAAATGCAATTAGTAATAGCTCTTTTTGTACTTATGTTAAACTTTGGTGTCCTGTGTTCTCTTCAGAGTAACAACACTGTAAGTCACTTTGGATAATTTATTCTTAAATCATACTCAGCTACCAACTGTCATATTCTGATAATTACGCCGCTTTGTGGAAAAATCTTGAAGAATTTTTCCTTTCTGGAAAAATATGAGAACACACTTAAGCCATTAAACATTCAGCTTTGCTTTTATGTATTCAAACACAGCTGATGTCTGAATCAAAAAGCAAATACAATTTCCTTTTTGTTCAGTTGCTCTACTGCATCAGGAACAGGATTTCTGTCCACTGCAATGTTGCTAAAATAAAGTCTGCCAGATAATGAAAGATATTTTTTCTGTATCTGCAGGTGATAAAAGAAACAATCACATTTGTTTTGTGGGGGTGCGGGCAAATAGTCTAATATTAATTTACTTTTCTTTTCCAAAGCTTCATCTATCTATTTGCCTTTGACATTAGAAGTCTTACCTCAGAATGACTAAGCTTTGATTCAGTTTCTATTGGCAGCATCTGAGCTTGCTTGGCCCAAGAGGTGCTTAGATCCATTTAGAGGGTTACAGGAGTTGAGCTTCTCTAGCCTGTGTGATCTCAGAGAAGCATGGATGGGTAGAATAGATTTTCACCTGATTTTCATCTGTACTGCTGTATTTGCTTCTTTACACTGAAAGTTTGAGCAGTTTCATCTTGGAGCAGTATGTAGGCAGCATGATGCCATGGGGATTATTAATTTTCCTGCAGAATCCCACTGTGTGACTTGTGGTATGTCCTCATATATGTAGCTGCTTCATTTCAGCTTACTGGTCTCCTTCACCCTCTGCTCTTCTTAAAGACCCCGGATTCCTTTTAATTTTTCTGATTGTTGAGGAATTCCATTATCTAGCATTATCAAAGATAGTGATTCACTGGAAAATTTCTTGTTATTGATTTGAATACAGTCAGCTTAATTATCTCCTCTGGTTGAGTGTATTCCTGGTTTTCTGACTTCTTGATGTCCAGCTCCAGATGCAAAATGCTTCCCAAAAAGTTTTCAGAAGTGATTATGAACTTTTTTTGAACCTCCTAGAGGAGGTGTTCCACCACTTGGATCATTTTTGTGGCCCTCCTCTGGACATGTTGCAACAGGTTCACATCTCTCCTGTACTGAGTACTTCACATCCTGATATAGTACCCCAGGTGAGGTATCACCAGTGCAGAGTAGAGGGGCACAATCACCTCCTGTGACCTACTAACCATGCTTATTTTGATGCAGCCCACAATATGATTGGCTTTGTGGTCTGTGAGAGCACATTGCTAGCTCATGTCCAGCTGCCATCCACCAGTATCCCCAAGTCTTTTTTAGCAGAGCTGTGCTCCATCCTTACACCCCCCAGCCTGTAATAACAGTGGGAGTTGCCACTACCCAGGTGAAAGACCTTGCACTTGGATTTGCTGAACTTGAGGTTCACCTGGGCCCACTGCTCAAGCCTGTCTAGGTCTCTCTGAATGGCATCCCATCACTCAGGTTTGTCAATCATACCAAACAGCTTGGCATTATCTGCAAACTTGCTCAGGGAGCACTCCATCCCACTATCAGTGTCCTTGAAGAAGATGTTAAAAAGCACCTGTCCCAGTACTGGCCCTTGAGGGACACCACTTTTGTCATCATCTCCATCTAGACATTGAGTCATTGACCACCACTCTCTGGGTACAATCTTGCAAGCAGTTCCTTTTCCCCTGAACAGTCCACTCATCAAATCCATTTATTTCCAATTTGGAGACAAGGATGTTATGGGGGACCATGTCAAAGGCCTTACTGAAATCCAGACAGATGGCATCAGTGGCTCTTCCCTTGTCCACTAACACAATTACATCATCACAGAAAGCGACAAGTTTGGTCAGGCAGGACTTTCCTTTGGCAAAGCCATGTTGGTTATCCCAGATCACCTCACTCTCTTCCACATGACTTAGCATAGCTTCCAGGAGGATATGCTCCATGATCTTCCCCAGCACTGAGGTGAGGTTAACAGGTTGATAGTTTTCAGGATCATCCTTTTTACCCTTTATAAATATGGGTATGACGTTATCTTTTGTCCAGTCACCAAGGACTTCACCTGTTTGCCACTTTTCAAATATCATAGAATGTGGCTTGGCAACCACATCACCCAGTTCCCTTAGGACTCTGAGATGCATCTCATCAAGACTTGCAGATGTTCAGGTTCCTCAGGCAGTTGCAAACCTGACTTTCACTTAAGCAGGAGGAGCACTGTTCCCTGGTTCCTATCTTCCAAACAATTTGCTTGAAGGCTATGTGTAGAGCAGTCACTAGTGAAGACTGAGGCAAAAAAGTTGTTGAATACCTCAGCCTTCTCCTTGTCGTTACTAGCCTGCCTCACTAGGAAGGTAAGCTCTCCTGGCCTTTCTTTTTCCAGCTGATGTACCTATAGAAGCTTTTTATTCCTTCTTTGCACTCCTTGCCAACTTCAGTTCCAGCTGGGCTTTGACCTTCCTGACCCCATCGCTACACAGCCTAGCAGTATTTCTATTCTCCTCCCAGTTTACCTGTCCCTGCTTCCACTGACTGTGCATTTTCTTCTCTTTCCAATTTGACCAACAGGTCCCAGTTCAGCCATGCTGGCCTCTTGCCTTTCTTTCCTGACTTTCCATACCTGGGGATGGAGAGCTCTTGTGCCCCAACTAAAGCTCTTAAAGATCTGCCAGCTGTGCTCCATTCCATTGTCCTTGAGGACAAATTCCCAGGAAAGTACGTTGACTAACTCCCTGATGAGCTGGAATTTGACTTTCTTAAAAGTAAGCTTCCTGATTTTACTCTTTGCCTGTCCTATATCCTCCAGGCATTTGAACACCACCATCATGTGGTCGCTACTGCCCAGGAAGCCTTCAATCCTGATGTCACTGATCAATACACTTGCACTGATGAGCAACGTGTCCAGCATTGCATCCCCCCTGGTGGGCTCTCTAGTACCTGGCTCAGGAAGTTATCCTTGATACATTTCCTCCTGAATTGTTTACAGCTTGCTGTGCTACTTTTCCAGAAGTTGCTGAAATCCCCCAGCAGGATGAGAATCTGTGATTGTGATGCCTCCTGTAGCTGAAGAAAGATGACTTCATCAGCAGGCTCCATTTGGTCAGAAGACCTGTAGTAGACACCAGCCTCAAGACTCCCTTTCTTGCCTTGAACTCTCTCACACATAGGCTTTCAACTTGCTCTTGTCCATTCTTCAGGGACAGCTTTTCACACTCTATTCCTTTTCTTGATATAGAGGGCAACGCCTCCTCCCTTCTTTCCTGTCTACCTGTCCCTTCTGTACAGTTTGTAACTGTCAATAGCCACATTCCATTCATGGGAATCATCCCACCAGATTTAGGTGACAGCAACTACGTCATGGTCTTCTGGTAGCATGGTGGTTTCCAACTCTTTCTTTTTGTTTTACAAGCTACGTGCATTGGTCTAGAGGCACCTGCAGCTTGTCACACTCTTGGAGGATAACTCCTTAATTCCTTTGAAGTATTTACTTTTAGTCTCTCTGTTGACTTCATCACAATAACATGAAATAGGTTGAGGACCCCCACCCACTAACACCTTCTCCCCCTAAAGTTGCTATGCCATCCTGCACCTTGTTGTGAGCAGGCTCGTTATCACCCCCTTCGTCCCTCAAACTTAATTTAAAGATCTGTCAATGAGCCCAGACTTCAAGATCAGAAGCCTGATGCTCTGATAAGGCCACAGCACACACAGCAACTCAGCAAATCCTGGTGCTCTGATAGCAGGAGAAAGACTATGGTGCACTGTGTATATCATTTCTCTGCCTGCTATCCCAACAGGAACTTTACTTAAAATTCATGGAAGCTGAAGCAGAAAAATAACCTGAAGTAAAAGATGATGATGTATGGTACTGTTCCAGCTGAGTTTGAAATGACCCAAAGTGATGAGGCATCTTTATCTATCCTTTGGGGAAATCAATTGATGTCTAAGAACCTGTTTCCATTAGGATTTTTTTCTACCTGTTAGCTTGTGGTTCCTTGAAATGACATGTGATGTTCACAGCACTGTACTTAAGAATCAGTGAATAATTTTACTGTGGGAATAAACCCTGCAGAAACCCTTTTGTCTTCAGAATAGTTTGGGTCAGACTCAGATCAAAATGAATTCTCACATGTAAGCAACTTATGATTTTATATAGGGCTGAAATTTGAACTGGAACTTTGTAAAACAAATCATTTTTGCTCATGTTTGTTTAGAAGACATATTTGTTCTCTTCTTCCAAAGGCATGACTGCCAAAAAAGCTCACTCGCTGTATGAGTGGGTGACCTGCAGGGAAAAAAAAAAAACAAAAACATTTCATGAGTTTTTGCCGGGAAAAAATGTTCAATTTGCTCTTCCAAAAGTGAAGTGATGCCTTCAAGTATCTTAAAGACTGGACACTGATTTTATTTTGAGGGGTAAGTGTCCACTCAGTTGGGTGTCTTGCACTTACCCTTAAATGAATATGTGCTTGTACTACAGTGTCTGACTATAATGTCTCACACATTTGAAAGTCAACCATTGTTTCCAGGATCTGGCAAAATACTGCCTCATACATGCTCACTCAGAGCCTGTAGTCTCACATCTCCTTTCCTTATAAGCTCTATTTCTCCACGTCTTTCTGACTTCTTTATTATGTTATCATGTTATGTCATGTCATGTCATAAATGGGACAATTTAATTTCCAGTCTCCTGCACCGAATCTTGACTTCAGCTTTTTTTCTGAAAAATCTTTTGCTTCCCTTCATTCACTTACTATTTCTAGTGTCTACAACAGCACTTATACCACTGTTTCATTTATAACCATGTTATTAAGCCCATAAGCTCCATGACCAAGAATCTTGTGCTGTGAATGATTTTCTGACAGAAAATTCAATTCAAATGTTCTGAAGTGAAAGTTGATTAAAGCATTTTCTTATGTCTTTGCACATCTCCAAACATATGAATTATTGTAATGTGTAAGTAAATGATGTAATTAGTGTAATGTATATTGTATATTACATACAGGATACATATTTTAACTTCATTCACCAGGCCTAAATAGAATCACTTCAACTGTATTTTCAACTTCTCTTTGTTGCCTTTTGACTCTTGTATCCCATGTCGGATCCTTTATTGCTGTAAATTATTAATGTTCTAAATAGAAATGAACCCTTTAAATGAACTTGATATTGCATCTTATCATATGCCTGGCTATGGCTGAGTAGAGTATGGTAAACTCTACTTGTCTGGTTTGGGACGCTAATTGTATCTTCTTATGAGTCTGCTGATCACGCTAGAGCAGTGTAATGAGCATCTGAAAAGAGGTTTTCCGAATCATGTTTTTGAGTGTGAGTCTGCAAAACCTACCTAAGCTACACACCACAGTAGTGGTTACTTAGCAACCACATCTACATTGAAAATTTTTTTATAGCCCAGCTATATAAAATTATATTATGTAAATGCTGTTGGTTGCTATCAGTATGTTTGAATGGGTAACTAAAATGTACAGTATATTAAAAAGGTTGGAACTGAACAAAATTTTACAGAAGTGTATGATCTGCTGTACAAAACTGAAAAGGGAGCTGCTTTGAAAAAAGACTGCTAGACTTCTGAATTCTGACGATGATTACTGAACAGTGTACCCAAAACAAAATATCCCAGGTAAAAAAAAGAATGATATTCATGAATTAAAGTATCTACAGTGTAGGCTAGTAATATAACTTTTATGAACATGGAAATCTTTTGTATACATGGAGCTTAGAATTCAATGTTATAGTGGAGGCTCTTGGCAAACTTTGATTATACTTTTGGCGTAAACTCCAATGACAATATCAACTAAACTTTTGGTGAATCCAAACAACAAAACTGGAGATATTAACATGTGGTCTGATGTTCCTAAGCCTCTTTGTTACTTAGCAAAGGTGTGTTGCATCTGCCAAATCATGAAACAGAGTGCTTCACAGGTCCTTCAAAACTTTTGCTTAAATTCACCATGCAGATTTCAAAGAACTTTACAGGCATATATTATGGCCAAATACCGTTGTAATGTGACAGAGTAGTAAATGTAGCAGCTCTAAGGAGTTAATGTTACAACTGCTTACGCTGATGAAGTTGCTGGAAATGTATGTAGAAATTGTTATAATTTTAGGTATAAAGGAAAAGATAAAGAATAGTCCAGATACTTCATGGAAAACAGAAACTGCATCCATGAAATCTGAGCATAATGGCTGTTACTTTGCCAATGTTTGGGAGTGGGAATGCGATGTGATATAAAGGATACAAACCTAAAATTTGTTAGCATCAAATTCAGCATAGATTCTTTCAGGCAGCCCTATTCATAGTTCCTTTTCTGTTCTATGGTCCTGAAAGCTCACAAGCAGATGTTCAGTTTCAGTCTCACAGACACTTGGGACAGGAGATACACCTTGCACCTTGTAGTCTGTCTTGCACACAAGTATATTTGTCATTTGCTGCTGCATTGCATTAACTTTTTTTTCCTTGGTGTACACAATGCAAAAAAAAAAAAAAAATCCTTAGCTCATGAAGATCAGGCAAGTTAATTTGCTTGGAGGCATAGAAAGAAATGATAAAACTGAAAACAGGAGTTGGAATCCAAGTCTTCAGATACCTTTGCAATAACTTTTTGATAGCATACCTTTCTGAAACAGCTCTGGTGCCACATGTTCTCCACTCTCCTTAGGAAATGAGATGTCTGCCAGACTCAAAGAAGTTCAATTAAAAAGTAAAGACAATCAGCTCTTTATGATTTCTTCCAGGAAAGCTAATGACATATCTCAAATTTTCATACTTGTGTAGCTGAAACTGGTTAATTTTGCTCCATATAAAACAAGAAATCAAGAGCCTGACAGTAATGAAACATTCATTTTATTTATCTTTTTACAAGGCAGATAATTAGTAATTTTATGGTTGAAAAATCTCATTCTTAAACCTTGCATGAGGATGTTATTTCTAGACATATTCTGATGTCACTTTCATTGAAAAAATGAATGTAACTTGTTCCAAATCTTTCCCCTCTGAAGGGGAAAAAAATCCTTCAAAACAAACAAACTGGAAAACTTGTTTCAAAAGTTTTACAAGTATTGTAAACTTTCTTCTTAAATTTATCACAACAGCTGAAGAAAAAAAAAAAAGGAACTACGTACTCTCACAGCAGGTTTATGTCTCACATAACCATCCTTTCACTGAAATCCTTGTGTCTTTTCCTCTTTGAGAGGAAAACCTCCTTTTCTAACCATTCTATCCAGTAGTAGTTCTTCTGTATTGAACTGGAAGTTCATCGCTATTGGTTTGAGTAGATTTGTTTGCAAAGGTAATACAGAATAACTGTTCTGCTGAATCTCTTTTTTTCTAAACAAAACTCATGAGCCAAGTCCTGTTTGACATCACAAAGAGTGCTAGATTGTATCTCTGTGAATCTTTTCTGAAAAGCCTCTGTGAGTCCTTACTTAAGTAACTTTCATTTAGGACTTTCTCCCCTATAATATCTTTCTGAAACATAAAAAAGTACATCCTTCAGGACTTCATGATATGCTTAAACTTTCACACTTGGTTGTTTCTATCACAAGAAAACAATTCTGACAGGATGCAGCATAAAATGTTATCGGAGGGAAAAGAGGAATCACAGTAAATAATAATGATAGGAAAATATGAATAATAAGACTAAATTCCTGCCAAAGAATTCTAAAACTGCAAAGCTTTGATGAGACATTTGGCTGTTGCTTTTATCCACTTATAAGTCATGTGAGAGTTGATAATTTCATCTTAGAGAACACCAGCCTCTGAGCAAATCTTAATGCTTATACTACACTCAGTACCCAATGCCTTTTGATATTTGAACTGCAAGTTGCTCAAAGGAAATCCAAGCTGCTTTGCAAATGCTTGTTTTGTCTCCCAGCAGATAATTGTGTTCTCCTTTCCAAACCAAACTAGCTCTCTAGAATTTTTTAAAAATAAATATTTATTGAAATTACACTTCCAAGCTGTGTGTAACATAATAGCTTTGCAGATTTAGTTAACCTATGCAACACAGATTTGCTTGCCAAAAGTGTAAGGTTTACTAGTATGTATACCTACTTTCTGAATGCCTAGAATGCATACATCAGAGCTTGCAGTGTTGGAAATGAGGGCTCATTCACATCTATAGAATTATTTCCTATAGCTCTGTATTAATGAGGGCAAATTCTACTTATGGAGTTTAAACTGAAAACTCTTTAATCTCAAAGCTATAATCTAACACTTAGGCTGAAGATGCTTTCCCTTAACTGCTTGCAGCCATAGTTTAAAAGTTAGGTTTTGATCTCTATTATGCTTGCGCACATCCAGTCCATCAGAAGAATGGCTTCATGACCAAAATCTTTTCCACATTCCTCTTTTTGACACAACGTCTGGCCCTGAACTCACTGACATCAAGAGATGTTTGAGGACTATGCTTTTAAATTTGTCTCCTTGGTGGTCCTTGGGCATGGCCAGCCCAGCTCATACATGACAGAGGTTGTGGGTGCAGGCTGTAAAGCACAAGAAGCACTCAGATATGTAGATGGCCCACCCCAGAAATCCCCAAATGTGTACAAAGTAGAAAAGTATTATTTGTAGTCAGCAACTTCTAATGCAACTGTGCAGAGCTGTCACAAGCCACAGCACACTGAACTTGGCTGATTTCTGGCTCACAAGAATAATTTGTATGATGACCTCCATTAAACTGATTTGTGGAATGTTTCAGCTTTTCACAGCTCGGATATTATCTTGAGAATTACAGGAGTCAGGACCTGTTATATCATCATAACAGCTTCCCTGCAGGAGGAGGTTTGAAACAAATCTCCTCAATACTGCAGAGATCATTTTATGCTCAAGAATATCAGCATGCAATAGGCTCTTTAAAATAACATTATGACTTACAAGATTTTGCCTTTCTTGTTGCCTTTTCATATTTCCCCAGTTGTGTGCCCTACACCAAGCTGCTGTGCTTTACAAGGGCCACACGATGCCCTTTCAAGAGACGGAGCTTAGTGCTCCTGCTGTGTGTGCAACTAGCTTGCATTGAGAAATCCCTGATTTCGAGTATGAAGGAACCCCTCTTGTCTTTATGAAGAACTAAAATCCAAATACCACTCCTAAGAAGAAAAATAACAGTGCTTTCCCATGCAAAATTCTCTATAATTAATTGAGTTGGTCCAAAATGAACCAAATTAATTTTTTTTATATGTTCTTTTTTACTTAGCAGCTATATCATGAGAAAAAAAAAAAAAAACAAAACATAAGAATGTTACTGAGTATCAAGATCTGTCAATACTGGCATTTGCAAGTGTTTTGTATCTATGCTGACTGACGATTTTGTGTATGCTTAATATAATGTGCTGAAAGCCCAAATAGGACAGACAGATATCTGTAATTTCCTGAAATAAGATGTCTATTTTAAACAAAGCTTGCCCTCAATAAAACATTGTCAGAATTTTGAGAATGAGTAACATAGCTGCTTACACATGAGAAAAGGAAGCTAAAGCTGTCTAGAAATTTGGGATGTTGAGCAATTTTCATTGTCACAGTGAGGAATATAAAAATATAGTGGCATAAGAGGAGATATGACAGTTAAATTTAAAATATTCACCTGCTACCTTTCATGCTTCTACATGGTCATCAGCCATGGCATCCAGGTGTGCTATCATTAGTATGACAGTTATGAAGTGGAATGGCAGTGGAAGACTGCCATTTCAGCAAAGAATGATATTCTTAAGTCTGGAATAGCCACACTGATTTTTCTGGATTTACTTCAAATCCACACCTGCATTTCTATGAGCAAGTGTGAATGCCTTAATCTTTTGACGAGAGCTCCTTTAAAGTCTGGTCTTTGGTTACACCTGAGCAGAGCAGCTATCATGAGAAAGCACACAGTACGTAAACGAAAGAGCCAAATGTTTGTTGTACAGACTGGTTCATGCAGAAGCTCCCTGCTCTCAGAAAAACAGCCTGTGGCACTCTTGCTAAGTGACTACCAGTGCCAAGGTTTGTGGCGGGTCTGTGGAGTACAAACTAATTATCTCCAGCAATTGTGTCTGCTTATTTCTCGCATGAATGGATAACATCTTCAGTGGAACTGGTCACATATCATCTCTCAGGTTTAAGGGCTGTTGATTGGATAGTGGATGTTTTGTGGCTATTCATAAAGAGGAAGAGTAAAAATATGGCCATTTTCACATTTTATAACTGAATCTGCACTTCCAGGGTAATTACCTACTAAATACTCTCTGAAATCTCTTCTAGTTTGTGGCAAGTGAGAAGTGCAAAGCACAGAGGATACAGAATAAATAAATGTCTCGATGTTAACAGATGATTTAGGCACCTCTTCCCAGAATTAAAGCAGCTCTCTCTCAGCTCTATAAAGATGTAGCCATACAAACATTACAGTCTGTTTTGCACCCTCCATCTCTGGGCAGTTCTGTAGAACCTGATTCTGCAAGAAAGTGTGCTATCTCAGATTCAGTAGACTCCACAGAAACCTGAAGGAACCTTCTAGAAAAATATTTTAGAAGTTCCAGGCAGTGAACAAGGTGCAGAAACTCAAACAAACTGTGGGAATACAGACATGAATGAAATGAGCACTAGCTACAGCTGAATCTAAGCAGTGGCTGCTGGTAGGTTCCTGTGTGTGTGCACTTGGAAGAAGCCTGGCATCAAACCTCACTCCTAGAATAGGATGGGATGGAGGTTGAGCAGAAGACAAGAGAAGGTGGTAGAGCTCTGGATGCCAAAGGGTCTCTTTACAGCTCAGGAAGAATTGCAGGTAGAGTCAGTGTTTTAATAGGCCAGCTGGTGTAGCTGGAAAGAAAAAAGAATAGAGAAGCTTTTGCACCTCTAAGCTCTTAAAGGTTGAAAATGGAAGCAGCAGCCATCAAAGCTAAACATCCTTTGAATTTTATAGGACTAGATAGGAATTAGTTTTCTGGTGTTTAAAACAAACGGTAGAGGATATCTGTCAAGTGCTGAAGTAAGAAGGGCATTTGAATTGCTGTCTTTGTGGAAAGAGAGGGGAACTCTGCAGTCCAGGAAACTTGGGAAGTAACTTTGCATATGAATATCCATATACATTTGCCTGCTTACTGAGGCTCTCCCTTCAGATTAATGGCTAGAACTGGGAAATGGAGTGACTGGAATGAAAAAAGTGATATTAATGAGGTATCAAATCTAAAAAGCCAAAACAAAGCCGAAGGATAGCACTTTTTCATATGTGGCATAAGCTACTGTTAGGAAAACATGGACAATTACTTGACTTCTGTTTTTGTTTTTAAATCTATATACCAGAGAGCTACTTCATAGCCTTTTGAGGATGTATTACCAAAGTCACTGTAGTTGAGATCATCAAGAACAGATGATTTCTATTGAACAGATCTCAGAAGGCTGGTGATAACAGTAAATAATTAGTGTGAGCAATATGTTGTTTAGGAAAATGGGAAAAAGAATAAGAAAAGCTTCTGCCAATGTTGACTTCATTTTCAAAGAGTAAGGTGCTTCTTTAAGAATTTCTACACAGTAAACCTACCTGTTTCAAACAGCCATTTCTCACTTCTGTCCCTCCCTTCTCTCTTTTTGCATGACAGCTCCCAAGATCTAAATCATATGAAGGACATTCCCCAAGGTGTCTGCCTATCTTTTCTTCTTTCACAATAAACTCATTTCCCCCAAAAGGAGAAACTGGGTTGTTTGAAGTAAAGAATCCTGATTGTACTGGAGCCTGCCTGGTCTCCTCTGTGTACACAAAGTTCTGAACAAGACAGACATCTGGCTGCTGGGATACAGTCTAGGTTTGGCTTGTCCTGACTGCCAGCTGCTTTGGAACCTCCTGCTCTTTCGATGGATTCTGTTCCTTAACCCTTCACTTACCTGTGTGGAGAAATATTTAGATGGTGTTTGAGCGTGACCCCTGTGTTTTCCTTGTATATGTCCCTGCTTTGATTCTGCATGTTGCATTGATGGACAGCGCTGCCTGTTATCTTTGCTGGAGAACTCTGATGACTTGTCACGAAAGGACGAGAGCACTGAGAGCTGCAAAGCTTTGGAGGTCAGTGAAAAAAAATAATGGAGAGAAAAAACACCAGGAGTTTTCTCTCTCCACCAGAACAAACTTCTTATCAGAACACCATTATGGACTGTTCCTAATGCCTCCCCTAGCTTCAGCTCTGAAATTGATCTCTCTTTTTCAGGCTCACAGCAAATTATTCATCAGTGTCTCAAACTGTTCTTTAGGCTATGTCTTGGGACATAGAAGAGAGGCCATGCAGAGAGGACGAGAGATACATCCTTGAAGGAAGTGTCCTGCAGCTTTGATTCAGATAAGTGGTCTTGTGCAATTCTCCTGCTTTCTCTTCCTCTCTCCCTCACCTTTCAGTGCTGGTTCTCAACATGGAGCTGAGGGCCAATGGTAATGCAACACTATATGGGCAGGATCCCCTCTCCATATGCTACAAAAGGTTATTATGCAAATGAAACACTGACCTTGTATCATGGGACAGGCACCAAAGGCAGCTCCGAAAACCAGGCTATGTGGAGGAGTTCATCTGAAAATAAGTTAAATTATTTGTCATTCCCTGTACAAAAAATCAATCAGAGAAAAGTTGTAAAATGACTAAGATTGTGTGAAGCTGTGAGTTAAACTAAAAGAAACATAAAGTTGATGATAAACTGTTAGTACAGATTATAAATACACAGTTGTTCCAATGTACTGTAAATATGCAATAAATATATCATAGATTTACACAAACGTGTATAAGGACCTAGGCTGCCTACTTCAGGACTTTATAAATGACACTTATGACAGTGTTTCTACATCTGAGAATCTGCAGGAATTCTTTATGCTAACATTCACATTTGTGTCAAAGGTTATTTCAACAGCTCTATGCTCCTTATTCACAGATAAGTATGATTCACAGGCTTGGTGGTGCCAAAATATTGTAGCCATCTAGGAGCATAAGATTTCTAATTTTTCACTGAGAAATAAGTTAAATACTGGACAGTGTCAAAGAAATAATCTAGATCAAGGCTAGGAACTCAGACTTGTGGTGTTCAGCATAGTGCTTGTCAGGAAAATACAAACTTTACTAGAAAAAGTAACTCCACGAACATGACATTTTCCAAACTCGAACTTATTTCTCTGCCCCATTATCCTCTTATGTAACTTATGGGAAATCAATCACTGTATTTCATTTGATCTACCTATACTGTGTGCAAAATTTAATGTAGAGCTTGAGCTCAGGTTCAAGAAATTATCATAACTGATCTCTTATCTGAACTCCTAATTTCCCAGTGAAATCAATCTGGTGTTTCTCAGCAAGTCTCATCTTCAAAATGAGCTGTACTCCTGCCTTATAACATATGCAGGGTTTATTTATTTACTTATTTATTTTAAGATATATTAAGTTAGGTATTTAACTTCTTCTTCTTCTTTTCTTTTTTCCTTTCCTTTCCTTTTTTTTTTTTTTATCTTTTTTATTTTTATTTTTTTTAATAACTGTGGTCACTATATTCATAGTACAAAATGGCAATGTGAAGTAGAATGGGTAGTTGACTTGTCGAAGATCATACATATCATGTATAAGTAGCAGGTCAGAGGCATGATTTTGAGTCCTTGGCTGAAAACACAAGATACAAATATTTATCTCAGGCATGATTTAACAGCAACTTCAATAAACTTTAAAAAAAAAAAAAAAAAAAAAGTTATGGCTCAGGTACTTGAAGTCTCAGGTCCTGTAAATGAGACAAGGGTGAAACATGAAAGATATTTATATAGCTTTCTAAGGGTACAACAAAGAAATAGAAAATAGGAGAAAAAGGATTGATCAGAAAAGTCAGTGAGCTTGACAAAAGGGTTAGGACTTGAGAAATGGATTAAAGATTAGGTTAGAGACTGATAGGACACAGGGGATGTCAGTGAAATATACCAGTTAAGAGTTGGAAAAGGCAGCAAGCTGAGGACAACACTTATCTTTCCTTTGGGTATAAAGGATCCAAAGCAGCTTGCCATTTCAAAATGCTGAAATTTGCAGATGACTGGGAATTATGAGGGCAGCGAAGATAACTTGAGAAAAACAAGAGAGAAATCAGGCCCAGATCTGTAATTCTTCAGTACTGTTTGGGTTTATTGTGAACTATGTAAATTCAGGGTTGCCTGAGGTACATGTTTGTATTCATGGTCATTTTGTGATTAAAAAGTAGAGAAATTCCTTAGTTGGGAGCAGTTCCGTACTGTTAAAAGCAGTTCTGCATTGTTTCTCATGCAAATAGATACAAAAAATATTTCTTAGTTTTTTTTTCTGAATTGCACCACTTGCCTTGTGAGCGATGTATAGTGACTGTTTGTATTAGGAACCACATAAAGGCTGGTAAGAAAGATTTTCTGTATCTGATCAGAACTGAGGATTTAGGTCTTATAATCCCTCACGTTGAAAGCAGGACAAGACAGTGAAGTGATGTATTTTATAGGGAAGTACCACAGGTCAGCTGGTGATTAAGCTTTTAAGGGTATAAAAGTCAAGAGAAACTCTTTCTCAGTGTATTCTTTGGGGATAACAGTAACACTATCAAAATGAAGTAATTGACATGCAGGCCTGCTTCCATTCCAGGCTATCTAGGAAGTGTGGTTTGTGACCTCTAGTAATCACACTGGGAAAATGGATCAGGGTGGGATATAAGAGGAGAAATCTGACACAAAGTTTTTCACTGTTTCTCTTAAGTAGTCCACCCTGCCCAATAGGGCCGTTCTTCTGCCCTTTGCTGAAAGCACAGGATAGCAGAGTAACTCCATCCAAGTATATGACGTAATTCTGTAGGCACTCTCTTATGTGTCTTTGTTGTCAATCATGCAGTTCTTCCATCCAGTGACACCAGTCTTGTTATTCCACACACACTAAAAAGCTAGCCCAATTTAAATGTACCCCTGTTGCAATACTTCTATTTCTCAAATTCATCTTGAGCATGTGGGAAGGAATCACTGTGGCTTTTTGCCTTTCAAATGCAATCTGATCTCTCTCAAGATCTTTGCTCGGGACTTTCCATCAACAGCTTTCAGTTTACTAATCAGTTCGTCACTTGAGCTTCAGGCATTAACAATAATCAGCCTTGATACCTAGCTAGGATCTTTTAAATGTTAGATTGCTATTGTTTGCCAAGACTGAAAAACTACAATTGTTTAAGTCAATGTCTGATGAGAGGATAATTTGTTAGCATGGCAAATAAAACTAGTCATGATGTAACACAACCACAGCCCATTTAGACTTTGACAACAGCCAGAGCTGAATGCTTCATTAGAAGGCGTAAAATTTTCTTGTATAAATAACTCTCTCTCTTTGTGCCAGAGGATTTCTTTATTATCCAGACTTATTCTATGCCAGGAATCTTGAATATTAATAACTTTAACATTCTTTGCAGTAACATTAATTAAGCTAATATTTTCCATCTACAAAATAGAATCAACCTGGTACAGAAGTCTATGTGTTTAATAAGGAACCCAAACGGTCACTAAGATACAAAGTCTCGCTCAAAAGCAAAACTCAGTTGGCATGATTTTTATGATTAGCTTTCAGTTGGCTCTCAGCAAGCTTTGTTATTTAGGTGGTGGAATAGACATTGCTGTGAAAGCATTAGATTTACTCCTTTGCCCAGCCTGCAGATGGCTATCATGGGTTATTAGCTCAGAGTGCTTAAACCTTTCTGGACATGTTGTCTCCATGTTGGACCGACATGGGTGTCTCTGTAAGCTGAAGGTTGGGTGTAGACAGACAAAAATGGCTGTTCATGGAGGCAGCTTGCATCCAGCCCCTTCCAGTCCTGGTTTCCCTAGGTTCAGTCACTCCGGTGTGGTGCTCCTCAGATACCTGTGCAGCTAGTTGCTTCCTGATGCAGATTCTGGCAACACTTAACCAACTCAGGCATAGTCCATTAACATCTGTCAGATGTTACACCTAAGCTCAGATGCTTGCCTGCACTTTAGGCTCTGCTGTGCAGGGCCATTGCTAAAACTGTACTGCTAAATCCACCTGGACTCATGCTTTCTTGATGTTGAAGCTGGTGTTTGAGTACTGTGCTCCCAGGCATATTCTATAAAACTGGTATTTCCCCATTGCCCAGAAAATGGAGAGCCACAGAGCCATATGAAATGCTTTACAGTTATGGAAAACCTCAGAGGCTAGATGTTAACCGTGTCTTCCTGTCTTCTCAGAATTCCTGCCTACCACTAGAGGTACCTGATGTCACACTGTGGAGTATTTTGGCCTGCTGCATTGGTTCTGAAGAGAGACAGAGAATTGCACAACACTCAAGCATCCAGTGCCTAACATCTCCTTTTTGACTATATATTGTAGTCCAGATACTCAAAAAGTATTAAGCCATTAAGAGTTTAAGAGAAAGATTTGTAAAGCTTTGAAAGTTCACCCAACTTTTTTCCATATCTGAGAATTTTGCTGCTGCATTTGTCAGCACCAAAAATATTTCTGAAACCTCACTTCATTCTCACTCAGTAGGTGCAGAGCAAGCTGAAGTATTGTGTTTGCTTCCTCTGCTTGACTGCTGCATGTCCTCTGCATCTCTGAGCACTCTCTCCTGGGTCACGCCATGTCAAATATATTCCAAATGAAAAAGATAAAACAGACTGTCCTACATGGATTAAATACCTTTTCCTTCCTTTTCTTACTCCCTCCAAAATCTGAAATTGGGAAAGAGTGATCAGAAAGGACCCAGTCATACTTTAAGGGAGATTGTTTTGGTGTGTGTAAGATAGGAGAAAGTACATTGGATGTGATTTTGAATAGAGGTCACTGAAAAATAGCAGCAGTGAACTGAGAAATGAGATTACTAATTAAATGAGAAATATAAAAGGAGAGAGAGGAAATAATTGTTTGAGTACATATGTGCTGATGCTGTGCTTTATCCAGTAGAAATGAATAGCTCCTTTGGAACAATAGTAATCCATAGCAGATAAACATATATTTCAACAGCTTAAAATGTATATTATTTTCGTTGAGCACTAACAAAGCATAGTGGTTGTGGAACAAAGTAGTCTGTCAAGGAAGGGATGTGTGTCTCTGGATGCATGTGTGAATGCTCACCCATCCTCTGAAGCAAACTCATTCACCAGTATATTCAGTCTGCAAAGCTGAAGACACCATTTCTTGTCTGTGAAATACAACTGCTGTTGGCATTGCCTCAGGTCTTTTGCATTTCTTCACATGTTCCCACTCAAACAAGTCAAGAGTTCATCAGCAGTTATGTGAACTGAGATGCTGGGAAAAAAAAAAAATTTTTTTTTTTTTACTTCAGTTTTTCCTGAATCTAGTGGAGTGGAGCTCAGGCTAGCTACTTCCTAGGTAGCACACAGAAACAGATCATTCCCATCTTGAGTAAATTCATTTTTATGCGAAGAGTTTGGTGTAATTTTAGGGCGTATAAGATAGTGTGAACTATGAAGTATCATTTCTGGACCCATACATAGTCCTGAAACAATGTACAATTTCAAATCCTTTCATGAGTGGGACTACATATACTGTTTTACTGGAACATTATTTTGTTTTTGAATTGATATGCGCAAATCACTTAGTTGAAAAGCATCTTTGGAGACTGCAATATCCACTGGATCCAGCATAGCGCTAGACCAAATGTTGCATGCCTTGCTGACCTGACTGCATAGAAGGTTGCTATTTATCCTGTCCTGTTGGTTATTATGGGACCTGTTGGAAAAAGAGAAGGAATGTGACAATCTCTCTGATCTGCACAGAGGAGATGATCCCAAAGTGTCCATGGGACAGGCAAGAGAGAGAAGAATGAACAGGAAAGGAGTGAATATGCAGGCCTTTAATGGAAAACAAGGCTTTTCCAGCAAATTAAGGACAGATGCTGCCAAATCAGGGAGCAAAGATGTAGCCAGTCTGAGCTCAAAGCCTTAGCTTGCTTGGAGTCTGCTCTAGTCTTTGACTACAACATGAGAATTTGTACAAAGGAGCACCCAAGCAAAAATGGTCAGACTGTACAACAGCCCTCTATGGCCACCTGTATGTCAAACCGGGCAAGAAATACTGAAGAATAGACCTAATCAATTTATTTTCTTGGCCACTTTGCCACACATATTTAAAGTATTACCATTGGCAATGTGATCAAATCCTGAAAACAGTGCTCAAGCTGGCAGAAAGGTAGAAGCCAGTCAGGGTGTTGCTTCATTCCGATGCTGCAGAGCAGCTCCAGCTGTTTTACCTTATTGAGCGTTATGAAAGCAAAACCTAATAAGTCTTTCAGACTATCAAATCTGTACTATCAGTCAGTGAGACAATGAACACTGCATGGTCCTAGCATCAACGCAACAGCAGTAGCAAGAGAGGAAACAAGAGAATGTGATTTTATATGTTTTGGATTCTTGCCCCAAGCAATTGAATTTGCTGTTACAATTCTTTTACCCTAACAAAGCTGTGGACCACGCCATGAATTTTCATTCTAATTTGTCACATTCTTTTTTTCAGAGTTCATTCAATTATTTTCCCCATCAATTAAGAAGATTTATGAATGTTTTCTATTATATGATTATGTTTGTCGAGTACATTATTCATTATTTTTCCCTCAGCCAGCAAATTATTTGTGAACCATCATTTTCCTCCTTTGTTTTTAAACCTGCTTAGACTTCTAGAATGGTGACAGAATTTATATGTTTGATAAATGTGCATCGTTCTTTCTCATAAATCTGTAAAATCTCCCAAAACAGTTTTTATAGACTACAAGATTAATAGTTAAGTCTGGTTAAACTTAATAACGGACGCATCTAAGACTCTAGCAGTTATTGGCATGTATCATGTTCAACAAAGATGAAGTACACTTTGATGTTGGATGGCATATGATAGATCAAAGAGTGGCCTTAAACACAGAGAACTGAACACTAGAGGAGTGGACCTTAACTCTCACATTTGCCTAATAATTACCTTACATCAAACCACCAGCCCAATTTGCTTTACATGGCTCCCTTCTAGAGAGCGTTGAGTAAAAGAGATTGAGATTGAGGTTCACCAGCAATACTGTGGTAGTTAAGGTGATCTCAACAGCTTCAGTTTACTGATTTGAGTGGGATAGGAGGCTTCTTACAAATGAACATCTACTAGACATACAATATGACTGTCATTGGATTGTTGATAGCAATTAATCAAAACATCTGCCCCCAGGATGATTGCATGCAGGAATGTGCAAAATGGAAAAGACAGATCTGAGACACAAAACTGGGTAGAAAGTGGAGCAACTGTGAGAGGCCCTGACCCAGGTTCTACTGCCAAGAAGCAGTTAATATGATTAAAGAGCACAAAACTGGATTAAGATGCAAAAGTATTCCCTGTGGCTTGTATTTTTTCCTATCACTGAGCTGGTTTTCTAGGTTACAGTAAAATGCAAGGCGGGCATGGTTGCTTTCTGTGTTATGCTGGTTATTGGCATCCCTCAAGGATGAGGTATCAGTGCTGACTTATCACTCTTCCCAGTCATGCCCACATCCCAGGTTGATTGTGGGAAGTTGTTTTGGTGTCTTTATATCTTTCTGCAAGTAGGAGAGAATTGTCTATCAATGGTTCCATGACTAAGAGGGACAGAGGGACCCACAGACCCACATCCCGGGAGAGGAGACGGGAAAAAGGGGAAAGGTAGAAGGAAGGGAGATGAGCCTAAAAACATAACAGTGGCAATGAGTTGGGGGAGAAAACTAATTTACTAGATATGATATTGGAATACAAGATAACACAATATAATACAATATAATTGGAATTGAAGCAAATAAACCAAATAAAATGAGAGAGAGAGTGTTCAAAACCAAAGGCCTTACTCTAATGCTGAAGGTGAGATGGCTAGGGAGCAGTAAAAAAATAAAAGGACATTCTCATGACTTGTGAGCAGTTTTACCTTTCTCTCTAAATGGAAAATGGAAAGGGAACAGTGACAGTCTTCTGGGATACACAGTTCTTCTCTTCTGAGAAAGGTGTATCTGAAAATATTGACAATCCACAGAACTGGAGTGTTAACTCTTTAACTCCCAGTGCACTACATAATGTTAAGATGCAGAACACTGTATGGGAAATGTTGAGTCACGACCTGAACCACTGATTGATCACCTGAGGCAAGGACTGAGTCAGCCATGGGAGCACAGGTGAAAGCAATTCAGCTGTGAGACCGGAAGGGGTGGAGCCTGGCTGCACCTCTCCTATACCCCATTTTAAGGGCTGACTGCCTGTGGGGAAGGTTCTCTTTCTGGAGAGCTCTCCTTTTGGAGTTTTCTACTGCAGGCCTAGGATGTAGGTGAGCATTTCATTTCTGATTGTCTCTTTCCACCACAATAATCTTTCTAACTATATACCTGTAAAATAATATTCTAACCATGGCACTCTTCTAACTGTATGTTTGTTAATTGTACTAATGCTAATAACAAAGTTCATAAAACCATGACATTGTCTGAGGGATAACTCTGCCATGTTTAAATCTCTTTTGCTTTGTCTGTGCTGCAACTCATTCTTAGATTAAGCTTGATATTTTGTGCAAGTTGTTATTTATTTCTGGTCACCTATGCAATACTAGATACTAATCTCCTGTCAGGCCCCAGGGGACAGGTGTTTGGGTTGCATGGAACATGGTCCTTACCAGCACTTAATTGCTGGCAGGCTAAACTAGTGGGACCAAATTGGGAGGGGGATGTTGCATCTGATTTGCCTTTGACATTGTTGAACCATCAGGGAGGTAGTACAGTGCTAACCCATTGGTAACAGGGAGAAAAATTCCTTCAATTTGGTCAGAAGTGGAGCTAAAGGAAAATGGCTGGCAGCAGTCACGCGAACTCTGCATTTGATCTATGCATAAAGAAAGCCAGAAGCCCCATACATTTTTAATTTAGCTATTTCTATTGTTCTTGCTATAGCAGTTGTTTTTCTTCCTGGTGGTGTTTTATGCTAGGCTGGAACTGTTTTTAACTTCTACTACCATGGATTTTATCTCCAGTGCTCATATGAGAATGTTAAAAGAGGATGACATGGATGTGCATGTGGAAATCATCTGTAATCTTTAGCCTGCAATAACAGACCCCTCTTATCTTAGGAAGAGGGAGGGGGGAATGAAATTGGATTTCTTGCTCCTCATGACAGTTCCTTTAACTGTAATGTGGTAGACCCATTGGGTGTGATACAGCACAGCTAACCTAAGCTGCTTTTCTAATTGGGGCAGCTGTCAGTTTCTCTTCTGATCTGAGCAATGTGAAAATATTTTGTATAAAATCTACACTTTGCTTTTCATTTATCATTCCTGACTTGCATTATGAAATTCTTCTCAATATTTGTGTCTCAAGAAAAACCAAAAAACCACCAACAAAACTCCAAGCAATTAAGAAAACAACTCCCACAGCTTTTTATGGGAATGATATAAAGAGGTTTTACTGCAGCTGTGACCTTAGATTCCATCTGGAGAGAGATCAAGATCAGATAATGCACTTGAGAATGACAGAAAATTAGCCTTGTATGGCATATCTTAAAAGTGTTGTAATGTATAGCAGAGACTCTGTTAACACTCTCACTTTCAGTGGCTCACGCAGTGCACTGACATAATGGGAGCAATCAGATATTCGCAGAGAGAGTGCATGAGACAGCAAAGCTGTAGCCCATCATTTTGCTTGTTGGAGGTAGCCCTCAGCCTGGTACAATGTGCAGGGTTATCTTTTGTGCTTCATATGGTAGTGTCTTTTGGGTCTTGTATAGCTGTGAGGGATGAAGAAAATGCAGCTCAGACTAGATGTATGACCTAAATTAACCTATTCTTTTTTGCCATTTTTTCAAATGTCCTTTCAGTTGTGTGTTGCGATATTGAAATAGTTGGCTTATCCTTTCTCTCATGCTATTTAGTGAGAGCCTTCCATTTTTACTGTTTTTTTTGTTGCCATGGCAGTGGTGAGTCTCATCCTTGTTTTCTTGTTAAACGTATTTTTAATTGCTTCAGTAAATGAGCTTTAAATATATATATAGTGAATGTTAATGCCATAGTTATATAACATCATGTGTAATAGCAGATTCAGATTAAATGTTAATAAAATAGAATCTTCAGCTGCTTGTGAAGCAGGTATTTTAGCTTTAGCACTCCTCCCTCTGGGTTGCAACAGGGCTAATTGCTTATAGTAAACACTTGTGTTCAGCTGAAACCAGGGGTACACAAGCTTAAAAAGATCCTCTAGAATTCAGAGCCTTACCAGCACAGGTGACAGACATTCAGTGATGCATAAAGCCTCCTTTCAGAATAACAGCTAGAACATATTCCAAAGTCCTCTGACACACTTAAAGTCTTTATGTGCAGACATAAGATTATTAGTAATGTTCTGTATTTCAATGATTATTCCACTGTATAAAGCACAGGCAAAGCATACAAGATGGTAACTAAACATATTTCTTTCCTTCTCATTACTCACATAGCTAAAAGGTCTCTGGAGCAACTGCTTATTCTTTTCACAAATGAATAGTGAAATGAGTTCAAATAGGAAGATGCTAGTTTCATTTTATGACAAGAAAGCATCTGAAACTGACAGTGGGCTGGTACACTCAATCTGATGCTTGCTGTTCTTTCCTAACAAGCTCTGAACTCTGGAAAAGGACAGCAAAGAGGTGAAAAAATGGTTTAGAAATACAAGAAAATATCATGCAATGAAAAAGTTAAAGAATCAGCATGTTTATATTTGTTTTTATTTTAAGCTTTGAGGAAATCTAGGAAAGAGTGGATATATGTCTACTTAAATGAAGGAGCCTTTGGGCAACTGCTATTTTCTATTTAGCAGAGAAAACTTAAGACCAGGTGCATTCAATTTGGAAAGAAAACTCATTACTAAGCTTGAGGGAAGAGTAACCAGGTGTGAAGAGATCTTCCATCAAGTCTTCAGATGAGGACTAGAATCCTTCTGGAGAAATTCTAGTTTTGTACAAGTGAGCAGAAAGAGGTGGGAGTGGAACTTTAGTGTTTTATATATAGACACTTAAACTGTGTTTATACATTTGTAAACACATATATGCGTACAGTAGAAGTGATGAATTTGAGTCTCGCTGGCTTTAGACTGTGAAGTGAAGAAAGTGGTAGGCAGTGGTCTCTGTGGCAGGATCAAGGTTGTTTAGTAACCTTTTACATAAGGCTTGTTACAGAAGGGTTGAAAGAAATTATAACTTCTGTTACTAATGCTCTGAGTGGCTTTGGTAGGTGAAGGAGTCTCTTGTAATGGAGCAATGATAGCAATTAAACCGAGTATTTCTGTTATGCTCAAAATGTTTGTAAACTAGATGAAAACCCTCGCAACAAATATAGATCCTTTTATTTGCTATCAGTGAAATCTTCTTGGGTTTTGGAAAGTTTAATATAACCATTTTCTCTTGGTGGATAGAACAACATAATTTTAACCAATTGATTAAAGTATACTAAGGATATGAAATATCAAACCAGTGGATATAGTGTACAAATGCATGTGTAAATTGTGTAATCAGACAAATGTTCAAAAAAGTGTTTTCTAAGGAAAGAAATTTCACACCTCTCCTTAATTTGTTGCTCGTAAGTGTTGCTAATAGCAGTAATACAAGGTTTTTCTGGGTGAGAAGTTTTAATTTATTAGTTCATTAATAAGCAACTTTTTAAAAAAGTTACAAATTTCATTTCTGTAGTATTATTTCTCTGCTTTGCCCTTGTCCACATTTATTAGCTGAAATGAAATAAATGTTCAACTTATTTTATTCTGCAGAACTACAGTATTTTGTATGATAATTTAATCATTTTCATGCCTTTGGAGGCATTAGTAGTGTTAATCTTTAATAAATCTTAGGGCCCAGTAATATTGTAAAAGTGATGTTAACCAAGCTAAAGAGGTTTTGTGACAGCATGCAGCATCTGTTAGAATGATTTTTATAGTTCTTATGTAACTAGTTAGAGGAAGATATCTAATTAATGAGGTGTTTTGGGTGGCTTGCTGAGTTGAATTTCCTGTGGTGCTGGTTGCAGCCTGGGCAGCAGCAGGAGGTGGTGTGTTGCCATGCTCCACTCTTGTGAGCCTGCTGGCAGTGCTGCACTCCCTGTGAGGGTTAGGGCTGCAGAAATGGAAGGACAGCTGATGACCCCCAAGATCCTTCACATTGTAGTGATGCAGGGGATATCAGTTTATGTTAAAATAAATTAACACAATGGTTGCAAGTAGCTAATGTTGTACTGAGCAGTGCTAATTTGAGTATGACATGAGCCATTTAATTTGCAATGAATCATCTCCTTGCAGCCACCTTCTCACTCAAAAACAATGGGCCTCTGGTAAATCACAGGAACTAAAGTGGCAGGTTCATCTGGTGGCAACCTTGAAATTTGCAGTATGTCTTATTCCTAACAAAACAGTTCTGAAGTAGGCTGGATAATTCATGTCAAACAATACTGAGATAAGTTTTAACTATGGTTTTGTTCATAAAGAACCTATCTAAAGCTTGGGAGCTTTTTAGACTTATTTCCCGAATCCTTTTTCTCAATAATTGATCTGTCATGCAGTAAGTAAAGGTGAGATTGTTGCTCTTTTGATGATCAGTTCAGGAGTAATACAGGTATATGTGTACTAAAGTAAAGTATACATTCAATGAACTGTTCTTATAAACCTGTTCCCTCCACTGAATTGTGTTCATCTACTTCATATTAACTTTGGAGTAATTCATCTAGCTAATGAAAGTTGTAAAAAATGGATATGACATCTATCTAGGACTAAAGCACATAAAATCTGTGGACCCAGGTCTAGACCTGCTTCTGATGTTATCTAACTGCAGGAATGCATGACCCAGCCTCTCCTGTTCTTTTTTCTTAATGCCATTATTTCTCCATGTATTAGATGAATGATTACTCCAGCCTCCTTTCTCAAAAACTTCTGAAATTCTTAAAGTGGATTTTGTCCCTTGTGATTTGTCTCTGTAGCTCATGTTTCATGTCATAATTTCTGGATTGAATCATGTGGATCACTCCTTTTCTAATAGCAGACCTTACTACTGTT
Organism: Tragopan temminckii; assembly: GCA_028571105.1. Lineage (NCBI taxonomy): Eukaryota > Metazoa > Chordata > Aves > Galliformes > Phasianidae > Tragopan > Tragopan temminckii. The sequence continues at coordinate 35,091,280 of JAOWBP010002559.1, read as the reverse complement.
TGTTATCACTTCTTGATATGGCTGAGCCCAAATTTGCAAACTGAAATCTGGAGCCTAATAACAAACTTGTCGCTTTCAGATTTGTATTGTGTGAATTTCAAGGGAAACATGAAGATTTCTTGATTAGAGAAATATACTTTGTGTATATTGGTGACTTCAGTTTTTGTGAAGGGCTTACAGTGTCTTGATTATGTGTGCACCAAGAAGACAATGACAGCGAAGTCACACTTAGAAAAAAAATTATTCAGTAAATTGGGCTTTTGGCTGAGGTTGGAGATGTTTACTTCAAAGGCTGAAAATATTACCAGAGCACCTGGCTCCAGTTTTCTGACAAGACACTACAGAATGCTGCTCCTTCTGTGGGTTTGTTAGGTGTAATCAAATCAGACAGTCTTGCATGGAGCTGCTTGGGAATACTTCTGCAGAGCTGCTGTCCTCCTGAAAAAATGTTTATGCATCAAAACCTACTGTAAGAGAAGCCTAGATGACAAATTCAAAGCTAAAGGAGTAGATCTCTCCCTGACCACAGTGTCTGCCCCAGGAAAACAAGCAGTTCTTCTTACACCTTCTGTTCTGCTTTCTTATTATAGTAAATAAACCAGTAGTCAGAATGTTGTTCCTAGTTGGACTGGACAGTGATATCTCATGATGCAAATCGTCAGCTCTGAGTGTCTCCATGCAGCTCAGGGCAGCATGCTGCAGGGCTGGGCTGCAGAGGCTCCTGTTGCTAGGCAGAGTTGCTAGCCTCGTGCATCCAGAAGTGCAGTGATGGGGCTGGTGGCAAGGCTCTGTGTGCATGCCCTTCAGCCGCATGGCCCATGGTTGGGTCCCAGTTTGGTCTGTGTGCGGAAGATGCATACGTTGTTTAAATCTGGTAAATACTAATGACCTGACAGGCTTAGCGGCCCTGACTGTGGGCTATAAGCAACACAATTACAAGGATGTTGTCTGGTTCATCCTTTCACAAGTCCAATGCATATATTTGGAAACAACCAGAAAACCAACCCCCCAAATGACCTCCCTATCCCATTGTTAGATGCGTTGTCTTTGGTTGAGCTCTGCACATTAAGACACAGACAGAAACTTCTATTAAAATTCCAGAGGTGAATTTCTTAACAGCAGAACTGTTTAACTTGGTGCCTTGACTAAATTCTGCTTGTGCAAATTACATTGTTTCCCTAATCACCTAAGGTACTTCACCTGCAAGGCATTTTTTTTTCCCCTTGCAGCAAAACATTAGGCATTATTTAGAAAAAAAAAAAATAGCTTGCCTTACTTTGGAAGATGTTCAGAGTAAATTCCTGTGTTTAAATCTGCTCTTGTGAGTCTATGTGTGGGCCCTATGGTGTATGAGGACCTGATTTCTATCTTAGGTCATATTTGATGGGATGGAATAGCTTGTTTTCCTAGCACCTGAAGCACATTGGTATTAGTTACTGATTCCAACCTTCTCAGGGTTAGTATGTTAAACAGACATGAGGTCCTGCTATGGAGGTGTTGAGGCGGATCTGTTCTTAATACCTGCGTTATGTATCCCCTGCCTCTTCCTTATGGTACCCTTGAATTTAGGCTGAGACCAGCTATTCTGGGATCCACAGCCCAAACTCTGCTTCCTATTCCTCTGAGGGCCTCGGTGTTCCTCTTCTCTGTTGTTGGAAATATCCAAACAATTTTTGTCAGGACAGTATCTCTGATAAAAGCAGATTTTATTCGCGATTGCAATGGCGGGCATCCTGCAAGCAGGAGCGCAGCTATGGACACAACATGACAGTCTTTATACCCTGTTTTCCCCTTTGCCTCTCCCCCACCTCCCCTGTTTCCTCACTGGCTGGGTACTCCAGGTTCACAATCTTATCAGAAGGTTTACATTTGTTAATTACTTGTTAATTTATTTGTTATCTAGTGTCAGTCCTGTCGTCTCCAAGATGTCTCAACACTCTTCTTGTTCATATTGATATGGTGATTTTCTTCAGAATCTT
>JAOWBP010002559.1:35049952-35083652 GCA_028571105.1 Tragopan temminckii | reverse complement strand
TTGGTCTCATGATTAGGGTACTCAATTATAAAACTGGTCCCATTACTCCATTTATGTTCCTGGTTTCTTATTCAATACTCCCCTTGGCTCACCAGCAATGTTTCTCCAGGGGGTCTTCTCAGTATCACTTTAGACACCCCTTGTTCCATAACAGCCTTGTACACAACATAACAGCCACTTTCACAACATAAACATTAAACAATCACAAAGACAGTGACAATGATCAGTACAATTTATCCTCAGGATCATTCCTCTCTGCCTCCCTCCAGGGCCCAACCTTCCCTCTGTGTTCCTTTCCCACACTTACATAGCTGCCCACCTCCTTCTTCTCCAATAAACAATGTATCAATGATAAATATCATTTTCACCCATGAGTAGAAATTAGGCCCTAGAAATTGATCTAATTGTTCTGCTACGCTTATAGGATCCTCAGTTAAGGAATTTATTTCCTTCTTGCAACTTCCTAACTTTTCTGCTGGTAAAAACAGCAGGCATTAGCATACCCTATTTCCCTTTGGCCTAAGGGGACTGCCCTAAGAGGTTAAAATGAAGTATTAGTAAGGTTAGTGTTAGAGAAAGGAAAACTCCAGGTCCCATTCACACAGCTCCAACTCCCTTGGTAATCAATAGTGCATCCTCTCTCCAGGACCCTGTATGAGATCAGCAGCATGGCCGCTCTCCTTCTCTGGAGAGGTCAGTGCTGCTTGCATTGCTTTAGAAATTGAAGGGGGCAGTTATCTAAGGGATCCCATTTATGATCTTTGTGCTTCTCTTTTTCTTTTGAACTTTAACTCCTCCTTGTGAGGAACACATTATTATTATTATTATTATTATTTTTAGCTCTTGCACCCATTAAGCAACGTAAGCCAATTCTGTTTCAGAAAAAGGAGTCTTATGTTTACATATAAATACAAAGTCTGACAGGCCCAATTTTCACCAGACCCCTATTTTGGTCAAAATAATGATTTTCCCTGTAGTGGCTCTGTAGGCTATGTCTGTATACAGTATTTAAACATATTTTCCCTAGTTCTGGGATTATTTTCCAATTCTGAAGCTTCTTTCCCAAGGGGCTATCTCTAGGCACAATTTTGGGGACCCTTTTCCCCTGTTCTTGGGAGCTCCTATTCCCCATCCCTCCGGAATGCTGCTGAACTACCCAGCCCACAGGTTACCACACTCCAATTCTCGGATTTGGGGCCAATCCCTCCGGAGCACCTCGCTCTGATTCTCGGATTCAATAGGGGTGTACTGCTGGCACTTTGTCAAGTGCACAGGGTACCGCACACCAACAGCTCCCTCCCAAGACTCACCCGAATCTCCACTAACCCCCAAGGCAAGATTTAAATTCCCTTACCTTGGTCCATGCATGAAGTTGCTGGGTCTGCAGGAGTAAACACCCATGCCCTACCTGCCCCTTGGCTTCCATAGAGCCTGTCCGTCCTTTATGTAACTGTCTCAGTTTCCTATTGGTCATCCCAAGGAGTCAGCTCACCATCCAGATAGGACTGCTGAAATCAGCGGGGTGCAGCTATCCTGTCTAGGGCAGTAGGGAGAGCCCCAAAGAGGCGATAATAATCCCAGACGAGCCCCCAAATTGTTGTTCTGATGCAGAAACAACATTCAATTCCCACACTATTCAGTGCTTGTGAGGCCATGCCCGGAGTGCTGTGTGTGGTTCTGGGATCTTCGATACAAGAGATATGTGGCGCTATGGAGGAAAGCCCAGAAAAGGGCCAGGAAGGGCTGGTTGAGGAATTAGAGAATCATTTCCATGAGGAAAGGCTGACAGAGCTGGAACTGCTCAGCCTGGAGAAGGCCTCAGGGGTTTCCAGCAATATGTACAAATACCTGCAGTGAGGGTACAAAGAGGACAGAGCCAAGCTCTTTTTGGTGATGTCCAGTGATGTGACGCAACAGGAGGGATAGGATAAAACAGTGTCAGTTAATTTGTTTTCCGGCAATACTTATGATATTGGGCTCTGTATTCAGTTGTGGCAGATCCTAGGCTGTGCCTGTTAGGCTCACAAGAGCATATGGACAGTAAGAGGATAGATAATACTTATTGTGATACTGAGTCCAGCAAAGATGACTGAAGCTCATCTCTGTTTTAAAGGGAGCTTCAATTGTTGACAAACAGTTACAAACAAAAATGCTTAATTTTGTTTTGGAGGGGAGGATTCTTCCCCAGACTTCTTGGTTAGAGGAACATGTTTTTAGACAAAGTTTTTATCTACAATGTCACATTTGGCATTCCTGCAGAACCTGCAGAATGTTCTAGCACAAGGCATCAGATTTCCTTCCTTTGAACTCTCAGCTACTTTTAACCATAAGATCATTTTGTTTCTAATTCATTTGTCACTATCCATGCCCACTGAACTACCCTATAGAAAAAATTTGGTGTTAATCTCTGGCAGCATGTGCTGAGATCTTAGTGCTGACAAAGCTTTAAAGGGATAGCCCAACTACGCTGCTGTAGCAAGATGTCTTTGGAGATTTATTTTGGATATGGAAAACAGGATAGGCCAGGAATTCAATCTAATCTGTTTAATGAATGGAAAAGAATTTGTGATTGAGGGAGACACATACAGGGATGTAAGCATAGTTCTATATTTTAAGGTGAATGAGTAAACAGTCAGCACTATAATAAATCTCCAAGACATTTGATCCCAATAAACCATCTTAATCCTCAGGGCTATTCTGGCAGTGAGAGATAACTGCACAGAAGCAGAAATGTTCTTAGCATAAAACCCATATCTGTGTTTATTCTGCATGTTAGAGAGTTTCAGACTCTTCTCTCTTCTTCCTCAACACTGATATGTGCTTCATCTGCAATCTGCCAGCTCCTTAGTTTGCTAATAAAAATCCAAATTAAAAGGCTCTTATTGTTGCCAGTAAGGGCTAAGACAAAAAAATCAAAAGATAGAGTAAGGCTTGGGCTGATGCTTCCCTAGTGGTATGCCCTCTGCTTCAATAATGATTCACTAGGGATAAGTGTCTCTATTTTTATTTTTTTAATTAGCCATATATGTGAGCCTGTGCTGTCTGGGAGGATGTATTTCTATACCTCTGCACTTAAAATGCCTCTGAGCTTGAATGTTTTTGTGGCTATTGTGTCCTCGTTGCTGCACTGTCTTCATTGTTGTCTGCATTGCAGACAATGTGCTATGGCTCAGAAATGCAGAGTCAGTAAAGTGCTGAAACTTATGTAATTTTTTGCCCTGACTGAAGGCTGAATCACACTTTAATGGTTGAGAGTGAGCGCATGTCCTTTATCTAGAAATAGATAGCTGGTCTTCAGGTTGCGTCACCATGTCATATTTGCGCCCCTCAACCAAATCCTCAGTTAAGAAGGATCAATGAGGTAATGCAGTCCACCTGCTATTCAAGACTGAGCCACATGCAAGGTGCTGTGATTTTTCCTTTTATTCTGATAGTATTAAACCTAACATTTGCCACTCTATTATTTCAGTCCTCAAATCTAAGGATGTTCCAGCCCAGAACAGATTGTCTGATGGTGATGGTTTGACACTAGTACTCTTCTGGCCTAATCTATGAGATAGAATTGAAACTGGGACTACTATTTATAGTTCAGAATTCTCCTGAATAAATATCAAAATTGTTCCATTAAACTTGTTCATTGGTCAGTTTGTGAAATTTTCTTTGCTGGGTGGATGAATGGCTATTACTACCAGGCTTTGGCTCCGCTCAGAATTGTAAGTTAAAGCTAATTTCTGCCCCCCACAGGTGGACAATAGGGTTGAGGTGTTGCATAGTATGACTTTTTCGTATATTTTTTCTAGAGTTTCTTAGAAAAGATGGTTATGTTGTCTGTAGCTTGAGGTGCTAAATAGTAAAGTATGATGTCTGATGTATTCATCTTATATGTGTACATTAATTGCAGTAGTAGCCCAGTATGTTTAATGCAGTGGTCCAGCTGATAGACTGGGTTTGTGTTTATCCAGAGAGTTTATTTTGTTCCATTGTTTGAGAAGAATGGCACTAGGTCAATGGGAAAGTAATAATACACGGTGTTATCAGCTATAAAAACAAGAATTTTAAATCTATTTATTGATCTTATTCTATAGAAGAAATCTTGACATTATGATCACTAAAAATTAGTCCATTTGAGGAGCCCAGAAATGTCAGATGAACTGAGAATCCTAGGCTTTTGGCAGTTTACTAGACACAGTGTTAGCAAGGTCTTAGGGAGTAAGAACTGCCCTCCAAAATTTCCCTTGTTACTGAATAAATCTTTACAATGCACAATGTCTTGATTTTTTTTGTTCCTGATCACAGTGTGGCTAATATTTTTTAAAATTAGTGAACACCATGAGTTAAATGGTGGAAAAAAAGTCCACAGCATTTTAAAAACAGAACTGTCAGAGGATTATTGAATGAGAATGTGCTCTGTTTACTTTAAGGAAAGTTTTTCCATTAGCTTCAAAGGAAGTAGAATTAGGTTTTGAGTGCTTGTAATAGTTATAACCCAATTTATCCAGATAACAAGATCTTTGTTAGTTGGAATCTTGGCAGCACTGTGCTTCAGTGCAGATTGTGAAAGATAATCAACCTCAACTTCCACTGACCCAGGATTTGAAGAACTGTAGTATGATGTATAGTCTTAATTCCTATAATTATGTGTAATAATATTGTTTTGTCGTCATTGATGTTATCATAATTAGTATAAAAACTTGTTTATAGCAAAATATTACAGATTGAGCAGTGATTTTCTGCAGGAATTTGCAGCCCATAAAGAATATTGGTAGAATAGAAGTTGCTTTGGGTATTCAAATGAATTCACATGCATATGGTTTTACTGGTGTATATATATAAAAATAAGTAGGCATTTTTAATAAGCAGTTGCTAACCCAATACTTCCCATTCTAAAATAGTTATTTCTTATTTTAAAAAGGGCTCGTTGTCTTTTTAGAAGTCACTGTGTTTCTTCTGTATGCTCTAAGTCTTTGAAAACTGACAGCCAGAGCTTTGTTTAGAGAAGCTAAAGTTAATGTGAGGACTAGGTGTATTCTACCTCTGGCAGCACCACAGGCAGTGTACTTTAGAGATGTGAGAAAAGAGAGCAGGAGACTAGAAGCTTTGAGGGCTAATCTTGTTACAACTATAAATATAACTCCAGGCAGGACTTTTTGTCTTATTTGCCACCCTTAGACAGAGGAGACACAGGGAACAACCCACAAGGTAACTATGGATGTAGATCTATGAATCTGGAAATGGTCAAGACTGAATAAACCATCACGCATTATATGATGTAGCAGAAGTGTTGAGGACCAAATACTTAAAGAGTGCAAATAGACCTACTGAAAAAGTCTTGTTCTTTATGCCTAGGTGAGGTTGGGATTTGGGGTGAAAGCAATGCAAGATGCAAGTAAACTTTAGTCTATAATGCAGATGGACAAAGAGGGCTAGATTTGAATTACACAAACAGTAGTACTGCTGACACTTCTTATATCTTACTTTCTTGGCTTTGGAAAAAGAAGCCTGCAGTGTGCAGCCTGGAAGGCCAACTGTATCCTGGGTTGTAACAAAAGAGGGATGGCCAGCAATGAAAGGGAGGTGGCTGCCCCCCTCTGCTCTGCCTTTGTGATGCCTCATCTGGAGTACTGCATCCAGGTTCAGGGCCCCTAACATAAAAAAAAAGTCATGGAACTGTTGGTGGGGGTCCAGAGAAGGGCCATGAAGATGATCAGAGGATTGGAATGCCTCTCCTATGAAGACAGACTGAGGGAGCTGGGTTTGTTCAGTCTAGAAAAGAGAAGGCTCTGGGAAAACCTCATTGTGGCCTTCCTATACTTATGATCAGGAGGGGAAACTGACCTTTTACACAGTAGGATAGTGATAGGACTAGGGAGATGGTTTTGAGCTAAGAGGGAAGACTTAGATTAGATACTAAGGAAAAATTATTTACTCATATGTACAATCAATGTACAGATGTTATAGTTATAAGATATACCAGAGAGCATGGCTATGCGATTATTATATCAAAGCAGAAGAGATAGGATGCTCACCTGTATCCTGGGCTTGCTATGCAACTCCAGCAGAGAGGATCTCCAGAAGAGATCCTTCCCCACTGTTAGTCAGCTCTTAAATGGGTCTAGGAGAGGTGGAGTCAGGCTCCACCCCTTCTGGCAGCACAGGTGAATTGCCTTCACCTGTGCTCCTGTGGCTGACTCATTGCTTGCCTCAGGTGATCAATCAGAGGTTCAGGCTGTGACTCAGCAGTTCCCATACACTCATAGGATGGTGAGGCACTGGAACAAGCTACCCAGAGAAGCTGTGGATGCCCCATCCTTAGAGACTTCAAGGCCAGGATGGGTGTGGCTCTAGGCAACTTGATCTAGTGTGTGATTCAGTGGTTGATAACTCTGCATACATTGGGGGGGTTGGAACTAGCTGATCATTGATGTCCCTTTCAACCCAAGCCATTCTACGAAACAAAAATCCCAGTCTTCACCTACTGCTTTAGCAGGTGCCTCACTGCATGCTGCATGTGGGTGCTTTTTCTACCTTTCCATTTGCTCTTACAAATAGCTTTTGGAAATTGTTCCTCAGAAGAGTTCCTCTTACTCTGTGAATTATCTTCCCACTTTCTATCCCTCTACTAAAGATTTCTTGTTACTACCACTTATTTTTGCTGCAAATTACTCTGCCAAACTGTAAGACTGAGAACTGTGAAGTACTATCTGAACTGAGGAAATATTTGGATATAATTACTGATGGTTTTCAGAACCTTCATTTCTCCCATTTCCACTGTTGTTTTCATTATGTGATTCAGTCTCATTTTGTGATCAAGTATTTTAACACTTTATGTAACTACTCTTGAAATCCAAGTATTTTTTCATACTGTACTGAAGTATTTGGCAGGATTAATAAGTATATTGATATTTTATTGAATACCTTTCCCAGTGAGTTTAATTTTTGGTGTGCTCCAGCTGAAGCTGTTAGGCATAGTGCCTAGCTTACAAATCACTGAAGAAAGCGCGTTTAGTTTTTCCCAGCTGCTCTATGTTGAGGTTGCTCCTTGGTTGTCTTCTGTGAACAGATAGACAAGAGATAAATGGAGTGACAGATGTAAATTTTGAATGACTTGAAGTTGTGCTTGGTGGCAGGAGTAGAGGTTTGTGTTTCTGTTGTTTTTTTTATGGAGCTTGGGATCACAAAATTTCAAATGAATTTAAGTACATAACACGCTTACAGTTCTTTGCTTGTGTGTTGAAGTGGACTTCTCTTCAGGTAGTTTATAGTAGGCCTCTGAATTTCAGCCCTCTGAACTTGTCTCCTGCTTTGATGGGAAGTAATACAGTAAACCATATGTTTACAGGGATCTTGTCCACCACTTGCCTGTATTATTTCATACAAAGAAGCCCAAGCAATTAATACTAGTTGTTTGACATTCTCTGACCATTACAGTGAAATGACCTCAGGTTTTACAGGTATTTGTGTAGCTGATTTTCCCTGTTTTTAGTAAGAATTATCCACTTAAGTGCCTTTAAGCCCTTTTTCAGGTGCATGCAGTTCAACACACTCTTGTATGTGCATGCTCTGGTCCTCTCATGTTATCCATGTGAACAGTCCATGAACATTAAATCCCTGTAGACTAAAATGTTCACTGAAAATTTGTTTGAATGGCACCATATCTATAGGTCAGTGAAACATGATGTGAACAGGCCCTTGACAGAATACAGATTATCAGAAACATTTGGAGACAGAAAATATTGCAGTATGCAATGTGCGTGTTCTGAGGGAAAAACTAGACTGAGATGAAACAATCTTGATGTAGTGTTCTGTGAAATTAGGTAAATTTTAATTTTGTTTCTTAAGTGGCCCAACAAACATTGATACTCCTCATCAGTGAAAGTTTTCCAGTAAGAGTTAATAAGGCAAGACCTCCCACTCCAACCTCCTACATTTATAATGATAGCTCCTGTTGGAATTACTTCATTGCAGTCACAGCAAATTTCATCTCAGAACCCATCCAGGCAATAGTCTTCTCTTAGTGTTTCTGGTCTCCCCAGGAGGCTGTGTGATGCTGAGAGCTGGAAGGAAGTCTTGCTGCCTTTCCTTCTCACTGCCTCCACTTGAATGTGAGACAGGGGTTTGTTCTGCTGTGAAGTATTATCTTCTGTGGACCATACCAACCTTAGCATCTAGAGATTTGGCATCACAGAATAGGAACAGCTACACAGAAAAGACTGCACAGGGAAGTGGTGGTGTCTCTATCCCTAGTGGTCTTCAAGAAATGTGGATGTGGCACTTGAAGACATGATTTAGCCAGCACCACCCATTGGTGGTGGGTCAACGATTGGACTAGGTGATCCTAGCGTTTTTTTTCCAACCTTAATGATTCTATCTATCTGTACATACAGAAAATATGACAAGTCTGTGATCCTGGAAGTTCCCTCCATGCTGATAGTTTTAAAAAGTGTTTAATTAAACAAACAAAATGCAGAGCTTCAGCTTTAAGTGTCAAATCATGTCCATTAATTATAATTCATGTGTCTTTGCCTTTGTTGGAGTCAGCAACACCCAGTGACTGAATTTGGAAGCAGAGATCTTTGTTTTTTAATCATGATGATTAGACTCTCTGAAGAATATTTTTTCATGTCTTGGAAAAGTAAACCAGCCAGACACAGCAAATGTAGAGAAGAGTAACATCTCTGCCTTTCCCTCTCAGTGTGAAGGCAGGAACAGAAGCACCTGAAAAATGAACCAGCTATGAAGATGCACTTTATTACTCCTTTCCTGTAACACTGGAACTAGGAAGAATTGTTTCTGTGCTCAAATCTTCATGAAATGTTTTAGCATTTAGCCTTAAAGGCTGTGAAAAACCTCTGCAGAAAGCAGAACAGTTTCTGTATTGTGCTGAACAGTTTCATGAAGAGTAGACGAAGTATCCCATGCAGGGATCTTAAAAGTGAGATGTTGCTTACCTGTAGGGAAATGCTGAGAGAAACAACTCCCAAGCCTTGGTTCTTGAAAAAAGAGCTATATCCCTAGTTGTCTACTTCAGGTTTTCCAGAAAATGGAGCAAGTCCAGCAAAGGGCCAAAAAGATGGATAAGGAATTGGAGCATTTGGAGGTCTACAGAGCTGCTCTGCCTTATTTATTTCATAATTATAACATCTGTATATTCATTAATTATACAAGAGAGTTTGACTAAGCAGGTTATTATACCAAAAAGAGAATAGAGTGCTTACCGTTGTCCTGGGCTCACTGTGAATCCCCAAAGGAGGGATCTCTAGAAAGAGATCCTTCCCTCCTGGTAGTCAGCTCTTAAATGGGTTTAGGAGAGGTGGAGCCAGGCTCCACCCCTTCTGGCAGCACAGTTAAATTGCCTTCACCTGTGTTCCCGTGGCTGACTCATTGCTTGCCTCAGGTGATCAATCAGAGGTTCAGACGGTGACTCAGCAGTTCCCATACAAGCCTGAAGGAGAGAATGTTCAGGGAGGGGACCTATATGAATAATGTATAAATTGCAGATAGAAAGAAGACTAAAGGTTCTTTTCTGTGGTGCCCAGAAAAAGAATAAGAAGAAATGGGTGAGCATCAAAAAAAAAAATCTCATCTGAACACAACGAAAAAGCTTGCTTACTGTGAGGACTGTCAGACACCAAACAGGTGGCCAAAATTGGTTCTGGAGTCTGTGGGAATATTCAAAGCATGACTGGACATGGTCCAGGTCTCCAAAGCTGACTTAGATTGTCCCTTTTATCCTGAAAAATTCTGAGATTTTCTGATCAGCCAAAACTACCCAATAAGCATACACCTTTTATGCAAAAATAAAGCCTCTTTTCTGACACTTTTATTTAGCCCAGGTGATAAAATGTTCATTACGTGACAGAGAAAATCAAAAGGAACGGCTGTAGCAACAGGGCTAGAGTACTTCAGGCTGAAATTCCTTCACATAACATTTCATTACTTGTGTGAAGTATAACAGGTTTAAGAAAAGCGTTGAGGCAAACACATATATATATTTTTTTCAGAACATTTGAGAAGAGATCGTTGTTACATTCAGACCTAGATCTTCCTCATTCCAAGCGACTATTACAGTACTGGGAATGTTAGGTACCAGTAATCACCAAGGAATGTCATGATTTTAGGAGAGGGACAAATATGGAGAGAAGTTTAGACAGGAACTTCTGGTTTAGAGCCTTGTGAGGATCTGTAAGAGTATGATTCACAAAAGAAACTGAATGTAGCTGAATGAAAAATATATGTACATGAATATTATCACCCATGCAAATGTTAGAACAAAAACAACAAAAAAAGAGGAAATAAGATCTACTCTAAAACTACTCTTTTACCCACTGTGGTGATGACTGGGAGTGGTATGAAGTAGACTCTATTCTCAAGTTGAATTTATGCCTTGTAAAGGAAAGAATTAAGATTCACTGGATTAAAGAAAGAATAACAAGCTGATTTTGTAATCTAGTGATGAGACACTCATGCGGGATACTTGTATTAGAGAATGCTTTTCATATTTAAAGGGTTGGAACTTTCCTTAAGTCTTTTGGAAATAAAAACCCAGCAACATCCAGGGCTTTGGGAAGAACATTTTATTGCTAAGCGTATCTTTAAACAAAATGCAAATAAGAAAAGAAAAAGAATCAAAAAGGAAGAAAAAGAATGGTGAAAAAAGCAATAACATCACAATAACTCAAATCAAAATTCTTAAGATTGTCCATAAAGCAACAGGGATATGGTAGAAGCCCACATACAGGAATGCACATGTTCCCCAAAACTGCCCAATAGAAACTTACACAAAAAAAGGAAAGTGTAATTGTTTTTTTGTTTTTTTTTTTCCTCTTAACTTAAAAAAGGAAAGCAAAAAGGAAAGGAAGAAAGGAAGTCATTTCACAAGACTCCAAGACTCCAAGAACAGCAATCTTTTACAGACATCAAGATATAATCAACTCTATATAGTTTTGGCCAGTTAAATCATCTAAAATCGTGCTTTCATACCTTTTTAAAACCTGTCTTTTTTTTCTTTTTAGTATAAAAAATAAAAAAGGAAAAAAAAGCTCAACCTCTCACGCACACGCACCACGCACACATACACACTGAAAATATTTGTTAACATGAAAGCAGCTTCTCTAAGCGTTTGAGAAGGCTGTTTGTTTGAATTTAAGTTCCCATGTGCGTGTGTATTTGACGACACTTCTTCAAAGTCAAATATTCATGCGACTTATGAACACCAGCAAGAGTAGATTTCTAAATCTAAACAGCTGATTAGTTTTCATCTGTATACAGAAAAAGTGTACATTTCTGATATTTCAGCGTTCTCAATCCATCTTGGTTTTTGTTGGTTTTCTCTCTTTCTCTCTCATTTGCTTTTTCTTTTTTGTATGTGACAGGTATGGCCATCAAACCACCTGGCATTTTTCAATACAGTAAGATAATCCTTTTCACAGTAACTGGGAAAATGTAGGGACAAAACATCCAAATTAAATCAGTTAAAAACAAAAGACATTCCCAATTTAACCATAAAACAGTATATACACCTTCAGGGTATTCATATAGAAATTATACTACCAAAAAAAATAGTAGTAAAATATGTAAACAAACTTTCAGATACTTTTTTCTTGACACAGGTAACTGTGACAAAGCTAAAACACACGCTTTCTTCACATCTTACGGTTTGCTTTTGTTTTCTTTTTACTTTGTTCTTCAAGAACATTCTTATTCCACATTAAGACCATAACAGAACTTCTGTTCCAGTCGTCCCATCAAACATACCATGATAAATATATCTGTGTGTATATATATATAATATTATTAAATTCCTTTTTCTTTATTATTTTGTGTGTCACAGCAGCTTTATTTTCTTTTATATAAAAGAGAAGGAAAAGAGAGAATAGGGCAAATGGAAAGACATGATCTGAAATGTCAAGCTACAAAATTAAAGTATTACATATGAAAAAACAGTTTCATGTCAAAAAAAACCTATACATTTTTGCATTCTTTTACAAGTAGTTAACTTTTCATACATTTTATGGGTCTTATCACAAGTTGAACTCCAGTGGTGTCTTACTGATCTCTTTATTAAACTGATTATTTTTTTTTTGCATGCATTGCAATCAGTCACAGAACTAGAACCTGGAGAAAGGCTCCTTTATTTTTGCATGGTATATTTAGCTCAGAATGACTAACTGTTTCTTATGCATTCTTTTTTTAAATCTTCAAATCCTCTTAACTGTAGTTTGGCTGTGCTAATGCATACTAAGTGATATTCTCAAATAATTCCAATGACTCTGATCAGAACAGACCCAAACCCATCTATTCTTCAGTTCATTTGCAAATCCTGGTGGCAGATCCAAGGGGACCAGCTTTCCATGATAATTTTCTTCATCAGCACCCATCACACACTTTCACTGCATTGTTAGCAAATAACTTACTGCAAGACGACGGTTTCTAGAGACAACACAACCAGATATGCAGAGTAAACACCATGAGTAGCTTTTGAGTTCATATATGGCAATAGTCTCTCTTTATTTATTATGGATTTTTTTTCCGAGATTTCTTCTCAACACATATCCCTGGTTCATGCTCCCCACCCCCACAACATTCCTCTCAACCCTTTCCTCCCACACCCAAAAGTAAACAAAATCAAAAATAAAACAACCCAAGAAACCAAAGCAAATCAAAATCCAACAATCTCCAAAATCATTTATTCCCCTCCTCCAATCTCAAAAAATTAGGTGTGCTGGACACAGCCAGATCAGTTTGTTAGATATTTTTTTTTGCTGTTTAATAATGTTTGCATTTTTTTCTTTTTCTTTTCTTTTCTTTTTTTTTTTTTTAATAACTAAACTGCAAAATTATTGATACAGTCAGGAATCACGAACATTGTTAAAGACTCACTTGGAGATATGAAACAAGTAAGCCATGAAGTCTTCTACTTTTGCAGAAAGTTCAGCGGAGGAGGAGATTTGGAGACGTCCAAGTTCACTAACAGGGCAGAGCTGTATGTGCCATCTCCAGAACGCTAAGTGTGCTTTATAATACATTAGGGCAGAGTTTGCTGACTCCAAGTGATGACTGAGACATTAACAGTCACTGCTGATATTTTTTTTCCCAATACTTTTTCCCACAAATGATATCTCTTAATCTCGTTCACTGCAATGATTCTGATAGTTAAATCTCATTAAGTATTTATATATTTATATATAAATAAGTATTCTTTTTTACACATAATACTCTTTGTCCTTGTTTTTCTGTTTCTTGTGGCCACTCTTTGAGCTCTGCTGCTTCTCCTTCATGAGCGTGCCATTGCTCTGGGCTGAGTTGCTGATGTAGTTTCGCGTCTCGTCCACCTGATAGGACCCCTCGTCCCTGTTCCTGTACTTGTACATGGCGTACAGGAGGATGAGGATGCAGAGGGCGGCAGCAGCCACAATGCCGACGACCATCCCCGTTGTGCTGCTTGACTCGCGGACCACCTCTGAGGCCCCCGGAACCCGTCTGATTCCTGGCTCCGTGGGGTTTGCTGTGGGCACATTACGGAACATGGGGGAAGTGATTAGCGGGCTCTTCAGCTTTGTGCTGTCTAGCTCATAGGCAGTGGGCAACGGAAGCAAGACTATGTCAGGCTGGGGTTTGAGCTCACGGTTATTCATTTTGCCGGCTGGCAATTTGGGTACCATCCCAGTCGAGGACGAAGCTGTGGAGCGGATCAGCTCAGGGGACAAAGACGTGGTAGTAGTCCTACCAGTTTCGGAGACTTTGTTAGGTCTAAAGTCCTTGGATTCCCACTTGGGTGCGTGTGCTTTGTAGCCACCTTCGAAGATTGAAGTGGAAAGACTCTTATCTGTTACCAAGGAGAAGGTGGTGTAAAAATCTTCATCATCAGTAGGGGGTAGGTTAGAGTCAAAGGTTTCCCCTGAGCCATACCCAGATATCACCAAGCCATCATCATCACAACCATCGCTGCCTTGGTCCGACAAGCAAGGTAACCCCGCCTCAGAGGTCATGGACAGGGAATCTTTGGTGGTCTCAATAATGGTGAGGAGGGGGCGAAAGGTAGGGGGAAGTGTAATGAAAGGTGCACGAGTAGCAATAGGAGGGATATCTAAAGGGTCTTCTACAAGTAGAGGAATAACTAATTCACCTCCTGGGATGGAAAAGAGAAGAAAAAAAGAAGATTAGTACATGTTACTGATACAAGACATCATTTTCAAGTCTCTTAAGGGCAGCACAAGGATGTGGGCATTATGAATGAGTGTCAGGGATCAGATTTCCTGCCCAGCTACACTAGCAATAACTTTCTTGGGGGTTTCTTTGATTCTTGTCTCCCACTCTGCTTCTGGCATTGATCAATCATGTGTTCCATTTTCTTTCACCCTAGCCTATGCTAGGTTTGTAGAGTGAAATACTACAAATTTTTGGAGACTCAAATTTTTGCTTTTGAAGATACTCTCAAGTGACTCTGTGGGCGTCAGTTTTTGGCACTGATCTTTCTTGAGCAATTGGTTACAAGACAGTTAAAATGAACTATTTCAGACCACAAGTACAGCTATGTCCTCAGAGGAATTTTACTGTTCACCTTACCGTTTTTTCCTCCTCTGGCTCTTTTCATTTAAGAAAGCCACTGGTATTTCTTCTCTGATACTCAGGTAGTATCCCCCTGTAGTATTTTCTAAGGCCTTTCCCTAAGGCCTTTCCCATTCATCCATTTCTTCTTGATTGTTGCCTGGTTTTTAAACTGTGAGAACGTTCATGAAAGGTAGGTATGGAATAAGAACAAGGTACTCATTAGGGCCCATGAAGGCACAGAGCTCTACTCGAAGCTTGAACATTTCTTTTTAATCTTACCTTTTTGTTCTACATTAGACACGTCACTTGCCTTTTGTCTTCTTGGGCTACTAATGTCATATCATCTTGAGCTTTGGTTCTTCTTTATATCCTTTTAGTATAATTTGATTGAAACTTAAGAACTAATTGTGATTGATGATGCAACTAAATTGATGACCCAAATTAGTGTTTGAATCTGCACAACAGAAATTGTCTTCACACCTGCTGTTACTTCTCGATACACAGATATCAGCGCTATTTTTTCCCAGCACGGTGGCTAGGTGCCTACAAAGGACTAAAAATGAGGTAGGCTTATAGCTATATAGTAGGCTTCCTACTCTGGAAATGTAACTTAGCTATAGCTGTAACTTATGTACCTTACCAAATTATAACGTGAAATGAGAAAACCAAAGTGTCATTACTAAGATTGGCTTCTGTATAGCAATATTGTTACTCATAGTTGAATAGTCCTGATTTGTCTACATATTGTAAAATGAGTGTATTTTCTCTTTTGAGCTTAGAAATAATTAACACTCCAGCATTTTACTCTGATATGGAGGTATATAATTCATTTTTTTAATTCACTGAGTTGAGACTGCATAGTCTTCTGTTAACATGCAGGTTGCTGACGCGTTTTTAGGTCATTGCTTTTGAAAGTTTGTGTATGAATTTTCCCTTGGCCATTTCTATTTGGTTAGTCACTTAAGCTAGCTGATGATTTAAATATAAACTGAAGATTTTATTTGACACAATGAGTAGTCATCCAGATCTGGTGGAAATAGCACAAGTCATATTTAAACACTTGTAGAAAAGCATTAATTAATTTGTATTCACTGATTCTTAGTGAAAGAGATGCAAAAAGAATTTTAGGTTCTAAATAAATAATTCCAGCTTTTACTTACATATTCATAATTGTTAATGAACAGTCTGGTATTGTTATGATGCTGAATTACATTAGGGTTCTGCTCTTTTCTACCTGCACTATATGTTACATGCACTTGTTTCCCATTAAATACTGCCAGAAATGTCCATGGAATTTTTATAAAGAATAAAATCATAAATTCATTTAAATATATTTGAAATGCAATATATTTGAACAAATCACATATTGAAGATGATAGTAATACACTGAAAAAGGTACTTAACAATTTGATTAAATCTGTATAGTTGAACTAGCAATACGGCTTATTCTTATCTTTAATGAGAAACTAAGTGGTGACACAGTTTAATAAATTGAAACAGTCAGAATTAACTCACACATACCAGGGTAGAATTGAGGCCAAAATAAGAATATGGCACTTTACATATTCTCTTAACATACCTGCATGCAAAGTGATTTTTAAAACGAGATAAAAAGGGCCAACCTGAATACGCTGTTTAATTTTTTGAACTTCCTCTGCATAGTTATACCACTTCTCTCTTACAGAAGAGACGAAGAAGAAATACGTATAGCAAAAAACATGGAAAAAGCAAAAAGTTTAATCTGCCAAGTGGGTACACGGCATTTTGTGTTTGTGCATTTGAGTTGTTTTTTGTTCAGTGCAAACTGGAGCATGTAATATGATTTAGATATATCCAGAAGCCCTATCCATGGTCAGAGTAGGGCATATATAATCTATGCAAACAGGTGGTCTCAAGATAATCTTGAAGTATACCTCAGAGGGAAATATCATCTGTGAGTCTGCAAAAAAGATGAATAAAAATAATATAATTTAAGTGCTTATTAAATCAACTTGCATGGATGTGTTATTTAAGTTCCTGAAAGGCAGGGGTAAATAGTGTCCCTTTAAGTGATTTTATTTTATTTATTTATATATATTTTTTAAGGTTGCTATTTTGCTGTTAAACAACAGTGTTTATCTGTGAATTTCATGCACCATCTGTGACGTCCAATTGGAAAAAAAAATCAGTTTGGCAGCTTTTAATTGTTCATCTAAAGCTTTGAAGTATCTCTGTTATTAAAATATGTTATATTAGCACATGACTTTAGTATGCAGCTTATCTGCCACACACTGGGGCAATATTTTGGGCAGTTTTCTTCTAAAAATGAATTATTCTTGTCCTATTTACAATTAATTTCATCAGAGGAATCAGAAACATCTCACATTTAGTATGAAAATCTTTCTTTTCTCCCAGTAAGCCTTGAGCCTTGCCTTAAAATAGTTCTACAACTATAGTAATGGTTCTACAGTTGTGGGTTTTTTGTTTGTTTGTTTGTTTGTTTTGGTTTGGTTTTTTATTTATTTTTTTATATTATTATTTTTTCTGTCAAGGACTTGAGTCAATGATAAAGACTGCTGCCATCATAGTCATCCTGAAATGTCAAGGAAAGTTGATTGAGTTGCTAGGACAAGTGATGTGTCACATAAGTGAAGGAGAGCAGATAAAAACTTTTTTCCTCCAGCAAGTCTGGTGGAATAACAGGACTGAATCAAGAATGAGTTTGATGGACTTTTAATTTCTCATTGGATGGAAGAAAAATACCTTTCATATCAGGAAGACTGGATGAACTTTTATAATTATTTAATTTCATCTCTAGTTTTATTCCTGTGTCCAACAAGTCATACTATTTTTGCTTATACACTAAGGAAATAGGCTGTTAAAAGTCCTTAATTAGGAATCATTTCTCCATTAAGGAGTTCATTTTCTACATTTACTTAAGATAGCATACTTCAGGGGAATAACTGGTAGATGGCTTTAAGGGTGGCGGTGATGGTTTGAATGTTTGGTTTTTCTTTTTTTGCAATGGAAAAAACTGTGAGACACATTGAAGAAGGTAACTTGGAAAAAGCACTCTGTAAGTGCCAAATGTGGGCACTGTTTTATTGGTATGCTGGGCACCTATGCAAAACTCATAGCTAGATAGAACTTACATCTCTAATAGACAATGAACACTTCTTGGGGTATCTGGTTTATAGAGGAATTAAAGCATCCTTTAAGATGACCTGATAAAAATGCCTATCAGTCTAAAAAAAGAAGAAAAAGAAGTGCTATCTAAGGATGACAGCAAGTGTAAATTGCGAAAAGCTCCACGGAAAGTTTGAGAAACATGATCACAAACATCCATAGAGGAGAACAAGTGCAAATTTTCTCACTGTATTTCAAAACAACTGTGTTACTGATACTACATTTCTACTTGTAAGAAACACAAGAGGGAGTCCGATGACAGGCAGATGATGAGAGTGCATGGGGGGGGGGGGGCATCTTTCACGGAATGACAGATGAGACAGCAGGAAACTGCCTAGAGCCAGTGAACCCTTTGATGGAGAATTGGTGCCTCTTGTCCAAGTTGCTTTAAAGGTAAGCTCTGAAAGCTTTAGAAGACAAAGTGCAACATCATTGCCAAGTCTCTTCATAAAGGATTGTTGGACTCTGAAGGGTTTGCTGTGAAAGACAAGTGCTTTAAGACAAGTGCTTTTTTAACTGTATGAGTTTCAATAGGGTCAAGTGTCGGGTCCTGCATTTTAGTCACAACAACCTCAGGCAATCTGGGAGTCTTGGGGAGGAGTGGCTGGAAAGCTGCCTGATGAAAAAGGACCTTGGTGTACTAATGGAGAGTTGGCCAGCAGTGTGCCCAGGTGGCCAAGAAAGCCAATGGCATGCTGGCTTGGATCAGGAATGGTGTGGTGAGCAGGACTAGGGAAGTCATCCTGCCCCTGTATTTGACATTGGTGAAGCCTCACTTCAAGTACTGTGTTCAGTTTTGGGCACCTCAGTACAGAAAGGACATGAAGGTGCTGGAGCACGTCCAAAGAAGGGAAACAAGGCTTGTGAAGGGCTTGGAGAATATGCTGAAGAATATGCTGGAGACTGAAGGAACTGGGGCTGTTCAGCATGGGGAAAAGGAGGCTGAGAGGAGACCGTATTGCCCTCTTCCAATATCTAAAAGGTGCTTACAGTGAGAGCGGGGCTGGTGTCTTCTCACTGGTGACAGGTGACAGGACGAGGAGAAATGACCTCAAGTTACACCAGGGTAAGTTTAGGTTAGATATCAGGAAACACTTCGTTACAGAAAGGGTTGTTAAGCACTGGAATAGGCTCCCCAGGGAGGTGGTTGAGTCACCATTCCTGGATGTGTTTAAAAAACATTTGGATGCGGTGCTCAGGGATGTGATTTAGCAGAGGGATATTGGAGTTAGGGTAGTATGGTTAGGTTGTGGTTGGACTCGATGATCTTTAGGGTCTTTTTCAACTTGAGCAATTCTATGATTCTCTGATTCTATACTTTAAAGATTTGGGTCTCTGGATAAAACTAAGGAGGCTCTGAAACATCTTTCCTGACGACTGGAAAGTAAGGTTGAGGCAGGTTTAATGTTTCATATTGCTACCTGAATTTGGGCCTTGGATTCAAAACAAATATTCATATGAGATTTTGACTCTGTGGATGATATGGACTGTTCTCTGGTAGTTAGAAGTTTCTTTCACTCCTTTTTACTGTTGGCTGCTGAGCACCAGTTAGCAGTATGCTGTCGGAATTGCTTTTGAATTCCAAACCTCTGCTTTCTCTCCCAAGCAGGGAGCAGGTAGTTCCCCTTAAGAAATAAGTTTTTTAAAAGCTTATTTTGACAAGAATTAAGTGGAAGGGAAACAGATAAAGTGGTTTCCTCTGCAGCGATACAGATACTAAATTAGTTTGCCCATCGACAGCAGCATTGCGAAAATGTTAATGAACAACAAAGAGACAGCAGCACTGTGAGAACTGAGGTCTGTGAGGTAGGAAAACTTGTACCAAGCAGCCCTATCCTTCTCTTGGCCTTTTCACTTCATGAAACAAACACAGTGTGTATATTCCTTAAAAGTGAGCCCTTAAATATATCACATACACTATTTTCACAGAGTTGTGCTTTTCTTTAAACTACCAAGATCATTGGGGATATAAAAGGTCTACTTTAGCCTTGAAGCTGCCCTGCTTTTTGCTGTATGAGTATATTTATAGATATATAATTCATACCTCTGGGGTTGATCTCCAGTAAGAGTTCTCTGCCACTGGAAAACACAGTGTGTTAAAAATTTAATAGAAGCCTTATGAACTGTAAGGATGTTGTGGGTGAGTCATGAATGCAGAGGGCACTAAAAAAGGGAAAAATATAAACTGAAAAACTGTAGCAGCTGCCAGCTTTCATCTTCACAGTCACAACTGCTTAACTGGAGACGTAGGAAACAAACTGATAAGAGTATAATGGGCACACAAAGATGAAATCTCAAGTGGTGTTGATAAGGGACACACCCTTAAAGTCTCTTTCTTTTCCAGCTGTGTTTGAAGAGCTTTTAAATTACATCCAAATTCCACAGCCAAAGTTTGTCGTTTGCATTTTATTCTTATGTTGTTCCTCTGAAATTTGAATGTTTTTAGTATGACATACTTGTCATAGAAAATAATTCCTTACCTTTTCCCCTCTGAATCAAAGCAATATCAGTGCCAATAATTTCTTATTAAATTACTGAGTTCATAAACTTCAATCTTACGGTGTTTTACTTAATTCTCCTTTGAGCTCTCTGAGAATGAGAAGGGGAAAATATTCACAGGAAAAGCAATGCTAACACAAAGCTTAGTAGATGAACCTTAATATTATTTTCTACCTTTGCAGTCTGATTTAAGTACAATTGACAGTCAGTAGTAGAGAGAAAAATATCTTTCCCATAGTGGAATACTGCAACATTTCACCTCAAATACCTTCATTTCTTTTGGTGCACTCAGAGTGATTAAAGCTGTACTTCTTGCAGTGAAGTTGATCATTTTTGCGGGCAGGATTTCAGAGCAAAAGTATTTGGGTGCCAGACACTGAGTTGCTTTGAACCAACTGTAACATGACCTTGTCCATCTCCCATTATTAGTTTGAACTCTCATGATTAACTGGTGACAGCTTCCTACTTGGTTAAATAATTTGTTCTGTTTTCAGCATCAGTTATTTAAGGGACTTGTGAGTTGAACCTAAGATACCTTCTAAGTACTTGGTGTTAACATGCATAAATGCTAAAAACATGCATGCTTGTAAAAGAATACAGCCTTTCTTATTTTTACTAAAAGCTCTTTTTTGTTTTAAAAAAAAAAATCAACCCAAACCTCTTCTGAAATTTTCTGGACATGGATTTCAGTAGGGAAATATCTCTCAAATGTAATTTTTCTGGATTATACTAGCAAGCTTGATACTAGTCATAATATGATGAGTGTGTTTACCTGGAAAGAGTACACTTGAGAGTATCAGTTAGATTGGACATTGGGCAGATAATCAGCAATCAGAAAATTAATAGAAATAAAACACTTTCATTAGAATAACATAGGAAAGATGTAGAACTGCAATAAGAAGACCTTGAGAGCTACTGAAATGCTCGAGAAGTCTCATCAGTTTTCCTTTGAAATGAAAACTACAGCATTGGGCTACATACAATTTAAGTATTTTAAAAGAAAGTAGCTTTACTGGTGATTCATTTTGGGAAAGGGAAAGGGGAAAGAAAGCTAAAGAGAGAGACTGATAATGAACAGGAGCAAACTACCACAGGTTCCTTTACCCCCTCCTATGCAGAATGCAATCCGGTAATAGACAATACAAAGAGCACATAACATAAAAGCAAATACAAATTGATTCAAAAATAAATGTGAATTTATATACTTTTCCCAAAACAAAATCATGTACTAGAAAAGAAAAATGCCACAGCAACAAGATCAGAGAAAGGAAAAAAATAAGTCAATCACTTTATTAGCAAAAAAAAAAGTTAAAATCTAAAACAACTGAAAAAAACGATGAAAATAAAAAAATACCTTTTAAAAAAACTAATAAAAAATACATTAAAATACTTAGAAAGCATACCACATTGATTTCATAACAGTCAACTTACATCAACAAATTGCCCGCATGTTTTTTGGCATGAAAAGAAAAATTTACAAAAGAAAGTTGTGTAAGAATGCTCTTGGACAAGTAGCATTGCCACATTCTTGTAACTTGCTTTTTTTGTTGTTGTTGTTTCTTAAAAACTTTTTTTTAGCAAAATGTTTATTATTTCTTTTTTAATATAATTGTTTTACAACAAAGGGCGATACAGGGAGGCAACAACACATACATCCACACCACATAACATGAAAAGAAAAAAATCTTGCACCTTAACAAATTCAAACTTTTTTTTTCCTGCTGTTTTTGGTTGTAATGTTTTTTGTTTTTTTTTTAATCTCGTGTAAAGTTGTTAGCATATTACACTTGAAAAATCCTGTACATTTTATAGAATTTACTTCTGCTTGTTTGCATATCTATATATATAATATTTTTTGAAAAGCAAAGTTTGTTGCTTTTTTTTGCCTTTTTGGTCAATTTGATATATATTTTTTTAAACATTTTCTTTTTTTCTATAATTTTTGTGTGTGTGTGTTTTAAGGAATGGATGACTGCACATAAAATTTTAACAATGCTAAAGAAAGGGGAGGTGGAGGGGAATTATGGGAAGAAAAAATGCCTAGGGTGGATGGAGTGGGATTGTAAAAATCTATGAGTGTACTACACAGGAGATGAAGATGATGGGAGTGAATGTGTAAGTCAGTTGCCATGTCCATGTAAGGGCGGTACGGAGTGATCTAGCAGCATTAGAGCTTCTGGCTGTAAGGAAGGGATGGGCAATATACAAAAACAAATGAGCATATTCATGCCCATCAACAAAAAGAAAGAACAGAACTCTAACATTGACAATCTCACAAACCCTAAGCTGCAACTTCTTCAACATGCAAGTTACAAAAAATTAATAATTATAGTATTAATATTTACATTTTCATCAAATGTTCTCAAATTATAAAAGCAGTTTAAACTTTTCCCTAGTAAAAATAGCAGTAAAAATACATAAACTAATAATAATAATAATAATAATAACCAGAGAATAAAACAAAAAAAAAAAAACAAGGAAACAAGTATTATGCATTGGAATTGGAACAACTTCATCTGTAGCTACCCACAGCTTCCTTCTTTTAAGAATCACATCTCTGAAGTCCATCAGATTGATTTGAGTACTCTCAGTAATATGAGACAGTTATTTCTTGAGCACATCAAATCACTGTTTCAAATGTAATGACTGTGTTGGCACACCCCTTCCCCACTCGCAACTTAGATAGCTTTTGCATTCAGATTCTCTAGAGAATCTCAAAAATACAGCTGTGGGATTCTGACAGTGAAGTAGTTCCATATTTAAAGAGGGAATTAAAGGGAAAAATTGCAGAAAACAATTCATAACTCTTTTGTTTTTGTTTTTCATTATTAGATTAGAACAAACCAAATCTAAGATAGATAGAAATTCAACCATTGAAAAGAAATACATCAAAATATAACTATGTAGAGATATACTAAAAAAAAAAGCAAAAATGAAAAAGCACTTTGTTCCCAGTAAAAAGGGAGATAAGAATGATTGTGAGGGTTTAAAATTTTATTTTTAAAGAAAAAAATATTCCACACACTTTCAAAGATGAACGAACCAGATGCACACATTGAAAAGGAACAGACAAAGCAGTCTAGGGGCACTTTCATCATTTGGACATTTATTTTTCCTTAAGAATTTGATTTCTTACCCCTCCCTCCCTCTCTCATTTAAATTCGTTTTCAATTGTTGGCCAAAACCCCACCACCCTCCAGTATTGCTTTTTTTTTTAATACATCTTTTATTTTTCATCACTTCTTTTTAAAATAAACATGGAGAGGAAAGAAAAAAAAAAAAGGACGTGCAGTCTGGATGTACGTCATAAATAGACATAGAAAAAGATAGAAGAAATTGGCTGAGATCGACAAATGGGTTATATAATAGCTTAATTTTACTGTAGGATGTTAATAATAATGCATGCTTAAAGTAAGTTGCATTTAGGGAAAGTAGAAAAACAACAGCAAGCAAGGAGTGGGGTGGGTGAAGGAGGGAGGCTGGTGGGTTTGGGGGGGATCATTCCATGCCTCTCCAGAAAGGGCAAAGCACATTCCAGCGGGTTCTCTGCATTTCTAGGGGATGTCAGAAAGGGACAAGGGTCTGAAGCTATACTGGGACATACTTTTTACCCTATGATATTGTATTTGTATAAAATACTAGAACACATAAGAACTCCAGACTCCCGGTATTATTTCAGACCTTACTGTCTAGTGTATTTCCAAAATGAGTTATTTTTTCTCCTAGATGGGGCTTATTATCCTAAATTCTAATCAACATGAGTAAAGGGAGAAGAATTCATTCTTATATATACACTCTATTGTGCTGGAAAAGGTGATTGCTGCAGTGAATATTTGTTCACAGTGGTGAGCAGTTATTCAGACATGCTGTCTGTGGCTACTGCTGGGAGCCCACTCTGCTAATAGAATATCAGAATCTAGGTCAACTGAGCCACTTACTGAGTTAAGTATGAGCTTGGTATGAACTATCTGAAGGAACAAATTTGTCATTGGTGTAAGTGACAACTTGAAATTGCAAACAATACAGTTAGTAATGTTTGGTACTAAGTCCATATGATTTTGGGTGGACAAACCTTCCAAAGTTACCATTAAGACTGAGTGACCGGTTGCTGCCATGATACAAGAGGATTAACAGTTCAAGAAGATATTGCTACCCATTCCTATCTGACTCTTACTTGAAGTCAATGTCCTAGATGGGTCCTCGGGTTCATTCAGTTCCCCCATCTGATGTCCATATTTGTACAAAAATCATTGTTGTGACAGCAGAGTCCTTCTAAAAAGGAACTCATGATCCTAGAAAAACAGTCTGTTTTTCTTGATGTTTTAGAAAAAAAGCCAAACATTTGGACCCTATTCAAGCTGAATCTCTTCGGCAGATGGGAAAAATGGGCTGAAAGCCCTGTACGTACTCTAGGTTTTCACCACGAATACCCATGTGATCACTCCATTATCAATCTTAAAGACCATGCTACCACTGGTCAGTGGAAGTGGGTGGCTATCTTGAACGTGAAAGATCTGAAAAGAATGGGGCTATCTACCCTGTAAATATGGTCAGTGGTACTTTTCCATAAACACAGTAGCAACAAACAGGTAGGATGTTTCAGTACCTATTAAAATGAAGGGCTGAAAAGTGTCCAGTTCTGAGAGGAATTGTATGCGAATACCCTTAATTCCTACTTCAGAAGTGCTGAGGTTGTGCCGAATGCCAGCACAGCTGAAATGTACTATGCCTGTTCTGGATGACTGCACTGGAACTATCTACTGCATCCTCTGGTAAGCATGTTAAGAAGGGAAGGAGTTCAACCAAAGAAGAGAAAACCTGGTCAAGGTAGTCTCAGGGACAGAACACACGGGTTATATGAAGCAAAACATTGGACTACATAGGATACTTTTGTGGATTCATTTGTGCATCAGAAAAGACTGGCTACACAGACCTCAATGGGGATTTTTATTCGGTCAGATTTCAAAGTTAGTGCCTCTGGACACCACTTTCTACCAGGATTCTCAGCATCTGGTTTAATTGTACTTAGGAAGTTTCACAAAGGGCATTTAAGCTTTGAATTTTAATCAGTATTTGTCATGACTTGCAGCTGGATTTTCAGAACAGTGAAATATCCCCCTTCAACATGTTAGAACTGAATGCCTTCTCTGATGCAAAGCAGACTGTAAGGCATGGGGCATGGTTGCCAACTGTGCAGACTATGTCAGGCCACTTAAGTAAATACTTATGCCCTATCTGATGATAAATGCCTAACTCATTGCCTGAGGGACTGAAAAAGCCTTCTACTGCCTAAAAGATCAAAAGAAGTAAAGAACCACAACTGGAGCCAGAGACACTTAAAGAGATGACAAGATTTTGAAAAGGAAATCTTTTGAGTCTAACAAACATGAAGAAGATTTGAACAATGTTAAGCAACTTTTTCCCACTTGGTCAATACATAATCTCTTGAACAGAAACATGGTGTTTTGGAAAATGTGGGTCCAGCATTTACTGCTGAACATAGAAGAAAACTTCTCAAATCCTCTCAAAACTCTAGCTCGTAATAGCCAAAAGTAGATGTTCCAATTTGAAAATTGAGTTCCAAATGTTCCCACATGAAGCCACATAGTAATAATAATAATAAGCCAAACAATACTTTATTACTTAACATCTAGCAAATTATTTCTCAGAAAACAAAGTATAACCAATGCAGCCTTTTTGTATTTTCAGACTTTCAAGAGTTACAGGCCTCTTATAAGAATTGGTCCAAGACAGCAGAATTCCACGTTCAAAAAAGGGAGGTAATTTTACAACAAGTCCCTTGTTCAGCAGATTTAATTACACAATTATGTTTTCTCACATTTTGTTCTCAAGTTTCATTTTCAAAAGCTACTGGTGAAGGTAATGAACGTTACCCTGTGTGTTGCGCATCAAGATTATAAATATAAATTAGGCTCTTGGGCTACATTACTGTCTCTGAGTTCAGGCTAACCTCTTAGACTGCCACTATCCTCAGGCTCCGTCCATATGATGGTTCATCCATTACCTAACACTCTGAACATCACACTGTCTGTGTTCAGTGCACTGCAACACAACTCTATCAATATATTTTGTTACTAATAAACACCAGTACCAGATGCTTCTTCTTACCTAGTTGTACAGTGGCACTGTCAATGCCTAGGATTCTCTACTGGCCTATGAGCACAGAATAATATAATCAAAAGTCCCTCCTTATCTGAGATATTTTTCTTTCTGTATTTTTATATGCAAAAATTGCAAAACTAGGATGAGGAGCATGCATTTTATGGCAGTGTAACCAGGTCATCCTGCTGTTACTTTTTTGAGTTTGCTTTCTGTATCAGGCAGCACCCTCTTGGGGTCATTAAGAGCCATACACTTGGACAAGGATACTAATGACATACTTTTAAGTAGCTGACACTGTGAAAATATCAGTGAAAAGAAACACATAGAGAAGTTTCTCTGAACTGTAAACTATTCATTTTTTCCTCTAAATTTTTTACCTACAAAATAGCAAGAACGGCATTGTTAGCTATGCATCTCCTTTTAACTTCAGGATATGTTGGCAGCATTTTCTCCTCTGGCTAGAATATAGCAGAAATATATGTTAAATAAACAGATAAGAGGAAAAAGAGGCCAGCAAGAATGTGCAGTTCAGGCATATGTCTGTACACCAAGGAAGAGAAGAATCTTCCCAATTTTCAATTATTTCTCCATAAAAGAAATACATACACAGACTAAGAGACTGGTTAAGAACAAGCTATTGCGATTTAAAAAATTAGTCAATTTGTTGTATCATTTCCCTTTCACCAGCCATTTGTACTAGCAAAAACCTCCCTCACTCTAAACCTACAGGCGCAGATGAAGCTACAAAAATAAGAAAGGTAACGTGCTAAGAGAAAGTGTACATAGGCACCACTGACAAAGTGCCACACACCATCCTACTTGGTTTTGTGTGTAAGTATTAACGGGGCTTCTTTTTAGCATTAAGGACCTAGAAATAAATATGAAAACACAGCTATCAGAAGCTAAGGAAATCAGAGGGCTAAACTGCCACAGCTCTTTGAGGCAAAGAATTATTCAGGTATTTACTGTAAGCTTATCATCTTTCCACATTCTGAACCAAACAGTATTTTGATGCTTCCAGAGCTAAGCAACTCATCCAATATCACTGGCCTGAATGCATTCTTCCTGTGCAACTATACTCAACCTTCTCTGCTCCTTCTCCTCCGCTCCTATGCCTTCTTCTCCACTCAGAAGTCTCTGAGTGCTTTTCTGAAAGACTGAAGATTAAATTTTGTAATCAGCCCAGCTACATTTTTTTAATGTAAAGCTACACTAGTTCTTAAAGTTAGTCATGAGGGAAGAAGTCTTTCCAAATCCCGAGGGATTTTACAGCCACAAACCAGATCCTCATACTAACAAATTCAGTAGCAGAACTCTGCCCAATAATCTGAGTGAGAGCAGGAATAGTTCACTGTCTACTGCTGAAATCCATGTAGCAAATGTTTCCTGTGTATTTATAGCATCCTAAAATGACTATATGTTTTTGCTTACCTACAGACAGAAATCAGCACAGGAATCTCAGTGTCTCTTCCTTTCTTCAGTGTACACAACTGCAAAGCATCAGCTGAAAATGCACGGCATCAGTTTGCTAGAACACTAGTGAATATTGAACAACCACCAAACTCATTCCTTATAATTATAACCCAAGAAATCTTGAACTATCATACAATTTAATACCATCATTTGGAACTGTATGGGAACTGCTGAGTCCCAGCTAGAGCCACCGATTGAGCACCCGGGGAAAAAGACCCAGTAAGCCTTGGGAACACAGGTGAAAGCAATTCATTTGTGTGACCAGAAGGGCTGGAGCCTGGCTGCACCTCTCTTAGACCTCATTTAAGGATCTGGGGAAGAATCTCTTTTTGGAGGTCCATATTTGGTGAAGTTTTCCCTTGTGAACCTAGAATCTTCTGATATGGATGAGCAATCATCTTCACTTCCATTATAGCACTTTTCTACTTTACAGGTCATTCTGTCATCACACCTCTGTTTAACATCTTTTTCATCAAGTTGATCTAATTGATGCAGTATCCAGACTGCTTCCAGTATTCAGGAAAAAAATCAACACAACTCTTAAGTATGCTGCTTAAGGGACTGCTGGGTACATTTGTATATGAAATTTATATCTTAGAATACTTACAGATTATAGATTTTAGAACTTAGGAAGTACTTAGGCTTGTGACTGGTCTGAAAGCCTAAATCCTTAAAGAGACCTAAAGTGTGTGTCTTTGTATGTGTCTTTGTATGTGGGGATATACCACACTGAAATATTTGATGCAAACAATACATACTTAGCTAGAATAAAAATATTTTCTTATGTGTAGCTAATTTGTAACCATATAAAGACCTAGATACTTTATGAATGCTATTTAGGAGCTAATCTTACTGTTGACTCTACATTATTCTCTGTGTGTGTTGAATATACAAGTTTAATATTATTTATTCCTACTACCCTCTCCATTTATACAGTTACTCATAAATGTACTTCAGCATTTTGGTTCCTTAACATGAAGTCAATTCATGAGCAGGAACCATTCTCAGTGCATATTTTTACTCATTTGTATGTTATTCATCCCTCTGCTAGCATATGCATGTTATATTTTCAATTTCTATAGTTTATCCAGCTATAAGTGACTCAGTGACTCCCTTGCTCTGTGTGAGGAATGCAGAAGATACGCTGTTAGAAGTCCCTCTTACAAAACAGTTTCTCTTACAAACAATTAAAGCTCTTGCAATGCTGAAGTACTGATCTTAGTTCTGCCCTCAAGATCTTCTCTTGTTTTAATATTCCTTGGTCCTCTTACAGACATAAATCAATATTAAGAATATCATGCATCTGCAGTTTTGTTTGCAGAGGTAGTTACTATGTTTTTGTCTTGGAGCTGTTTTTTTCGTTTGTTTGTTTTAAAAAATGCAAGACCAGAGAAAAATCTTGTCCACTTCTTGGATGGCTGAATAATTCAGGATCATCTCAGGCATTATTATCCTCTTTGGCAAAGCAGGTAAATATTATTCCTGAGAATACACGAGAAATGGTTACTATAGACTTTTAAAAAGTACCTTCAACAGTGTATACACTGGACTAAGGAAATGTGCATTATAAGCTGTAAAAGAAAACGGGGACATAATGAATGAGGATAAATTCAGCTATCGGAAATGGTAACAAATTCCATCTAAAGACAATACACTATTTCCTTGGAAATCATGTAGAAAAACTGATAACTCAGAGACTTAAAAGCACGTTTTACAAGGGATGTGTCCAGTGGTACAGACCTGGTCATAAATTTATCCTGCTTTGGGTTCTGGATGTCAAAGTATGTTCTTTCTGCTTGGGTTATTCCCATATCAAAAGTGAAAAAAACCAAGCCCAAAATTGTATTTTTGTGCAAAATGCTATCAGGGAATTGACTAGGCTGGACAAAATCCTGAAGAATGCTGAGAAAAATGTTTAACTAAGTGCCAGCTTCTGCAATTACAATGAATCAGAGAAGAAGTACTAGAAAACTTTGTCCTGCTGTTCTGGAGTCATTGGGACTCCAGAATCAAGGATAAGCCCCTCAGTCTTCTCCTCAGCCAAGTACAGGTCAAAATGCTCCTCATAATCAATACAAGAATTGCCCCATAGTCACGCTGAAAAGGCTAAACTGAATTTCCCATTATCAGTAAAGTGAAGTGATACTGGGTACGCTAGGTTTCAATTTAAAACCTTGTTTTAAGGAAAAATGTTATCTTACTATTGCTCTGAGACTGTTACTGATGAGAAGATCGCTAGCAACCAGACTGCTTAAAAGTTCTAACAAATACCACTGGAATGTGGTAGAAAATCTAGGTAGAATTTCTGATATTAAATAGAAATTATTAAAGCCACAACTCTTCCTCCAAAAAGCTAAAGAAGGGAATGTCAATGTTCTGAGCAGTATGTTAGGTGGTGTCCTCTCACATCAGTTCATAGAATGTGAGATGCTCTTTCCTTTTGATTGTACTAATGTTTAAAACCACCAGAATCCCCTTGAGACTTCAAGTAGGAGTATTTGGAGACAGAATGGCTATGATTAATAATCCGTGCTTTGAAGTCAGTTTCACCAGGCAGTACTTGTCATTGCATCAAAATACAATGGTGCTAACTAATGTATGAACTATCTAGCTCTGAAACACTGCAGGAGAGCCCTTTGTAAAGCAGCTTTCAACACGTGAGCTAGTTCTGTCTATCATTTGGAAAAGACAAGAGGGACTACTACTGTGATCTGGGCATTTTGGGATGGAATTTTGGCAGGATTTTTTGTTTGTTTTTTTGGGTAAGTTTAGCACTAGCTGGGAAGTGCAGGAGCATAAAGAGAGAGTTGTTTTTGCAGATTTCTTTTTGAAAGTTCAGGATTAAAGTGGTGAAAGGCTGCTGCAGGCAAGTTAGAATCCTCTTTTTCTACACAGTGAATGACTGGAATAAACTCTACAGTGATTCAGAAGCCAAAGCTTTAAGCTGTTTATCAGAGATTGCATTATAGGAAGAAAGTGGCTGGGAAGTGTGTTTGCTTTGTTTGCACAACAGATTGGATTAGAAAAGAAATATGTCATTGCAAAAGTTAACCTTATTTAATGTTGATGATAATGATCATACTTGGGCACACTTCAGAAGGCCATTAAAGACAGTATGTACACAAATAAAGCGGAGGAGCTGGACACCACAGACACTAAGGTCTTTGTGAACAAAAATCCAGAATGACTGACTTCTGCTGCTGATTAATTCTACTCACCAGTAAGCTAGGTGGGTTGACATCCTTTTTCCCTTATCTGTACACCATGATAAGGTAAAATATATCCCACTCTCACAAGTGTTTATTTGTTCTCTTTCTAACTAGAAGTAATTTGGCTTTTTTAAATGAAGCAGCTAATATTCCTAGGCTGTTGCTGGTCAGATTGCTCTTGATCTTTAAAGGGATATATAGTTATACACTTGATTGTATTCACCATGTGGCTGCTTACTGCATTGCCTGAAATATTTCAATTTTAAGGTTTTAAGGAAATTAGCTAAAAGAAGAGTTTGCATAGCTATTAACCATCATGTCTCAGCTTCACAATTCTGTAATTCACAGGGGCATAACAATCACGAATACCTGTGAAATGAAAGTTAACTGCAAGCCAAGTCTAATAGGATGGAATGTTAATTAATAGAAGCTAAAAAAAAAACCAAAAACCTTATCATATTTAGCTTTCCTCTGCTATGAAATAAGATATTTTACTGTTAGATTTTAATAGAAAAGTCTATTACTTTCTCATAGAGTCTAATTTCCTTTATCTGTATGAGCTACAAAATTTCCTCATGAAGAACTTTTTTTGTTGATGAATTTATAATTCTTATTCATGTTCTTACTGCAAGTGATGGTTTTCAGCACAATGAGAACAGAGATAGAATGGGAAGTATTATGTTAAAAGAACAAACACTTTATTTGGGTAATGCTGCTATTGGCAAAACCTACAAATTTAAACTTTGTGAATGAATTAAAAAGCTATTTAAGTTCTAACCACAGTGCCTTGAGGTTTACTGACATATTATGGTAGTAGTGAACAGCACTGTTTTGAAGTTAGAAGAAAAGTTTCATAATTTAAAAGACTCATTATAAACATTTGGGTCGTCTTGGCTCCTTCTTTGCCTTCTGAAAAAGGGTGCTAGACATGGACAGGCATATGGACCAACAGTATTCTGAAGGAGAGCTGGCAATCTTACCAGTCATTCCCACTGCCTAAACAATGCATACTGTGCTTTAATTGTAAATGTAAGGGCTTATTTCTACTACGTTCCACTGTACTGAGTTATTCATCAAAATGGAAGCATGTCAGAAGCCAAATACTCAAGTGCTTGATTTCAACATGTTAAACAAATGCATGCAAAAGACACTCTCCTCAATATTTAATTATTTCAGGTGCCTCATTCCTGAATATGTGAACGCCCCATGTTTTGAGAATTTTATCTTTGGCTTTTTATTGGCTAATTATTCCATGCAAGAAACTTCAAGCTTCCACTGGCACATTGCAACCCCATCCCAATTTCATATTATTACTTTATTTAAATTTCAGGTAATTTAGTACTGGTAACATCAGCAGAAAAACAGGGAAAATGGGAACTAATGGGCCGTTGAAATATATAACTACAAAGAGAGGGAAGAATTCAGCACAAATGTACTAGGCTTTGGAATAAGATGAAAGCTGCATATGCTCTGTCTTCATAGGAAGGGAGACAATGCACAGGGTTAACTGGAGAAGAACTTCATTTCTGCTCTTTGACAGCTTTAACTTTCCCTTTAAAAAAAAAAAAAAAAAAAAAAAAAAAAAGCACTTTGGAAACTCTGCCATGGGGTTCCATGCTTATTATATCTCAGTGGAAGCATTTTCAACTTTAAAGCTGGAAATAGATCAAATACTTTTTAAGATACTCTTCACACCAACTCTCTGCCAACACAGTTTGGGATCAGAGCGTCAAGTTCAGGTCTCCCATCATCATCACTCATAACTAAAGACTGTAGGTCAAAGTGTGCCCTCAACAGCCTCGGAGCTATCCTATTGCCTTCAATAGTTTTAAAGAAATATTACTGACTGAACTTCTAAATTGGATGTGTGTAAATTACTCCACCAATGAAGTGAGAAACAGACTGGAACCTAGCCTCAATCCTAGTGCCTCATGGGCTCTGCAGGGACCAGAAGCATACAAAACCACTAAAGCCAGTGGACCAGACTCTAAAAGCAAACATAAATGTCAGTGAAAGAGAGAAAAGACTTTAATTGTTTGCTTATCTACAGCACTCAGGTATAGCCACAAGTGAGATAGCTCCTTTTCTTTACAAAAATCCGTATTTGTTAAAATATTTTTTTTCAGAAATATTTCCTCCTCTTTTGCAAGCGCAATCTTTCTTTTAACCTCAGTAATAAACCTCTATCCTCTGTTACATATCCTACAAATCCTCCATGCATCAGTCAAACTTTCTCTGTGTATCTCCCAACTAAAGCTTGTTAGTGAATCACCAAAGAAAGCACATTTCTAAATTCTCTGACTTCAGTAACTATAAAGTGGTGACAATAGTATTCATCCTCCTTACTAAAGGTCTATTTTGATTTTCAGTAAATGCAAAATATATTCAGTCTGAGATAAACAGTGCAACTGTACTAACAGTACATTTCTGGTTAAACACAGTACCAGCTATTCTGGATGGAGTGTTGTGTCAGATCTGACTGAGACAATCCAAAACATTATCAAGTGCAGAAATGAAAAGGGAAGTTGCAGTGGCTTACTTCAAAGACAGTGCATACTTCCTAAAAAAGCAGGCTTCATCTCTGCTCTCTTTTAGAACATTAAATGGGGTGCATTAAAAAGAGCGTGGCCAGCAGGTCGAGGGAGGTGATCCTCCCCCTCTACACTGCCCTGGTAAGGCCT
>JAOWBP010002559.1:35027227-35043695 GCA_028571105.1 Tragopan temminckii | reverse complement strand
ACCTTGTTTTCTTGTACATTCTTGCTATTTAGCATTACAGTATCACTTTTCTGTATTTCATAGCAGCCTGCACCTGGATATCAAGTAAGTTCATTAAAGTATTAATTATGTCACCATCATTCCCTTCATCTCTACTGCATTTAGCTAAGCAATATTTCATTTACTCTGTCTTGCAGGTAGGCAAATGAGCAACATCAAGGCCAGAGAAGGAACCAACAGCTGAGGGGAGAGGCATGCCAGAGTTGAAGCTTTTTGTCATGGGCTTTAACAACTCAATCCCCAACCCTCTCCCTTGCACAGTGACAAATGGCACAGAGGATGAAGCCAGCAGCCTGCCCAGAAACAGAAGACAAAATATGAATTATTTCAGAGGCCTCTATAGGCTCTGTGTGATAAAAGGGAGCACAACAGGACCTACAGCAGCAACACCCGCACTGGAGGAGCCTGTGGCTCTCTGCAGGCAGTGGAGAAGCTATGTCAGGCAAATAGAAGCAGCCCTTCAGAGGGGCACTGCAGCTCAGCTACAGCCCAGAGGTCAGCACCCTGATGATGGCAATCTTCATTAACTCACCACAATGCTCAGACAGGAAGGTTGCTCTGACTTCATGATGCAGGAGGACTAAAACTCTGATTGTGATGCACCAATAACACCTGCCATTTGAGCTAAACTTAAGTTTCTTCCACCATTAGGGCTTAGGAAGCCCAGCTGGACTGTTCTGGCCTTTCTGACAGAGGGCAGCCTTACACAGAACCATGAGATTGTGAATTCTATTGTAATTTCATAACTGTTGTTTTTTTCTAAGCAATTTCCAAGAAAAGGTTTTAGATTTGGTAGGAATCACAGTTGTGGAAAACACATAAAGATCTAAAATATAAATCTAGCAAGTTTTAAATGCTGATT
Source organism: Tragopan temminckii (assembly GCA_028571105.1). Classification (NCBI taxonomy): domain Eukaryota; kingdom Metazoa; phylum Chordata; class Aves; order Galliformes; family Phasianidae; genus Tragopan; species Tragopan temminckii. The sequence continues at coordinate 35,042,794 of JAOWBP010002559.1, read as the reverse complement.
CATTTTCACTGTAATTAATATCACTCAATAATGTCTCTCAGATTATATACAAGTTAAGAAAAGTGAAAAAGACTAAGATGATTGGTTCTTACTGATGAAAGAAAAGCTATCCTCTTTATATTCCCATGCAAGTACAGCATGCGTATATCTTGGAAAGTAAAACAAAATAATTCCATGTTGGAAAAAAGAACGTATCCTATCACCTCCATCTTCTGCTAATTCCATTATTAAATAGATAAGCCTTATATTGTGAGGAATGTTCACAAATTTTGTCATCTCATCCCTGCCGCAGAACAAATGAATTAGTGTAAAATCAAATTAAATTTTAGCTAGGCAAAAGGTACTTGTGAGTATGCTTTTTGTGATGCTCTGCACATCATCTACAAGGGTTCTGGCTGCTTCTTCCCCCATTGAGCTCATGCCCATCCCAATGCTATCTCATGTATCCTAACGTTCTAACATGGCTGCAGGAACAGAATTAAGGATACTGGGGAATGTACAAGCCAAAGGTTGCTTTTTTCTAAAAAGAGTTCCAAGTCTAAGCAGACACCATAAAACTCAGCTTTTTTTTTATTCTGCCTTAATATTGCCACACATTTATGATGCTCATGGCAGAAGACACACCAGATGTCTTTCCAAAATTGTCTTGAGCTTACACATGCTAGCAGCAGCAAGGCAGTTTTTACGAGCACTGGTATGAAGGAGATACCACAGAGTTACAAAGGAGAGGCTGAGCCTGTAAATATACACCATTTTTAGAATCTTAAGTACATTCTACATTCTTGTATCCTAACTACAAGTGAATTACAAATGATGGATTTTAGAAGTACATTCACAGTGATATTCCACTCCCAAGACTGTTTTTTATAAAAAGATCCACAAACTTCCATTGAACACATAGCCTGCACCATGCATAGGGTTTTCCAGCACCTCAAGTGCAGATAATAGGAGCTCTTACCCAAAATACCCTGAAAAGCTGGTTATGTATAAAAAGCCACTTTAGTCTTTTGCCATTAAGCCATTTATAAGAGTGAAATGATAAGTGTTTGAAAACCTTCCAGCTGCAAATTTCAACATTCTTAGGTGAATGAAGGTGAATGAACACCTTGTGATGTCCATTCCAAAACCTTGGGCCAGTTCTCACAGCCTCATTCAAAGCTTGTGCCCCTTTGTGGACTCCCTAGGAAGGTTGGGAGGAAAGGTAGGGAAAGGGAAGAGGGAGAGGAACAACAGAGTGCCAGGGAGTTGAACACCAGCGTACAAACAGAGAACAGAATCACATAACAACACGAGACCAATGGACTTCAAGACACATTGACAAGACAGATGGACACAGACAAGACATAAGATTGTTACTAAGAAATTAAAAAAAAAAAAGAGCAAAAAAACCCATAAAATAAAGTAGATATACAACATTATGGCTGCAAGAAGCAGCCAGTGGTATTGGCATAACTCTTCCAAAAAGAAGAAATTAGAATATAACTGAAAATGAAAACTAAAACGATATCCCCCTAAATCACGTGCTATGGACTTGCTTGGTTAGCCTGAATGCGTAGCTCTGATGAAACACGAGATGGCGTCATCACAGCCCATGCATGGATTAATGAAGGCCACAGTTAGTTAAACCAGCTAAACTACAGCATGCCACAAAAATGATCTTGCATTGACCCCGAAATAAAAGATACAACAAATATTCTGCATTGCAATAAAATTCTTTTTATGCCATCTGCAGTTTGTAGGTTTTTTGTTGTTGTTGTTGTTGTTTTTCTGTTAGAGGAATTTTTCCTGGGAGAATGCTGGGATAAGGGAATTCTGTCTTTTTCGTCTGGATACTTTCCCTCAGAACTCAATTTAAAAAAAAAAAGGAAGAAAGGGAAAAGATGGGATAGAGATTTTCAGAAGTTTTTAAAAAGGCAGTGAGAAAAGAATAGAAAGAAAGGAAGGGTAGGAACCTTCATTCTTTTGCACACAACTTTCTCGGGTGTCTAAAAATATGGATTTCCTAAGGATGGCAAGAAAAGATTTTGTTGCCTTTATTAGTTTGCAGATCTATATCTCTTTCTCGAGATGATCAAATCACTATTTTGTTGAAAGAACTCCAAAAGTATAAATTGAATAGTACAGCAATGATTTTAAAAATTAAACAATAGCAGTATGGCACCATTAAGAGCCAAAAAATGGGAAAGAAATACAAAAGAAACTAAAATATCAATCACCAAAAATTCATGCGGCACAAGATGAGGTGAAACGACAGAAAATGTTCTTCAAATATATACAATGTATACATCCATCTATATATACACGGAGTATGTGTGTATATACTGATGGATATACCTGTATAATTTTTTTATTCTCCCTGCCCCACCCTACCCAAGGCTAATTGGTAGATGAAACTATCAATTAAAAGTAAACAAATAAATAAAAGGAAGAAAGAAAAAGCTCCAACAGAAAAGAAATTTACGTGCTTTGTTTATCAAGAAGTTAACGGTATCATGCATCTGTCCACGCCAGCGGATGCCAGGGTTAGATGAAGGCATGAATTTCTGTGTAAACATGTGATTGGATGATAGGGGCTACTGCTGATATTGGTCATTTAGTACTTTAGTATATACATATATACATATGTATGTGTATATACACACACTGTATATAGTGCATATATAGATAAAATATCTTCATAGGTAGGGCCTTTGGAGTGTACATAGGAAAAAAAGACCAATATGCTGAAAACCAAACTCAATTCAAATTTCTAACATAAAAAGAAAATAAAACTTCCTGTAAATTGTCTGCATGATTGATTGGTAAAACCTGTTCATTCTTTTTTTTTATGGCCATAAGACTGTAGCTAGGAAATTCCACCAAACAAGTGTTGCTATTACACAGGCAAGTGCCACAGAGCAAACTTCCTCCTTCAGACTGGTATGGCATTCGGTTGGCATTTGGTCTGGAAGATGAAAAGGCTACTTCTCAGCACACTCTGAGACATGCACCCAATTTTGAAGGGCATTCCTTGTTCACAGCATGAGAAATGGAACAGAGGTTCATGTGCTTCACAGATGGAGAGACTAGGGATAGCTGAGCACAGGATTTGGAGACAGTGTTTCTTCAAAGAGAGCAGTAAAAATTCCCAGGATGCTTCAAAAAGCTTGAAACAGATCATGGAGGGCAGGAGTCAAATTAGCACATCTCTTGGCCTCTGCAGCCCAGGTTTCTCCACTTTCAGTATAGTGCTTTGTGTACTACATTAGCTTCCTGCAGATTCTTGGAAGAGAGATTCTGCTTGTTTCTGCAAATAAATCTGTGATCCTGGATGCCTGCAGGTACTTGATTCTCCAGCTCATGTGAGTGGAAGCTTGATCATTCTAACCCATAAATCAGAAGTCTGAAGTGGATGGGTGCAGGCCAATAAATTATTGATAGACACCATACCTGAAGGACACACATCTCTTGAGTATAGGTATACGCTACCCAGCACTGTATAACTTCCAGTACAAGGCACTGTACTTTTTGGCCCACTCTATTGCTGTGTGCAGTATCTCATGGAAAGGGCTTCCTAAATTGCCAGCACTATAATGTATGCAGCCTTCTGGGAAACAAAATACATAGAATAAATTTATCTGGTGGGAAAATATTCACCTAGGAAATCATCAGGCAGATAGGAGGGAGAAGCTGGCAACAAGATCGGAGAAGAGATGCAGCCTGCACCAAGCCATGTAGCTAAGTTTAAGGGCTACCCCTACAGGTCTTTTGTTCTCTGACAGCTGCCTAGTGAAGAAACCACGGAAACAGACCTGTTCAAGAGTCCAAATTCAGTACCCTGGCCTCAGCTTTGAGAAATCTGAAGATTTGATCCTCAGATTTCAGGAATATGCCAGAACAGAGTTCTGTACTCATACCAGAGAAAAGCACCGTGTTTTCGGCACAGAAACCAGAAAGATCTCAAACATGTTTTGGGACAAATGACACTTCCCACAGAGGAGCAGTGATCTTGACTGTAAATAAATGTTTCTTCAAGGTAGATGAACAGTTGGGTGCCTTTGTATCCTTTACAGTAAGTCATCCTGATGAATCTCAAGATTCAAGGATATCTAGGCTTGTCTGCAATAAGATGAATATCAATACTTTTTATCCCTAAAGCTGCAATGACTTCATTATGTAAAAGACAGAAGATTTTTGGATTCACTGTGATCATTGCCACCACTTAAAATAATTCCTCATGTGCACACGTGCTAAAGGGGATGCCTGCAAGCTGTCTCAGTCAGGACAAGATTCCTGTTGCAGCTCCAGGGCTACAGAAATCCCACCAGAAACCAGTTCTGGAAGGAGGGCACAGGCTGTAACCAGCCTGCTACAGTGAGTGTCTTGAGGTAGCCAGGGAAATCCAGAGGGGTGAGGAGTGAAGAAATTATCTCTATCTTCCTTTAAAGAGATGCAAGTATGAAGATGTGTATCATATGTTTATTGTGATTCAGGGCTTGGATTCAACAGACAATCAGAGTTAAGTGGCAATAAGATCTAGCAAATGATTCTCATAAGATATTTAGCCTCAAAAAGAGCATGTTTTTATGTCTTATGAACTATCTTTGAGTGTGTTGAAACCAAAGTCTTCAAATGGACTCTGTAGGGTGCCATCTCTGATCCAGGACCAAATCCAAAGTAATATATTTAGCACTTTGGATTTTATTCTGATTCATACGAATTCTGAACGCTTTTGATTTGCAGGGCGGCATCTCAGCTGCCCTTGTCTTGGTTATAGCACAGCAGGTTCACAATAATGTATCTCATATCTCACAGCTGCAGCACTGAGTTCAGTAACCTTTGCATTACTGGACCGTAGCACTGAGGGTGATGGAAGGCCAACTCCTGGTGTTTGGCAGAAACTCAAGAGGTTTTAAACTACACATTATCAGAGCAACAAAGAGGGGCCTGTGCTGGGTTGAGTCATTTCATTTTCAATTTGCTGCAAAAGCGATCAGGCAAGCCAGAAGGCAGTGTAAAATACACTGACCTGTCAACCGAACAGGAGGAAGCAACTTCAAATGGGCCCAATTAAAAAACCAACAGCAACAGACTCTCACACTAGAAAATACAGGCAAAATGATCTGGCTCTTTTCTTTGCTCATTGTATATACATTTAAGTAGCAGACCTTGGCATATGGCCAGAATCCTGACTTGGCTGGTGAAGTGGAAAGGCAAATGTTAACTGCTCAGCCAAGTCAGCACCACTGGATTTTTATAAGCTGGCTCAGATTGCTTTAGTGCTCTCCTGTGGCACAGACTGTGGAAGTGCTTCATTATCGGGTGCACTGCAGACACTGTTCTGCAATCCCTGCATGCAGCGGGAATGGTGAGAAAAAGACATTCAAAGAAACCTAAGTGAAGAGCACCACAAACCTGTCACTGTTCCTTCTCATCGTGATGGAATTAACTAAATTTACACTTTTAGAGGCAAAAGGGACCTTCGTGTCCCTCTGCCTTCTGGCAACTTTTACACCAGTGCCTCTGAGAACTGGGATCCTCAAAATCTGGAAGTGTAAATCTCATCAAGGACCATCTGGGAGAATGTTTTTTACATGTCATCAGGCTAACTTTTATTCTCAGTGCTACAGTAATTTCTGAGAAGAAATTCATAACTCAGTGGCTGATGAGAACCAAGCATCCAGTGGAGGAGGAATAGGATGTGGTAAAAGAATATCTAATAGCTTAGGAGAGTATCTTCAACAGATTTCCAGTGAATCATATTATTTTACATAGCAGATATTCAGATGCCTGTAGGCACTTAGAGCTGCTGACCATAATGCGTAGCAGGATTTCTAAGATCAAGTCATTCTGTAAATCCAGTTTGTAGCTGTTTGTAGCATTAGGTATCAGACTGTGTCAGGAGTCAGGTATTTTTAGTATGGAAAACTTGGTACCCTGAAATTTCATCTTAAACATCCTGTTTTATCACTTTTCTCCTCCAACTTTGATTTTTCCACTTACTGCTTATGCTGAAAATATTATTATTGTCATTAGCCATTGAAGTAACTGTGATTTCAGTGTTGAAACATAAGTAACAAAAATATATGATAGGAGTCTGATGAAGAACCCACTTCCTCCTTTAATTGAAATTCTTGGCAATCAGAATTAAAAAACAAAACAAAACAAACAAAAAAAAAACAACACCTGACATCTTGAAATGTTAGTGAAGCATTAATGAAATGAGTCTTACCCACTCATTTGCAAATGATTGTGGTACATTAGTCTTTCTAGCACGGTCCTGTAAATCTCATGACTCACTTTCATGATAATCATTATGCTGGTATATCACGACTGCCTTTATTTATAATTCTGGTACCAACACTATGCTTTACAATCCAGTAATATTTGGACTGCTCTTTTGCCAAGTGAGGAGTTAAAAACTCACAGAGATTTGTGAAAAAAGGGAGATGGAAGTAGACTGAAGTATCTGCTAGCCCAGTCATCGTGTTACTTCCTTCCCTGTTGAGTTTGAAGGCAGCTGCATGGTGGAAGTTTCCAGCTACAAGGCATTACCAATCTCAGGTTACTGCAGGACCAAGTTCTACCAAAAAATGCAGGCACAGCGTGACAAATTGAACAGAAATATGAAAGCTCTAGCCTTGGGTGAATTTTAGTGTTATTCTTGTATTAATTAAACAGCTTCAGGAAATTAGGGACAGAACATTTATAATGCATTCTGGGGATTTTTTTAAAGCAAAAAAAAAAAAAAAAAAATCCCAAATAGATAACAAAACCAAAAAAAAACCAAACCAACCAACCAAGCAAACAAATAAACAAACACAAAAAAAAACAAACAAAAAAACCAAAACCAAACAAAAAAACCACCTAAGCTATTTATATGTTTCACTTTTAAGGACATAAGATTCTAAGCAAACTCCCTGTTTTTAAAAAATGTACACAGAAATTCGATGATGTCTGTTCTCTATTATAGAATGCTTAACTCATGGCAAGCCTCAAAAAAGACGATTTGAAAAAGCCTGTAAGAAATAAAATAGACTGCAGTTGCCTGCTGGATATCACATCATATATCTCACCAGAAAGAATAGCCATCAGTTTATCAAAATGTATCTGGAAGGGAAGAAATTGAGTCAGTTCCACATGGCCAGTCCTTCTGACTCTTTAATGGATACATTTTGAAGCATCATTGCAGATAACATGGCAAGAATTACTACTAATTTTGTTATGTTGGAACAATGTTTTGATGCTCCTCAATTTCTTTGAGCTCACAGAAAACAAAATTAGTATAAATGTATTACCAGGTTAACTGCATTTAAAATCCCATGGACAAATGTATCCTTGCACAGTTCAATTTCAGTACAATCAATGAAGAGTAAACAGCATTAACATACCAGTATTGTTTCATTTTTGTTTCCCTGCTCTGGTTTTCAAACATTAACTCCCCCACACTTTATAAATCTTTATTATTTGCCACATGCCATGTTGATATTTTTGATTTTCCACTGTGTCAGTAAAGTGACTCCTACAAACATGTTAACTATTAATTAGCTAGAATCACTTTCAAGAAGTACAGCTTTCTATGCAAACAACTTCATATTAACCAATCAGTGATGAAATATCTTTGCTTTGCTGTTGCCAAGTCCATGGGATCCGATGCTTGGCTGTATAATTTTTATTTTATATACAGTGTATATATACATAAGAATATATATATACACATATACACACACAAATATATACATATATCATAATATATGTATACATTCACACACATATAAATATATGTATGCATTGTTTTTTGCAAATTAAATCAGAAAGCAAGCAAAAGAAGACTGACCTGACTTACCTGTACTGGGTTCACAGTCAATGAAATCTTCATCATCGCTAGAACATTCAGCGGATGAAACAATGTCATCTGTTGTCTGGCATACAAAGGTCAGGAAGAGAGGAAAAAGAATAGAGGAGAAAGATATCAGATGCTTGCACATCAAGAGGTTGTTTTAGAGGCGGCTAAGTACCAGACAAAAAGGTCTCAGAATAGTTAATTTCTAAAATATTTAACTTGCACCAAGAGCTATGCCAGTGTAGCATGGAGCTGGATTCCCCTTTTGGAGGACTCGTGCTGCTGAATATTTCAGGTGGGCGCAGGTGTGGCCTGCTGCGTGGTTCTGGCTGGCAATGGATGGCACTGTGCTGCTGAGCACAGCAGGGCAGTGGGCCCGACACCTGCTTGGCTGATACATGGCCCCAGCAGTCAGCAAAGGGCCTGTCTGGAGCACGCTGTGCTCCTCGATAAGCACCAGAGCCACGTGGGGCCTGCCAGAAGGCACCCACTGACAGCCAGGACAGATGAGGCATTCCCAGGCTGAGCATGCTTCCTGCAAAGACAAACGTACAAGGTAGACACAGATAATACTCATCACCCTGGCAGCTAACAGAACTCTGCTGTGTTGTAAATGTATCATTCTCAGGCAGAGGTACTTTCTGCTCTGCTGATGCACCCCTTGGGATGGGAATCCTTTACATTTCCCCAGCTAGGACACGTTTGTTGCATTGTAAAGAACTGCTGCATGTTTCAGGTATGCCCAACTGACTTGCAGCCCGACCTGCCTGCCTGCCAGTGACCTGGGATCAGCCTGGCTGCGACTGGGTTGATGGCTGGCGAGCCAAACCATGACTGATCACGGCCATAACAAGTCTCATAACATTTATTTGCATTTCCAGATGGAGATATTTTTCTACTTCTTTTTCCTTTCTTTTCTTCTTTTTCCTTTCTTTTTTTTTTTCCTTTTTATGTTGCTGCTGGTCTAATTAATGAGCAGCATGCTCTGCAGCATGTTAGAGAGAAGCGTACTGGTGTCTCCTCCCAGCAGCATCTCCTGCCTGTAATTGCTGCAATTAGTTGAATTAGTAAAGCAGACCATTAGGGAGAGAAGCTGTGGCAGCCTCTGGACACAGGCTGTAATGTTCCTGAAAACAGCACAAAATCATCCCAGCCCAGCAGTATCAGCTCAGCCCACAGTTTCTGCTGGAGTTGTCTCCCTTTACACCTTCTCCCTGCAGAAAGCTGCATATTCTGCTGAGCAGCAGGATTGGTGGAATGGTTCCTGGAAAAGAACAGACAAAAGGTTCCTCACCAGGCAGGGAGTATGGCTTAAGTCACAGTCCCTCAGGAGCAGGGTGGCTGTACTGCAGTACATTATAACTCAGTGCTCCAGGTGAATACTCCTGAGGATCTCACATCATGAAAAGATTTTATGTCCTTACTCTAGAAAAAGACCATCCATATTTAAATAAGGTCTCCTTTCCAATCATATGCCTGCTATGTTGCCTTCAAAATGCTGTGTATTCCCTCCTTTATTTACAAAACAAAGTGTTCTGAGGTCTCAATATTTTCTTCAGTCCCTGTGGTCCTACTGCTAACAAGTTCCTCACTGTCCTGTACCAGAAGTACTCCATTTCCTCTTCTTTTTAGGGGAAAAAAAAGAGAGAGAGAAAAATGGAACTGAGCAGTCAGCCAGAACGCTCACATCCAACCTGATGTTCCTTTCCTCTTGATTTCAGTGACTTAAGAGTGAGACAAGAAACAAAACTATGATTGTTCAACAGTAAATGAAAATTACAAAAACAGAGTATCTGTAAAAACAGCCATAAAATAAGGGAATCCCTATCATATGTATTGCATACTACCTGCTCATGCACCGGCACTGCTATACAGCACCATTTTGTAGGATGCAATCTTGCAGTAATCTCATGCTTAAATACTTCCATAGGGAGGCAAGATTAAAAGGAATTGAAGGTGACAGGTACAAAGTAATTTCCTGCCTTATGTGTTAAGATCATTTTTTGGCAACTTCTCTCAGTCACAGAAAATGGAAATGCTGTTGAAATTCTGGTGCTGAATTCTCTCTTAAAATGAACTGGCTTTAAAAGTTTCTCTGCTCAGTAAGAGGTCAATAAAAGAGGAATACACAAAATAAAAATTTACTTTCCATAATTCTGGCTCTATCACATATATTTTATAAAGCATTATTAATCCCAAAGAACAAAATAATTTCTAAAAACAGTAATCACATCCTCCAACAGTGAAATGCAGCCATCTCTGAGTAGAAAGATATCAGTTTTTAATTGTAATACCGTAAATTACTTTAGAATCATAAGTCAACAAAGCATTTTTTTTAGGAAGTGAAATGAAGCTAGTGAAACTGCAGGTGTCTAAAACACTTGTGTTAATGAGCATTAAGGACAGCACTCTGAAAAAAGAATGTTCTCCATTACCACTAGAAGACCTTGCTTAGACAGTAGTAGGACTCCAGCAATGTTTTTCTGATTTCCAGGCTGTATTTAGAGCATGTGGATTTTGCCCATAGTTGAAGATCTGACAATTCACATACAGAATTTCATTGAAGAATAGCAATGATTTGCTTGAAGTAGGAAATGAACATAAAATTTTTAACAATGTGTCATTGTCACTTACCAATTGCTATGCCTATCCACTTACCCACTTTACTTGCTCGTATCTAAGGGCTTCATGCAATATTAACTTGAAATCAGATCCAATTGAATTGACAATCTGATTCAGTATTTGTAAAGAATAGAGAGTTCCTTTATAACTCTCTCCCCCCCTTCCCCTCTTCATTATTAGAACCATCATTTCAAACCAGAAAGGTAGACTTATCAGAAAAAAATGAGATTATATTTCTTCACACAATGAAAGATTTTGTTTAAACTGAGGAACATCTTGCAACAGGGCAGTGATGAGTGATGAAGGTTTAGATGCATTTTGAAAATGACTGGTCAAATTAAGGGTAAAAATACCCATCCACAGCTACTAAACAAATCACATTTCACTTAGAAAATCCCTGTACCACAGGCATTGAAGATCAAATCAGAACTTGTAGTCTACCTAGACTTCAGCAAAGCCTTTGACATTGTCTCCCACAGTATTCTCCAGGAGAAGCTGGCAGCCCATGACTTGAACAGGTACACTCTTTGCTGGGTAAAGAGTGGCTAGAGAGCCAGACCCAGAGAGTGGTGGTGAATGGAGTTAAATCCAGCTGGTAACTGGTCATTAGTGCTGTTCCCCAGGAGTCATTATTGAGGCCTGTCCCGTTCAATATCTTTATTGATGACCTGGATGAAGGGACTGAGTGAACCCTTAGTAAGTTTGCAGATGACATCAAGCTGGGAGGAAGTATCAATCTGCCTGGGTGTAGAAAGACCCTACAGAGGGATTCAAACAGGCTGGATAGTTGGGCTGAGGCCAATGGGATGAAGTTAAACAAGTCCAAGAGCTGGGTTCTGCACTTAGGGCAAAACAACTCCAGTCAATGCTACAGGCTTGGGGCAGAGTGGCTGAAAGATTGTGCAGAGGAAATGGACCTGGGGTGTCGGCTGACACTTGGCTGAACATGAGCCAGCAGTGTGCCTAGGTAGCCAAGAATGCCAGTGGTATCCTTGCTTGAATCAGAAATAGTGTTGCCAGCAGGAGCAGGGAAGTGATCAGCCCTCTGTACTCAGAACTGGCGAGGCCTCACCTTGAGTACTGTGTTCAGTTTTGGGCTTTGCTACAAGAAAGACAATGAGGCCCTGGAGTGTGTTCAGAGAAAGGAAATGGAGCTGGTGAGAGGTTTGAAGCACAGGTCTTATGAGGAGCAGTTGAGGGAAGTGGGACTATTTAGTCTGGAGAAGAGGAGGCTCACAAGAGATCTTCACGCTCTCTACAACTACCTAAAGGGAGGTTGTGGCGAGGTGCAGGTTGGCCTCTTCTCCCATGTAACTAGCAATAGGACTAGAGGCAATGGCCTCAAGTTCCGTCCGGAGAGATTAAAATTGGATGTTAGGAAAAACAACTTCTCTGAAAGAGGGGGCACACACTGGAACGGGGATGTGCCCAGGGATGTGGTGGAGTCACCGACCCTGCACTGAAAGAAATGGTTTAGTGGGAAGTATTGGTGATAGGTGGATTGTAGGACTGGATGATCTTGGAGGTCTTTTCTGAACTCAGTGATTCTGTGATTCTATGAACAGAGAAGAGCATAGCCAGATTAAGACAAAACGTCAGTGCATAATATGCACATCTACCAATGTCAAATGTATCTGTACTTTTTTGCAACTAATTCCACACTTGATTCCATCAATTAATCTCTGTCCTTACCTTCCCACCTCCACTGCATGTTATTTCCCCTGATACTCCAGTTTTCTTGTTCTGTGACTACTGTTTGTCCCATGCTACTGATTATGCACGTATAAATATGAGAGTTAGAAAAAGAGAAAACCCTCTAAAAGTGGTGTTAGACTTAAGGTCATTAATGAGATCTCTAGAAGTCAAGGAAGAGATAAATACACGAATCTGTCCTGACACTTCCTGTCTTGTATTTTTCATCTCTGAATTTCATCACAATTCATCAGTAACTGATTTTCTGTTCTCATCATATATTGGCTTTTAGTCTCACCAGAAACAGTTCACTGTGAGGCAATAAGCTAAACCAGCTATTCCATTTCTGGTTTCCTCTCACAGTTTTGAAAGTGAGCTGATTACACACATCCATTGGTCCAATGGTCAGTAAATGAATTTATTTTTTATTGTCTGTCCAGTAATCTGAAGGTGGTAAATGGTAACCATTCTTATGTACAGGCAACAAGATAGTAAAAAAAGTTTCCTGTGTGCTATGATGGAAACAATGTGTTTTCATTGGAGAGGACATGAGAGAGAAAATATTTTCCAATTCCATATATTAGCTAAATTTTATATTAAAAATAATAATTCATACTGCATTATCTTAAAATATGTATTTCTTTCTTTCTTTTCTTTTTTTTTTTTTTTAAATCCCAGCTTTAAAATTACTTGGCTTTGTATTAAAGGCCATAAAACTAAAGATAGGTATTATAATAACTTTCAATAAAATCTCTCTCTGGCAGGAACTCTTTTTATTCCTTCCTTTGAAAGATTTTTTATAGCATTTATATTATTATTTTTCCTCTCCCTCTCTCTGGCGTTTAATGAAATTGCTTTGGAATAAAACTGGGGTAGGAGAAAGTGCTAAACTCTGAGACTACCCTTGAGGATTTATGAGCATATTTACCTTCAAATTCTTTCAATTCCACTGAATTGGTTCTCCATTCCTTTCAATGAATTATTAGTGCTGTAATCACCTCCTCCTAATTTTTCATTCTAAGGGCCTCTTCAATCATGGTGATAGTTCTACATCTTTGTTCATTAAATGGTACATACTGCTGTGGGATGTAAAGTGTAGGGGAAGTTGAGATGGCATGACAAGACCTGTTCAAGATGACTGCATTGTCGTTCAGTCCTTCCAAGTGCTCAAAGTGCCAATTTATGTGTCAGATCCAAAACCTTTGCTCCTTTGTTCTATACAAAATGGCAGGTGCTGAATCTTCCCTTTTCCCAACTACAAAGTTTGTTTGACACCTTGCTCTTAGGGTGCACCATTATGTGAGAAAGATTAGGCATACTGGGTAAAATAAGTCCTGTCACAGAACAGCTTTATGAAATTATAAATAACACACCCAAAAATGATGGAGTTCTCACTTCTACTGGGAGAGAAATGACAAGGACCCATAAATTCAAACCCTGCAGACAAATTCTTCTAGAAATACATACTTAGCTGTTGCTTCACCCTGTAAAGTAGAATTCAATTTTCCTAGTTGCCTTTTGCTTGAAACTCTTTTACACACTACTTCCACTTCATCGCAACTGTTTGAAAAGTGACACTTAATGCTTTGTTGCAAGAGAATTGTAAATCTCTTTGCCACCAAGGAATCACAATTTACGATACTTCTTGAGATATGACCACCATATCTCAGGTCAAAATACCTTCCCAGCACTAGGGAAATATAGTTGTATTTACGAGCAGTATATTTGCATTTCACACCTAAAATGTATAGAGGTGAAATTCAGCAAATTTTTCTTAAATCTGAATCCCTTTTCTACTCCCACACTGCCTTATTTCCTAAATATTTCAAAGTTATTTTGGACTGTGTACAAAGTATTATCTTCTACGCATAACAGCATACAGTGTAAATGCTCTTCTATTTACGTCTTCTAGAAACCAAGACACTTCCTGTCAAAGAAAAATCTCAAGATATTTTCTGCCATGTCAATACAAGATAGCAGAGGAAATATTTGTCTCATTAGGTCTATGTCATAGCTCTAATATTCAACCTTTTCTACTTTGATAACTGGACTTTTCAAAGCACTTGTATTCTGTTCACACTACTTCAATTAAGAGAGAATTCTTCATCCATATTTTTTACATCTTATATTTATTTTTTAGTTTCCATGTGGTCCTTACTTGCAAAATATCCTGGAGTTCATTACAGTAGACCTGAGAGACTCAGCCTGGATGAATTAAAGCTACCACCTACAGATAGAAAGAATCTGAATATTAAAGGGAAAATATTAGAAATGTTACTCAAATCATAATGAAGCATTATAAAAGCAGCTGCACTTTATGGCTGTGTAATCTGTTACAGTCAGTCCTGGATTTCTTATTGGTAGCCAGAGGGTATTAATCCTTTCCAACTCAGCACTGGACAGTACAATGTACTTTCACAGATGACACAGCCACAAAGCAGTGCATGCCATTTGTATTTCACCCTCCCCACCCTGAGAAGGTGCTAAGGTCATGTCTGCCTCTGCAAAAGCAATGCATTAAATAACATGAAACTAGTAATTTTTCTCCATGTAGCTCTTCTGAAACGAAAACAAAAAGAAGGCGGCCAAATGCTTTGTTGGTTTAAACTGGCATTGATTTCTACTGATCTATAACAATTTATACCATTACACTCAATACATTTGGTTTTGTACAATTCAATGCCAAAGGACTCAGAGTAATTGGAGGCAACTCAAAGAAGAGCCACTGAAAAGATGAAAGTATTGGAGAGATGTGTGCATGAGACAAGCTTAGTAGAAGTAAACATCTGAGCTTGCCTTAATAAGGACTACGGGTGTTTACAGGGGTGTAATAAAAATCAGGAAGATGAGCTATTTAGGGTGCTTCAGAATAAGTAGCTAAGCCAAAAAAAATCAAAGACAACTTTCAACAAGAAAAATCTCAGTGGTAAAATTTATTAAGTGTGGAAAAGTCTCCTCAACAAAACATAAGAAAACTAACTGTGTTGAGAGTAAGCAGTCACCCCAGGCATTCAGATATGAATATCATCAGCGTGTATGCTCTAGTGGAGAAGAGTTTGCCTCATCTATCTGTAGTCTAACCTAATCCAATCTGAATCAATTTGTTATCACTATGTAATAGAAACACATCATTACACATTTACGGTATTTCCGAAGCAGGTAGAAAATCTACCTAGCACAGCTTTCAGCTAGTTGCACTCACAGAAAGAAAATGCCAATACTCTAGACCTGTTCAGACCATGGGAACAAATCTCAGATCATGGGAACAATTTGACATTCTCAGGATCCTGTTTGGCTGGGAGCTGGGAGGTAATGAGGAAAGCATGTACCCCTCAACAGTAACCTGGCAAAAGTGCATTTCACAGAATCACAGAATTGTAGGGGTTGGAAGGGACCTCAGAGATCATCGAGTCCAACCCCCCTGCCAAAGC
>JAOWBP010002559.1:35001263-35027127 GCA_028571105.1 Tragopan temminckii | reverse complement strand
GATGCAAGACTCTACACTTGCTTTTGTTAAACCTCATCTGGTTTCTTACTGCCCAGCTCTCCAGCCTGTCCAGGTCTCGCAATTTCCTGATTGTGTGATCCTGTCTGGACATAAAAGCTGATATGATAACATTACATCACTAAGCAGGAATTGTGAGAGCTACTTCTGAACAAAAATCAGTCATTTTTCCATTACTACAGCAGACAAGAGATGAAGTAACTAGTCAGTTAAATGAAAAAAAGAAAAAATAATCCCCGTAGTTGTGTCTCAATTCAGAGTCATGAGCGGTCATGGTTAAAAAGAGCCTTGAAAGTTGAATTAGTCCGTTGAAAATAGGAAGCCTGTCTCAACACAATCAGTAGTTCATTAAGACTGTAAATCTTGACTCTTTTTGAACAGTTTTGATGGCAAATTTCAGAGACTTTGTTCTGTCCCTCAACTGTGTAAAGATGATGGCAAAAAATCGTGTTTCTGATTTTTGTCTATCTGCTGGTAATGGGAAGGGTAATGGTGTTGTGAGGGGTGCAAGCAAAGACAGAAGGAGATGGAAGGGCAAACAGATGAGAAAGAGAAGTGAGGAAGATTCATCCATCTCTTGTTATAGGCACCCTGACAGGGAAAAGAGAAGTATTTAACCACAGCAGCTTAACCCAGCTTCAATGTACCTTCCCAAATGCTGAAGGAATGTAATGCTATGTGGTGTTCTGCTGATAAGCAAATCCTTCTAAATCCTTTCAGTTTATTTCTTGGCCTGAAGAAATTACATACCATGCAGAAGCAAATAAATGAATGAAATTTCATCTTCAGGAATCTAGATTGGATGTTTATTGATTACATATGGACACATTCACTTGCTTTCCTTTCATCTTGATGTGGTAAGGATCAACTGTCAGATCTTTTCCAAACTATACAGTGTAACTCTTAAGATTTGAAAGATTTTTGAACTGGACCATAAAAAGGTAAATTCTTGGCTTAGATACAAAAGATACAGTATTGTCATGAGACAATAGACTTTATCCTCTCTTACCAACCTATTTCTCCTTTTCACATTCATTTTCCTACTTCCAAAGAACCACCTTGAAGATGAAAGTTGTGTCACTGAAGTCATTATCTGGGTGTAGGCATTCTCAGAATAATCACACAAACAGTATTTTCACACTGTCTTTTTTGTTATTTGATACACCTTGTTCCCCTTTCCCATTATATTATATTCCTTATTGTAACAAATTGAAATACAAGCTGCCAGTCTTCTGTTTTAAGCGTAGCACTCATTATGTAGAATGTAGTAATGCAAATGAAAATTCCAGAAGAAAAGTATACTAGGTGTATAAACTCCAACTAAATTAAATAAATAGCTTAATAATTGAAACTAAGATACTATAGATGAACACAAAAAAGCACGGACTTTAGCCCCTGATACACACAGTCTGATGTATTAACTTGAACTGCCACAGAAATAATTCTATAAATATGTTGGGCTATGATCTACACTATGATCTGGAGAACAAATGCATTATCTACTCCACCAGCAAAAGGGCAGGGCAGACATCTGGGGAGCAATAACTTCTTAAATTGCCCCAGCCCAAATCACCAAGGACACCGAATCTAAACCCTCGTGCTCTTGATTTTATATTCCTGATGCTATCATCAATTCACTATCTGACATCAGGAAAATTGCCTCCTTTCCTCACATTTATGTTTATATTGCTATAAAATGGGAGAAAACAATTTCTCTGTTTACTTGGTGCACAACTGGAATTTTAGTAAACATTTTACATTCTCAAAGCAAAGCCTAAGTAGAGAAAAATCCTTTACATTTAACAGAGGGAAGCCAGTGTTTCAGCGAGACTCCAATGATCTGAGATGAATCAGCTGCCCTTTGAAAACTCAGCCTCTAGTAAGAGTAAATGGGTTTTCTTTGCGTGCTAGCTTGCACTTAATAACTGTGTCAGAAGAATATTTTTCATTTACACTTTGCTCCTTTGCTGGAAATCAATATGTCGTTTGCTGGCATTTTCTTCTGGATATCTTTATTTAGCTTGTCTTTTCTTCCTTGGAGGGGAGGCAGTTATATTTGATTTTGTTCTGTTATTGATTGGATCACTCCGAGCAAGAAATAAATAACTAAGTACATCACAGTAGCTTTAATGACAATCTCTTAAGCCTCAGAATCTGCCCACCATGTTGCACTCCCCCCTAACACATGATTTAAAATAAACAAAAACTGTAAAGTGAGATTACTGTGTAGCAAAAACAACGCAGCAGCAACATGTGCTGTTTAACTGGCATTTCTATTTATGTACTCATTAATAAAACCACATAAGTCCTGTTTCTATTTTTAAAGCAGTACTCTTATTGCTGTATTACTCAGCATTGGGATCTTACCATCCCTTACAAATGAAGCTTAATGAGAAATTAGATACGGGAGAACTTCAAGCAGATATCTTACATGCTGGAGAATCTGAGTGTGGTCACACATCTGTCGCTTGTGGCAATTGATAGTAGGACCTAAAAGGCTGCAACAGCTCCATCCAGGCAAACAATGGTAGGTAGGGAAGCAGATGCTGTGTCCTGGCTGCTCTGAAACTCCAGGCAGGCCCACAGCATCCTTCCCTGTAG
Organism: Tragopan temminckii; assembly: GCA_028571105.1. NCBI lineage: Eukaryota > Metazoa > Chordata > Aves > Galliformes > Phasianidae > Tragopan > Tragopan temminckii. Next base: position 35,024,508 of record JAOWBP010002559.1, on the reverse strand, counting down.
AAACCAGACATGAGGGATAAGCCACAGCATGAGATGAATTTTATAAGAGAAGCATTACTGATGTTTGGAAAACTGAAGGCACCTGAACACTGGCCTGGAGTTTTGTTCAATCAGAAACTGAGTAAGTACTTTTATCCTATATATTTTTTCTGTAAACTTCAGTTCAGCATCCAGTGATCCCATCCACCTGCAGCTCTTGCACTACATTGCAGACACAGCTGCACTGGACTGAGAGTGCACAGTAATCTCCACCATTTGTTTAAATTGGGATTTTCTTCTCCTCCCCTTCCTCTGTTCTGCTGCTCTTTATTATAAAGGCCACAGAAATCCAGCATATGTATGGTAAATTCATAAAGGAGAAAAAAACCTGTTCTGTATCCAAACTCTGGCGCTTAAATTCTAATGTGACAGAGTATGTTATCTGTAAAGTAACAGTGAACATAATCATAATGAATAAATGTGCCTTAAAACAGCTTTGGCAATTACTGTAAGTACCTCTGAGTCCAATAAGATAAGCATCTATCTTTGAATATTCACATTAATGCACCAGACTGCTCTTTCCAAGAAAATCTTCCTTTCTCTCCAAACGTTAATACATGCTTAGAAAATGGCATTTAAATGTTGTTACTCACAGAACACACACATTTGCTCACAAGGGAAAGGAGGTCGCCACACACATTTAAACACAAAATAAATGTAAAGCAGAATAAATAAATGCAGAATGAGACCTTGCCCAATAGGTACACATTACCATCTAGAGTTGTTCCCTGAATAACATGATATATACAGAACAGTTATCAAAGGATTATAGGCACTAAGCATCTTTGGAGAAGCATGTAAACAGTATACCAATTAAAAAAAAAAAAAAAAGCCATAAACAGTTTTAGACTATAAACATTAAGAAAATTCATAAACGCAAAGGTCACAAAGAAGGCTGTGCTAGAATGTAGATTTCCTTGGATCAGTGACATCCTCTTAACCTGAAGTCCATTTTTCTTTTTCTAATATAGGATATAGGTGACTGACAGTAGCTAGTGTAGAAACACTTGCATGCACAATAGAAACCATGTAATACTGTTAACCTGTTAACAAACTAAGATATTATCAAGGTGAATTTTAATAAAAATGAAGTTAAATGGCTCCAGACATTATTCCATCTGAAACAGTCTTGCCAAATATCTGATGCTTAAAAATAACATTTTCTGGCATTAGCAGCTTTTTCTTTCTTGTTGATATGGAAATAGACTAACAGCTTTACTGCAGGGATAGGGACTGACTTAACACTGCATGTTAATGAAAATCAGCCAACAAGCAAATCAGTGCTGCCACCAACAGAAAATGCAGAGGAAAACTTAGGGAAGTTAGAGGCAGATGTGATTTTTTACTGAGATTCTAAATACTGATACCCAAACCCACTGAAAGCGATAGCACATAAGATGAATGGTTGAACAGACATGTGGTATTCCTACTAAAACTTATGGCTAGATCTCAAAAACATGCTGTTTAGTCACCAAATAAACTGATTTAAAAAAAAATCAGAAAGTTTGTTTCAGCTCCACGCAGTACTTCATCAAACATATACCCATCAGCTTAAACATATTTGGTCCATGAAGTATTCATGCAGCCAGATAAACTTTAACATCTGACGCATAACATATATCTCTGGGATCCCATTAAGTTTGAGCAGAATGTCACTTAAATGCCACATCAAGTGGTCCAAGCTGCAAATGGTTGTCATGCAAGAAAATTCTGCATTGGGTAGGCAGACTCCCATACACAACAAGCACGGTGATCACTTATCCCTGCAGGGCTTCTATGCAGCCCCCGCCTAATCAGAACATTTGCTCTCTGTGACGGATAAGAGAGCCATTTTCCTTGCCTATTTACTTTGCTCTCTATTGAGTTTGATTAACTGTAGTAAAGGCAAATCAATCTTTTGTGTTTGTGTAAAATAATAAAAAAAAGAAACAAAGTTAACTTTAATGGCCCAATAGATGCTCAGTTGGAATGCACTTACTGAGTAGAGAGCTCAACAAAAGAATCCAGGCAGCTGTAACACCACTGGGAACATACAGAGCTCATCTATATTTCTACCTGTTTAAAGGAGAAAAAAAAACCAACAACCGAAAAAAAACCCACTCCACTGATGAAGCTTACTATGTCTCTGCAAATCTATCAAGTCATCAAGCACTGGGGGGTTTTTCTCTCACTCCCTTCAGCCTTCCACAACCAAAGCTGGAACATGCTAGGAAAACAGTATCCAAAGGAACATTACCGAAAGGAGATAGCATGAAGCTCTAAAGCCATGAGAATACTTCCTCTACAGTAAAGCAGCTTTTAAATTTGGCTTTGTTCTGTTCTGTAACATTCCCAATATCAGTAAACACTGATTTGTACTGAAAGACAGCATGAAATGCACAAGAATGAAATGAAGAAGTTTGTGCATTAGTGAATTTGGAGTCATTTCATAGAATCATAGAACCATAGAATCACCAAGGTTGGAAAAGACCGAAAAGACCCAGTCCAACCATCCACCCATCACCAATAGTTCTCACTAAATCATGTCCCTCAACACAACGTCCAAACGTTCCTTGAACACCTCCAGGGTTGGTGACTCCACCACCTTCATGGGCAGCCCATTCCAGTGCCTGACCACTCTTTCAAGGTAGCACTGTGAGAAAGTCTTTCTCTTGTACAGTCTAATCATGGTGTTGCATGAAGGAAACTACGCCTGATTTCATGCATTACCCATTTGAAGCCTTTAGTAATACACAGAGATATTCAGTCCTTCTGAACTGATGATAGCCAAGCATTAGCCCACAGGAAATGTAACTTCAGTCAAAGGAATGCATAAAACATGACAGCTTAATCAGGACAGGGGCCAAAATGTAACGAGATAGATTCTCCACATTCAAAGCACTTCAGTTCCTATATACAGAAATAAATAGGTGTGTGCATAGGATCTTGCTGTTTGGGCCTCATAACAAGGGAAAAAAAGAAGAAAGAATTTTATCACCCTTGTTTTAAGATGAAATCTGACATTCCCTCTCTGAAACAGCTATGGCAATAGCTTTAGGATGATGGAATCTCTCTTCCCAGGAAGCAATCAGTTCACTTATCTTTAAATTCCATTCTATGCACTATCATCATTGTAGCTTCCAGAGACAAGTCATGGAAGACTCTGGCATTAAAAGGTGATGCCTTCTGGCTTTTCTGACACTAATTTTCAGACTTCGGTCTTATTCATGCCAGGGAGCTTTACTGGCATTACAGCCACACTGTATCCAGGTTGGCAGAGCTGCTCCCTTCAGATTCAGCAACACTGACAGGAGGGGCTTTGTCAGCACAGTTACACCACCTTTGAGTGTTGCAAGCTAAGATGACAAAAGCTGGCATAGTTGTAACCCATTTCAGGCTCCTGACTGGCAGCAGCATGTAAAATCAAAGCATGTGTGTTTTGGCACTCTGGAACACTGTAGTGGAGTCGGCAGAACTTTGTAGTATAAAAGTATTATTCTGAAATGCTTCAGATGGCAAAATAGTTTTTTAAAAAATCTCTGAACTTACTCCACAGTTGTTACTAGGCATACAGCTGCACTAACAAGAGTTAGGAATTTGTAAGAAATGGATTGCAGCTGATGGGCTTTTTTTTTTTTTTCCCCCTTCCTTCTTTTCAATTCAGCGATCTCAAGGTCAGAAGGGACTGTTATTTTTACTTAGTCCAACCTACCTTTATATTTACACAGAAGAGCCTGGTGCCTCTGCCACTGATTTGCAATGTCTCTTGACAGGGCAGCAAGTCTGCCAGCGCACCACAGCTCACTCCTCAGAGAAGGAATATGCATGTGTATCTCCTGGAAGTAAATGTTAGCTGCTTTGAGAATACCTGAGGGAGAGTGCTGTGTAAAGTGCTGTGATTGCACCCAGTTTGTCATACTTTGTGAACTGAGAGACGCACAGTCCAAGTGGATCTCCCATATGGTTGACATGGTTTTGTGGGCATGGTGGTGATGGGCTGATGTCTGGACTAGATGATCTCAGAGTTCTTTTTCAACCTTAATGATTCTGTGATTCTACAATATGTAGTAGAACAAACTGTTATGTGCAGCTGAGGAGGGAGGAATCTAAGAAATAATCTCTCTTTGATGATTCTGAAATGGAAAAAAAGATAAATGAATACTGAAAAGACTGCATATTCTATACACTGAGATTCCTGTACAACAAGGAAAAGAACTTCCCGCAATCTCTTCTCACAGGTGAAGAAAACCTGCCATGAAAATCTACAGAAATAAACCACAGCAGAACTTGATGTCATTCATCACCGAAGGCAAATGACTCAGAAAAACACTCCTGCCACAGTGAACTACCAGCACTCAAATCTTGCTTTCAGAAAAGCACAGCTTTTCCAACAGGTGCAGAAAAATGCTCTGTAACCTCTATACTATGCAGCTTTGAATTGCAGCACCTCATAGGTAGTGGAACAAATTGCCTGGCTGGTCCCAGGGTATTCCTTGTACCTAAGTCTCCCACTTACACACAATGTGCAAATGATCGAAACAAATGCTACAATCCGACACCGTGGAGTTCTCGACAGCTGTCAACTCATTAAATTCTATTCACTGGCTTCCCACCTCCTTGCCAACATATTATATAAATCGCTTTTTAGCTGGCAGCCTTCTCCTTTGCCTAAAACCAGTTTGCACTGAGCATGTTTGAGTTTGTTGTTTTTTAAAAAACGCATTGATTCCCTTCCCTTTGGTGATTTGCCTTGCTCTGCAACAGTTTGAATGGGCTGCAGGATACTGTTTCATTATCAAGCTGCAACTGGAAATGAATATTTTATAGCAGTTGAACAAAGGTTTGGCTGTAAATGACTATCATAATTAAACAAAACAGAAAGAAAGACAGAAAGAAAAATGAATTTAATTAATGAAATACTGATGTAACTTACAGACAAAGGCCTTCCCATTTAGAAGGGAAATTCACATTCCGGAAATGTGAACATTTGAAGAATTATAGAGGGTTGGAGGTTTACTACCTCCTTCTTTATTTATCTACGGATGTTTAACAATTCACTTTTGCCTTTTATATATGCCTGAAGGTATGTTTGGCATCCTTCAGTACAAAGTCATTGATACAAGTGCCTGAAACACAAATGTACACTTATAAAGGCTGCCCATTAAGAACATTCAAAAGTAGAATGTAAGCATAGTCCTGCTAACTCACGCTCCATCTTTGTTTCTCTCCTGGCATTGGCCAGTTATTTGTATTTGTTCAAGAGAAAAGATAAAGGCAAGACTAACATGCAGAAGCACTTTTCTCTCTTACTCAACATCTGCCAATTGGAATGGCTTGCATAAGTTTAAGAAGCATTCACACCTGCTTCTTCATGCTTTAAACTGCATATTTCATAATTCTTAATGGGATTTTCTACCACAAGCTGGCATAATAGCTGTCTAATCTCAGCCTGCTAGTGCTGTATCTCATTTATTAATGTCTGTTATCCCATAGTCACAATATCTTTGCACTGTTTTGATTTTGGAAACTTCTGCTATCCCCCTGGTTTAGTTACCAATTCTTCAGTTTCTTTAACCTCACATTAGGTAAAAACAATTCCACCATCCTGACCATCCCTGTTAATCTCTGTTCTATGTATCATTGATTGGTTTTTGAGAGGCAATACCCAAAACAGAGCGCAGCACAAAAGGCAAAGAAAAACCTAGAGTCACACAGTAGCACAATGGCATTTTCAGTTTCTCTCTTTCCTAATAATTTTAAAATTCATTTTGTCTTTTTGAATGTGAACACGTCCAAAAGTTATAAAATCTGGCCACTTGTCAGTATAAAAACTCACTTTCAATGTTCAGTGTGATTAAGCACATACATAGAACAGTGCCTGATGGTGCATTTCCTCTGTTATGGCCTAATTTCCTGACATTTTAAACTTAAGCCCCTATAACAGGATGGAATTTATTGATTCTTGAGATGCCTCAGAAGCATCCGCTCAATTGCAGGTTACTCCAAAATAATGCCTCCTATTTATTTCCATGGAAATTACAACACACACAAAGACCAGAAGAACGCCACTTGATAGAACAAATTCTCAGCTACAGTGTGGTATTTTTCAACATAGACACCACGGCAACAAAATGTAATTGAATATTGGCAGGAAGTTTCAACCTCTACTGCTATACCACTACCATCCACCTTTGATGTTAACATAATAAAATAGGAAGTATTACTTTCAGAGCAGCCCTCCCATATGGCAGTGGGGTCTACAGAGATGTGATAAAGCATTTGGGAGATGCTGGATTTTTCTGTCTTTCTAATCCAACAAGTGGGCACCTTTCTGGCACTGCAGAAAACACCTGAATAAGCCCCAGGGAAATCTGTCAAATTCATATTCTCAGGAGGCAGGAGTAACAAGCTGCAATGTGGCCTCACTTTGAAACATGATGGAGTAATCTTCCCAATGCACACAAGATCAGTAATAGATGGAAGTCTCAGAATTTAAATTAAAAAAATGAAATATATATCTATACCTCCCAGTAGAAGGGACAAACTCTAGAATTTGCTCCATAATTCACCCCATTTCCTCATCTCTTTTTGATGGTTGAAGTCTTTTATATCTTGTATGCTGTAAAGTGAATCAGGCTTAACTATAAAGTTAAAGCACTGCCTGAATCTAATTAATAGATGAGAATAGTCCTGAACTTCATAGAAAGCCACAGCTGTACTTTATAGCCCAACACAGAGTGAAAAGGGGAAAAACTATGGCATTTGTTTGCCCACAAGAATCTCTTCTCCTCATACCATTTTATTACTTCGGGTGATAATGACATTTTAATCTGGAGTGGACCGAAGGGAGCTGCATTGCAGATCACTTCCAAAACACTTTTAAGGAACTGCTTTGGTTTAAAGTTAGTAAGGACAAAGAGAGAGTGAAATAATAAATGCCAAACAACAGCCTCAGACAAAGCAGTTTTCAGAAACCCGGAACAGGAGCTACTGACTCTCATCAGGCCATCCATGATTTGGAGAGCAAACATCAATAGGCAAATCTTTGCTGAAGGAAAAGAAATTATTGCCCTAATATCACACAACCTACAATGTTTCTTCTAATCCTTCATATCATGTAAATGTAAAGGACATAAATAAAAACACATAATTCCTATACAATTCCATACTTTGCCATTCTCTTGAAGCAAATAACATTTTTCATCCACTTTAGCAAAAGAGAGAAAAATACAGAGAGAGTGAAGGGATGAAGTAAATGGATAATAGGCAAAACAAGTTTGGAAAGGAGACAGATACCCTTCACAGACTTCAATTACCTCTCTCCTTGTGCACCCCTTCTAGCTATGATCTAAAGAAAAATTGCTAAAGGGAGATTTCAGTCTCCATTTCCCACTCTGTGTTCCCACCTTCAGCCCAGAGCTGTCAGAGCCTTTCTGCTCCCAGTACACCTCGCACCATGTTGCAGTATTACTGAAGCTCACAGGCTTTGCTCTCCCACTCCAGCATTACTCCTGTTTTTCTCTGTGATCCATTGTTCTTTGAGATACTCAGGAAAAATGAGTGGCTCTTTAATACTTGTGACTACTGATCTCAACTCACAGATTTTTTACTTCTTTAAAGTCCTCGTTGTTGAAGAACAAAAGGTTTACATGTAAATATACAATTGCTATTACCTGAATTTTAATAGTGATAATATCTACAGCCTTTAATCAGATCAAAGTCTCAGTATCTAGACACTGCAGTATGAGTGGGATGAAAGAGATCCTGTTCCGAGTAACACTGCTTAGTCAAATATGCAACATATTTAACACAGCTGACAGATGAGTAACAGCTCAGTTTTATGATCATTTGTGATGCTAAAGAATTAACTTCTGTTCTATACTAGCACAAAACCAAATATCCTTTAAAAATTACCTCAGAAAAATAACTGCATCAATAGATCAGTTTTCAAATAACAATCTAAGCCTTTTTTTTTTTTTTTTTTTAAATTTTAATCTAAGTGTGAGGCATCCTAGTGTGCAGGACAGCAAAGCAGCCACAGAATGTCAGCCGGTGCAGACCCTATAAAGTATTAGTCCTGTGAAAAAGATCCATGCTTAACATCTACAGTTCTGAATCATTTAGAGCAAGGGGATTTCCATTTGGATCACCTTCATCTGGAGCACAAAAACAAGATCCTACAGCATTTCCTTCCCAGAACAGACTGCAGCCTGCGGTGATGAGATGTCCCATGTCCTCCCCCTTATAGAACACTATATATACACTAACCTCTGCATGCCCCGCCCTCTACCCCTGCAGATACCTTGACATGAGGAGAAGGTAATGGGATTAATGGCAGGAAAACAGCTTTAGGAAATACTGGCTATAGTCAACAATATTAACAGTGTGGAGAAAGTATGGGCAGCACAATACTTTGCCTGAACATAGATTCCTTAATCTGGTGAGCCTGAGATATTTCTGAAGCAGCTAACAAAGGCTATGGTGAAGAAAGCAGTTAGTGTAGCTTTAACGCTGAAACTATACCTTAATAATCTACAAAATAACACTGCTAAAGATTATATACTTATGCTTACAGGGCCTTATGACAAGAACAACTTCAGGAAAAAAAAAGGAGAGAGAGAGAACAAAAATGTAATTGCCTGCCTATCAGCTCCACTATCATAATTACTTTCAAACTCTGACATGGGTTGAATCAGATGAACACCAAATCAATTTTTGCAGCTAGCAATCAGTTCATTCTTAGCTCATAAATTAAAATGTCACTGGGAGAATGAGTACAAAATAATGTCTGTTTCTTTACTTTACACTGCAGAAAGAGCAACTTCTTTTTCCTTCAATAGCCCAGTGAATGTTGCTTGTATGTCCTTAAGCACTGTACAGTACATTACACTCATCTAATTCAAAATAGAGTTGGCACAGCTGGATGCTATACACGAAAACAAAGGAAATTATACACTAGCTGTAGAGTGGGGTAACAGTTACACCCCTGGGTATCCAGAGCCCTATTCTAGATGTGGGTAGATGGCAGCATGAGTGTTTTTTCTTGCATCTGCACTTCATGAAATGTTGGGAATCTGCTGACTGCAGATGGCAGGGGGGGGGAATATCCTAAGGCTTCACTCTACTGTCTTTCCCTTTATCCTACTCTGACCTGCTGTGAACCTCTTCAGGCTGAAGTGAGCAGAAAGCTCTCCAAATCAAGGAAAATTCTCACCCAAAATATGAGCACGTCAGTACCTACTCATTGTTGCAACTTCCTTATGGACTAAAGTGATAGGATTAAACTGAACAATCAGTGATTTATGTTGAAATCTGACCCCTCCTAATAAAGTGCTTGATTTCATATAATCTTCTGGGCCTTATTTCTGAGTATGAGCATGAATGATTTCATGAGTCTTTCTGTGCCCAATATCCTGCCTGCCACTCTCCACTCTCTACTTCAGACCATAGACTCTGCTGCTGAGGGACACAACACCAGGCTGATGAGTTTACATTGCATATAACTTGAGTCATCAAGCCACCTCTTGTCTCTCTCCATTTTAGGGACTTTTGCACATTATGAATACTTTTTCACTTTAAGTGCATTACTTAATATTTTCCTAATGATTGAGATAGTTTGACTTCATGCAACATCACTAGTCAAGTTCCAAATCCATCCTGGTCTGAGTAGCTCTAATGCCATATTTGCTTTCCAAAAGAGAAAACTTCAAGCACATTCCTCTCCCATCCAGCTGGAGAGCAGGTTTGAAGATCAGCACAGGCTCCTTCAAAATTCTCCTCCAAGGTTCCAGCTCCTGATACTAGCAAACAGGGCAGCCAGCTGTACTAGCGAATCCAGCTAATCATAATGCAGTTTTGTAACAGGCAATGTCAGTACTGAGAGTACTGCCTCAAGTGATATCTTCCAAGAGCTCAGGATTTCTCTCACACTCTTTTGAGCCTTCTGAAGCTGAGCTACAAACTTATTGAAACTTGAATATAAAATACTTCCTTATTTATTAAAAGTAGGAATGACTTTTACTTCAACCCAACCAGCACAGCACATAGGATTTATGGAGTGACGCTTTCAGAAGAAGTCTCCTCTCTTTCTTGCAGTTGATTACTTCTCTAGTTAAGAAGAGAATTTTCACTCTAAGTGTAATGGCTGACTCTTTATCTAATGATTGGGGTAATTTTACCTCATATGATGGGACCAGCCAAGCGAACAAAAGGTCTTATGTACTATGTGTATCAATGACTATATCTCCTTTATTCCTTTAGTCTGCAAAGGTAATAAGCTAGATTCTATCAATTTCTTCTCCTAAAACAGACTTCCCATTCACAACTTCAGTCTAAAAATCCCACTCTGTACCATCCCTGGACATGAGGAGATGTACTTTGAAACAGCACTGAACAAATTCAGAGAAATTTTAAAAAAATATTTTAGAGAACAATCCTGCTGGAGTAAAATGGGGAGTATTTGAGTGAAGAAATGCTTTAAGAAGTCTTTACTTCCACTGGTAAAAGAATGTGGCTAACTGTAGTCTGCCAGACAGAAAGCCTGTTTTGCTACCATTTTTAACTAGTCAGCATGGCTTACTGCCAAAAATAAATTCTTCTTATTCTGAAATAAGCCAATCACTTCATCGAGGGCTGGCTGTCAGTTACCAGTTAGAAATGAAAGGCTCTGTGGTTTGAACAGAATGAGAGTTAAAGTTCAGCTCCAAATACTCTTGAATGAATCCAAAGCAGAACATCTACAGAATAGCTGGAAACAGAAATGTATGCATTGCATAAGCACAGAAGGAAGTAAAGAGACCAATTTGGAAAAAATAGGCAGTTAATTTTCAAACTGCCATCTTTTATCTCTGAAGAAACACAAGAGACAGAACTGATAACTGTCCTGATAAGTTATATCGGTTCTGATAACTACATTACAGAGACGCAATACAGAGTAAGTCCTTAGAAATTCCAAACTTACAAACCAAATATAATGAATAACTGAGAAAGCCTCACTTTCCACTTCAATTCTGCTCTCCTTATCTGCCATACTAACATTTAGAAAGTAATTATTGCTCTTGATGATTAGATTTTTTTTCCTCTCTTGAAATAACTGATTTTTCTTTTGAAGTCTGCATCGCCCTGAAGGGAAAATCCATTTCTCAGCAGACTTTTTTCCTTTTTGCCTTGAATGTCAAGGGGATTAGAAAAAGTAGAATAAAATGGGAGTAAAAAGAATGAGGGGGAATAGAAAGAGTGAGCAAGGAAAGAGGGCTTTTTTTCAGGCTCGGAAATGTCCTTAGGAATTCGTGAAGAGGAAGATCTAAAAAGTGATGTGCTCATCTCATAAGGTATGGCATCCTAGGCTGAAATCCAGAGGTTCCTACATAGAGATGAATGAGCACTGCTGACAGCTTGTTGCTGGAGTAAGGTTAAAATGAAGTCAGTATGACCAAACCAGGCACATCAGCACTTGGCATCTTCATCACGTATTACATTTTAAGGTTTTAGCAGAACTACAGCAGCTGAGTTAGTTCACCAAAGTGAGAAAAAATACATCTTCTCCTACTGTCTGGCTAGCACGACCAAGTTAATCTGGCCTGTAGGGAAGGGAATTCACACTGTAATGACAAAGGGAGACAGATAAATCTAAATAGTTGTATAATCATGTCAACATAAAAATATTAAATTATGGAACCCTGGTTATGATTATTTGATACTCACTTCATATACTTCATAATAAAAGGGAAAGTAAATAAAAATTAATATACTATAGAAGATATCACAGCCAAAATATAGATCTATGTGGCTGCTTGTCCCTAAAACTTCTTCCACTAAAGTGGCATACTAATAAAATTGTAAATCTCTGAGAATCAAAACCCACACGTGGAAACGTACTTGTCACCAGCTTGCCTCTTCCAAAACCAAATCAGAGCATATGAAGCCTAGCCTTCTAATTTACATGAATGTCATTATATGTAATATAATCACATCATGTGTGAGCACACCTCTGCACTGGAGATCACTGCTTCATACTGATTTTTCTAGAACGATAAAGTGAGTACCATTAAAGACAAAACAGTGTAGAAACTTCAAAACATTACTCAGAAAGAATGGACAAAATGTCATATTTCAAACACGTTTCCTTTTTCTCATTAAACATGAAGCCACAAACTCATCAGTAGCTATTTCCAGAAAAAAGAAAAAAAAAATGAAAAAAGAAAAGAAAAAAAGAAAAAAAGTGAGACTTCCAAGAAGAGGAGAAACTGGCCATGGCTCTTAACTAAACTCTATGACAGCCACTGAAGCAGCTACTCAAGACAGAATATATTTCACACAAACAGGCTGGAGGAGAGCCAGCCCTCGATGAAGTGATTGGCTTATTTCAGAATATGAAGAATTTCTTTTTGGCAGTAAGCCATGCTGACTTTCACTGAGGAGTTGCTATAAAGAAAGCTGCACAGAAATGATCAGAAGTAAGATAAAATACCACCTTTGGGTTGTATAATGATTGGCCATTCAATGCATTTATATTTGCAAAATAGCTTTGTCAGTGGAATCCAAAACAAAATAAAGGTTTTCAGCTGTTGAGGCTAAGCATGTATTTCCTGGACCTGTAGTTAGTACCTGGTATATCACCAGTAACTTTTGTCATTGGTGTCTTCTTTAATAAAATGCTTATGAAATTAATAAAATGACTTGATTCTCCCTTGTGCTGGGCCATTTGCATAATTATAAAGAGGGTTCATGCAAGAGAGTCAATCAGTTAATTCCCTTATGCAGATTAAAGATCTTTAAATTAAAATGGCAGGACTTGTGTGAAAACCATGCTAATGTAGCAGAAGATATCCCCAGTGACAGTTCAGCCATCTGCCTGTACATCAGGACATCTCTTTGTCTCACTTCACTTTCCCAGTAGTGGCCTCTGAGTGGGTGGGAGGTTTATTAAAGATCTCCAATACAATGTTACTGTTGGAGTGGGGGAACACTGCCTTACTTTTAATCATGTTTCAGGCAAAGATCAAGCTGGTTGATCAAACAACTGTGTCTTGCCACATCAGGGCAAAATTGTGAGAATTGGATTTCCTGAAATTCCAGAAAGAATCTGATATCCAGAAAGGTCTTTCTGTCACTGATCACTTTGTTTGGCATTCCTCTACTAAAAGCTGACCTTTTTTGCCCATTTTCCTTAATAACGCACACTCTTTTCATAAGGCTTTCCTTGTTCCTGCACCTTCAAGTAGTGGCCCCATAGAACAGCTTCTGAAAAGCAGGTAGGAAAAGAAAATTACTCCAGATACTTGGTAGTATCTTAGGTTTTGTCTGCTAAAAGCAAAGAAATCAGATCTTTGGATTTCATAGCTATAAACTGATGACCTTCAAAATAAGGATTTCCTATTTCCATGAGTACAGAGACGAAATACACATTGGGTCCTTTATGAAAGTACTATATCTTTCCCTGAACTATAGAAAATACTAAAAACTGTGTACCATAGGAGAAAGATCCCTGCTTTCTGCTGTGGCACTCTGCCAGCTTTCAAGCCATAAAATGACTTTTCAGAATCAGCTCTTGTACAGAAGGAATGGCATTTTTGTGTCTTCTAGCAAAACAATCCAAACTCTCTTCTATTTTAGGTGCCATCCTCCCTTTGTTCTTGAATTTGGATCAAAACCAGGAGTCTGTGTGTTTGGAAAGTAAGAGTCTGTAAGTACATCAGAACTCTCCCTATGAAGGCATTTGCAGCTCCAGCATTGCTCTAACAGCCTCCTTTGCAGCTGCTCCCAGCAGCAAAGAGAACCCTCTGACTGCACCAAGTAGCCATTCATTGAAATATGCATTTATTTATATGATAATGGAATGTAACAGTGTTAAAAAAAAATCCCCTTTGATATTTTAAAGAAGAGAAAAATGTATTTTCTGGATATACTCAAAATGTATTTTCTTTTAGCCTGGGACACTCTCAAAAAAAAATTAATACAACTTAGAGAAACAGGAGTAATCTCTTAACAGCTAATTGAGAGTATGAATTAGTACTGGTCTGGGGATTAGCATCTCTCCCTCAGTTATATTAATACCATTACCAAACTACCCGAGTAAACAAAAATAATAATTACCTAAATAAGGTCCTGAAAAGCTCAAAGTGGATTGTATATAATTCCAACCAGCCCACTGTGAGGTCTTCCTAGCAGTTACTCTATTTCCTATTATGAAATAGCAGGGAACACAACTTGATTCCACTAAGAATCATAGAATCATAGAATTGCTCAGGTTGGAAAAGACCTTCACAATCATCAAGTCCAACTGCAACCTAACCATACTACCCTAAATCTAACAACCCACTACACAGAATCATAGAAAAAGCACAAGACTGGGAATCTCAAACAGCTATTCTAAGGCCCAATGCCCTGGAGCTTGTGGTGAGACTGTAGGTGAGTAGACCTGTCTTTGTCTCATCTCTGCTGTTAGGGAAAATCACATTATCACTCACACCTTAGTGGTCAAAATTCACAAGGGGATATTTTGGTGGATGAAACCATTTGAGACATAAGCAAAAGAAACCTACTAAGTTTGCATGGGAAGTTTTCAGCTTCCACACTGTGCATATAGCCTTCAAAGTATTTGTGTCCTCATCCACATATCAGCATTCAAGAATAAAAAAATATAATAATAAAAAGCCACTGTTTGCATTCCTGTGGTTCTGGATCTGGCCAGTTTAAAGAGATCAAAAGTTTAAAATGATCAAAAGTTTTAAATATTTGTGGTAGCCAATAAAAAGCAGGAGTTCATGCTCAGCAGTCTATTAGCTTTATAATTATTATTAATACTACTTGCTTTATTATGCGGCATTAGCAAAGTAAATGCAAGCTTTTTCAGCACATTTTTACTTTAACAAAGCAATTACTTGAGTCAAAATCATTTATTAAATTGAGGAATTCCTAGTAAGAATTATATTTCTGACTTGAAGTCTTTGTTTTTCAAATAGTAATGCATAATAACTTCTTGAAGAATTAGCAATCGATGTGTCACTCCTGTAAGTAATTATTTTACTTGAAACAAGTAATAAGTCTGTGTTCCCATTTGAGGGCACATGTAATTGTAATGTATTGTTAATTCTGCAGTCATTTGTATAGAATGAATATTCAACCTTACTAATAATGAGAAACAAGCTGTCTCTAGTGTATGTTCTCTTCAGAAAAAGAAAAATAAGAGTTAGCATACTGAGTATCTTTTTAACTTTCAAACTTCTGAGAAAAACGTTTATTGAAATGCACTCTGCATGTGGTGTTTGTGTGCATTCTCTGCATGTTCTGTATTTTTCTTAGTGTTTTGAAAGGAAGCCATAGGCCTAGTAGAGCTTGGAATATGACATGCTTGCTTCTTTATGCTTGTCTCTTCCATCGTATTACCTGTCAAATCAGGAGTACAGCACAAGGCTCCTCTCTGCCTCAGTTTCTCTCCCTTTAAAATGATGAAAACTAAATCCATCTTAGGGGCAGAGAATATTGTCGTCATGAGTTATTTTTGTTAAGCACTTTAAAATCAGTAATAGAAATTCTTAGAGAAGAACAGAGCATTATTTGTTTGTAAGAGGTAATAAATTAAGATGAAATATAATAAAACTTTCCAGCTGCAAGATATGTCTTAAGACATTTTCATATCACATTAGACCATGAAGTCATATTTTCAAATGCGTGAAACAAAACAGATTTGTTCCACTGTATACCACAGTATGAGGCAGAGCTTCTATCTTGGAGAAGTTCAACACTTGACTGGATGTGGCCCTGAGCAACCTGACATGATTAGTCTTGCTTTAGAAAGACAGCAAGTGTAGTTCCTTATTATAGCACACTTTTAAGAGCCTTCCTGGGCTGGCCAGAACATTCAGCTCTTCACAAGTCTGAATCTCATATGAGCACACAACTGGACAAGACATTGGTGAAAGCCTCGATGCAAGCTGAGCACTTGGCAGCACGGTGCAAACAGCCAAACCTCTGTTTTGAGCCAGCTCTGATCCCAAAGGTGATTACACACATTACTTCATGGCTGTGCCTGTGAAAAAAATTCTTGCCTCACAGATGGACTTTTAATGTGGGTATTGTCCTGTGTTAATGCATCCAGATGGCCTCTCTGCTGCAGCTAGCTCAGGGAGCATGCACAGCTGTCTGCACCTGGCCATGTACTCTGCCCAAAATGTCTTCTCCCATCACACCTATTCCAAGCTCCAAAAGTACAGGTGCCATTATTGTGTCTCTGTCATCACCTCTGGAAGCCATGTGCTTCTAGCATCATGCTGGGGCTTTAATTAGTTTCTGAGTGGAGAGAGAATCATAACTACTCAGCCATCAGAAAAGTCTGTGATCACTTACAATGCACCATCACCACAAGTCCAAGATGAGACCAGCTCTTCAAGCTGGACATTTGCATTATTGTTCTTATTTTGTCTGTTTGTGTGAGGTTTAATGCTTATGCTGTTAATTTGAGGGCAATAAATAGCTTTTTGAGAAAACTAGTTTGTACACAGCTGCAATTAATCAGTGTGGAGAATAATGCAGCTGAGCCTAACACCCTGCTGAAACAGATGGCTGTACTGTCACCATACAGCCTGCATTCCTGTGGAGGTGAATCCAAATTGCAGAAACCTGGAACCTGAGCTTGCACACACCCTGACTCTCCCCGCAACAAGTCTGCAAGGGAAAATCTTGAACGATTTTCACCTGGTACCGTGGGGCTTGCAACCATCACTTGAAAAGTTTAATAACCAGTGGCAGGAAAGAATGTAAGAAAACCACAAAGAATTCATGGAACTTTTCCAGCCACGCAGCTGAATTTAACATCCAGTCCTTCTCTCTGCCTGTCTTTTGCATTCCACTTGATATCAAAACTGGCCTGAGAGCAGGAATGCTTGCTGTTGTGTACAACAAAGCAACCTGAAAAGTCAGCAGTCCTAGTGGTATGTACTGGTTTCTATCTGATTGCAATAACAAGTTAATTTTCCCAAAGAAAGAGTAATTGGGGTACACAGAGAAAAATATAATGTTTTCTAGCTTCCAGACTGCAGGGCAGCTCTCTGCTAATCTTGGGGACTGACATGCAGCAACAATGAAAGGCGATGTGCTGATTCAATTGGAAATTGTGAGGGCTGGTGCCAAGCAGAACTTATTTGCAATGAGAGAAAAAATTCACCAGCGTGCCACAGGGTATACAATGGCTTACAAGAGGGCTATTTATTAAGTTACTGACCACTTGTCTGAAGTGCACGCAAGAGTTACCAGAAAGCAGTTTAGCAGTCACCTTAAAAATCTTGTGATTTAAGGCAAACAGTAGGTGAAATGTGATTATGCTTGTAATCTAAGCTTCTTTTAAATATATAGATAAATAAATATATCTTCTACATAGTCACTAGAAAATTACTAATATCCTTAAGATATTACCACTAAAGTGGATCTTAAATACAAAAGAACAGTGACTGTGCAAATGTCGTATCTATTACGAGTGCTTTTTCAAAGGTCAGTGTAAAAGGTCCTCCTACATGTGCCATTATATTAAGAATGATAGTACCAAAAGAGACAAAAGAGATCAAGTAATCTCTTGATTTAATCTTGATTTCAAAGCTGCTTGCATCAATTTTCATGACTTGATTGAGAAACAAAAGGCAACACAGGAGCCACATCCTGATGGCTTGATGCAGCCATGGGAAGAGGATTTATCTCTGCTCCCCATTTTCCTTTCTTGTGCAATGACACATGCTCCTGCAGCAATGCCACGACAAGGGAAATAATTCAGCTGAAGATTAAAAAGAAGGAAGGCTGAGGGGTTAAAACCTATCAAGCTCCCTCAAACAAATCCAAATCTGATAATTTGTGCCAGTCTTCTACTGTTCTATACTTTGTTGACTTCTCAACGGCTTCAAGATCTTGGCTATTATCTGACAAAGGAGTGATGAGAAAAAAGGACATTCATGAATGGTTGCCTGAAGATGTTAGCTCTGCAGCAGGCACTTGGGGAATTCTAGTTGCAGGGCAGAAAGACATCTGCATAGGTCTTTAAGGAGACTGAACTTGTGAACCTCAGAGCAGAAAAACTTTTATGATTCTGCGCAAGTCCTGTGTGCTTTTCTTTATGGCCAGGACCTTGCCCTTCTGAAATGCAAAGAGTAATTACAATGTACAATGATGATTCCAAAAAATTACAGAGATTTTTTTTCCTCTCCTTTACCCGAAGAGCATGTAAATGTATTTAATAGGTTAGTATCATTGGTAACTGTTGCAGGCAAGGAAAAGGTGACACCATTCCAAGATGAATCATAACAGTGGTGGTGAAAACAAAAACAAGGCCTGGAGTAAGATGACACTTCTGAAAGTAAAGAGAGAGTTTGGCTGTAGGCAATAATGACTGGCACATGGAACACCAGCTGAGAAACCAGGAGTTTAGCAGGAGTTACCACAATACTCTAGCAGTGACAAAAAGCCATGATGTTGCTGATCTTATAGAACTAATACATACTGTGTTGTTATCTAACTTCACCAAATACAAAGCCATAGATCAAGTGTAATTTAGTTGTTTTAGTCAGAGAAAGAAGCTCTAATTCCAGGTTTCTGCTCCTGGTTCTGATATTAGACTTTATAGCGCCACCAATACCATTGAACCTGAACATCTTTTATGATTTATCCTCATAACTGATACTAAAGACTATTAACCTCACTTTCAGGAGGGGAACCAATGCACCAAGTGGCTATCTTCTGTAAGATGACACAGGAAATTAATACTAGGAATGAACAGATTCCATTCTCCCAAGACTCAGGTTTTGAATTTTCTTCATTGCTCATATGCACTTGAATGGTCATAAGTCCAGCTAACTCTGGATAAAATTGTATTTTTTCCAAGATGGGCAAGAAGGCTGCATTTTAAAGCCTTCTGAGTTGCTAGAATGAAGGGCACTACAAAAAATTCAGTGCACCATACTGGCCTCATATCTTGCAATAGTGAAACTCAATGATAAGAATACTGTATCATACTATTCTTCAGATAAAATGCTCTTATTGTTTCTACTGCATATTTCTGCAGTGCTCAATTCTACAACAATAAGAATCTGCTTTCTACTTTCCAAGCTCCATGCCACAGTTAAGAATCACTCTGTGTCATTTACCAAAAGAAGTTTTGTGTGGATGACTGTGGCCAGACAGCAAACAGTGGCAATAAAATAAATCTCTACATTTATTGCTACAATATACATGTTTTCTTCTCTCCTAGTGCACTGATCAGGTTTATATTTTAGCCAAAGATAAAAAATAAGGAATATACTACTGGGAGTTGTATACAAGCATTATGAAGCAATCTGATAAATCGTACACAATTCATTGCACACTGATGGGAAGGACAATGAGAAAGAAATGTGAAGTGTAGTACTAGGTTAAAAAGCAACAGCCTAACAGTGGCCATACAGATTTCTCACTGCTCACAACAGCTCAGCTGAGGCAGAGCTCAACGCTGAACCTAGGATGCTCCACTTTTCTGCGACAGAAGTTCTCTCAAGAGAACTAGAAGAAAAAGAACCCTCAGGCAAAGCTGGCAGCAGCAGTGCTATCTGAGATGTACTTTTACAATAATAGAAGAAGACTGCTGCTACCAGCTTTTTAAACAGTTATGGGGAGCTAGCACGTATCAGCCCAGCAGAACAAATTGCCTCATTAAGAGTTCTTTCCAGTAAAGCAATCATCACCCTCTGCCTACAATTTACATGAGCTCTTCCTATCCACATCAGAGCTGAAAAGGAAATGGTGTGAAAGAGAAAAGCACTGATATGAAATAAAAGTTGCAGAGAAGCCCTAAATCATATTCGAGTGCTTGCTGTTAGATCAATTCATGAACCCCCATTATCTCTCTGGTACAAAGTCCCCTTTATAGGGTTTACAATCTTTCTGCATTCTCCTATAAAAGACAAAGATTGAGATTTTCTGGAGGTGATCCTTCTGCCTGCCTTCACTTGCAGACAATACAAGGCTTTTTAAGGGGTATGTTAATGTGATCTGACTACATTTGTGTGTGCACATGGGAAGCTGTCTACTATGTATGCTAAGTCTAAGTGTGGAATTATGTACTTATTTCTCAGTATCTACAGTTTGCTTAATGAGATCACTGCTTCTGGAAAACAGTTTTCCATACGTGAGAGCACTGATGGTTGTGGGTGAGGAATATGGCATGTAGAAGGGTGCAGTAGACAGACACAAGCACATGTGGCTCTGAGGGATATCTACAGCAGACATAATGATTAGGCTGTGAAGTTTTGGCAAACTGTATGTGGTCATTTCAAGAGTACTGTAAGGAAATGTATGTGACTTTGTACACTTCACTGTGACTATTTCCCAAAGTAACCATTCCCCATCATGTACACAGAATATGCAAGAGCGCATAGTTTTTTGGGAGGGTAAATTATGGGAGACTTTCCCAACATCACCAAAGCTCTTCCTTCCACAGGAATCAGGCAGGAAGCTGAGATGAGCTAGAACACATGCCTCACATCAAATCAAAAATTAGGCCTTCAGAGGCATGTGCATGTATTGACTTACATTTCAAATGATTTTAATACCCTGTCTCCTGCTTTTGAAAGGAAGGGCAACTTCTGCACTTTGCTTGCCCTTCCTTCTGAAGTTCCAAACTTCTGCTTGATTCTCGCAAACAAATGAATGCATAATATCTCCCTTCTGTGACCAGCAGTCTGTGGGGCAAGTTCATAAACAATTCTGATCAGTGTCAGAGTAACTGAAAATCATCTGGCATTTATAAACCAGACAAGAGAAAGAGATTGGAGTGGAAAAGAGTTCTTTTCAGCAGGGAGAAGACCTCAGCAAGGAAATACAAAGATGAATAAACCTGCCATAGGCTTTTTCTTTATGGAGCAGAGGCACAGTTATTAGGTACTCGCAAAGAAGGCATGCTGGATATATGACTCTTAATACATCATCCATAATATACCACTGTGCAGAGGGCATACAACTTTTCAAACTGTTGTCAGAGGCAGAAATAAATAGAAAGTCTTAGTGGGAAAAAAAGACCAAAAGGATTAAAAGAGAGTGTTTGGGTAGTACAAGTAGGAGTCAGATAGCTATCTCTGCAAACCTGTTTTCATATATGCAACTTGTCAGAAACAAGAAAATTATTAAGCTTTTACTATTTTTTTTCTCTTAATAACTTGGGTGACTTTTTATGGTTCATAAAATGCGACAGTTTGATAGTGCTCACTAGAAAGGAAAGGCCACAAACACAAAGCTCTGCCAAACATACCTTCATCCACAAGAGTGGCATCACCTTTACTTCAAACTAGTGACAGACTACTCCTTTGAAACTGTTAACTTGAATCATAATCTCCTATTCTCAGTTATCCCAGACCTGAAAACCCCACAAAAACTGCCAGTTGTTCTCACTGCCAATGCGCAACAACCTACCTCTTCCTCTCTTCAATACTATCTTACTGTTTCAACAAAATACAGTAGTCATTGCTCATATTTCTCTGCAATATTTTAGGTCTGGGGTCAACTGCATATTCTATCATGCTCTACAGCATCCCATCTCATCCCAGTATTGATCTAAAAATTATCTGCTAATGCACTTTGTTAGTTTTCAAAATTTATGCTTCTTCATTCTCAGACAGATACAGTTTAGGCTTAACCAAAAAAGTTCAGTGTAATTCACTCACAGTGATTCAAGCGTTACACAAGACATAGAAATGGTATGTGCATGAATCTTAAACCATGCATAAAGGAACTTAGAAATCAGGAGTAGATGAGCTTAAAAATATCTGAGAGATGAGGCAGAAAGTGCACAGGGCAATCTGAGATACACTAGCTGGAGTGATGTGTCTAAATTGAGAACATCTCCAGTAATTAATCTATATAGTTTCCTTTGGGAAAATGTACCAGCCTGGTGACTGCCTAACTACGAGGCCACAACTCAATTTGATCCAACAGAAATGTAGGAAAATTTAGGCTGGAGGGTACATCCGAAGGCCTCTAGTCCAACTCTTTGCTCAAAGCGTGACCAACTTCAACGCTAAAGCTGTTCATGACCATATCCAGTTGAGTTTCAAAAATCTCCATATGGGAAGATTCCACAACCCTTTTAAGTACTTCTCAACTATGCAACCACTCTCATACTTATTTTTCCTTTATCACTGGATTTTCCCTTGCTGCAGCTTCTGTTTCTTGCTTTTTGTCCTTCACCTGCACATTTTGCAACTTTTGGATCTGTCTTTATGAACTCCTGTAAGTAGCAGAAGCCTACAATTAGATCCCTTCTTCATTCCAGGCTGAACAAACTGGTTCCTCCTGTTCCTTTCTTGTACATCAAATATTCCAACTCTAACTGTCTTAGTGCCCTCCACTAGTCTGTTCATGGTTTGTGTATACCTTTTGGAAGAAGCCAAAAACAGGACACAGCACTCTAGGCACGGACTCTTGGGTCCTGGGGGGATTAATCACATTTTTCAACCCACCAGAAATGTCCTCAGGGCTGCAGTCCCCTGTGCAGTTAGCATTCACCCCTTCAAGTGCACACTGAGAATTCATACGTAACAATACATTTTCCACCAGGATTTCAAGGTTCCTTGCTTCAGATCTGCTCCCTGTCCAGATTTTCTGTTACAAAGATGTCAGGGATATTGTATTAAAAGCCCTGCTTCACACTTCCAGAAGAGTCTCTGTAAGCGGTACTTCAGTTGTTATGGGTAAGTCCTCTCTGCCTCCACTTGGAGCTGTGCTTTATTGGAACAAAGACTGCAGGTTTCACTGCAGTATTAGAAAGTACCAGCAGGACTATCCCTTGCAATGATTACTACACTCTGTTAGGTATGGAAGAAAAAGGAAAGTGGATCCTCAACACTGTTCCTTGTTCCCAGCACAGTTTGTGCAATTTATAATGTATAAGCCTTGGATAAACACCAAAACCAAGACTCTCCTTTCAACAGTGGAAAGTTTTAATTCCTGAGCTACACAACAGTCTAGCATTCTTGGAGAAATACAGCTAAAATTTATACTGTACACATGCTTGGCTTCCTCCAGGTTATGGAAGGTAACAATACCTCCATCTCACAGTCTTATCTATGTGACTGCTTACTGCTACAGCATGCCAGACTTGGGAGGGAAGATATCAACATATGCAGGTTAGTTTCCAACACACACAGATGATGATGATGGCCATCTTAGGAATGTTCAGGTAGGAAACAGATGATGTAGGTTATGCTGTTACAGTGCT
>JAOWBP010002559.1:34981682-35001163 GCA_028571105.1 Tragopan temminckii | reverse complement strand
AGGAAACAGATGATGTATGTTATGCTGTTACAGTGCTGAGTAGGAGATGCTTTCTGCTTTAAATTTGTGCAGTAATACTTTCAAGTAAGTAACAGTCAAAGTCTAAAAAAAAAGGAGAAAAAATTAATCTGCTAAAGTCTCTTTGCTATTTTACTGGATAACATACAGACATCATCATTAATAAAAATCATACATAATAAACATAGGTAATATCTAAAAACCGTTGCCTATGCCTTCATCACACCATTAGACCACGCTGTCTCCATGCTAACTAGTAAGAATTGATTCTAAAATGAGAAGCTTGAAGACTTTTTCTATTCTTTGTCCTCCAGCCTGCCATTTGATATATGACAATTCACACAGGAACTGCTTCAAGAGTGTAGCACATCCTAGCCCAGATTTCTTTATAGGAAGCCTCATTCAGACCATGGTCTGAAAGAGAAAATACAGCAATTTACAATGATGGATGATCTCAATAGCAGAATTCCACCTGACCTGCTGCTAAAAGCAAGAAGCATATTACTGACTTGAGATAAGGTGGTTAGGATCAAATATTAAAAAAAAAAATAATCCAGAGCCTTCAAATGAAACTGAACTTGCAATTCTGAGATTTAGAAAAAACTTTTTTTATATTTCTTATGCATTGAACAGTGTATATCAGAGCTCTGGCTGAAACAAGTTCTCTATCACCAGCAAGATAAAACTGCCAATGATGAACCAAATTGTCAACACTTGTTCACTTTCCCTGACCTACCTATCTATCATTCTCTCTCCCTTTCAGATTTCCTCCTCTGATCGTTTTGATCCTGGCCTCATATTTCCCTCCCCCTCCATACAACCTTCCTCTCACTATTTCAATAAAACTACTGCATAATACAATAATTCTCTTTCTTACATAATACCAACATGTTCTGAAAAAATACAAGTAATTTTCTATGCCCTAAAAAGGAAGCAAGGAACTCATTTCTGACTGCAAGAGTGGCAACTGGTAATCCCCGGATATGATATTCAGAAAAGAAAAATGAAGTCCCGGTATTAAAAGCTCTAATAATATCAAAATCACAAATTGCATTTGTTTCTAACAGACTTATAACTAAAATCAAGTACAAAACATATTCAGTCTTAGAACACATCAGTTACTTCCTAACTATGGAAAATACACAAATGAGACATAAAATAAGACCATTTTATTCTACTAGCTCTATTCACTCTAATAATACTGCTTGGAAGCTGTCAGCCAGTTACTCTGAGCAAAGATCTTTTTCTACATTTCTTTCTTCAGAAAGAAATACTTAGGAATGTATAAATCTGCACCTTAGCTCTATGGAAAAGGCTGGGGAACTGAAGCATGATTTGTCTTCTCAATAAGGGTGAGTGACATCTTCATATAATTAAGTCTTTCATTTGTTCTGCAGTTAAGCTTTATTCACCTCATTTTTTGATGTAATATAAACAAGTTTTATTGGTCATTACTCAGACAGGTGCGCTACACACTGAGTCTCACAGATTTGCAGGCCAGAAAAATGGAATGGCAAAATTACTTGTCTGCAAACACTTAGGGAATGTTTGGAAATGTTTAATGGCATACAAGTAAGTTTCACATTTTATTTTCACAAAAGTCTTTTGAAGTTAAATGTTACTGTTCTTTACTCCTTCCCCTTTCTTACCTTTTATACTTTATTGAAAGCAGCATCTTCAAAATATGAAGTAGGGATGAAAAAAACTCATTTCTTTCCTAATTTCATAAACTAAATGCTGAAGAAACAGAACTTTCACTTCCCACAGATTTTATGATCTTGTTATTTCAAACCCTTCACAGCACAATCCGCTGTCCATGCCCAGTGTGCTGTGCTTAGAGTAAGATGCTCCACTCAGCACAGTGATGGCTAGACTACTTCCTTGTTAATGTATAATCACATTCTACAATGTTATTAGTTGAGCTAATTCTTACCTCTAAAAGTCAAAATGAATATGCTTTTGCAACCGCATTAAAATGGTCTAAAAAGTTATTCTTCTTTAGCTTCTAGATACCGCCAATACAGAAATAATTTGAATTTGAGCTGAACTGAAAAGAGTTTGAATTCAAAATAAAAGCAGTTTCACTTAATTACCTTAATTGATTGCTTTGATTAGAGTGTTTTGTGCTACAGGACGAGCACTGATGTAGTCAGTTACTCTATCTCAACCAGGGCTGGCAATTTGTTTCACACTGCAAATTGTTTTACACAATCATAACTATACTTTCAGCATCCTATATGCCTTCTTTCCACAGTGAAAATAAACCAAGGTTTGAGCACCCATGTACTAACTTGCCTATGCAAAAATTCACCAGATGAAACCAAAGAGATAAATAACTAATACCATATAACCTACCTGAAAATACGTCATGCTATTCCATAACTGCAGATAAAGCATCACATTCTTGGACAACAAAGAATATTTCAGTGTTTATAGAGAAGTCTAACTTCTTTATTGGATAAGTACCTATAGAAGTCTGAACCAGAGATGCAATTCCTTATTCTGTTGCTTTTGCATTAAAATGGGGATTAACAAATGTAACTTCAGATATTAAGTGGATTTGCACCTGCTCAAATCTGAACCAGCAGCAAACGCCTATTCTAAAGTGCTGTGTGCTATTTCTGCACTTCACTACTCAGCTTTTGCACTCTGCAGAAAATAACCGAATATGAGAATTAAGCTTGAAGAGACTAGAAAGACAAATATATAAACCTACTAGGGATTTTTAAGTGAAAAAAACACTGAGTAAATACAATGTTTTATTACTACTAGCCATAATCCTTGCACAATCAATACTTTACACTAACAATTTACATTTGACACCCCTTCATTCCCAAGAATAGTAAAAAAAAAAAAGAAATAAACAAATGGAAAAAACCAACCAACTAGAAACACAAAAACGTTTTAGGCTAGCTTAGCTTCTCACATGTAACTAGCAATAGAACTAGAGGGAATGGCCTCAAATTGCACCAGGGGAGCAACAGTGGGTTGCCTCCACTGGTGCAGAATTTTTACAATTAGGGCATGCAGGCTCTTGTTCATCGCTGGTGAAAACCCATAGCTAATGGTGGTGACTATGCTGAAAAACAGCCTTTCCTGCCTGAGAATTTCTCTATCGAACGGTGTTATTGTGCTCATTGTATCTGTTCTAATTTACATATAAATAAATAGGAGACATTAGTTTTGGAGCAACCTACGTACGCTGAAATGTAAAGGTGCCTATTCATACAGACTGGCTTCTTGGCTTTCGTAAAGTACATACATATAGTTAAGCAATACATCTTTCAATTATGCTATTGAAAAATGCACACAGAAGTTTCTATGTAGCTGTGAAAGATAAAGTTATTTTTCTTTCGTTATTGAGAAACTGATCATAGCACTACTAATTGCTAGTAGGAGCTTTTGCAACACTCAGGAATGCAGTATGCATGTAGAATGTAGCAAAACTGCATAGTCTGAAGCTCAGGGAAAAAAAAAAATTAACTCCAACAGAATAAATTTGGAAACAAGAAACAATAAGGTCATGTGGTGCTGCAAACAACCTTAGCTAATTTTCCCTGTTTCTCAAGCATATAAAATAATCCGAACAGAGCTCTGGGCTGCCACAGTTAAACTGCATCATTCAGTGCACATTTCCCCAGGTGAAGGAGCAGAGGCCAAAAGACTGTTTATTAGACTTGGGTTTAATAGCAGTCAGTGATAGCCCAGAGTTAATGTTTGTAATGTAACAGAACTAGGTTTGAAGAGGGACGTGAAGGAAGAGAGTCTGCTTTGTGCTCTGTTGACCTGAGTGTGCAGTGCATGGTTTGCAGCAACTCTGAATCACGCGAACAATTAATTGAAAATGAAGTCATGGAAGTAAAAGACAATAAAGTCATAATACATCTTGGAGTAAGTCCCACTTATGACAAGCTCTGCGATAAAAGCAAAGGATGAAAGTTGGTATACTGCAGTTGCTAGCAAAAATGCCAAGAAGAAATCACTTGCAGAAAACAAGAAGAATGAAAGTTAATCTCTGCATCACATCTGCAACAAGAAGCTTTAATTAACATTTCACAACCCTGGCACATTTGAAATGTCAGTTTCTATTAATTGGGGGAAATCTGTGGGGTTTTGAACCATAGATATGGACACGACACAAAGAAGGGGCTACAATCAGGATACAGCTGAAATAAAATTAAGTTGCCTTTCCTTGTGGCCATGTGGATCATGACAAAAATAGAACCAGTTTTTACTGTTGGTTTGGGTCGCATTGGGGACAGCTATTGCCACTGGCAGGAGTAATTGGCTAGCTGATTGCATTGCTATAGTGGGTTGGCTGGCACAAATCACCACTTCCATCTCTGCAACAGCTTTATAAAAACATCACTGTTTGAAAATTTTTAGTGGGTTCAGTTTCTTAACCAATTGCTTTCTATAGAGATAAATAAAATGTCTCGGGGGACTGAGGCTTCTCATGACCCTTTTAGATACAAACTAGATCTCAGACGGTAGTACTGGAAGGAATATATTTCAGTTTTTTTTAATCCTATTACCTAACTCAATCTTGCCTGCTTCACAGCCAGTACAAGATAGTCCTGTACAATATGTTCAGCAATACTCTGCACAATCCGGATTTAAATTTGCTAAGCAACAATGCTTTCAACTCTTTTCTGCAGGGACTGTTCCAGTTTACCGTGTTCTGCTCTTCTGAAACTGCCTCTACATTCAGCCTAGATTTATCTAACCTTAACTACAGCCCAGTGCTCCTATTTATATGTCCTCTATGCAGCACTCTGAAGAATTTACACTCTTTAAATGTTTAATGTCTATTACCACACTTATACTTCAGTACCATTTAGCAAACTGAACCTTTGCAGTTTGCATTATTTCTCCTCAGCTTGTACCATGTTTTAATTTTTTCTTCTTTTCTGTTTAGGCATATGAAGTGGCATGCAGCAGCATAACAGGAGGCAATTCCATCCAAAGTTGTTTTGAAATTCTTTTTTGATCCTGCCAAGCTCTGCCAACACTATAGCTGTAGGATGATCCATTGCCTACAAGTACAGTATCAGCTCACACAGGCTAGGAAAAGCCTTGTGTTTCTGATGTCATCTACAGCAGCAGCAGCCTACTTGATGAAGCACCCCTATTTCCTTTTCAGATAACACTGATGAAGGTTCTAACTCAGTTATTGCTGCACTAAGACATCAAAGGAGTAGAAATAAATAGTACTATGGCTCCCTAATAGTTATACTTTTCAATTTTTTGTCTGTGTGACTCTTGCCTGACATTGCATTCTCTCTAGAACATCACCGTACAGTATAGTGGCTCATGGCTTAATGAAGGCTCCTCATGAGTTAAGATTCAAACTTCATGGTCACTACAGTAGTCACCATGGATGGCTAAATGTCCTTTTCCTCTGATAGTGTTTTAGAGGCACTTCATAAAAAAATTATTCCTGAGTTCTCAGTACACAAGGTACCCAGAAAGACCTCTACCTATTTTCACCAAAACTGTCAAGACCATTGCTCTTTGTGGTTGAAATGCAGTTCTTTTCACTTCATTGCATGAAGTTTTGCAATCTGCAAGTTCAGGACATTTTAACTTCTGAACTCTCTTATCACCACTTCAAGGACTAACAAAAAAGAATTTATTTTAGAAATAATAACTGGAAACAACATAGCAGCAAATATCATTTTCACAGCATCAGAAGCAACTGCATATTTGTACCAGTGTGTGTATATATTACATATTTAAGTATAAGTCCAGAAACGCACAGAGGGGTTAGCAGAATGTAAAAATGGATTTTAGAGCTTCCAATGCTGTAGATGCTTGATATGCTGAAGCACTGCTACTTTAACTGACTACAATTCAATGAATAGTAAATAAATGATCTATTCAAAGAATAGATGCAGTAGAAGACTGCAGTGAAGCTTCAGCTCTGTTTATGACTTTCAGACTAATTATATCCACTTTATTTATATCTGATGTATTTACATGTAATATCTAATATAATTTTGTATGCCTGTGTGCAAATGTGAATGGGAAAGGAGCATGAAAAATTATGCACTTTGAATATGTGTAACGATAAGCCCCCCCAGAGCTAATGAATGAAGTTTACACATATAGTTGAGCAAAAGTAACTGTGAGCAGAAGTGGGGATGAATGTGTATAAGGTGTAAAGTGAAGGATAGGCAAGTGAGTTGAAGTATAAATGTAAATAAAGGTTTTCCATTTGAATTAAAATCCTAGGTAGGCAGAAGCTTAGAAAAGCCACGGAATTATATTCTCTTTTGTGGAAATTCCTTTTCAAAATATTCTCTTAAGAAGTCTCTTCAGTTTTGAATGGTAGATTTGGAGGCTTCTTTCAATATTCTTGCTCTTCCACAAAATATATTCTGAAAATGACAACTATCTGTGAACCCAGCAACTTTGCCAGTAAGAAAAACAGATTTCAGCCCCACAGCCCATTTGGAGTGATAAAGAATTGCTGTGGTCTTGCACTAGAAAGGACCAACTTCATTATTACTCTCAATGATGTCTTTAACTTTACATTTCCTCAGCTCTGCCTGAAGGAAGAATGATACTCCTGATAACCAATGAGCATTACTGAAGCTACTTTCCCAAAGAGTTTAATGATAACTACATTATCTCTCCCGAAGAAAACTATGAAACTAGTTACATTCAGTGCGCTTAAAATTGAGAAACTTTGTACTGTTGGGTGCTCAATAGCAAGCTAGCTTGATTTTTTACCTTCAAAGTGTACTGCAAAATCCTTCCATGGAATAATCCAATATACTCATGTATAAAAAATCAAGCCAGCTTGCTATTCAGCAAGTGCAAGTGATTTTTAAAAGAGTTTGTGGTCTTTTCTTTCATGTTTGTCAACAATGGAAATGATGTCTGGATTAATTACTCATCTGCTCTGTATTTCACTGTTTGATCACATTAGTCATTTCATGACAGAAGAACTTTAATTGTACCACAGATTGCAACTCCTTATCTTTAGTGCTCGTTTTACAGCTGATCTTACTGCTATGTATAAGATTAGAAAAGTGAACGTTTTTTTCAGCTTATGTCAATACGTTGATGAGTCTTCCTAGGCTCAAACCTTTCTAAAAACAGTTTCTTCAAATAGAAGGTGATTAATTACTTTTTTTTTTTTTTTTTTACAATAAATTATTGTATTCTAAGCGATAATTGGATTCATTCTGTTCCCAGTCATATTTCAGTAAAATGGTAATTATACTCCGGTACAGTACCATTAACGATACAAGATATACTACATTTAGCAAGCCCTCAATGCTAACAAAGGTTACCTGACTTGACAAGCTCACATTCTAAGCAGCAGACCTTTCTACCTGAAAACGCAAGCCAAAAATCAATCCTTTAATCTGATTTTGCCCTATGCTTTATACATTTTCATGCCAAGTTTAATGTCATCCTTAAGAAGACAGCAATTACTCAACCTGATCAGATGAGTGATCTGCCTATCTACACCAGTACCAGGAACACCCCAGAGTGAAGAGGAGCAGCTGTCTCCAGAAGAAGCCTATACCCACCATTTTAAGCAGAATCATGGACTACAGTTATTGAATCTCTGCAATTCTACAGTGTCTTTCTGTTAATGCCTTAAAACAAATTCAAATCTTCTTCTAGGAATCCTACAAAATATTACTGAGGATTTTCTCATTAGTATACACTTTTTTAATCCTCTTTTGAGCACTGATAAATTCTTTGGTTTAGGCTCTTTTTGTAATTAGTTTTACAGGTTAATTATCTTTTGAATACAACACATTTTCTTCTATCATCTTCAGATGCACCGCCCTACAAATCCATTGAAATCTTCCAGTTCTTGTATTTTTGAAAAGGACAAGTAAGAAAGTTCAGTGTTTCCTTCCCAAACTATTCAGGAATTTTCATTGTGCTTTCCTTCCTTTTTCTGCAGCAGTCAAAACCACTGCAGTATTTCCTGATGCAACGTACTCTTGTATGTCTTGTCAACATTAGCAGCTTTTTTTTGAACTTGCTTTAGTTATGCTATTTCATGATACTAAAAATGATATGCCACATCCTTAGTGAGGATGTACCACTGTTTTATATAATGCCATGACCCACAGAATTTTCTAGCCTATTATTTCTATATCACAGTGTAGTGTTTGCTTTTTTGACTTCTGCTTTGCAATGAGCAGATGTTTTCACTAAGCTGCTGGCAATGTCCCCCAGATTTTTTTCTCCCTGAATGGTTACAGTTAATTTAGAATCCAATAATGTGTATGAACAATTTAAATTATTCCCTGTAATAAGCATTACTTTGTCAACAAAGTATTGTATGTCATGTTCTGCTTCTGATCTTCAGGTGCAATTGAAATTTCTCAGTCTTCTCCAACTCCCATAAATAATTTCATATCATCTGCAAATCTTGCAATTTCACTGCCTACTCCCTTTTTCACATCACTGATTAAATAACAGTGGGCCTCAAAGAGAAATTTGAGGCACCCTTCCATTAACCTTTAGCCATTTTTCTATTAACCTGAAAATCAAGCAGTTATTTTTCCTTTCAGTTTTTTGTCCTTTGCCAGTTTCAAATCAATGACAGACATTTACCTCTTACTCTCTGACAGCTTTGTTTCCTTACTGTCTCTTAGAAAAAAAAAATTTAAAGACTAAACGTCCAATTCATTTGTTTCACTATAGCCACTGTAAGGATGGCACAGAATAAATAGTAGTAGATTGAACAGGCACAGAGTTAACCCTGTTTCTCTTTGTTGTATTTTTTACACAATTAAAAAAAATAATATTGCAAATAATCTTTCTAAAGTCAGTACCACTGAGTTATATAAAACGTTATCAAAATTGAATACTTGTTTTCTGTTTCTGTGCTACAGCAATTCTGATTTGTGCATTTTTTGGCAGTGGTAGGAGGGTTGTTCAGATACTCGCTCCTCCAATCTATCAGAAGCCATTTCTTAATTATCTAAGCACCTCTCCCTTTTAATATTCTGAATTCCTGAAAAGAGCAGGTCTGGAGCACACTTCCTTTACCACAGCTAGAAGAGATTCTGAGAAATTACTCAGATAAGAGTACACCACAGGATGCACACAAGTCAAAAAGTTAAAATGGGGAACAATAAATAAAGATCTACAAACAGAGCTGCAGTTTATCTCACAAATCCAAGCCAGAGTTGTACAATTGTTTCCTATTCAATATATTCAATATCAGTAAAACTTTCTCTTGAGCACTACAGAGCCTGTTAAGATACAAGACAAATATTTGGAGATCATCAAGGAATCAGCAACAAGAACAATCAGAATTCTAGAAAACAGACCAGAAGAAAGAAAAAACATGTTCTCAAGATGACCGCTTGCAACATGGACATGACAAGAATGAGCTTGCCCTGAATGCATATTTCACACACTAGGACAAACTTCCTGAAGGTTGAACACTACTAATAGTTTTTATAAGGAAGTTGCAAAACCTTCTTTTTTAGAAGATTTTTTTTAAAAGAACTGTTTAGCTAAACATCTCTCTTAATTGGTCTTACGAACTTCTTTCCACTCTTACTGTATGCAATCTTCATTTAAAAAAAAAAAAAGAAAAAAAAAACAACAAAAACCTCATCAACAAAAAGAAGTACAACAAAAGAACAACAAATACAGATTCAAGGAAAATGCTGAAGGAATAGAAGTGCTTTTGTGCACATGGGAACAGGTCATGACACTGAGAAAATAAGGTAGCATTGTGTTCGTCAAAATGCTCGTTTCAGTCCCCATTTTAAGTAGTGAGTAGTAATTGAAATGACTTCATACACCAGGGTGAGTACCATCTACTCAGAGTAAGCTGAGTCACATACCTGGGAATCAACCTCTGGTGTGGCACTGATTCACTGTGCAGCCTTAGGCAAAATTTATTTGCTTTTCTCTGTAAAAAAAGAGTACATATCTACCTGAAAAGCATGTCACTAGTACCGCATGGTAGGAGCCCTGATTGAAAACGTTTGTTATCAAGGAAACTGAGAAAAAGCATATTTCTCATAACAGGTTTTCAGATAACTCAGGGGCAAGGGTATTGTTCTCCGCTACTGTTTCTGGTGCCTGCAAGGTGCAGGGTGTTTTGATCCTTTCTGTCAAAATGGCTGAAATAGTTTCCAACAAAAACATGGAAAGATCTCAGCAGATGGTCACTACTTACACTTTTAACTCATTTCTCTGTCTTTTGCTTGTCTTTATAGGCAGAACAATCACAGCTCTTTGTGCACTCCTAGGAAAGGCATTTTATATGTTCCTTCAGTGGAACAAATAGCTTCAATCCAAGAAAAGGTTGCTCTAGAAAACATTTTCTTCTTAAGTTCCAGAGTGATCCTAGCTCCCATGCCTCCTGCCTGACATTGCACTACTCTCTGGAAGATCAGAGGTATGAAACCATTCCTCTGTGTACTTAATTTTCATCCAAATCTCGAGGTATTTTACGAATGGTAATTCAGTTGAACAGTGTTCAAGGAGAGACACATATTTACATTTCACTACTGGAAAGTTAGTAGTTCTAGTCACTAATTCAACACCATAAAGCTAAACTGAAACCAGGTTCTGGTTAGTGTTATTTCTAGTTGTCTGCTCTCACAACTTACACGTTTTTATATACCCATATGTACGTATATGTAAAGCAGTAGTTTACTTACGAAGATAAATAGAAGTGTATTACTCCAATATCCCTTTGTAGGAATAAACTCCAAGTAATCTCAATTCCAAAAAATGCAAAGGGCAACCCTATTTTTTAAACTACATATTTTAAGGAATAATGAACACTTTATCAGAATGGAGTCTTTACAGGAAAAAGCTGAAAAAGTGTACAAGGTCGGCTAACAGTATTCTAAGTACTGTATGCTTTATTGAGAGAGCAAATCATGACCTTCCTTTTTCTGGAGATCTCGCATTGCTAATTTTGGTAGCTTCTCTCTTTGTTGACTACAGGACTGATCACTTTGATTTTCATACATGACTTATCTAGTTTCTGTGTGCTTCAAAGCTGTGCAGCCTGGAGGCATCTATTCTGGCCTCGGTCCAAGTCAGATTTTAATGCTTAGTGGCAACTGGGGACTCGCATAGTAAAGAACTCCAGTCCTCTGCTCTTGGATTTCTTTATTTGAAGGAAAAGGGTGAGTGTCAGATACAAAAAATGAAATCTGTGACAAGGCACAATGTAGAAGTCACTATACAGAAAAGAACAAAAAATTGTTTGCGTTTTTGAAAGAATCCTACTGATGACTGACATTCTTGTTGCCTTCTGAAGCCACATCCTCCAGTCTTCTACTAAGTGATTCAAAACAATTTATAGTAGCCCAGCATTTGCCAAAGCAGATAAAAAACATCATTTCCTCACATACCCAGAGAGAACACCATTTTCTCTATTCTTACTCTGTTTGATCAAATAGTCTTGTTCAGAATGAGTACCCTAGACTCAGCAAGCAATTACCATATAAATCTCCATTATTATTCTGTTTATAGGCATTGTCATATATATTGCCTTATGATCAAGAAATTGAGTATGTCCTATGTGAGGGAACTCTCGTACCACGCTACTGCAAACCCCAAGTGCTTTCCAACAGTATATTAAAGACTATGATTATATAGCTGAAACAATTGTTTTATCTCACATTTCATCAGCCTAACCTATTCACCTGGAAAACATATTTTCCCTTAGGAAGCAGGAAGATCACAACCTCTCTGATTGGAATAGTTACCCTGAGCCACTAGGAATAGAGAGACAGGCTAGAGAGAAAAGCAGGACTGAGAGAGGATTCAGGAGAAAAAGTGACCACTAGCTATTACAAGAGGTAGGAAATAGAAGTACTATTCCTTTTGGAGTTTTGCATCATCCACCAGATTGAATGGGCAAGGAAGCTAGGATCAGAGGAGGCGATATGCACTTTCATGATTCACTGCAGATACAGAAATGCCCTACAACTCGTTTTTACAAAATTCTGTTATAAATGTTGTTGATTCAGTAGCGGGTGGTTTCTTACAGAAGAGCATAAAATAGTATTGCTTCAGGAATACATTAAGGCTAAAATACTTATGTGAATTCATATGCAAATTAGATGTGGCTTTCTGCTCCTGGAACATTGCTGAGTATTCCCCAGTGTCAAAGACTTTGGGAGAACCTGTTACGCTAGGATCAACCTACACATCAAAGCTCTGCTATTTCCACAGGGGATAGGAAAGTAAGCAGCTCTTTCTTCCTAGCCAGTAATTAATCATTTTCTACTCCATAGGCTTCTGACTGGCAATATTATATAAAACAGCAGGACAGCCATTTGATGGAAAATCATTCCCTCTCCTCTCCTGTGTATGACCACACTGACAGCTGCACAGATGAAATATATGAAGAACCTGTACAAGTTGCAGAGTTGAGAACGTGTTTTCTTCAACTCAGCTTTCAGCAGAATACTTCTAGCAGTAGAATATTCTTCTAAGAACAACCCTTTTGAGCATCTTTAATTGAAAAGGTCTGGCAAGTGCATGGAACATTTCCCATGCAGCATAAGCCTGAAGCATCTCTTATGATGAAAGGCTGAGAGACTTGGAACTGTTCAGCCTGGAGAAGAGAAGAGTGAGGGGGGGACCTTAACGAGCATTTATCTAAAGGGAGAGTGTCAAGAGGATGGGGCCAGGCTGTTTTCAGTGGTGCCCAGCAACAGGACAAGGGACAATGGGCACAAACTGGAACACAGGAAGTTTCATATGAATGTGAAGAAAAACTTTTTTACTTTGAGGGTGACAGAGAACTGGAATAGGCTGTGCAGAAAGACTGTGGATTCTTCTTCTCCGGAAATATTCAAAACCCACCTGAATGTTTTCCTGTGTAACCTACTGTAGAGAACTTCTTTAGCAGGGGATTTGACTCAATCTCCACAGTCTCTTCCAACCCCTACAATGCTGTGATTCTGTGAAGAATGAAGTTCAGCAGTGCTAAAGACCAAAGACTTCTCATTGCAAGCAAACTTTCTTCAATCACTGACATAATCCTATTCCACAGGAATAATGTCCTTTGTTAAGAGTATTTATTTCTCTAAAGCCATATATCTCTGGCATCCACATTTAATAGGAATGGTTCATTTAATGTGTGCAATTTAACGGGACTGGTTCAATGTCTGCTCTGGCCATGTTCTCAGTGCATACACATACAGGAAGTAGCAGTGAGAATATGTCAGCTATCAAGCTCCAGATTTTACCACTGTGAACAAGATTTTAGGTGGTGATTTTACATTTAAAAGCTTTAACCCTCTTTTCTCAATCTAGGAGGCTTTTCAGGTTATAGAACATATATACCCTTAATATCTATGCTTCTTACTGGGATCTTTCCTAAAAGGACAGAAGTTATCACATCAGAACTTTAATACATGAATACGCAAAATTGTGATTGCGAGCGTAACATATTCTGAAGTTATGGAAAGCACTATATACATAGGCATATATTAAACTCCACATACTGCAAGTAATAAATTAGTTTATCTGCTATTTTGGCAGTTTTGGACTGGATCAATCGCCATATTCTTTAATAAATTAAACCAAATAAACTTACTTACTACTACTGTATGTGATGTCCATATTATTTTACTAAAAATACCACATCCATACCCAAAGTGCAGTGCTCTTCCCTAACATTCAGTTAATTAACCAGTAAATAAGATATTGCTCAAAAAATTTCTCTATCATGTTTTCATATCTATCTGCCTATAAAAGAAAAAGAAATCCTATGGAATAACTTTGCTATTCTCAGTTGTAAATGAAAAGCCTTTGCATTATCAATGAAGTGCATAAATTAGAGAAAGAGAGAAAGAGACACAGAGTGTGACAGAAAAAGAGTATGACTGATTGCAACACAATTTATTAGCTTCAAAGGTCAAGGCAGCCAGTGTTTTTACTGGATCTGATACCTAGTGGCATTTACAGTGCCTTGACCTGAAACAAACAAGTTATTGTGGCAGTGCTTCAATATATTTATGTAACTCCTAGGCTAATGTGATTATTCCTTCAAGTTCTAGTGTAGTACATCTAGCTCTGTGCAATCACTGGTCCTTGCTGAAAATGCCAGGCAACAGACAGTGCCATCAAATCAGTTCATCCAACCTTCACTTTCTTACCACTGGATCATCTCTGCCCTTTGGGTTGCTCTGGCAGCAAACATCCCCTACAGGCAGAAGATGGCAGCAGGGGTTGTGCAAACCTACTTTCACTGCTAAGCAGCCACTAAGGAATTTATCTATTCATGTACCACGAACATCCTCTGCAGAGTTACTCCATTCCTTCAGAATGATCTGGGATATTCACAACTGCAACAACATCTATATCTATATCTATAAATAAAACTGGGTGACCAGTAGCTTCCCAAGTGATTTACTTTCAGCTTCCATTCAAATTTCCAAGCTTGCAACTGTTCTTAGATTGAATGACTCATCTAATAAAGAAGGATAGTTTAGGATATTGGAGTTGTCCAATTAATTCCACTAAAACTATAAAATTTCCTGTGGCAGTGGCTCAAATACCAAGTTTAATGTCTGTAATGGAAGATGGCATCCCAGCTCATTGTAACAGCAGATGTTACAAAGGACTGACTTCTAAGTTTACCTCACTTTTTTCTCTCAGTCTGCATAGGAATGTGATCAACTTGAATTTTCTAGATTGAGAATACAGATCTGAACCTAACTCTAACCCTCACCCTAGCAATTATTTTACTTAAGCCCTGTGAGAATGATGCAGGTGGCCAGCCACCCTTTAGCACCTCAAGTTGGGTTTCTGAGTCTCTTTCTTAGGGAAGGATTCCATGAAGAGGAGATGGTGCCAGAATACAAGCACTAGATCTCTGACTATTCAGTGTGGGAAAATAGTTTAAAACAGAGAGATGAACTGTATGCCATGTCCAGTGCTTTGCATGAAAATGGCAAATATTATCAATTCTCCTATGCAGGTGAATGGTACTACAGTGTCACACCTGACAAATGAAGGATCAATTCTGTGAAACCATGGGTGAGCACTACCACCAGTTTCCAACAAATTGATCCACTGTTGCCTCACACCTGAACCACTGGTAGGTTTACTGAAAACTTATACAGCTGAAGACGAAAAGCAGTTAGAGTCAAGTGTACTAAATCAGTTGTAAAATACGGCACAATATAATACCTACCCACTCATTTTACACAAACTATGAAAGTCTAACAAATGATAATGTCTGGATGTGTTCTGGAAACCTGGAAGCAATAAACATTGTCTCTTATTTATAGGCTTTTTCATTCCTTTCAAAAGCAGGTAAAGTCTTGAAGGGGTTAAGAAAAAGCTATATACTACCAAAATGAATCATCTTTTTTAATATTCCTTCCACCTCAGTGAACATAGTATCACTGGTGCTTACACATGCCAGCAATGCAGAAACTCATCATCTAATAATAACCAAGAAAGTATTAGAAGTTGTTGTGATGCTCAAAGACTGAATCACCTTTAAGGTCCTTCCAGCTGGGGACAGTCTGTTTCTGAGATATGTGACTTGAAAGAGAGGGGAAATACAACATTCCAGCCTGAGGGTCCTTATGTATTCAGCAAAAATTAGGAAACCAAGAGGCAAAACTGTCTTGAGAGCTTTGCTGTCAGGAGATGACAAAACTTGTTGGAGTTTCAAGTCTGCAGTGGTAAAGGAGAATTCCTTTCAAACTCTAAATAAAATGAATGCTTTATAGAGGGAAGATTTCACAGAAACTAAGACACAAACAAATTATCTCTGAATTGAAAAGTACTGCAATTATTAATTTAGGAAAAGCAATAATCCTTTTCCTGTGTGCCGCAGATACCAGACATAGGAGCATGCAGAGGCTGATAAGAGGTAACTGGAACTCACTATAAAGTGACAGAAAGTCATTGTGAGACAGGAATGAAATAGTCAAGTTAATAAATGACACTGAGTGAAAGTTCTCCCCCTTCCCATTAAAAGTTTCAATGAGATATTTTAATCCAAACAGATAATATTTGGTAATATATCTTCATTTTCCAACACCGCCTCAAATATCAGTCCAACATTTATATTCAGTTTTGACAGTCCAAATAGTTTCTAACAGCATTTGGTAGCTGTTAGTAACCATCAGATACATGGATACATTACAGTTTTACATAGCTCGAAGGGGTAGCTGAATGTACAAATATGTATGAGGAACAAAAAGACTCACAAAGATCAGCTGGGCACAGGCTCATTGAGTACTACCATTAAAACGATATGGTATATTTGACAGCAAGAAAGCTCACAGAAAATTCATCATCAGTGAGAAAAAGTGTAATTTCAGCAACATAACTTGACTGTGGGCCTAAAGAGAATGATACCACATTTTGCTTGACAGAGAAAGTACTCAGAATCTTCCCTAATTTTTCTTATCTCTAGCTTGCAGCTCAGGCCACCCTTTTTCTTAACACTCATTTTAATTAAACAAATGCAATGACCCAAAGAAGTGAATTCCAGGTCATCCTTTTAATCTAGTCAAAGACACTGTAGGAGAGATGGATGGAGGGACATCACCACAGATTCTTCATGGAACACCAACAAATACCCTTGCATAAGAACAAAACAGCTCAAATCTGAGACTGGTTAATGTTTTTTTCAGGCCAATACTCTTTTTGTGACTCCAGCCACAGGAAAGAGCCATCCAGGTTCCCTGCACTGGAAGGACTATGTTAGGCAATAACCATGTAACCAGCTGCTTTTCTCCTGGTTTGTCTCAGAAATCCTACCGAGTTTGTGCTTGCTCTTGCGAGGCTCTGGAAGAAAAAGGCTGGACAAGACTAGCAGTCAGCATTCAGAAAAGAAGGAGAAAAGAAAGTTATTTTTACGTTAACTCAGAATAGAATGCACTGCATGCACAGCTTGTCATCTGCTGTGGTTAGCTTCAAACCCAGCAGTGACAAATGCTGAGCTGTATGTGCATTTTCATTTATCTTTGCAGTAACAGGCTAAGGGAAAACAGCACCTATTTTACCATATGACCATGCTTGTGAACTAAGACAAGTGTATGTTCAATTTGCAAGTTAACAAATGGAGTTCTATCAAGGGTAACATTCATTTCTACTGTGTCCAAAAAAGAGCTCATCTCTTCTGACTGCTCGGTTTCTTGTGCTATAAATAAATTAATACATAAAAAAACAACAACAAATAGTTCCAAACAAGGGTATTTGGTACTGTCAGTGTCTTCCACTGTTCTTCAAGAAGATGTGTCAGCTGAGGGGAGCTATCTTTAGATTACAGGAGGAAAGATGCATCAGACATAAAAATAGTACTAATACAAGCAATCAATTAGTATTTTTTTCAGCCTAGAAATACTAGGTGCACAGAAAGTTGAAACACCTAAATTAATATTATGCTGAAATGCCAGGAAAAGTTTGGAAACAAAACGGCATTAAAGAGATAGTAACTAATGTCTGTAATAGCTGGAGACTTGACTAAGTGACTCGTGTAAGGTTTTCCTATAAGGACTACTGTTATCATATAGTTCAGGCCTAGGGAGTTTAATCTGCTCCCCTATCTGCTGCCCTGTAGTAGAGAAGGCATATGTCAATTAAAGAATGTAATAGGACTGTTATCTCAGAAAAACAAAACAAAAACAAAACAAAAAAAGAACATAAACACAAAGGACAAGGGTTGTACTTGCTATCTCTGAACAGCAGGATATATTTAACATCTGAGCAGCAGGAGTAACCATGAAAATACAAACAGGTAGGAATGAAGGACACAAGGTAGATTGCATGAAGGATGAGAGAAATGAGAAAGGACAGCTTCAGTGCTAGACATCTCCAGAGGCAGCTACTAGGTAACTCCTCCACTCAGCTACAATCCTGAATGAGTTTGGAAGCATTCTTACTTTTAAATACAACTCAAAACTACATTTTACTGTTACACCTCTCTTTTTATGACTCGATTTCTAGGTGAATATTCAGAGGGTTTAAACCCATGCCTCTTGCTTTCCCAGCTACTTCAACTGATGAATGATCTCAAGCAATTTCAGGGGGACAGAATTTTGGTTTTGCTCTAGCACTCCAAGCATCAGCAATCAAGAACAAATGTAAGGCTTTCTCACCTTAGCTGCAAGGATCAGATCACAGTCTGTCTGCATCAAGAGCCCCTGAGACAGGACTCCTCAGCAGAAAGGAAATCCTTACCAGCAGGGAGCAGGCACTGAATGGAACAGACACAATTCTACAAATCCCAGATTATTGTGCCTACCTACTTCCACAGTAATCAAAAATCCCTGATAGACGGGCTTTATTTCAAGAGTGAAATGAAGCCTTGCTTTCCTAACAGAAAAGAAACAGTCCTTGATTGCACTAGGTATCACATAAGGCTTAGACTGTCATGAAGCAGCAGATTACAGTTACAAACCGGACCTTGAGTAATTTCCTCTCAAAGAAGAGAGCATAAAAAGAAAAGAAAGAAAGCTATTATACAGTAATAACTAGATTAGAAGCTTGCTTTCTTATTACTCTTTTTGTACATGGTTGTTTCTAATTCACATCAGTTTAATTTTTGTTTGAAAGAGATTATTTTAATTTCTAGCTATCTGAAGACTTCACCACTCGGTAGTCACAGTGACTACAGTGAAGACATACATATGATTCAGTTTTGAAGAAAGCAGTTGTGGGGGAGTGAGAGCATTCTACATAGAAGCATGGAGTTTAATGAAGGCTGACTTAACCTGCTTCTCCACTATATACTGTGTTAGGCTGCCAGTCTTTATGGATTAGGATAGTTTAGTTTAGAAAAAAGTGGAAGACTGAATTACAGAAAACATAAAATAATAGGTATGGTTGAGAGAGGTCCCATTTATGTCCTGTGCTGTAATAAAAAACTAAGGCAAAAAAAAAAAAAGCAACTGATTTTAAACAAATAAATGTCAATACTTTATATTTTGTGAAATGTACTGCTGTATTACCATGGCAAATTGAGTAATAAACATTCTGGAAGGATTAGTAGTTTTCATGAATAGTGCTTGCGGGATCCTTAGCCAGGATCATGTTATGAGGCAGTCAATCTTCACACTCCAGTAATCAGCAGTCAGGGACTGTCCAAGAAAAACAGAGCATACATATGTGAAAGTAGGTGCACTGGGTAGGTAACAGTGCTCTCTTAAACCGTCTGCCCATTTCAAGATTTTAGCTACTGTCTGTTATATCATTCAAACTGGGAGTAGCCCTGCAAGGCAGATGCCTCCCAGGGAGTAACTTAATCTCTGCATTTTACAACCTACTAGAAGTGGGAAGGACACACCTTTTTCAAAGGGGAAAGGGATCCTGCAGGACTCCTAGCATTTGTGGGACTCAGAAAAACAATACCATGTCCATGATTTTATATTAATAATTATAAATATTATATTATAATTATAAATATTTATTATTATAATAAAAATATTATATTATAATATTATATAAATATTATATTAATAAGTTTGTAT
>JAOWBP010002559.1:34962194-34976921 GCA_028571105.1 Tragopan temminckii | reverse complement strand
TAAATGGCGAGGCCGGTGGCCCTGCACGTGGCAGGGGGGTTGGAGATTTATGATCCTTGTGGTCCCTTCCAACCCTGACCATTCTGTGATTCTGTGATTCTGTGATAAGTATAGAACCTTTTTCTGATATCCAACCTGATTCTCCCTTTGTCATATCTTCATGCTTTTCCCTCGAGTTCTATCACTGGTCAGCAGAGAGAGGAGATCAGCATTGATCCTCCACTCCCTCTTACATAGAGTTATAGGCCACAAAGGGCCCCTCCTCAGACATTTCTTCTCTGGGCTAAACAAATGAAGGGACCTCAGCCGCTTCTCATATGCCTTCCCTTCTAGATTCTTCACCATCTTTGTAACCCTCATTTGGACACTCTGATAGTTTTGAGTCCTTTTTCTACAGTGGCATCCAAAACTGCACATAGTACTTAGGGTGAGGTCACACCAGTGCAGCGTAGAGTGGGACAATCACTTCTCTCATAAGTTGGTAATGCAGTGCAGAAACACTTCTGGATACAGTTGGCCTCACTGGCTGCCTGGGCACGCTGCTGACTCATGTTCAATTTGCTGTCCACTAAGATTCCTTTCACCAAGGCTGCTCTCCAGCATCTTGTCTCCTCGTCTGTATGTATAGTCAGAGTTATACAAATAGAATTTACTCATAGGAAAAAAAAAGTGAATTTCTGGCTTAAAGAGATGTAATTAATACGTGTATTGTTGATTTCTAGGTTAAGTATATAAGTGTTTTGAGTTAATAACTCACTTTTTCCCCTCAAAATCTTAGTCTGAATTTATAGACTATTAGATGGGTTATCAAGCTGAAAGACTTTCAGATGCCAAGGCAATATATGTGACAAGTACTGTAATTTGCCATATGGAATTTGGCTGTACCTATGGATGCTACTAATCACTCCATATCTTTTCCATAATGCCCATTGAAAGAGATGACATATTACTGCCTTATCACTGCCACAATTCCTTGCCACCATCAGGGTTGCCTCTCAGCTTCAGATGGTCAAAGAAGTAAGGAAAGAACAGCTAATAACAGAAAGAAGTTAAACAATCTCCAAATGCTCCCGACCTTCAGCTACCACTGTCATTAAAGTAGTCTGAATAGAAGACAAACAGTCAGTAAATTCAGAGTGACCAAGACTGAAAGAAGCAGAGGAAGAGCCACTGTTTCCCTTTGCCTCTAGAATGATCCTCAGTGTTGTAAACAGCTATTTACATCCTCTGTTCTGTTCTGTCTGCAACTCTCTCAAGGAAGGTGATTGCATTGTCCTCCTTTCATCCTATTTCTCCCCTCACAGCAGAAGCTCTGATGCCATTTAATTTTCTAATCCTCTAACAGCCTCTGATGTCCAGACTTCACTACTGCAACAGCAAGCAGAAGAGCACAAATTCCTGCCAAAACCTGCAGCAGAAGAGGTCCCCAAATTCCACAGGGAAAATAATTGAGTAAGAAAATAATTGAGAGGCAATTCAGATTCAGAATCTTAGCCAGGGACCTACTTTGGACTGTAGAACAAACTGTCAGAAATGAGGAAGGCACAGACTGCAGG
Organism: Tragopan temminckii; assembly: GCA_028571105.1. NCBI lineage: Eukaryota > Metazoa > Chordata > Aves > Galliformes > Phasianidae > Tragopan > Tragopan temminckii. Next base: position 34,975,365 of record JAOWBP010002559.1, on the reverse strand, counting down.
GCTGCAGTTCCCTCCAATTGCTACAGCATCTCCTAAGGAGAAAGAAACATTGCAGATAGTGCTTGTTAGCAATCCACCTCCAAAATCTTACCCTCCTTTTGAACTTCTTCCTTGCCTCCTCCCAGGGAACACATGGAGCAGGAGGTAACGCCATTTCCATGGCTTAAGTTATGGAAAGATAAAGCAAACAACTTGCAACCATTAACAGAGAGGCAATCTGAAAAGCACCAAACCTTTTCGAAGCAGATTGTAAGTTGTTCTCGGTTCTTGCCAGGGTAACAAATGTTACAGCCAAACAACTAGAAATTTCTCTGCTATGCTTGAGTCCACAAACAGAAGGACAATGTGTAATCAGCCATCTGAGCACCAAAGAATTATTCATCTTCAGGCAAGCAACAATGCTTTCCAATTAGTCTGAAATGAGGTGGAGGAAGAAGCCCTCTGCAACCTCTCACCACTTGATCTTTCTGAGCCACTGTTGATCTTTCTAACCCATATGAACAGCCCTCCAGAAAGCACACTGCATATAACCATCTTCCTTCCTCCTCCCATCTCTATCTATGCTTTTCACCATGGCACATCTTTTTATATCAAGCAGCTGAAAATCCTTCCCAGTATCCCCAATAGGTTGTGTCCATCACAATGAAACAAACCTGAGCGCTGGAGATCCACATGCTAATGTAAGCGTTAACAAAAGGGGGGGGGAATTACTCCAGCAGAGAACAATTGGATTCTCTGCTGCCTAAACTAAGACCTGAGATAATTGTGCCTAAGCTTTGGACTCTAAACTTGTTTGCAAGTCTTGAATCTACCCTGTGAAGACAGAGAACATTATGCCAACAGTGAAAAGTGATGAAAAAGAGCACTGATCATATGAAAATATGCTCCTATAGTATAGATACCAAGTCACCCTTTTAGTCTAATCTCATTTTTGGTACCTATCATCATAATCTCAGCAAGAGAATGAATATATTTAAAAAAACAAGTGGCTGCACTTGTTAAAACAAGAAATAAGGAGAGAGGAAATATGATCCCTAATCCCAAACAAATTATTACTATTACAGGTGCTCCTTTCTACATGTGTCTTTTCAATGGGAAAACAAAATAATGAACATGAAGCACACATGAAGCTTAGAGAAAGCATATAGCAAGTTCTTCAGTAGCAAAAATTATACGTAGTGCCACAGTTCAATACCCATGCCTGTTTGGGTCATAGCTTTTTCTTTAAGTCTGCTTTTTTAAGGTCCTGAAGAAGCAAGACAATTAAGATCCATTCCTACTCACTCTGAAGACAGATGTTCTACTTAAATCTAAGTCATACCAATTCAAATAATCTATTTTTTTGTTTGTTTGTTTGTTTGTTTTAACCATGGCTCAGAATAAATTTTCTGCTTGGTGCTGTATGGATCTGTAGAATCAAAGCTAGAACTAGAGGGTCATAGCACCACTGTGAATGGATAATGCTAAGGACAGGGCAGAAGGGAGGGAGGGAGAATACAACACTTGGGGGGAATTTTCAGAGTGTTATCCATATTATCAGTATAGTGCCTATAAACTTGTCTACGAGACAGAACAAGGACCAAAATACCCTTTGTTTTTTTTTCCCCCCATCATATAGGGAAAATAAAGAATAATATAGAGAAGAGGCTTGTTGACAGCTTTTATGTGAAGGACCTCAACTTAAAAGCCAGTAGGTTCCTGGTTCAGGACCAGTGCTGACAGCACTGCAGCCTCTTGTTTTTCTAGGTAAAATGCCACAATCCCACAGCAGCTCAGTAGTTCACTACCTTCCTGCAAAATTCCTGTATTCCTCTTGCTGAGGCCTGGCCCATTCATCTTCCTGCCACCAAATCTGGTCTGAACTCTTCTCATTCCTGCTGTGTCAGCACATTAGGTTATTTTAACAGGGGGAAAATATATTAAAGAAATAATAAACTGATAACGATAGTCTAAGAAACACATATTTCTTTCTCCATATTTCCCCTCATTTGATTAGTCTCCCAGCAAGAGCAGCATTAATCACTGGGGAAGTAGATGAAAGATAAAGACCAATTTGAATTTTGCTGTGTGCTACTGAGTATCTGTGTGTGTGCTCAGGCAGCAGGGAGGGAGTTAGCAGGATAATCTGTCATTTTGTATATTTATGCTGTTGGAGTCAGTCAGGACTGGTTCTCCATTGTTAACACAGATTAAAATCATTCATGTCCTTACAGTTTCATTGGAGGTCATCTTTCAGAAAAAAAGGACACTATAATCAAGTTAAACTGAAACTATTTGAGCAAATCTCTCTATATGGCTTGGGCATTGAGGATATCGCTTGAATCTTAGAAGTACAGAATGTTTTTCTCCTTACCTGACCTGACTCTTTGTACATTAAAAGTGAGTTTTCCTGCTCCAAAGCAGTTAACAGAAAAGAGCTGTAGCAAATGAGGAGAAGAGGTGGTTTTCACATGGTGCTAGTAAAATGTATGACAGTTCAACCCAGCCTGACTGTGCACTGCTACGGAAGAAGCCATGGGTCCTTAGAGCAGGGTTGCCAACAGCCCTACTGAAATGAGTCCCTGACAGCTTGGCAAAAAAGACTTCCCTTTATCTGTAGCAAAGACAGAGAATGGCAAAAGAAGAGATTAAAAAGTAGAAGAGTGGCTATTAAGCCATATGGATAAGAGTATCTCTCTTCTCCAAATCTTTGTGTAATCAAAATAGAGTTGCCAAAAGCATCATCCTACTGTTTCTAGCCATGTCACTCTTCACATTTAAGTCTTGCTGTTTCCTTCCCATATCTTTATGAGAAAGATATATCTTGTCCTCTGGATCTTATTTCCTTTCCTATAGCTCAATAGCTCAATAGTTATCTTTTCTCTATTCATTTTGATAGATTTAGCCACCAGGGTATTCCTAACATTCCCTACTCTCTGGCTCAAGACTCCTAACAAATTATCACTATGCCTGGAACTGTCCTTACCCACAGTATTTCTTTAGGTATGCCCAATCCAAGACAGAGTAAAAGAGGCAGCATAGCACCAGTAGAAAACCTCAAAGCAATAAGAGCAAAGAGGCAAAAAGACCAAATTATCTCCAAAAACACATTCTCAGAAAGCACAAGGGGAGCATCCGCAATACCGAGGAAACCGGAATCCAAGTCCTCACCACTCACGCTTTATTTTTCTGCACAGATTTTGTAACAAACTGTAAACAAATTCTTATCTTAAAGATTATAATAGAAGTAATGATTGCAGTCAAAACGAATTACATCCCACCGGCTCTTAAACTGTCTAAAGGAGAAGAAAAAGTAATGGTAATTATATAACTCATCTTCCTAATAGTTATTTTTATGAGACATACCATGACAGACATATCTTGTAAATTAGCGACAATTAATCTACAGATGTGTCCATCTGCCTACAGATGAAACTAGCAAAATCCTGTTTTTTGCTAGTTAACAACATCATAAAACCCAGTGCATTAATTAGGTGATTTCAGAAAGTGGATCTGTCACAACAGCTTAGATGTTTTTCTAAATTCAACACAGTCATCCATATATACGTTAGGAAAGGTAAGAAGTACATTCCCACCTCTCAGCCAGTCTTGTAAAAAAAAAAGAAAAAAAATCCAAATGGAACTGTATGCATTGGAAGTTTTCTGGCAATGTCTGCAGCTTCTAGGCATTTTCCTCATATATAAAAATAGCAAGCAGAGCAGATACACTCTAACAATATGCGATCCAATCTTGCAACTATATTTGAACTACAACCATTCATTCTACATCATTTATTCCTAACCAGTTGCTTTTGCAGTATCGGAAGTCTTTATCACACATTGTTGCTGCACAACCAGCCTAGAACAAAACTCTTTTTCTATACTATCATTTTGCTTGTGATCAAATGTATGGTCAACTGTAGTAGCTTTAGTTCCTGAATACTGTATTAATCAGATTTTGAAAACAATCTTCCATATAACTTACAAGAATCCATTCTGGCAGGGCAAATGGCATGTCTAAGTGCACAAATGGATAATGTGCCTTAAAAAAAAAAGTGCACGGTGATGTTATTAAGAGTACTTTCTGAGAAATGAATGCCTGTCTGTCTTAAGAAGGTCCGCATCAGTTTACTAGAGCTGTTATTACAGATTCTTTATCATTTTATTACAGAAAAGAACAAGCATTTGGTCACCTGAAATCAAGGGAATGTTTCAAGTAGCTCTTGACAAGAAGACAAGAAATTTTACCATTGAAAATCTAAAAAAAAAGTTGAAATTTCTAAAAAAGTGCTAGCCCAGGCCTCTTCCTCAAACATTGGCCCAACATTTCATTTCAAAAATTAATAGTAGAGCAGAAATTAGTGGCTGTTTCAAAACCAACTGATATTTTACTACAAGTCCCATATGGTTGTTCCTATCTGCATGTTTAAAACAATGTAAACTCAACCACTGTACAAATCAATTAGCTGACTCAGCCCTTTCTTAGCCTGCATAAATAGAAGATGTGGATTCTCAATAGGACCCATAGAAAATTGGCTCAAGAAACTACACGACAATATCACTACATGAAAACAGGTTAACCAAAGTGAGTGTAAGCCATATGCTGAGAAAACATTGTGTGCACCAAATTGTGACACTCAAGTTTGCTACACACATGAATGAAGTCTCTCCAAGGAGTTATGCAAGAGTTGTCTCCATTTGGAACTCACAATAGTTATCAAGTTCAATGTCCAAATAACACTGCTGATAATGTCAATAAATGACAGCAATCATCAGCACATAAATGAGCTGTTTTAAATGCAATGATCTGTGCTAGTGTAATTGTGCTTAGGAGAATTACAGAACTAAATTTATTCCCATTGTCAGTACCTGTTAGCACCTGGAAGCATAGGCAGCTCAGAAAAATAATAGTACAGTAAAATTATGTTCTCTTTTTGGATGGGTATTGAAACTCTGGATCCAGAAGTGCAGCACATGTATCTTCCGCAGAAGGTGAATGAAATAATGAAAATATAGGATCATATTTCAAATTATAAAAGGTAATTTGAATATCGTGATCACTGCATCAATAAATATAATTTACCTTCCCCTCCAGCTTCCAAACCACATTATGATCATATCTCTTCAGAAAAGATGTGACATTGAATAGACAAATGCTATTTTGTGCATTATGCTGCTGAAATGTAAATCTATGATCTCACTCAATAAGACTGCTGGTCAGAGGAAAGGATGCTAATCTGAAAGAAGGTACAAGTCAGAATCTCTGGTCTGTTTAAGAAAAAAGCAGTTCGGGAAAAACCAGAAAAGGAGGGACGAAAGCGAGACCACCTAATTCTCAAGCAGGACCAACAGGTCTGTCTTTAAAGCAGACACTAAGAAAAAGGCTTTTTTTTCATTAGAACTTTACAGTCTTTGAATGAAAATGTCACTAGTGACTCATAAGAAGCAAAAAGTAAATTAAAGACCAATCTATTTCCCCATAAGTTATTATCTATGAGTATTAAAGAAAGTACGTTGGCAAGATCAAAGAGTGACACAACTGTATTTGTCTTAGTTGACAGAAAATGTCTAATTGGACTGACAAATCTGTGCTATTTTCCTTTGTGAGATACACAGAAAGAAAGGATTTAGCCTGGACCTGCATATTCTGGAAAGACATTAATCAAGATTATTGGAGCCTCCATCTAAAATAAATTTAACAGGCTGGAATGCCTAATGGTTAAAATCAAAGATTGAGAAACTTATTCTGAGACATATCAATGAGCTGGAGACCCTACATGGATAATGGGTAGAAATCCACATCTATTCTTTATACAGAACATCCTGCATACTATATGTCATACACTGTCATGTTGTCACTTTAAGATCACAGCTGAAAACACCCACAAATAATTTATTCTTTTAAACTCCAAGCTACATTTGAACAGTTTGGCAAGCATCATTATCCTTATCTTGGTACAAGAAATTAAGACATGCACCAGATCTTCAAATGAGTACTTATTTTTTCTTCCTCATGGACAGCATAATCATAGAATCACAGAATCGTTAGAGTTGGAAGGGACCTCTGAAAGCCATCTAGTTCAACTCCCCTGCAATGAAAAGGAACATCCACAGCTAGATCAGGTTGTGTGGGGGCCTTATCCAGCCTCTCCTTGAAAGTCTCCAGAGGCAGGACATCTACCACATCACTGGGCAATAATCCATCTGACCTCCCAGAAGGGTACTGATTTCTTTTCCACATAAATTTTTCCATGATTTTGGTCTCATGACCCCAGCTATCCAAGCCATGCAGCAGACATATTAGGGGCCTGTCCCAGGTCATGAGCCCTAGAACCTCCAGAAGCTTATCTGAAGCAGATCTCTTTTTATTTTCCTTCAGGACCACTCTGAAGGATATTTGAATCACAGACACATTCCTATCAGCAATTTTACTACCATGAAGTTATACATCTCACTCATTTCTCACACAAATTGTTCTTGTCTTCCACTAAACTGAGTTTCATTTCCTTGCAGAAATAGTATACATTCTGAAATATAATTAAGTTATAGATATTTTAAATATTAACATTATTACCACATGATATTTCCAGTAACATTTTTCTTTGCTTTGGATGTTTAAATCTATATCCCACGTCTGGGAGCTTAACAAATTGTATAGTATGTCACTGGTCTGTGTATATGCAGTGTATTTTTAAAGCATTTCATTTTCCCATTTTCATTAAGTAAAACTGTGGTCTAAAACAGTACTGGCAGTGTTAACAAATTGCAGGAGATATTCTAACGTACACTACAAACAGAAGAAATCTTTGCAGTTATGCTGTTTTGTATTTACCAACAAGTGATATGTAAATCTAAATCCTACTAAAATTGTTTTGGATTTTGTATCACTTTGGGATGATGGATCTTGAATTTTGCTTTATATACATTTCAAAAAGGAGAAGTTTTAACTTCTTACATATGAAAACAAGCAATTCAAATAGCACAGACTGTTCTAATACAGTAATAATAATTATTTAACCTGATTTTTGCCATTTGGTATTAGATAGTTTTCTTTGTATCTTTGCTGCTATTTCTGCAATGAATCAGAATGCTTCTATGCTAAGTAGTGTACTCATGCAGAATAAAAAGTACATTTTGAACTCAGAGAGTTTTCAATTTAAATATAAAACATTATATTGCAAATAGATACAAGTAAACTGAATAAAGGTAAAGAGAATAAAGGGATGAAAAATGTGACAATATTGATCAGCTTGATAAACAACTGCCCCAGAACATCATCAGCATAACCACTGAAAACTTTTTCAACTAGAAAAGATTAAAGGAAGGTTTCATTGACACTGGAAGTATAACCTAGTTCTGCCTTGCAAATGGTAAACTGGAAGCAGAAAGATTCTTATGATCAAATTTAACAAGTGAGCAAAAAAAAAAAAAAAAAAAGTAATAATGCTGATAAGCATGGGAAATGCAGGAGCTAAACAGAAAGGCCTTGAAAGTAAAGAAAAAATGTTTACTTCTGAGGAAAATAGGGAAGAGAAGCTGGAGTAGGGTAATAACTAACTGCACATAGCCCCATGTGGCTATATTTAACATTCCCCAAAGAACAAACTTGTTCTATTTGATTTTTCTACCACTTAGATCTAAAGTTGTAAGCAGGCCTGACAATGGTGATGTCTAACACTAGCAAGATAAAATAACCATTAGGCATCTCAAAACCACAGCTGGAGATACTGCCCCAAAAGAAAATGACAATTTCTTCTCACTTTTACTGCAGAAATAATGCATTGCAAGCTGACAGAATCAAATTCTACCAAAAGTAAGGAAGAAAGTAGAGCCATTTGTGCTGTGACAGCAATAAAATGTCCCAGTATTGAAATGCAGAAAGTTGTGATGGAGATACATATTGACTTTTATCTTGCTTTCAGTGGGCAGCGTGAAGTGTCAAAGAGTTATTGCTTTAATATCATCTAAGATGAGACCATTTGTTGTGGTGCATGTGCATCCAGGAAATCATTGCTCTAACCATGTTTTTAGAAGCACTTTGACACTTTATTAAATCTTCTTGATGCACTTTCGGCATACAGTGGTCTCTACAGGCCCACAGAACTACCACATAGCTTAGGCAGGAAGCTTTCTGGAAGATTTCCTCATCAAATATTGCAGGGTGATTTCCAGCTTCACTCAGACCACTAAAGTCCAGTGCTACTCTCTGTTATGTTCCTACAGCTAAACACAATTCTGTTACCTTTATAAATCATAGAAAATCTCCAATAAACTACAGTAACAAGAGCAGGATCTGGTCAACACTTCATTCTTCTGGAGATATAATCATACAAAAATTTTCTCTAAAATTAGAGTAAGCCCTTAAGGAGAAGGAGCACTAATTCTTTCACAGTTTATGACAAACAGGGAAGAAAGCTAGAGTAATTTCTCTTTACTTGGCTGAAACTTTTAAAAATGATTACTGAGTGTTTGAGTCTCATAATTCAATCAGTCTCAGTCCTGCTACCAACTGGATGTAGTGCCAAAGTTGTTGGGGCAACACTAAAACTTGTCTTGAAATTCATTTTTCTACTGCAGCAAAAATAACTCACAGAACTGCAGAATGGTTGAGGTTGGAAAAGACCTCTCTTTCCATCTGGTCCAATCCCTGGTGAAGCAGGGACATCCAGAGCAGATGTGATGGCTTGGTGGCTTTTAAAGATCTCCCTTTCAAGGATGGAGACTCAAAAGCTCTTGCTCACACTCACAGTGAAAAAATGCTTCCTGATGCTCAGACACAACCTACAGTGTATCAGTTTGTGCTGGTTGCCTCATGTCCTGTCACCAGGCACCACTGAAAGGAGACTGTCTCTGTCTTCTTTATATCCTCCCTTACTGTATTTATTCACGCTGATAAGATCCCCTGACCTTCTTTTCTCCAGGTTGAATGGTTCCAGCTCTCTGAAATTCTCCTCATAGGATAGATGGACCAGTCCCTTAGCCACCTCAGAGGCCTTTTTCTAGACCCTCTCTAGTAGTTCCATATCCCTTTTATGCTTGGGAACCCAGAACTGAACACAGCACTCTGGGTTCAGCCTGACCTCCTAATAAAGCTAAGTGGACAATATTGTGTTTTTGTATTCTCAGTGACCAGTGCTACATTAAAAATAAAGAGAATAGCCATATATACACAAACACAACCAGTAACTGATGAAATCTTCTGAAACAGTAGAAAACAAGTGTGTTACTTGCATGATTGCAGATTTCAAAGTACTTAATTTCATTAGGTTCTTCCATTTCAAGCAGCAGAAATTATTTCAGAGAAGGAGATGGAATCATTTCCATTTTTTCTCTAACTGGACAAAAATATGCCTTTCTCTGGGGGTTTAATGAAGGCACTCTGTGATCAGTAGTCACTAGGTAGTGTCTCAGTTAGTGTACATTACTGTCAACAAAAGCACATTACTTCTACTTGATGGGGATCTTATATAAATAAAAATTTTAAAACATGTACTTCATCCTAGTTGATAATGTGATAGTATACTACTTAAATAAATCATTTTCAAATACTAATCCACTACTCAACTGGTTATTTACATTATTCTTTAACCTACACACACAAGAAGAGCAAATATAAGGTTTTTATTTCTAATCAATACCACCGTCTGGCTGTAACCAAATAAGTAGTTCAAAACCACTGCATTTTTAGGTATGAACACACTATGTTGGTACAAGCCAGAATATCTGAGATCTGGCCAGAATATCTGAGATCTGTTTATCACAGGAATGTGTTTTACCAAAGATGCTGAAATTGCTCTATGTTGGAGCAACTTCATTTTGCAAGAAAGTGATCTAGATGGTGTTTTCTTAAAATTTTCTAAGGGAGGGCTGTGAAAGGAAAATGTAAAATGGCTCAACCAGGATGTAATGCTCCACTGCTTTTCTTTCCATTATGAACATCAGTGTTGCAGCAGTATATAGTATCATAGTGATAAATAACCATACATGCACCCCCCTGTAAGGCTTTGTTACTCTCTTAGCAATATACTTCACAGTATATCCAACTGAAAAAATGTTTAAAAATCTTGTTCTAATTTCCTTTGGAGCAATTTTACTTACCTAAATGTGGTTGCAGTTGAACAGGAGCAAAATCTGTTATTACTATGTTATTATAACTATGTGTAATTCATTGCGTTTGTTCACCAACACAAGAGGACAGTACATTGTGTGTTGACTTATCTTCACAAAAACATTAAAATTAAGAGTTATATGGAACATGATTCAGATAACAGTTCTAGTGAACTTACAAGTGAACAGAGAAATGAGATTAATTAAGAACCCAAGGAAACACACAAGACCAATTGACTCACCTGGATGCTAGGTGGTGAACGATTTTTTCGGGTTGTAGTGGTGGCCATTGTAGTTGTGGTTTCCATGACAGTAGTAGACATTTCTGGTGGCACAGAGGTTGTGGGTGTTGTTCCCAAGATGGAAGGGACCTCCCCGACAAGTCGGACACTTCCATTGATTTTAATGTTAGGGTTGTTCTCTGCTGCCATGTTCAACACTTTCAAGCCATTGTAATAGAGACCGGAGAGTTGTCCTTGGAAGAGACGCCCTCTGTCTTTTCCTCCTATGGCTATTTGCGCCTGGGTGTTGAAGATCGTTAACTGTCGTCCTAGTGAAGGGGGGTGGAACAACATTATTGCTAGACATTTCCTTTACTTTGTACTTTACATTGAATCCTGGCCAGAAATGATAGACAACAAAGAAGTAGATTCATTCTCAGTAGTGTTTATGAAGACTGTAGGGTAGAAATAGAATATGAAAATGTATTGCCTATGATTCATTAATAATAGAGATTATCTTGAAAGCAAGAACACCTGAACCCTCATCCATCCATAGCCACTTGTGCATCAGAAATCCAGAGGAGCTTTGATTCAGCCAGAAATTTGAACTCACTCCTTTAGAGTTGGACCAACCATTAACAACTAAAAAGACTTCAATATGTGGCTTTTTTTTCCCACTATCAATTCAAATCACAGTACCTGTCAAGCTTTAACCCGTTAAAAAAACCTTCCCTTTTGACTGGTCAAAGGGTGGAATTGTCTCATAAAGCCACTTTTAACATTGCAAAGGTGTTGATGGGTGGCTTGAGGAGAGAACATCAGAAAAACTGGTGGTGATCAACTGTGTTAATTGCCATCTATACAGGGATTGTATATGAAACTTAAGATAGGCTTATTCATGATCTTCCACCTGAAAATTTTTTGTTGTGAAGCTCACAAAACCAAAACCAGGAAAAAGCAAACACCGACATCATGATGTCTCTGAAAGAGCAAAGTTCTTGAAACAGTAAGGGTAACAACTAAACCCCAGAAAGCCTTACATGTAAATCCCACTTACAGATGGTTACATTCAAGAGCAGGCAAGTTGAGTGGTTTATTCAAGATCACACCTTGAGCATTAGGAGTGGACTGATATAATACGTAATAAGAAATACACTTTTTAAAAAATAAATCCTTATAACAATTGTCAATTCTATTTTTGCAGGCCACTTAAATCACATTTGGTCTTGTCTGGTCTATAAATACTGCTTATGTCCCAGGCTGTACTAGACTGATTATGCTAAGAAATAAATTGCTTCATGAAGTGCAAAGGTAGTGCCTATAATTTCACTGTTCCCCTATTAGGGTCACACCAGCTGGAATCTATTGAATTACAAGAGAGACAGACTGGGCAGTGCTTTGAAGGATTATCAAAACAGCATCAAGACAATCACCATTCAAATATTTGTGTTCTGTTTTTATGAAATTTGTACCATGTGTCCCCATCCCATTCCCGCTCCCCAGTTCTCACTCACCACTTCCTCTCTAGTCCACCCTGACTAGAAGTGCAAAAAGCCACCATGTAGCAAAGCACAAAGTATAACCCACTGTTCATTTATTCACAGACAGTGGTTAAAGCAGATCAAAATACAAGGGGGAGCTCACCAATTTTGGTGGTCGTCGTGGCAGGTCTCGAAGTCAAGTGGTGATGCGGTGTTGCATCATCTTATGGTGACAGGATGGACCATGGGGAAGAGAATGCGGACAAGAGAAGAAATGTATCTGAAAGGAGTTCCTGTCCCCAGAGGGGGCCCTAGCTAACTGAGCAAAAGTATATGGAGAGGTGCAACATATGGACACACGTGAAGGTGAGTTGCACATCCCTTGTGCTCCTCACCCACAGATTTGTAAATGAAATGCTAGGACTTGATCGGGGTGGAGGAACAGCACTGATGAAAAAATGAGAAATAAAAAAGGAGGGTGCCCTTCCCCTGGAAAATGTTTAAACACTTGACGCAGCACTTTGCATCTTAGGATGTTTTAAACTTAGCAGAGGATCTTTATGTATATTAAAGCAATAAACATGCACTGGAGCCAAAAATTCTCAGCATGTAAAATCAGAGCAGTTTTTTTTTTTTTTTTTTTTTTTTTTTTTTCCCTCAGTCTTTCCACTTGTCTATGAGGAGAATAGGATCCAGCAAAAATATCCATCAAAATGTACAGCTCTTTCAGTCCAACTCTCCTCAAATCTAGAGAAAGTGGTACTGTACACTGTAGAAGGCCAAACTTGTCATATACTATGGCCTCAGAGACTGATTTTCTTCCTAGTAGCTCTGTCCTGTTGTGCATTTGATTTTCTAAAGGATATGCTGTCACTTTCTTACTTCACTATCTTCTGTTCTCCTCACATATTCCCTCTCCCTAGAACTACATTTCCTTCCATGCTGTTTCTGTCCTTACACACCCAGACACTTCATTTGTATTTTTCCATCCTTCCCACTTCACTTATGATACAGTGCCAAAAAATGGAGGGGAGGTGAATAAATAGCAGGGAATATAATCACCCATTTTCTTTCACTAATCTTGAAATGATACTTCTGAAAATGAAGGGAAAGTGTTGACCTTTCAAAACTTCCCAGTTCCATTCATTCTTTCTCCTTGAACCAAAACTGTCACTTTCTATCATCTTTTAACCAAAGGGAAAAGGGGTGGGCAATGGTGAGGAAGAATCATTTTTTACTGCTCCAGGAGGAGAGCTTCCTAAACCAGGGAAGAAAAGGGGTTCCGGTTCCTCCCACTTTCCTGGAGGATTATGAACCTACAAAGGATGACATTCACTCTATTCACTCTAACCCAAGCCTATAGCACATCTTTAGATATGTCTG
>JAOWBP010002559.1:34937175-34962119 GCA_028571105.1 Tragopan temminckii | reverse complement strand
CAGTTCTCTATTTCCAGGCTTTTTTTCTGCATCTTCTAATGCTGACACCTTACACCAGGGAAATAGCCCCACTCCAGTAAAAAACAAAATTTTGATTGTGAATTTTGGAGTTGTCCTTGTTCAGTAAGTGTCAGTTCAGGACGATTCATGCACTGCATCATATGGTAAACACCACAGACAACACTTGTACTAGAACTCTGTTTGCTAAAAGAACAATCACTTGATTGAGTTATTTATAATATGTCATTCTTTGCTCTTCACTCCATGATGGTGTACACATGCATGAATAAAGACAACAGGGAAATGCATATGGAATGAGAGAATACTGTCGAGAAAATGTACACACAATTCTGCCACCACCGACCTCTTCTAATCATTTTTTTGATTATATGATAGCCCTTGATCCCCCCCTAAGTGAAACTTACTGGGCTGCTGAATTTGACTGAGGAACTGTATTTATAAATTCTATTAAATGTGTAAGGGTTGCAAGTTTATAGTATACATTTTCCACAAAAAATTCTTCCCACTGCTTAGTGCCATAGTAGAGAAAAACGATAAGTGCATTTTGTGTTTCTGAGGTGTTCTGTAAACATTCTGAGTTCTCATTTGTTTGTTTGCTCTCTCATTGACTTCTTCATTTGGAAAACTGAATACCAGTAAGAAATTTCACAGAGAAATCTTAGTGAAATATAAGCTTTCTGTAATGCTAGGAGAGATTTCAGGCCTGATTTTGCAAACCCAAATTCACATCAACAGTTCTTGCTCCAAAAGCGCAGTTGTTCACATCAATGAGACCTCTCACGTAAGAGGAATTTGCAGAATTAAGAACTTCCAGAATGAGACATTTTGTTGAAATGCATCTGTGACCTTATCAGCTCCTCATACTGCAGAATAGGTTACATCTGAACCTTAGCAAGCACCAGGTATTCTACTAACAAAATAACCTGGTTTTATGATATCTGAAATTGAACAATTTAGAATTTTTTTTTAAACTCACAATCTCAGTGAAGTTAATAGTGCTTAATGTTTTACTTATTACTCGTATAATTCAAGATTGTAGGTGTGTACCTCTCTGAATACTGTAAACAATTTATAAAATTAAAAAAAAAAAACTTCAACATTAATGATGCCACTTCAGAAAGATGCTGCATTATATAAATTTCATTATTATGAATTATATAATAGTGGCACCAAAATAATACCAAATCTATGGCATTAAAAAACTCAGAATGTGTTTGATCTTACCCCACTCAAGCCAAGAACTAACAATGGAAGACAGCTTTTCTGTATTTTAATTCATTTATGAATCTGTCTATTCCTCCACTCATCAGTTCATCTTATTCAATTGTGATAGTGAGCTATGCCTTCACTCATCATCTTTATACAGAAGGTATCCATGATTCAGTAAGTGTTGGATGGATGACCAGATGGATGAGCAGACTGGTGAACAGCTAGGTAAATTCTTCATTCTGATTTTTTGGGTGCTACATAATTTGCTGAAAAGGTCTATCTACATTGAAATGAAGGAACGAAGATGTCTTATCACAGGTGTTGCACTGCATGATGCCATTTTCCTAATACAAAATGTGAAGATTGAATTTCCTTTCAGTCTGGGGAATTCACACCTATGTGCATCTAGCCTAAAATCATTCCTTGCTTCAAGAGTGTCTGGATTCTCAAATATTGTCTTTCAGATCCCACTGCATGTGTGATTGTCTTTTAACAAAGCATCAATATTCACAAAAGGTAGACTTCAATTCAAATCTTTAGGATGGCTTACAAAGGGAAAGTACCTTGGCATGCTTAAAAGCTCAAACTTAGAGAAGCAGTGACACAAAATAAATCAAAGAAAAAACTTGTAGAAAACCAAAAAGGAAAAAAAAAGATAGAGAAGAAAAAATGGGTTCTCAAGCACATGAATAGCATCAAAGAATTCGACATGCATCCGTTTTAATACAGTTGAGGCAATCACTGTCTTTAGTGTTAAAGGGACTTTAGCAATTCAAACTTACCAAGATTATCCACTGTTTAGTGTTAAGCTTTATTTATTTAATTTAGTTTGATCTTGTAAATTAACAGGGTAGCCCACTGAGACTCAATAAGCATTTTCTGTATACCTTTATCTAAATATCTTCTTACTAGTCAGCAGAAATAAATTGTTCCATGAAACCATGATGATCAAAACATATTTCTGCTTTAGTTATACAATTTTCTTAGCTTTAGTTATAAGCACATCAGAGTTGTAGACCAAATCTGGAAAGTGGGCAACACTGCCAGCTGTCACTGAAATCAACAGGAACTGTGTGCACAGCACTTTGAAGGATGAGATTCTTCACAAAAAATATTTTGACTGCAATTAGCCATATTTTTTATGGCCTTAACTTGATCCCTGCTGGCTAAATCAATTTTCTAATTCAGCTGTGGATAGAAGTTAAAAACAAAACACAGAATACATTTTTCCCATTGCACAAAATTTGATTTTTTTTCTTGGAAAATTTGGTAACACCCACAGACTAAGTCAACACAGAAAATGCAAGATTTGAGTTCAAAGGTCACCCACTTTTACCAGCAGTACTTTCTTTAAAGGAAATCAGAGAAGACTGTGTTCTGTTTTCCAAGGCTTGAAAGAAAGAAACTACCTCTAGTGATTTTTTAATTTAGATAACACGTTTAGTTTAGAAGGAAAAGAACCAGCATTACCAAGAGACCAGCCTAAATCCTGCTGAAATCATTGAGAGTTATTATGTTATCTTCAACAAGCTTTGGAATGAGTTCTATATCCAAGATTTAGTCTTTCTCCAAACTCTTTATAAAAGAACATTACTGTTCTGACACAAGTCCCATTTCAGCTGATCACTGAAGCGTATGTAGAATTCTCACTTAAGCCAATTGGACTTTTGCATATTGGTAAAATTTTTGTTGAACTGAGGCCAATTACTCCAGAGAAGCTCACAAAAGATAATAGCAGTACCCTAGAATATGGTAAGGAAGAATTTGAGTCTAAACATAAAATGTATTATTTGAGTGTTGAAATTGTACTCCACATATAGAATACAAGTGACAGAACGATCATCTTTCTCTGTCTCCCTCACTGTTGTTTAAAAGAAAATGTTAAAAAATGTTTTCTTTACAACATTTTTTAAAACTGTTTAGTTATTTGAAAACAATTAGAAAACACATAGCCACAGTGGCTGGTCAGACTAATGGGAAAAAAGAAACTTACAGGAAGTGATTTAACAAGGTTTGAAATTTTTTTTTAAGAAAACTTTGGTAATAGAGATATGAATGTAGTTTAAAAACAAATCAAAACAGGAAGATCATGCAGTGGTGAAATTGCCATAATACATGTTGTTGCTCTTATCCTTTCTTCATTTTATTTTGTTAGAAAACGTCTCCTGAATTTTTGCTTGTTTGTCATTACTGTGATAGCAAGCTCAGAATTTTGTCCCTTTAACTGCATTTTAATAGCAATGTATTATAGCATGATTTATCAACATATGGCAGGTGGAAGCTGACACAAATTATAATGAAAATTAAAACAGTCATTTATGCAGCAGGCGATTATCATTTAAGAAACATTTATTTGCAGGCTTTAAAAATGAGGATTTAGAATCAAATGGGTTTAAAATGAAAGTTTTAATGACTATTACCTTTTTCCTGCAGCCACTCCTCTACAGGCCGGTTATATTTGAAGGGGATTTTCTGTTTTACCATTTGGAACCGTTCACTATCAGTGTTGCCTTTAAAGTTTAAAAAACAGCTTAAAAACAATCTGAAAAGTCAATGCAATGGTTAAGACATCCTAGATTTTTGTTTGTTTATGACTTTATTTAGCTATAAATAAATAAGCACATGCGTGCATACATAATATATTTGAAAAGAAAGAGATTTATCTTTAGTAAGGTGGAGAATAGTTATACATCCAATTGCCTGAGGTTCTGGAAGGTCAAAGAAGTTAAATCCTATGAATAACATCTCTCCTTAATTTTCAGAGTATTTTCTTATCCAGATTGGTTAAAAGGCATGTATAATTTGTCCAAGAATGAGACCTTGGATCAACTCAGTGACATGAGTTAAAACATTTTGAACAGACTCTAAATCTGGTGGCAAAAGAATATAGCAGAATATGTAGAACATGTCAGTCACACAAGCATACAAATAGCAGCATTTTAATAAACTTTCTTGCAGTAGTACAAGATATGTGTTAGGACTTGAAAACTGGTAAAAAGAAAAAAAGAATTGAAGAAATTAGAAGAAATTAATGGTGAAAGGATGTAATAGGATTAGACTTAAAAAAAAAAAAAAAACAAAAAAAAAGAGTAAGAAGATAGTAAAAAGGAAAATAACAACTAAAAAGATGAATAACTGTTAATTAAATATAAGTGAGAACTTATGTCCAGTTACCAAAGACTTGGGCCAGTTGCCAGAGAAAAACATAAGCTTAGAAGCTAATATGAAAGCAGAAATAATTACCCAAAGTATAAATTCCATGCAGTTCAGTTGTTTCACATTAATGGATAACTGCAATATTCAGTAAAACGTATTTTGAAGGAAAGCATTTATCACTCACAGAGTGCACAATACAGATAGGGATAAGAGTCAAAATCTGTGTTCATATTCCCTAGATATTCAAAAAAAAGCCAGGTACAGATCAGAAGGGTTGGTCTAACCTTTAGTAAAAAGGCACAATATGATTTGATTATGTTAGGAGTGATAAGAAACAAATGCCAGCGTTCTGCTTTTGTTTTCTTCAGCTACAAGTCACTTTGTGACTCATTCTAATGTTTGCTTCATGTTTTATTTTTATAAAAGTTGTTTCATCAGATAGGCATAAAAAGAGTGTCCTTTTAAAAATAATAATAATACTGTGAAAACTGGAAAAACAGAGTAAGCCCCCAGTTTACTGTGGTATACTACCATGAACAGATCCTGCATGCCAGTGCCCCAATACATGTTTGGAATAGATGGTAGTCCAAGAATCACAAGTGCTCTGCAAAATTTGTAATGCCTCTTTTGAAATCCCACAAATAAATAGCCTAACAGGACTTTATATTAATCTGAATTTTGAAGCAGATGCTGGAATCTTTTTTCCAATGTAAAGACATTTTGAAGAAATATACGTATATATGTATATTTCCTTGACTACGTATATATATGAATAACAGCAGGATGCTTCACCTGGTCAGCAGCAGAGATTTTCAAACTGCAAGGAATATGACTGGTAATAAAGGTCTGGCTGTAGAAGGGAAAAGTGTAGTGAATTGAAATTTCTCAGAAATAGAACATCTCATAAGAACAGGCCAGCAAGACTAAGGTAAAAAGGAAAAGGGACAATGAAAAAGACGTGACAGTTAAAAATGAATTTCTTGTAATAGACCTTCAAGAAAGCCAGAAATGACAACTATTGCCCACCACATCTTTAAAGACTGTTTTAAAAAATCAGGTTTAATTTAATTTTATTATTATTATTAGGCAGATATATTCAGCAAGATTAATATATGTATAAAAATCATACCTTTTAAAATCTATGAAAAACTGAAGGACATTAGAAAATTCAAATAGGTTTAAAATTCAACATTAGTATCTGATCTAACTTTTTTGTTTTGCTTTTAAATTTTATTTCATACATTAGTGAGAATGAGTTTTAAATAAATGTGCATGAGAATGTATTCGCTGATATACTCGGTTACAACAGAGTTAGAAAACAAGCTTTTCCTTTTCAAGAACTTGGGTTGTTCAGTAAATACCATTAAACACATACAATTATTAAATTAATATCGATTTTGAGTTAAGCTTAAAAAAATAACACAGCACTTGATATGAGGCTTCAGAAAGGAAATATCATGATTGCAACACGAAGTGATGTAAATTCAACATGAAGTAAGTTCAGTAACGATCCTTTTGTGACCTCAGTGCAATGCCTTTCTAGAGCTATATGACACATATTCTCACATGTCTGAACAATCCCTTCACTCACATAATCTGGACTGCCTTCCTTCTCTTTGAGTCCAGCTCTAATCCAAAGCCTTATTTCAGAAAGGAATATGTAGGATAAAATGAGTCATTTTAGTTCAGTTTAGAAAATGCGCTTAATCCCATAGTTCTTTTGCATTCAGAATCAATGTAGGTCTCAAAGGCCTGCAGAACATTATTTATTATAATAAGGTTGTACCAATTGGCGTTGCTACTTGTGATTGACTAAATATTTTTCCAACCATAAATTCTAATTGTTTTAATAATACCAAGACAAATAGAAACTTGTCATTTAAGATAACCTCCACCCTTATTCTTCTGCAGAAAGAAATCCTGTACATTAAAATAATTTATAATCTGCCTGATTACTCAGTTTCATCTATAAAAACTCAAGCTCAGAAATGCATTCCTTCATGTATTTTTCTCCCTTCTCATGCAAAATTCTCTCATACAATCAAATCCAGATGCATGATGATGGGAAGAAAACAAGTCTGTTATCCCATTTAATACTCATACGTGCAACTAAAACAAATCCAGCTTCATCTCCTAAGTTTATAGATACTGGAAATGCAAATATGCTGTAAAACCTCAACTTTCCAACACATTGTTAAGTGTCTAGATTCCCATGATCTCAAGGTTTTTCATGGTAGCATTTTGAAATGTTCTGGATCCCTGAATCCTTTTTAACCTGAATATTCAAAATATCTCAAATACCACAAACATTCCTGATGTCTAAGCGTTTTGAAGGGGAATCAAGCAGAAGATTTATTTATTTATTTATTTATTGGTTATTCCCTTGCCTCAAGAAAACCTGGTACCTATATCATAAAATTTAACCTGCTGGCTAAATACCATTGGTTGCCAGTCTTTTATCTTTTTACAGATCCCTCAGCGTATTACTGCTAAAACTGACTACACAGATATACATAAATTAGATTTGTTTCTTGCTCTAGCTCCTGATAATCTTCAGTTCAGATCAAAATAAAATGGGAAAAATCAACAGAATTTACTTCTGCTAATCACTATTAGCAGTTCCCACAGGAAATGTTTTTATTCAGAGTAACATCTCAGGGGGATATACTTAAAATTTTCTCATGGGCAAAGTAGAATTCTCTTCCAAGACCCTACAATGTTGGATGATGTTTTGGTTGTCCTTGCATGGTTCCTTTAAGGAAACAATCAATTTTTTTTTTTGCCTTAACACCTATTTCTAAACAAAAATGGATTCTTAAGCCAAAGAAATTAAAAGAGAGATTGAAGATTTGAAAACTATTTCTTCTTGGCCCAGATATCAATCACAACTATTTACTGCCTTTTGGTAAGAAAGAGAAAAGCCAAAAGGTTTCAGTAAATTGCACTGCGCAGAAAGAAGTGTTTGCTTCCAGGTGGAATATTAATACAACCTGATGTGTTGTCAGGTCTGTGAAGTTGCTAAGAAGAACATCCTAAGAAAACATTAATCTGTTCTAAATTAATGCCAAAGGCTGTTTTATGAAGAGATAATACAAGCAGCAATATTTTCTTCTTTGATTATAAGTTTTTAAAAACAATGAGACGTTATCTAATGAGCAGTTATTAAAAGAAAGGCTATACATTGGTATGAATGATTTAAGAAAATGTTTTGAGATTAGTGCTCGAGGTTTAAACTGATTCCACCTCACTTTGCCTTTTTTAGATGGAATTTCAGTGCAAGGAGGACCAGCAAGTAGTGTTTGACTACTTTGTTTGCACAGCAGCCTCTGATACCCTCTGAAACCATTTGAGACGTTATGGAAGCCCATAATCTCACTTTCTAAGATTTACATAAAATTAATTGACATCAGTGTGGGAAAGGGGGGCATAGTAGTTTGCAAAGTTGACCTTAAGTTTGCTATATCCTCTACTGAATAACTGATCCAGTTCAGTCCCCAGATTCTTCTAGAGCTGATGCCAAGTGCTCTAGAAAAGGAGGCTAATGTGCTTCATGGAGTAACTACCATTTTACTCTAATATTTAATAAAAGGCAGAGATTTTGCCAACCACAAAAGTTTCAGAAGTACGTTTGTGAGCCTACTGAAGCATTTCTGTTTGTAGACAGCTGCACTTGCAAATTTACTGCATACTGAATTTTCCCATTTTCACATTTTCTTAAACACATATTTAGTTTTGAACACTATGAAGTAAAGGTATCACTTGTTTACATTTTACATTCAGAGCTGCCTATTTTGTAGTATTACTACGAGGACATACTGTGGCATATGTAATATAAAACAGGAAATGTTTTCATTAAAATTGTAACGTAAAAAATATCTACTCACAGCCGTTTTTATAAAACACTTGGAAAAAGTCCAAATCTGAAACCACAGATGTGACTTACACAGAAATGAAGCAAGATGGCCAAGCAATTAAACAAAATAATTGTAAGATTGGTGATATGCAATCTGTCTTTGTAACTACCACAAATAGTCTCTCTACAAATTCTTGCAAAGCTTTATTTTTTGCCTCATTTAAGAAGGGACACTATGGAAAATTAATTCAAATTTTTCATTTTATTTTGAGTGACTGAAAAATAGCCAAGTCTTGACATTGTTTATTTTTATTTCAGGTCTCAGATAGTGTGCTTTTCCTTCACTCTTAGATTCAGTTTAAAACATATTTTGCAATTGAGTTCTCATTTTATTTCTTGTCTTTGTTTTTCTCCTTAATCCTGGATGCCCTTCACTTTTATCTTTAACTTGCTCTGATCAATTTGTTTGCTGTGAGCCACACCTCTCCGTTCATCTCACTGTGGAATGGAGTTAAACATTGATCTCCACACTGCAGCTTTCCTCAGCTCACTGCCTTCATGACAAAAGATGAGATCTCAGTAGCATAAAAATTACTCATTTGATCAGATGACTGTAGTTGCTTCTAAGTTCCTATCATCTCAATCAAAAGCTTTGTGCTGTTGCCATTCTATGTTGGTTTCTCTTGCCATTTACATTTTCATATATACCATTCCTCTACTTCAGGTTCTCAGATTTAATATGTTAACTATAAAAATATTGAACAATTTTAAACTAAATAATTCTGGATTTATCTTTAAAAAAATATAGGGTCGAAGTTGAAAGTAAGGCAGCAAAGGCCACGCTCAATGGGAAATTCAGAGGCAAACTAGGAGATTAGGGTTTAAATGTCTGCCTATAAAGTGCAGTTAACATGAACTACTATAGCATTAATCAGACCAGAGAAGAGTTCACAAAATCACAAAAGAGTTCACAAAATCTGTCCCTTTGCCCCAGGAAAAATTCATAACATTCAATCTTCTTTAGATTAATCTTTCAGTCCTATCTTGCATGACCAAGAACATAAATGTCTTACCTCGATATCTAACCCATAAGTACAACAGGAGCAAAATGAAAAGAAAATGCAGCCCAATGAATTTGGAAGGAGGTTAATCAAACTTTTTCAATGGTGCCGAAGAAGAGTTAGTTTTGACCAAACGTGATCTGGGCTTTATTTTACACATCAGATAATAATGAATTACTTCCGCTGATAATAAGAACAGTCTCCTTTAGCTTATTTGTGTTAGAGAATTGAACTAGGGTATGGTATAGAGAAGGCAGTTACCAGTGCAACCATTTTACAGATATGAAGCAATTTGAATGTATTTTCTCTGGGACATTCTGTAAATAACGTACAGATTGTGTTTTTTGCTGTCCATGTCCCAATTAAGCTCCATATCAGGCAGCTAAGGCTAAAGTGACTAATAAAGAACAACTGAAACTACATATTGATCTTTCCATTTTAAACAAGGACAAATTTCATTTTGCACAAAGAGATATGAAACAGAGATCAGAATAAAATCCACTGTTATCATCCTCACATCTCATTTCTTCGATTTCTTTAGGAAAACACAGGATCTGATTTACATAGCCCTGTAGGACCAAGCAGTAACAACAAAATGCCAAATCCACTTTATTTACACTGATATTTTAAATTCCATTAACTCTCACTTATCTGAGTTTTGTTTATCTTAGTTGTGGCTGTGAAAGTCACACTGGAAAAACACTGGTAGAGAAACCAGCTTACAGGCATTCACACCAGTTGGCGTTGGTGTTTAACATGGAACTACGGAAATACAGCTGTATGGCTTGCAGGGTACATCTGTGAACAACTGCCTTAGCATAGTGCAGGGTCTGAGGAAAGAAATGCAGTGCCCTTACTACACCTGCTTCACAAAGAGTCAGTGTCTATGGTGCTTCTGAAAACAAGTGCATTCAGGTAGACAGGTTGCTTAAGTCTGACACAGCCAGCAGGGAGATAGAGCTAGGAATGTCCAACATGGTTTGGAAAGCTAACCAATTACAAATAACAGCACATTAAAAAATTCTATTGAAGGGATCAAGTTCTCTAGGGTGAGCACAAGGAAATAACTAAAAACAAGTAAAAGACTGATGAAAGAAGAAGGTTATTAAGAAGACTTCCTATGCAGATTACATACTACGCAATGCTGGTCTCCTCAGGGAAATTCTTGAATTATTTAAAATTGTATTCATAAACCCTAGAAGAGTATAGTGAGGAATATCAGTTGATTATGCAATGGAATAAATAAGAGATTGAAAACATCTGCTTGGCCCTAATTGCTACAAATCAGCAAACTTTGCCTCCTCTTGAAATGATTCCTTCTGTTTCCTCCTGTTTGCGTTGGCTTAGAAATAGGAAAGAATTCCAGGTCTCTGTAAGTCTTCTCAAAGACAGGTGCTATTCACAAAGCCCAGCCATGAACTAGAGGCACAAGAAAAACCCAAACAGTGAAAAAAATCATTACTGAATAGCACAGTGCCAGATGTAAGGTGGGCCAGTGGGAAAAGGTACTTTCAGGCTTTTTAGATGTATTTTTTTTCTACTCTAAACTTTTAAATCAACTGCCTTCTTGGAAACGACCGGAGTTACAGAAACTGCTATGGTAAAGGTAGTAGGGAAGAGATAAAATGCAACTCAGTCTGTTATGCAGAGTAGATCTCACTGACTACAAATCTGTGGGGCTTAAGGAAAAATAGAAAAGATATTTCAAGTCTGACACTAAAGTTTTCAGTCTACAGAGTGCTCCAGGTACTTACTAACCAATAGCAAAAATGCGATCCAGAAAGGTTTTTGTACTCAGTGCACAGTATGATATTTTCTATTTATAAGTCCCTGAGTATAATGTAAATTGAGGCTTTATCCTAACTTCACCTACTGGAAAACTAAGCCACAGAGTAGTAAAAACACTGTCCAAGTCCAAAGAGAATGGCATCTGTACAGTTAGGACTGGAATTTGGGAATTTCTGGCTTCCTATGCCTGGTCCTTTTAATTTGACTAGCTTTTCACACAGCTGCTCTGCTTTGATCCTTTGTCACATCACGGGACTTCAATGATTTCTCCAGTGTCTTTAGTGAGCAGGAAGAAGGCTGATGTGGATGCATGAGCCCCTTCTGTCACTGCATGTCAGCTGTGTCAACCTGGGATTACAGCTGGCACTGTTCTTTCTGCAGGCAATAAGATTAGAACAGCACAAAGTTGTTGTTCAAGCCTCTAAGCCCTCAGGCCAGATGTTTCTTTGCTTACTCTGTGTGTGTATTGGAGAAAGAGAAAGACAGGGACAGAGGGAGAGTCGGGAAGAGAGAGAGGAAAAAGAACATTATACAGTTCCATTTGAGCAGAAAAACTGAAACAGAACTAACCCAGGAGAGAAATGTAACTATATTAATATCTGGGAGTTCATTGCTCTGTGCTGTCTAGCAGAATTCCGGCTATCCAGCAATCTCATTTAGCCTGATTCCCCATCTGAAAAATATTTATCCATCTTTCTCTGCACTACACTATACAGCTACATTATATATATTTTTTATATATATATATACATACACACACATAAAATCAGATGACTGAACCCTTAATAATTCATCTTGCTCTAGCAAACAAGAAATTCATTAGAAGTTTTTGATGATACTGCTCATGCTTAGTACCTGGGCATTCATACAGCCACAGAACACTCGACACAAACATGTCACAGCATTTGAACATTCAGTCAGGATAATCATGTTTATGTGAGCAATCACACACTTCAGCCTAGAATTATTAGCAAGACTATCAGGACATTGCTACGTCTTTTAGTGTGCATTGCTGTTTCTGGAAAGCAGTATGGTGATGACTTTATCAAGACATACAAGGGAAAATAACATGGCTTGGATCCCTCAGGGAATGTTATACACCTGTTTTGCACCAAAGCATTTCTGGGACAAGGACTCAAAGGCCTATAGTGGCTACAAGAATGTAATCCCAGTATTTAGGGAAATCCCTCAGCCCAGAGCATTTATATTATATGCAAACAGGGTGATGAAACCTAGGTAGAAAGATGCTTCATTGCCCTATGGATATGTATCTTGGTATATTTTCAAATAGACATAGACCAAGTCTACAACTAGGGAAATGTAAAGCTAATCTTTTTCAGAGTTACGCTGTATGTCATATTGCGATTTGAGAATCAAGATCATCAGTGAAAAAAAGGAATTAGAAAATGGAGAAAAATTAGAGATGCCTCTAAATTACCTGGGTTTTATTTTGTCTGCTTTGTATTACATTTTGGCTGATCAATGTGCTTACAATATAGCAGAATAACATCTACCAAATTCCAGCTGGAGAGGGAGAGAGTATATTTTCACATCATCATGTCTCTCTGGATAAATTAATGAGGGGAAAAATAAAAGCATTTGCTTTCCTGCAGAGTAATACAAATGTAATGATTGTAGCCATGATACAAACATGCATTGTTTACATGACCTCATGTTTCAGGTCACAAACTAAGCCTTAAAAGTATGATAAAACATATTTTGGGGCATACTATCATTGTTGTCACGGTGGATTTGCTGTCATTTTCCAAAGTATCAGCCACTTGTCTGTTCCGCAACTCAAGAAGCTGATTAGATATACAGAGGCTCTGGGAAAACAGAATAGAAAACATTCCAAATCCAGGACCATTAAACAGAAGTGCAATTTGAACCATTCTACCAATTTTTTTTTTTCTTATTTGGTATTCACCTGTAAATTGGACATAGGGGACAACTAGTCTGATTCAGGAAGTTGCAAGAAGAATGCTACACTAATTCAACTAACAACATGCAGCAACATAACATATATTCCTGTTCTTTAGGACTGCACTGACAAAAAGTTTCCTCAAAGCGTTAGTATTTTCTGACAGCATTTTCTTTATCCAGGCTATAACCAAGAAAAAGCATTTTGACTAGCTGAAATCTAACAGTACCACTGTGGCATATATTTACATGTTAGAATATATATATATATTTCGTAACTGTTACACAGCAATAGTAAAGAATGCTACATAAAAATGCTGCTTATCTTTCCACGCATCTTTCCTATTTCTAAAGGACTCTCTGTGGGATCCTACATGGGAATTAGGTTACATGCATGAAAATACCATTGTATATGTACATTTCCTTAGGTAAATTCTGCTTCTTCTCTCAATCGTATTGATGTTAACTAATTCTGTACTATTTGATCTGCCTGGTTAGCTTGCACTTCTTGATTAAAAAAAAAAAAAAAAAAAAAAAAAAAAGCATCTTCCTCTTTCTTTCTTTCTTAATGATAAGCTTATAGAAATAGCAGTGCTTGATAGCAAACCACTCATTTGGTCTTGAGATATTTTGTGATGTTAAGGTTGCACCTTGTGCAGACTAATTGAGTGCATATTCTAAAAGTCTGGATCACCCTTAGGAACTGAAATTCTAACAGAAAGGATGAGTACTAAAAGTTGTAATATGGTCACTTTTTTCTTTTTCCCTTCTGTTTTTCCAATTCTCTGTCCTCAGAGACTGAATTCAGAAGATAGAAAAGCCCTACAGCACTTTCACACAACTGTTTAGGCAATGTGGAAATGATTCACAGTGTTATACTTCCTGCGGGAAAGCAAAAAACAAAGTACATGGAAGTGAAATTGTGAGCATAGTGGAAACATTTGTATAACTTTTTGTATAATCTCAGATGTTATCTCATCATTCAGTATGGATGCACCTGCATTAACACATCTACACGAATGTTTCTGCACAAATTCCACAGCACATTTGTCTGTTGGTGTCTGAACATGTGTAGTCTTGATATCTCAGCAGATATAGGGGCCCAAAACTGAGTGCTCATATCATGTAGCCATATATCTGTTTTCCTACTTTATATTATGGATGTTAAAGCCCTAAAGTGACAAGTTACAATCAAATTTTGATTTCATCAATTTGTCATGCTTTAATTATCCCTCTTGGCAGATCTTTCAACATATGTCAAAGTACTGCTTTCAGAATGTCCCTCTCCAAGTCTGTTTTATTAACCCTGTCTTTTTAAATGTTTTAGTCTCATTATGAAATGCATTAAATCTGTCAAAGGTACTTTACATGCCATCTCCAATTCATGTTGATAGAAAGCATCTAAGAGCTCATTTAAGCCCCACAAAATGAACACAATATGAAAAATATAAAAAACACAAACAACTGTATGACAAGAACACTGGGGATCACATTCAACTCACAAGGCTAAGCAAAATTCAGTGCTTTTATTCTTAACTCATTACCCACTCAGAGGGAATAGTAAAATATTAAGACCACAGTGGTATATGGCAGTACCATGGAGAAATCTCTTCAGCTCGAATATCAAACACTAGTATTTATTAATCACTCCAAGTAGTAATGTTCAAGATACACGTTCTGCTTCATGGAAACAACTAATTCAGCTAAGCTTCTTATTACCTTGTTTTCAGTATCAGTGAGGAGAAAATGATAACAATCCCAAGTCTGCAGGAGGTAATGGAGAACTAAAAGAGCACAAGGCAGTAGAAACTGGAGTTCAGGGTGGTAAAAAGTGGCTGGAATGAAGAGATGCCAAATAGCTGTGGAAGAGACAGAGGAAGTTTGGGGGAGGAAGAGCCAGGCTCTGTGAAGGACAGGAAACTACCTGTTTTCTCTATGTCTCAGCAGTGAAATATCTGGAAATCACTCAAGTGGCAAGGATTGTAAGAAGATTTTGCAATGACTCAGACATTCCACTTAGTTCTGCTTTTGAATTTTCCTGTTAATGTCCCAATTAGCATTAGACTTGTCATTATTGAGCTCGTAAGAACTAATAAAAATAATATTTGCATATCATTTCTACAGTCAGAAGACCTGTTAGTTGAAGAAAGAAAATAAACTCTTAAATCCTCCATTACTGCTACTATTAGATCATCCAAAACTCTCTTAACATTCTTGGCTACTTCATTATAAATTAAATGGAGCAAGGATGGGAGATGTGATATCTCTTATTAGGACAACTGATATATTTCTAAAAATACAGGAAAGCTTGCAGAAACACAAAACACTAAAGAAAGCTTCTTTAAAGAGAGAGAAAAAGGAAATGTCTCTAAAAAAAAGACTCCTAGAACTTACACATGTAGAAGCAAGGCTGCCTTTTTCAACTGTATTGGACTGACTAATAAAGACTGTATGTTTTCAGGATTCCAGCCTTGATTACAACAGAAGACTTTCTCCATAATTAATCAAGGTACTCATGTTCTAGAAGATTTTTTCTCTTTTGCATACTGGAGGGTTAGGTTAAGTTCAGATGGTCAGCAGCTACCAAAATTAAGAACACAGCAGAGCTGGCTCAGTCCCTCTATTCAGTATAAAGCCCAATACCTAGACAAGCACGCACAAAGAATGTAGATGCAATCTTGTGAGACCTCAAGTTTCAAGGACAAGATGAAGACTGATATATAAAATCAGCAGACGTGGCTGGGAGCTGTTTCATACAGCTCCCTTCTATGCTTTACATCAAACAAATCCATGCTAAATTTTGTCTTTAACAACTACAACAATCGCTGCATTATCTGAGGAAATTCCTCCTCATAACAAGCTCTTGTGTGCTTTGTGTAATTCCTTTACAAATAACCTTGAGCCTTGTGCATGTCCTCTTAATATCTCAGGAGAGGATCTCGCTTTTTTGTCCTCTCTTCCTCTCCTGCTTGCCCTCCCCCAGCCCCCAAATTATCTCTTGCTGTCTTCTGGGTGGTTATGTTTAATCTCAGGATTAGGCAGCAGTCTGCAGTTTGCCTGGAACATCTTATCAGCTTCCAAGAGACATTTACAGGGAGAAAAAGACTCCGGTTTTGATAGCAGTAATTGTATTTAGCTTGTAAGATACAAGGCTATTTATCTCAGGGCTGGAAAATCACAGAGGGAGAGATAGAAAATGTTGCTGATAAAAAATAAATAAAACCAAAAAGAATGAAGAAAAGAAAAGAAGCAACTCCCTCCCTCAAAGTCCCTCCTCAAGTGGAGTGATGACATGGGTAAAGGACTTTACTGAACAAAACAACCATGCCACTTATAGAAGGAGATCGAAAATATCAAGGGAATGGTGATGAAATGCTTAAGTAGGACAAGAAATGACCTGGTTCAAAGCAGGCACTGAACTCTAGTTTAGCAGTCATGTACTCACGGAATTAGATTTGTAGAGTTGTGAATAACCATTTTTTTTTTTGAGATACAGATCACTAATATTCGATTTTAAAATAGCTGGTGCTGTGAATATCCAACATTTCTGAAAATGAAGTCAGTTTTTATTTTTCAAAGCAACTTACAACTGTGCCTCCCATTGGACACACGATGTCAATACAAGTTATCTTTCTTATTAAATGCTCTTTCCATTACAAATCTGTAGTATTCAGCACCTTCTCCCCAAAACAGCTTAATCATCCTTTTCTCCCATCCCAAAATCCTTGTTAAATTCCTGATGCTGATGTGACTCAAGTTCTATTTGGCCTACAGAACTGTTGCAGTAGTTTTGGGTAAATATTAAATACAAAAATAGGATCCAGATATTTTGAATTTTCTTAGGCTGTAACCAATATTTCATTCTAGTACAATTTAAATAATACACAAGTAGGGCAGACTTAAAACCATCCCACTGAGAAATATTTAGCACTTTGTTGAAGTATCCAGTTGCCTTTGATAGCAGGAACAAAAACAAACAAACAAACAAAAACAAACAAACAAAAAAAACAACCAAACAAAAAAAACCTACTCACATTCCCACATTTCCATTTGTATCTCTGTAATCACAGAGGAAAATCAGTAAGAAAAAGATAAGCTTGAATTATATCAAACAGAGATGAACAACAAATATTTTACTTGTTTGCACCGCCATAATTACTTCGCACACCATAACTATTTCTCTGCAGCTAAAACAGATTAAACAGATGATCTATTAAATCAATACATGGGTGATGTATATTATTTCTGCTGTCCCCAAAAACATCTTGGAAATTTTTTTCAAAGATGAGAGGTGATAAGGTGAAATATACTTTTAAAAATACATGGTGACTAGATTTTTTTTCCAGAGCTTATGTCTTACCACAGTTCATTTAAACAAAATGTATTTAACCTTTTCTTCTGTTACCATGAGTGTAAAATAGTTTGATGAAAATCTTGAAGGATCATGAAGGAATTCAGCCAGCTTTCTTCCCTACCTCACATCCCCTCTCTAATACTAACCAAGCAATTTCCAGTCTTTCTATCAGTGAAAGAAAAACTTGATGGCTTTTACATTTAAGATAGGTAGGACAATCACAACCACTGTAATTTTAATGTGAGCTTCTGGGAAGCAATTTTTTTTCAGACAACAGCAAGTAAGAAAGCCTTTTTTTTTTTACATAAACTACTAAAGATGTATTTTAGTGAAGACTTTAAACTGACATAAGCCAGCCATGTAACAAAGGAAGTAATTTTATCGTTCTCCATCTCCTGATCAGTCATTTTCACGATCCTGTAGCCTCTTCTCCTGGGCTACTTGCCTGGTGACTAGTATTGGTGAAATGACTCAGCTGAACAGAAGGTGAGAATAGAAAAAAGAAATTTAACTATTTAAGTAACATGAGCATGAGAAGGAGTAATGAAAGAATGAACTTTGCTGTCCAGCTCCAGCTGTAAACTGCATTACAATCCACCTAAATCAGCATTTTTATTTGAATAGGGAGCATGCCTCTGAGGTTTACCTAGCACTCCCTACTTGCTATGCTTTGGTTCACATACTAAAAAGCTCTCAGGGAATGTGAACTGAATTCCTTTCAAATGAAATTAAACCAGAAGTTATGCTCCAGCTGTTTAAGGAATTCAATCCTTGGGATTGGAGCTAGTCCAAAACCTCAGGCTGGAATCAGGGATCTTAGAACCAACTTTTTGTTTTATAGGTGTACTCTCATCAGGCCACAGTATTCACCACAGCTGTCACAAATTCCCTGGAATTCTGTAAGCTATCCATATTCCTAAAATCCAACTTTCTTACAATTTGTACTTGATTCAGAAAAAGAAGAAAATGATGACATCTTTTTCCTATTTTTCGAAGCCAAAAGAACTGAACACTACTGTCATTGGAAAGGGCAGAGACTCCTAAAAGGAGGCTAAGTGATCACTTAAGAGAATGATAAAGGGAAAAATATAAAATCTGTACTGAGAGAATAAACTAATGAATCCTCATAAGGGCACAATTGCTTAATGCTGTCCCTCCCATTTCTTTTTTTCTTTTTTTTTCCCCCCTTTCAAATGTATAAATCTAGGCTACAGTTATCTCGGCAAAGTATATATTTCTTTAAATGCCAGCATATTTCTGCCTCTCACTTCCTTTCCTGTAATCTTCTTTAAAACATTACTCCACCTAGACTTTTCCTCTGGTTTCTTATTCTCTCTCACTGTAAAGCTTCTCTTCACCTAGTTTTGTTTCCTTTATGACTGCAGAAGATGTAGTCAATGCATGGATGGATGAACAGGAATATCAGGCTTCTTTCAACATTCACTACAAATCTGGCAACATACAAAGAAATTCTTTGCAAGCAGAGATGAAGAAAAATCTGCCACTCAAGAACTAAAGAAAATTTAAGGATTGAGGTATTTCAGCTGTGCTTCGAGACAAAAGATTTGTTTTTAACCCTTCTGAGAATTGCTGACTCCCAAACCTTGGGATGCCTGACTTAAATCCTTCTCACTGTACTGTAAAGTGCCTCAAGTTTGAAGGGTTTTACAGTAATCTGAAACAAAAACATGTCACAGACTTCATTTGCTTCAACCAGCTTTCCTATCTAACTTACTTTCATTCCAAAATAATTCCTACTACATCACCAAAAATGAATTTAAATTTAGAGGCATCTGTCAGGAACAACACAAAGAAAATGGCCAAACACAATCTGTTATCTGGGATGTACACTAAAAGGTGAAAGCACGTGAGACAGCGGAAGAGAGGAAGTCATGGAAAATAGCACTTTAGGGCACAGCAATTCATATATATTTGGCAGCAAAACGTATACATACCCTGACTGAGAAATACATTGCAATGATCAACTTGGTTAATTAAGCATCAAGGAATTGGTCATCAGTAGAAAATATAGATAAAGCCCATCTCCTTATTACACAATTGAGGGAGAGGAGAAAGGGCAAAATACAAATAAATCATGAACGGTTCAACGGTTTTGCCTAAACTAAGTCACAAAACTGAACAGCAGGTAGGAGTCCCATTGTTAACACTGCTGTTTGCCATTACCCATTTCTCAAGAGCCTTGTCTCAGTTACCTGCACTGGATCACTGTTCAGTCTTATTATCCAGTGAGAGAAGCTCTGTCAGAATTTGAATGGTACTAAAACTGAGGGGTCATTTCTAAATCTGAGCGAACCTTAGCTTCAAGTTAATTCTCTCCTTTACAGTTTATCATAGAATCATAGGATTCTTAGAGTTGGAAGGAACCTTTAAAGGTCACCTAGTCCAACTCCCCTGCAATGAACAGAGACATCCACAGCTAGATCAGATTGCCCAGGGCCTGATCTAGCCTCGCCTTGAAAGTCTTCCGGGATGGAGCATCAACCACATCTCTGGGCAGCCTCTGCCAGGGCCTCACCACCCTCACTGTGAAATGCTTCTTCCTTATGTCCAACCTAAATCGACCCTCTTTAAGCTTGAAACCATTTCCCCTTGTTCTGTCACCACAGACCCCGCTAAAGAGTCTGTCCCCTTCTTTCCTGTAGCTCCCCTTTAGATACTGAAAGGCTATCAGATCACCTTGGTGCCTTCTGTTCTCCAGGCTGAACAGCACCAATTCTTTCAGCCTGTTCTCGTAGGAGAGGTTTTCCATTCCGTGAATCATTTCTGTGGCCCTTCTCTGGACACGCTCCAACAGGTCTGTGTCTCTCCTGTACTGAGGACTCCATATCTGGACACAGTACTCCAGGTGAGGCCTCACCAGCACAAAGTAGAGAGGCAAGATAACTTCTCTCAACCTACTGGCCACACTTCTTTTGGTGCAGCCCAGCATACAGTTGGCTTTCTGGGCTGCAAGGGCATACTGCTGGCTCATGTCCAGCTTCCCATCCACCAGTACCCCCCCATTTTATTTTTTGGCAGGGCTATACTCCTTTCAACTCCCAGCTTGTATTGTTAGTGGGGGTTGCCTTTATCCAGATGCAAGATCAGATTTACCTCTAACCTTTTTCTTCGCAAGAAAACAGCCTGTGTTGCCGGTTACTGAGGCGTAATTGGATGTTTAAAAAAAAAAAAAAGAAAGAAAAAAGAAAAAAAAACCCAATATGTATTTACCGGAACTGTAGGTTTGCTCCTTTTCTGCTTTCCTTTCACTTCCTTGTCTTTTTTATGAAGTTGTAAAACACATCTCTGGAATCCTTCATTCCTTAGTTTCTTTAATTTCAATTTAACTGAATACAGTGTTTTAAGGAAAGCCAATATTCTCTCTCTTTGCTCATTTTATGAGCATCACACATTTATTTGTACTTTCCATTGAGCAAGTAATTATGAATCTGACGTATAATCCTTCAAGAGCTAATAAAACTCAGTGAGGAGCATAGAAATACCATTAAGGATTCCACCCTGCTGCCATCACATGTGATGACAAAGAAACTTTTGCTACTTTGCCAAATTTGTGAACACAGCTGCAACACCATGCAGAAAATTATGCACACATTAAATTGTTCACATCACAGACATCACAACATGCTCAAACATGTATGTGCCAGAAATAAGTTTCTTTTTAAAACACTACAAAAAATTGTCTCTTCCAGAATTGAAGTGATCCTACACATAGAACACAGAATTCCTTCGATAATAATACACAGGTTGAACATGAATTGCAATTTCAGTATTCTATAGCTGAGACACACTAGATTAGTCCAGATCAGCTTAACCACAAAACTCTTTCAAAGCTGAGATTTTGCTGAATGTGTTTATTTTCTACATGAAAGATATGTTTGGTTTGCTCAGTTGTCTTCTAAATCATCACTTCCTTAGAAAACTGAACTAATAAGGCATGGTTTCTTGTAGCTATTCTCTTGTTTAAATTTTTCACAAAGCTGAGACATTAACAATACTTTTATCTATCTATCTATCTATGAACATTCTGACTTTTAACACAAAGTGAGATCAAGCCATAGTGCTTTCCCCTGGGAGAATCAGGATAGTGCACTCCTCCATTAGTTATTTTCACTAGCCATGTTGGACTTGAATATATTTTTTTCTTTTTAAAAATCTTCTGTTCCCTCCATCAAATTCGGCTAAAAAATCAATATGAAAATTAACTGAAAAAATATAGGAGACAAACACACACGAAGTATGATCCCCAAACCCTATTTTCACATGGAGAGGCTGAAAAATACTACACCTACAAAGAGCCAGAAAGTGAAACACCTGCATGGAAAGAAAACGATGTCTGGAATACAAAGGTTCCTTTGGGGCACAACTGCATATACTTAGTACTAGGCCAGAACATAAGACCAATGCTGATTCTATTAAACCATATACCTTCTAAAGAAAATGCAGGACTACTTTAACCAAGACAAATACAGAGGATACTGAGGTATTCTCTGAATGTGACTTCTTTTCCCTTTAAAAAAAAAAAAACATCCCTGAAGCAATAGCTCAGTGTTTTGTTTCTTTACAGGAGGGAATTACTACAGCAAGTAATAGGAGAAGAAAACATATTCATGGGATTTTTACTGTCTATAATTGGCTGGCCGTTAGGTCAGAGGTATTTTACCATAAAACAACTGAAGAAAGGAGCAGAAGAAAGATGCTCAGTTTGGGGACCTACAGCCACCCTACCTTTTCTTACCAATGGATAATAGTGCTAGAATCTAGCTCAGCGTTCTCGTCATTGCTTTCTTAGAAAGCAGTTATTTCACTAAAATAATGATAATTATTAAAGTGTACTCTTTTGCACACACAGCATCAAAACACTAAAAAAGAATCACTGAATATGAAGTAATATCACTTGCAGTAAAAACTTCCCCATGCACTTTATGATTGAATAGAAGAGATGAAATGATCCCTTTGGAATAATTTATTAGTGTTTGAGGATAATGGAATATTCATACAAAACTAGCAAATTGCCTTGTGTCTATCAGTAAATTTTTCTATCCTATTCCAGATCAGTTATATATAATCTAGAAAGGAAGAACTGGAAGTTGCTTATACTTAATACTTGGAAGCAACAAGATGATCATCGCTTGACCATAGACAACAAAGTGTGAACAAGATGAACACGGCTACAATTGGAATTGTTTCCCTCTGTTTCTTCTGCTTTTTGTAACTATCCCCATCACCAAGTCTCAACTATCTTATGCCCTGTCCACATCATGTACTAAGGGTGAGTTTAACATGGTGAGGTGGCTGTGTATTCCCAAGAGTGAGATAACACATGAGACAGTGATTCAAGAGCCACTTGTTTAGTATTCCTGGTGGACTTGGGGTGATGGCTTTCCAAGAGGTACTGAATTGCTGCACTATATTTTGACCTAAATTCAACTGAGAGTTGTCAGCTTTGTCTAGATTTTGTGTCAACCACTATTTATGTGCAAACCTAAAAGAGAGTGAAAATTGGGTGATGAAAAATTGAGGCAAGAATGAGGTTTATTCAAGTATTTGCAACTTAGTCTCCCACATTCCTTACAGTTCAGCTGTGTACCTATATAGTCTGTATCTTGGGGTTGGCTAAATCCACCTCTCCTTCTTGCAAAGGGCATTCAAAACTTTCCTCTCTTAATTATTGAGAATATCACAAGTAGCAAAACCAAGTTGTTGGTTTTATTTATTTATTTATTTTGCTTTTTTGTTGTTGTTGTTGTTGTTGTTGTTTTACTCTCTGCAGAATCAAGATTCACTTAGAGACCTCCATAATAGCAAAATCTATGTGTGTCATACCATACAGTTATAAAGGACCAACCCTGTGTTTTCCAAAAGACAGAACAGTCACCACTAGGCTGGTCAGTTTAATATTGAGACGATGCCACAAAGATCGATATAGTAACCACCTACTGTTAAATGTTATTTTGTAAATATAGGTAGGAAGAAAGAGAAAAACAGAAAAAGCATGTACCTGTTGGATAGTGTTCATTCACTGGCCAGCTGTCAACTTGAAGCGTAGCATTGCCGCCATTCCTGGTAAAGCGCACCACATGGTATTTGCCATCATTCACAGGTGTACTTT
Source organism: Tragopan temminckii (assembly GCA_028571105.1). NCBI lineage: Eukaryota > Metazoa > Chordata > Aves > Galliformes > Phasianidae > Tragopan > Tragopan temminckii. The sequence goes on along the minus strand of JAOWBP010002559.1, from coordinate 34,938,627 downwards.
CCTCTTTAATAGAGATGTCCACCGTGCCAATATTGAAGACTACACCAATCTTGCCTTGTTCCTGAAATGAAAGAAAAAAAGAAAAAAAAAGCTTGCAAATTGCTTGCTATTAGGAGAATGTTGTGGCCCTATAAATCTCTAATGGATTATTGTGCCGGTAGATGGCACTGAAGAACACACAGAAGCATCATTTTGAACTTAGTCAAGATACACTTCATTGTCACTTCAAGGCTAACATTGTCTTCTATACTCTTCTTTACAGCTTTCACATGAACATAGCGACTTGTTTGTTCTAAGTATTACAAAGTCTTACAGTTAAGAAATCAGTCAATAAAACCAAAGAGATGTGAATAGTTACTTGAACAACAATTCCACCGATTAGTAGTTTCTTGTTCAGTTGCCATCTGAAGTGCAGACACATGCAGGTTGTATCCTAACTGTTTCACAAGTGCAAAAATAGAACAGAATAAATAGCCTCCACCCTAAAACAAATAACCATGGGAATCAGCAGAGTGAATGCATTTTCAAAGATAACAGAATAAGAAATGAGCAAAAATGTACTAACCAGCTTTGGACATTTGAGGGAAGCTAATTGCTCCTAAACCAAATGGAAAATGCTCCAGACCTTTAAAGGGTTGGAGTGACTGCAATCTTGTTTTTCTATCTCACATGCTCCAAGCAATGACTTGCTCCCCCTAGTGATCTCCCAAAACTTTCCAAATGCAGTTAACAAGAATACACCTCCAAGCTTTCAGCAAGGAGATGTACACTAAGCTGGTTTCAAGGTTTATGAAGGCATACTACTACGTGTATGGCATGGATTCAATTCTGATTCAGACAGAACTAAAATGTTTCACTCAGAAAACCAGTACATTTGTTACCACCCATACTATAAAACCTGCATTAGCCTTATTAGCTGCCTCAACAGAGAAATCAAAAAAGAAACAAAACGAGATAGTGGAAGGCCATCTCATAACCTCTTCGAAATAGAACTGTGGTATACATCAGACTTTTTTCTTTCTTTTTTTTCCTAACAGTCTCCCTTATTTTTTGAACTGCAGTACTGCAATATCAGCTGAAAAGGAAAACAAACAGTCCTATAACTAAAGAGATCATTAAAAAAACTGGACTGTGCCTGGATTACTTTAAATTTAGCACTGTAACAGCATATAAAGCATTTTCCCTCTTCTCCTAAGAGTAAATTTTAGACTCTGCTGCATTTATACTGGACAGCAAGAGTCTCACATTCATTCACACTACAATGCTTTGGACTGACTTCATTATAAGATATCAATAATCTTTTTTTTCACGGTAATAGAATCACAGAATCACAGAATGGCCAGGGTTGGAAGGGACCACAAGGATCACGAATCTTCAACCCCCCTGCCACATGCAGGGCCACCAACCTCCACATTTAATACTAGGCTAGTTAATACTAGACCAGGCTGCCCA
>JAOWBP010002559.1:34909650-34937075 GCA_028571105.1 Tragopan temminckii | reverse complement strand
AATTTTCCCCTGACATTCAACCTAAATCTCCTCTCCCTCAACTTAAAACCATTTCCCCTTGTCCTGTTGTTGTCAACACTTTCAAAGAGTTGATTCCCCTCCTCTATGTAAGCTCCCTTTAGGTATTGAAAGGCTGCAATTAGGTCACCTCGCAGCCTTCTTTTCTCCAAGCTGAACAAGCCCAGCTCCCTCAGCCTGTCTCCATAGGGGAGGTGCTCCAGTCCCCTGATCAAATAGGGGTAAGTTGATTGCAACATTTTAATGCAACTGAAAAATGCAGAAAATTGTGTAAAACAAATCACAGGCCTAACTGAAAGCCTCCTTCAGCTCTATACAGTTCCTCCTCCAGCAATGTTCCTCATGACTTTCTGAGTTTTGCAGAAGCATGACTTTACCAGATTTTGATTCTCATACTTGGACTGACCAAGATCTTGTTATGAAAATGGTCCTGTTCCAATTACCAGGGTAGAACACAGCATAATTCAATACTCTGAAAGCAGAGCTATTGAAGCCAAACTGCAAAGAAAGACTTGAATGTATACAAGACATAGTTTATTAGTTTATTCATGGTGGTTTTTGTTTGTTTGTTTGTTTGTTTGTTGTTGTTGTTTTGTTTTCATTTGGTTTTAGTATCTCTAGGGCACAGGATTCTCCCTGGAAAAAAAAATCCAACTGTTAGTTTACTCATTACTGGTAGAAAAACAGTAAAGCAAACCAGAAAGAAAAACCTACAGCAAAATACAATGACCATGGATACAGGACAAATACAGGATTTCTTTAAAAGATTTCTTCATCTCCAGTTTCCTATATTACAACAGCTAATTAAAAGCAGCTTTAATGAAAATCTTCCCTCTGAATTTGAAAGATAAACTTTACCACTAATGTTGAAAATTTCATTATGGACTTGGCCTCTATCACTCCATTCCCCATACAGCTAGCACATTTTCTTTCCACGTTACCAAACATGGCTATTAATTAGACCTGCAAGTATATGATGAAGAAAGATGTATTTCAAAGTCACTATGTTTACTTTGTACTTAAATAAATAAATATCTTGCCAAAGTGAGGAAAAATCAAAATACATAACCACAGAGCTGCAAGTTACATGCTCCAGAAGAGCTCCAGAGAATTATAGTAGACAGTAGGCATTTTTTTGCTATCAGCACTCGCTGATCTGCTCCAAACATCTTACATGAAAAGGTGATCGCACATCCCTTGATATTGCTGTCCTCAAAAGCCACATTACTTTCTCCTCACTTACAAGTTTTTTGGAGATAAAGTTCTGTCAGGAGGTTTCTAAGACATCAGGCAAGTAATTATCATTACTTAATGGAATGGTTGTAGATAAATTACATGTGTAGAAATTCTAAAAAGAATGTATAAAGCCTCACTTTGGCCTCTCTGTTCTACACTACCATCCGCTTCAGGCCCTGGCGGCAATTCCTTGTTATATGCACTGCTCCAAAAACACTATGAATGTTATTAAATGACACGGGCTAATCTATGTCCAAGGATCAGGAGACATGGAATCTTACCCTTAAGCATTATTTTCCTTTGGGCAACATTTTATTTTACCTTCTTGTAAAACAGATTCTTCATCAGTGAAAGAGGAGTGACAGATATTTATCTTTCCAAGATCTACAAGCCCTAGAATCCAGACATATTTTTACCAAACTCTGATAGCATTTTAATAATCCAAAGAACAATTACATGTTGAGATTGGAAGGAGCTGACAATAGCCTCTTAAAAAACCAATAACAATATTTGCCTCTCAGTTTGATGACAGAAAGCAATCTGAAATAATGTGAAGGGTGCTGAAGGAGTAGGAAATTATCATTTTAGTACAGAGCATCACAATGCACAAGCTGGAGATGGAGATTGTGAAATTCCAGCCATAGACCAACAGCTACACACAGTGCTTACTTTCAGAAGGGCTCTAACTTTTGGACTTCACCTTTCAGCCATCTTAATCTAAAAGTCAAATCATCCAGACTGAAAGCATATACCTGTTCCCGGTGCGCAGAAAGCATTTTCTCAAAAACTGAAAGAGAGAACACCAGGCAATAAGATAAATCCTACTCTGAACTGCATCTACATGAATAAATAGCAATTCTGTGGAAGAAACTCAGGATGCAAGAAAAAAGAAAAAAACTTTATTGAGGTGTAAGGATATATACATGTCAGCTAATTTTGGCAGATTTTTGAGAGGTATTATAAGCAGTAGGACAACTATTGTTTTATACTTCTTTTGTTGCTGCTTCAAGATATCAAACTAAATGCTCTAAATCCTTATTACAAACCTATTTATCCAAAAAACCCAATACATATACAGAACAAAATAAATAGAAATTATTACTCTTAGGGGTCATGGCTTTTAAAAGAAGCAATTCTCACAGATACATAATTTATAAGGCTAAAAAGGACAAATGTTTTAATCTAGTCTGCTCTAAAATTTTATATGAGACTGTATATCTTGTCAGAATTGATCTTTTTTTGAACTATGGAATATATTCTAGAACAACACGCGATTGTGATCTGAATATTAACAACTGAGGGAACAGTCATTACAATTGGGTCTTTTCAGTTACTTCTTTGATAAGATTGGCCCAATTTTGAACATGGTCAAAAAGGCAAGGGAAATGCCACGAATTATAAAGAAATGAAATAGTATAGAAAAGGAAAATCTCTGTTATAAGTTAATGGTCTACCTTTGACTTGAATTTCTGAACACAGTAAACGGAGCTTTACAAGCTCCCTCAGTAAAGGAAGAAACACAGGTTCTAAAAAATATCAAATTTGAAACTGTATATATAAAAACAAAACCATCGTTATTATTTTAATAACTGGAAGAACTACAAATATTTACTAAAATCATTCGGTAACAAAATTTATTCAAAAGAAGTACATTCTGAGGGAGTATATAACTGAATCATGCAATTCACTCTCACAATATGTGTTGGATGTTTAAGATACATTCAGAAATATACAAATTCATGGAAGGAAAGTCAGTCATGAACTATTGGACACAACAGTGCGAATGTCCTGTTCAGTAGATCCTTAAAAGCAGATCATTACTGTTTATTTTAATTTTTACCATGTATATTGAAAAGTATCTAGCATCATACTTCTATAAATGGCTTGTTAGACTGTGATCAAGTAAAATTTTTTTGAAGGCTGTTGCCAATTCTTAGGCATTTCATAAAGTGGTAAAATGCTGGAATTAGCAAAGTTTAATGATAATCCAATCTTTTCTATATAGTTCTGCCTTAGAGCAACACAGTACTAGAGCAGATGACTTAAAGTTCCAGTTTCATCTTTCTGGGATTGCCTACTCACCCCAACCCATATAATTTGCTACTTATCAGGAACTTTATGCACCACTACAGGTTTTTAGGTAACTAGTATGCAATATAAATAAAATTAAGCTCAGGAATTTATTTGAAAGCCAATATCATTAACAAAGCCTGAGACCCTTTGAGATTTTAACTCACAGAAGCAATCTAGTCAGTACATGGCTGAAATGATTTATTTTCTATTTTTACTGTCTATTTTTGTCAGTTCTACCTTCAGCAGGCCATTTGATTTGTCTTTCTAGATTACAAAGCCACTGGGTTATCATTTGGTACATTTGTATGATATCTAGCACACTAGAACTCTGGTATCCAGTGTGCCTCCAGATCTTGTAGTTGTACAAATAATTAACATCAACTTATCTGATATATAGTATCATCACAACATTACCATGATCGGGCACATACTAAGCTTGCCTAAGCTAATTTCTTCAAAACCTGGGAAAAATGGGCATTTCCAGTTTCTCTACTTAAATTTATTGAGCAAAGCCTAGTAGTCAGTGATGTTTAGTGGTCTTAAGAGGAAGGCTTGTTTTTCTGCTACTCAACACCCAAATGTTCCCAATTTAATTTTTTCTTCCTCTGACCCAAGAAAGTATTAGTGCACTGTTAGCTAATTACCTGGCATCAAAATACAATTTAAAATTCATTCCAGTGTGTTAAGGTCACAAAATTGGTGGAAAACAATTGTCACAAAGCTGGTGAAGGTCCAGCCATGAGACCATTAGTTTTCCTTGTGTGGGGATGTCACAACGCGAGTAAGGAAACAGAAATTAACAACATGATGGAAAGGAGGCAAAATGAATTATTAAAGTGATATCTGTCCATCATTTCACTGGAAAATACATACTTCAGATGGTTAATTTGTTCCCCTAGCTTACAACACGTATCACGAAAGCCTGCCTTATGTGATGGTATGAAATCCAACTATAAGAGGGATTAAACAGACTGTCCATGCATTTTCAATATACTAATAGCATATTCTGGAAATTGTTGAGAAACAACACCTCTCAGATATGATGCTGGGCTTGAGGAAAAAAAAACAGAAACCATTCTGAATGTGGATGTCAATTTTGATTTTTCTAAATGACTGAGACAATGCACACCATGTGCTGCATTTTAATCTTCAAGTAACCAAACGTGTACCCCTTCTCCTGCACTGCGGAAGTCAGCTGATCAAAATCAGGCCCTGTACTGTCATGTAACTCACTTCTAAGACAAAAATGTCGCTAGCTTCTAAAAATGTCACATGCACTTAATAAGGAAAAGTCTGTAGTGGGAAGTCAGATTTTAGAAGGGCACAAGAACAAGCAACCCATTCAGCAGCAGAGATCTTCCAGGATAAAACATCTCCATCCATCTCACAGTGTCTCCATTGGAGCGTTAATCTGCTGGGTAACATTGCCAACAATTTGCTCTGACAGAAGCTAAAGTGTCAGTTACAAAAATACAGTACCAAAGATATGATACTTACCAGCAGCATAAAATGAACTGCATACCGTAACTACCAGGCTTCTTTATCAAGAGACTTGATACAATTGTTTGATGTCTGAGGATGCAGCATCTATCATACGCTCTGTAACAGCAATCAGAGCTGTCTGTCTCAATCCATAACCCATAGAAAATGAGTGCTTGTCAGGAAGATGGCATTAAAAAAGGACACTGCTGCCTGACAGGAAAGGTGATGAGAAATATCAACTTGCCACCATCCAATTAGCCCAAGGAGAGCAGACACAAAAGTGCAAAGACAGAGGAAACTTTGGACATAATTAATCTATTTAAAATTTGTTTTGCCTAGAGCATGCTTGTAAATTCTATTTTAACCTCAGTCATTAACAGTGTTGCAGGGTTTCAAAGAGTTTCAAAAATGCATGTTTAAAGGTATCCTATTACACAGCACTACAATATCACTGTATTTTCCCTTTTCAGAGTGCTTACGTATAGATGTCTGATAGAGTTTAATGCATCCAGGGTCTATGCTGTATATTTATTTTAAAAAGAACATAACAGATTTCATGAACTATATATAAAATCAACAGCACGTTGTAAACACAGCAGTTAAGTCTTCCTTTCTAGACAAATGAGGAGTATGAGCTAAGGTTCAATAGGCCTCTCCGGTCAGCCAAGATAATGAAAAAAAAATAAGGGTATATGTAAACACAAACAATGCCTGGATTTTCTAAAAGGTTATTTCTAGCTTTTCAAAGCTTACTTTTTTTAAACTGCAAAATTATTTTAAAGAAAGTGTAGTATGGCTAGACTCCAGCAGAAAGTTTTCCAATTTTGAATTGGTTTCTTAAAATTTTGCATGGGAGTAGGAAAGAGATAATATTATGCATGAACAGTATGTGAACACTGCAGTGTTCTACTGAACTGTACAACCACTATACTCGTATTTCTAATGAAAATTTCCAAAATAATAATCTACAATTTTTATTAACTTTCTATAACACAGTAGTACTTGGTAAGGAACAGTGCAATACTGGACAGTAATGGTGAAAGAGAAGATAGACTGCTTTTGAACACATCCCACAAAGGAGACCACCAGTACTACCTGCATTTTGCACACAAGAAAACAGAGATAAAATAAACTGACTTGCCAAAACTTCACAGGAAACAGAAGTGACAGGAACAGAAAAAATAATTAAAAGGCCTTCTAATTCTTAAGCCAGTAACCTACCATTTACACTGGCTTTACTACCACAGAATATTTCAAACATTCCAATTTTCTATCTGCACAGGATATGCTACTAAATTTGTTTATGTAAAGTGCTCCCATTTTCCTTGGTACCTTTTATGTCTAGTTCAGTGAGTGTTTTTCCATGATACACAGTTGTGGGATCTCTGTGTCCAGAACTCTGTGGTGCTCAGTTCTACGCCCTTCAATCTGCCCTGGAAGGGGCACTTGGCTTTTTCAAGTATAAGGTCTTTTTTTATGTTCATCTTCACCAACAGCCAATAGCTTCCTGAACCTAGGTGGGAACAGTATATTACATAGAGAGTGAATTTTCCTGTAGAGAAAAAAAGTGAATTTTCACGAATCAAAATCAAGATGAACCTCTGGGAAAAAGCTATGACTTGCCTATGCATATAATTTTTGTTAAGGAATTTACTCGATGTAAAGCTGCTTGGAAATGAGGTATCAGCCACACAGCCTTGCCAAGATTGTACTTCATTGGATAAATAAGAATTCCCAATGTCAAATTAAAACTTAACTAAAGGATGTTGCACATAAAATTGAAGTATTTCCAGCACTATTTTTTTTTTTCACAAAGTAGGTATGGAGAGAGTAGAGAGCAGATTAATATCAGTTTCTATATATTTTTCATAGATTTTCTCCTCTTCACCTTCTAGGAAAAAAAAATAAATCACAAGATGTGATAGCATAGTCAATAAAGAAACTGCTTTCTTAGAACTGTGCTGAGAGCTTAACCCTTCTGCAACTACAGCAGCCCTTAGATGATGAGAGTTCTCTAGATTGTCCTGCACTAAAATCAGTGAGAAGAAACACAAGTGAATTAGGCATGAGGCTGCACCTCCTGATTTTCTCTGTATGACCAATCACTTGCTCACATTATTTTCTGTGGAATGAAGTTATGTTTCTTTAGGCCTGCAAGAAAAGACAAAGGACTACTTTCACAGATATGCTATTCATATATTGTTGTAGCTACCATTAAGTATGCTGGGGTAAAAAAGTGTCAGGGCACGGGAGGCGAAATCAGGAAGGTATCACTCATGGATTGGGAAACCTGCTTCTGTGAACACAGCTATTTATCCGTATTTCATGTTGCAAGAATAAGATATCTCATATCTGAAATAAAAACAGAAAAGGAATCTCAGAGATTCCTTTGGGGCAGCAGTGTTTGGCAGATGTTGGGAGAGCATGAGGTAACTGAGACCTAGACACAAAGATCACAAAATGACTTTGTAGTATGTTGGATAGGAGCAGATCATAGGTATCTATCCTGTGACTAGGACAGAGTTTTTATGAGACCACTGAAACAGCCAACAGAATTATAGCTACCAGGCTATTGTGATTTAGAATATATTGTTTGTACTTGCATACTGGAAGCAAAAAAGAAATTTTCTTGCGTTTGTCCAGCACTCTGTGATTTGGCCACACTCAGTAAATATTACTCAAGCCGAGTTCTTCTCCTCACTCGCTATTTTTATATTTTCATTAGCATGCTAATGAAATTAATAGGACAAACCCTGACATGCAGGAGAAAGTTGTACAGGGGACCCAGATTTGAAAAAAGATTTGGTTTGACACTGTATGCTCAGCACAAAGTACCATAGCCTTTAGAAATCAAATTTTAAAGAGAAGCCATTTAGCGTGGAGAAACAAAAGATGTCCCTTATTTCATCTTTTTTCCAATGAGAGGCTGGGGAGTGGGCCTGCAGTCATTTCTTCTTCCTACACAAATTACCTACCCAATGAGCTGACTGGGAGAGTCAATTAAATTGTAACAGGTTGATTGTGTGGAACACAAACTGAAGGAGAGATAAGGGTGATGGATGTCTCTGGCCAGGTGTTACAGCTGTTGTCTGTGGTTATTCTTCACACAGATGGAGGGCAGTATTGGCAGCATATGGCATGGGAGTTTGGACTTGGAAGGCAAATAGAGCAGACTATTGATAAAAGGAAGTAAAACCAAAGCAGCATGGTGGATAACAAACGTGACAGACTGAACTGTTGACCAGCTTCCAAGTTTCTTCACCTATATACCTTACCAAGATTTTTAGGATTCCATCTCCATTCCTACTACTTACCTTTTATTTCTGCCTGCAGCACAAAGCAAATCAGGAAGGTTTAACTGAAAGGTTTAAAAGTCAATAATCTTTCCACTAGCTGCATCCAGGTATCAGTCACTGAGGCAGACTACCTAGGTGGAAGTCTCATAAAATACTATGAACATTGCTTTGCCTTGAAAGCCTTACCATAACCAAAATAATCAGATGCTTTAGAAAACAGTCATTTGGGTGCTTCGGTTGGTGGGGTAGGTGTGATATACGGAAGCATAAGGTGGTGGCAACTATCAGTCATCCCTTGGCTAAGATTTCTGTTAGAGCCTCAACAATAAAGATATGCCATATTCCTGTATCCCAGGATGCTCTCTACGTCACAGAGTCATTCTGCCACTGCTGCCATTAAGGCCATAATTTCTGGCACAATCTGTAATCTAAGTTCCTAAGTAGTAATAGTTTAATGCTATTTCTTCTTCTCTTGAATGGTTTTAACACTGATCTTTCCTCTCATATGAACATACCAGTTTGGCTTATTTCTCCTCCCAGAATATTCTCCCTTTTTTTTTTTTTCTTTCTTTTTGACAACTTTAATCCTCTTCATGTAAGACCATCTAAACTGCACTGTAAAATAGGAAGAGGCTTCTCTGGAGTCTGAGGAAAATTTCAGAATATTTTGACCATCTCCAGATACAATTGACATTGTATCTATGTGAGACAATTTCTGAATGTTTACATCAGAAGATGAAAGGCTGGATTTAATTGACTCTCTTATTAATAAGCTAATATCAAATAGATCATTAACAATGATTCATTTTCTCAACCTTACAGATGGGTTTGTTTACGGTCATGCATAATAGCGTAAAAAGTCAGAATCCAGATCCCTTCAACGTCTCTGCTATACCTACGCCATGGATAGACTATGGTCTTCAAAAATGTTTTAAGGAGCAACTATCAGCCAGCTCACTAGAAACATTAACATGCTAAATTGAAAATAAATACAGCAGAAATATAGGCATTTAACTCCTAGAGTTTTAAGAGACAAAGAAAAGCATCTGAAGACAATAAACATCAATATCCAAAATATATTATTTTGCAAATCCATGTGCATTCTATAAATCAGTGTGCAATGCTAATGGCACAGCCTTATCAGGCTGCTGTATAAAGGATGTTGCACCAACAAAAAAAAGACAGTATATGTACAGGTATGGGTGCACAACAGAAAATTAGGAAAGCTAGCATGGGTACCATGTATTTGTAATCATCTTGTGTTCTAGTTTTTCTCTTGATACAGAAGAAAAAAGAGTAGAAAAATACAACAAAATAGGCTGTGCCTGTTTTTTGTAATACTCCTGTTAGTCTCTGTGGAATCTCACTGTTCCACTGAATAAACATCATTATCCATAAATTGCTTTGTATCATGTTACAATGTAAAATCACCAAAGATTTTACTTCAGAAAATGGATATCCTTTTTGGGGGAAGTAAGTAATATGAATAAGTTTACGCAGATCCACCATACATCAGTTATGCTCTGGTAACATACAAGAAAGCATTACACGACATATGTGAAAGAAGCTCTACACAATACAAATAACATCAGTCTGCATGCAGGAGTAACCAATATTATAGCTTCAGGGGTGGATAAAACAAACAGACTGTGGCTCTGTATCATGATATTGTAATGTTCTTTCCTCACACTAGAACACAAGTTAAACTAATTACAATCCCATAAATGGATACAAATGACAGTGTGATGCATAGCAAATTCCTAAGGCAGGGCTCTTAAAGTTTCAGAACTTCTCACCCTCAGATCTCACACACTAGCAGAGAATTATCCCAATGCTTGAAAAGAAGCCATCAATCAATGGTCAGAAGACTTCAGGGAGCACAACAGCTGTTTCAACATTTCAGGTTTTTTTTTTTTTTTGTAAGATAAGCATCAAAGATTTCAAAGAAAACACATTATACTGTTTGGTTTTCCTGTAGAGAAACGAAGGGCGTATTACTCTTGCTTCCATTTTGTCTTTATTTTTTATTCTTCCCCTTCTTTCAAAGAAGATAAGGAAGAGGAAAAGATGACAACATGAGACAAAGCAGAGATATTCTTAAAATTTATGACTAAAATCAAGATATGTTATCTGAAGACAATTTTCTAGAACAGAAATAAAAAATCAATTTCAGTGGAACATATTAAAACTTTAAACAAATGTCCAAAATGAGCCTTATTTTTATTTATTTAAACCTTTTCTTCACAATGAAGGGCATGAGTTTCTCACCTGGAATTAGCAGCAGAGCAAGCCTCATTGAACTGGTAACTAGTGGCTTCTACTATTATCCTAAATTAAGACATACCATTATAACCTTTCTCAGTGTCGTGTACTTACTCAGAACCCTCATGGCTATTTCTAAAGAGGTTAGCCTCCCTTAATCTCCCTGCCAAACTTTAAGAATGATACCTCAAAAGACAAATAAGAAGAATTACTATCACAAGAGATAACATTAATGTCCTAAAGACTCTTGTTGACAGTGAAGCATGTGCTAAACAGTGGCAAGGGAAAGTTGAGTATGTTCCCTTCTGGAGTTTGTTCAAAACAAGTGGAAGCACAAATAGCATACCTCTATGAAAGAGCCTGGGCATACTCCAAATATGATACTAATTCTTCATAGGTTTAGTCACGTTAGGAGATTTATACAGTTTTCTGTTTGAACTCAACATTTTCACCCACTATAACTACGGCAATGGAAGAGAAAAAAAAGTATCGTAAACAAATTTTTTCAAGTACTGTTATTCAGTTCTTACAGCTTTCCAGTGCTTTTAAAAATGCATTTACCAATTCACTTTTACTACGATACACTTTCAAGTGACCTCATTGTGGATTGTTTGGGGGTTATTTTATTTTTAACATAGAATGTTAAACACTCAAGGATGTCCCTGTAATGTAATGATTCAGTATCCCAGCCAGTGGTTAACAGCTCTGCTTCAGGGTGGTACTGGATACACATACTCTCCCAGTCTTAAGGAATGCATTTCTTCCTTTCTTTGTGAAACTGAGTAGGTTGCTTCAAGAAAAGGAAACATGAACGTCTTGCCTTCTTTTCTAGTAAATGTTTCACAAGGAGAATAATTTGAAATGTGAAAAAGCTTGAAAGAGGCTTTATTGTTTTAGTGAGAGATGTTAATGGCAATGGCTGCACTTAAGAAAGAGAAGAAAAAAATGATGAAGGAATCAAAAAGTCAGCAGCTGTGTCTTGATCTGGATCAAAGTGATAGAGAGGGAACTGTGCCAAGTATCTCCTGTGAAAGTGTTTCCCAGTTTTCTGCATACTCAGTTAGATATAAGGAACTCCATACTGCATTTCAGTGCATACTAAAAACACTGTTTTTGAAGATCTGTAGTTTTATAAGCATGATCAACTGGGCTGAGACTGTTAACTCATTTACTGTAGACTACAAATAGCTACAGAAGAACTGTGTTCTTTTCGTACCTTTGTGGATTGAGTTAAATTGCTAACTAGAAAGGAATAGCATTGTTGAATTCTTGATAGGAATGTTTATCTGGAAACATTCTGGCTTAAAAACTGTTGCTTTAAATTGATTCTCTGAGTCTTAACACTATTAACAGTTGAGCATTGGATATACTTCATTATTTTCTGAGATTTACCTGTGGCTTATTTGCAAAAGCCACCTTTCTATCATTGTATTGACACACAAATGGAACCTGCACTTAACCCTGCCACATTTGCTAACTGAGCACAAATCAAAGATTTCCACTCTTCATTGTCAAAAAGATGAAGATGAACTATTTTCTGTCCAACTCAAACAGCACTTGTGCATCCAGGTTAGCCATCTACCAGAACTGATGTAAACCGCAACATCAGGTCCTGACCACAAACACATCAGAACATTTCCCTGCTTTGACTTCAGATGAGTGCAGACATACTTTTCTTGCAGTGACAATCAACTTTGGGAAGAACATTCTGCAGATTCATTTGTGTATGCTGCTTTCTCTTTCAGGGCTTTACAGAGAGTAAGTTATAGCATAGGGCTTTTTGTCTTGTACACTAGAGTTGGAACAATGATCTGAATTTCTCCTTCTTATAAGGCTACAGAAAGGAAAAATGAGGGAAATAACGGAGGAGGTCAATCCACAAAAGCATCAACATCATGTACCAAACTACTACTGCTAGCACAGATCAGTGCCTCCACTGAGTTTCTGAGATGGCTCAAAAAGAAAATAGATGCAATGACTCATGTTACTAAAGGTACATTGCTCATAATCAGAGCCATTTCCTAGACTGTTAAATCAGCAACTTTCATGAGCACTGAATTAAATACATCTTAAGTGGTATTTCAGAATTACAGTTGGTTACATTTGGGCCTGCTGACCTTAATAAAGCCATCTTAAGTATTTCCTTTTTAATTAAGGTAATGGTAAAGCTCTGAGGATGAGTATTGTTTCTCACTTCATTAATTTTATTGTTAACTTGCAGAAGAGATATTGAAACAGATTAACAAAGCAGCAAGACAGAGGGGACATTTCAGGTGGCCTGAACTGTACTGCAGTATTCATAGGTCCAGACTCTTAGTGCTAATCAAGCCCTGGGCACAGGAACCCTATCTCCAAATTGTTCAGCACCCACAGTTCCAAATACCGCCAATAGCTGATCTACCAGCACTCAGTCTGACAGCCACACCAGCCTGCATGGTTCCCTGGTCTCCACACAATAGAGATGTTATTTTTTTAATAAATCCAGGAAAGCTTTTGTTGTTGTTGTTGTTGTTGTTGTTGTTGTTGTTGTTGTTGTTGTTGTAGAGGCAGATGGCTGTTCTGCAAGTTCCCTTTCTGTTGACTGTTAAGGAATTAGGAATTAACATTCATACAGATTTAAAAAAAGTATCTAAGGATGCAGTTGTTTTTTTGAGAAAACAAGAATGCAGACTCTCCCACTCCAGTATATACAATGAAAAACTTCTGCGAGAGTCCAAACATAGTTATGCTTGTTTTTGTGTTGGCTCTCCTTGGTTAAAGTTGCTGGCCTAGAAATTAACTTCTGGAATGGGATGATAATTTTTCCACATTAAAAATTAGCATTGTGAATATAAGGGAATTTCATATAGGATTTCCTTCCTGATTTGGGTACTAATTACATAAACAGTAAGAATTTAATTTTTTTTCTTTCATAATTAAGATCACCCATCCCAATCAAAACACACTGAAGATTCTTTGCCCTTCACAGAGAAAAATGCTAGCTAAGAGTAAGGCAAGCAAAAAAAAATTCCCTCACGTTCTCATTTTGCACATCACTCTTGCTCACAGGATTTATTACAGCTTAAAGGAAAATTCTCGTTGAATCAACTCCTGAAAACAATGGTAGCATGTCACTGCCTTCTACTCGGTAGGTACAGGGGGACAGCTGGAAGACCGTTTACTCCAGTAACTGCAAAACCACAAATCATCTGCTTTTGTGAAAGGAATCATGGTTTAATAATAAATGAATTGCAGAGCTGCATGTCAGAAGATCTTAATTCTACTCCTTATGCTGGAAGGGACTTGATACGTGGCTTGCAGGAAGCATAATAGCATTTTTGCCCCAGTATCTTTGATGTCAGAACAATGTTATTTTTATTAAACAGATACACTGCTCAGAGATCCCAGAATGGGAGAAGTCCTGACAACTGCAAACTTCATCCAAGAAATTCCGACCTCTTACCAAAACGTTTGCAAATGTGTTTGCAGGCTGAATGGCTCCTGATAGCGGGGTAGCTTGTTTACCTGCTCAGTCTACCCATTCTGTCTGCAGCTGTTCTCAAGGGACACATATAATCATCACATTTGTCGCGATGGCAATGGCGATAATGATACTGTATGCACTAATGAAAGGCATGTGCACATTTCACTTTCTGTCAGGCCTGGTGCTTGGGCAACACTGCTTGCCAGCTGCCTCTGTCCACAGCACAACCTGTAATTTAGTTAACAAAATGAGCAATTTCAGAGATCAATCATTATCCTAGCTGTCTTTATCCATTTACTGTTGCTGCCTGTGATAAATACGGCAGGTTTCACAAACAAGGTCTTTTTCAGTTGAAAAGGATGTAAAATAAACAAAAAAATCTGATATGCCCATTCAGAGCCTTTTGTCACAGTAGTGAAAGTTGTGCCACTTTTCACCTGTGAAGTTCAGCAGAAGTATCTTTGCCACACGTTTTCACTCTCAATTTTTACATCTTCTAAGCCATCCCTTCACTTTCAGCTTCCTTGATGCTTTTACAGGATTTAGTGTGGTATGACCAGAAATTCTCACGTACTGTTTAGGCTTTACAACCTTCAAGTTTTCAGATCCAGGTGTATGCTCAAAAATCAGTTATTTTCCTAGGTAAATGAACTTCGGGGCTCAAACAGCATCAGTGGCCATAAAGAAGCAATGTCTAACACTACTGATGTTTCACCTCCCATTTACGTGATAGTTAAGGACTGAAGTCAAAACCTTTCACTGATTTAGTTTTTCCCTCTCTTGGTGGAATAGGCATATCAGAACAAAGCTCGGAGTTCAATAGTGCAGAATACAATACCAAGCACAAATCAGTTCACATCATGGTCTAAATCTTGAACTTCTCATGCAACTTCCCCTCACTGTATATTTGACATTTGGTGTTGCGTCCTGTCTTAATTCAGTTTCCATTTATTCCACTCCTATCAACCAAAGGGAACTTCTCTTTTGGAACTACAAAGATTTGGACATCACACGGAAGAGGTAGAAAAGAAGCTGTGTTTTAGCCCTAAAGTCTTTGGAGTACTGTCAGAAGAGCCCTAATTCATTTTCGAGTGCCTACTTGAGCCTTCCATTGTCACCGTTGATGAGTATGCACTCCTTGCACTGTGAACGCAATCAGCTTAGGTTCTGAAGACTCTCCAGCTAGTTTTAAGTACCTATAGTCCTAACTTCACTACACAGACTTTCCCCACTTGGTTTCTTGCTGAAAATTCTAACTTCGAAAGAAAACTGAACTACAATTCAAATAAAGATACTGTATTGGAACACAAAATATAGAAAAGGCATGTTACCAGGCCTGGCTTTTCCTTATTCATGCAACAAGAGTAATCATGTGCTACCATCTAATGGGAGCAGCGCACAGCTTACCCCATAAATAGTCATGAAGAGCTGTGATAGTTAATGAAAGCTGCAGAAATTGTTGATATAGATAATTCTCAGAATAAAATACAAATGGTGGTGGTCCTAAAAACAGTTACTTATGTACTTTATCTTTAAAAGCAGAGTTGATTTACTAGGAAATTATTCAATTTTTCATAGATTATCTTACAGAGTACAGACAATACTAGAAGGTAACACGTACTATCTTTTCTTCCCACCTCCTTTTTTCTTTTTTTCTTTTTTTTTTTTTTTTCTTTCCTGCAGGATATATACGATGCTCCCAAGAATAAGAGATTTGCCTACCTTGCCAGCCAAAGTAAAAGAAGCAACTGTCGTGCATTATTAATATATAAAAATATAAAACCAATATTAATTCTATGAGTAATCAAATGTGCCAGGATTTCTGCATTTATAAAGACACAGCAAAACACCACATAACAGAAAACAAATATCAGCTGGAATTTCAAAAGGCTTTTTTAAAAAGCACTCTACCGAAAGACACTATAAAAATTATAATAGGAGAAAAAATTCTGTAAAAAGTTAGAAACTGATTTAAAAAAGACAGTAAACAGAATGTGGGACTAAAATTGTTGTTTTTGTTTCTCAATATGGCAAATAAAACAATGGAGAAGTTCTGTTTAAGAAGCCCTGCCTCACATAATTATCAATACTGTGGAAAAGAAGTAAATAACAAGGAAACAAATCCACAGCTGGCATAAAATTATTTAAGTTATTTCTTAGTAGGAGCCCTATGAAAATGGTCTACACAATGACAAATTAAATTTATTGTTGACAGATGCAAAAAAATGCATTCTGAAAATAACTAATAATCAATATCTACTGCTGAATTCCAAATTAACTGGAAGCAGCAAGAAAAAAGGCCCTATGCTCATTTCTCAACCTGTTCAGGCCTGAACATGGGATATAATAATAGGACAAAGATCCTAAATGAGGGAAAAACTCAGCTAGAAAACCTGAAAATACTCTTGGATTTATTTTGGATAGGGTGGCTTGTTTTTGTTTTGTTTTTGAAAATTCTCCTCTTTTGTTCCCTATTGTTGATATAAGCAAGTTTTTACATTAAATTTTGGCAGATGCTGACCAGAGATAGAACATTAGCAGATCATGGGATTAAAAAAATTTAAAAAAACCAAAACACCAAAAGAGACTAACTAGGAAAAATACGTCCACAGGTATGTCTACATGTGAGGAGGTTGTAGAATCATCTACTCTGGAAATTTCAGCACATCCAGATGGATCTTGGCTAGGTGAATCCTGTTCTGAAGAATAATAATCATGCTTATGGTATTACAATGCAATCCAGTTTTGCCCCTGACAGTACTTTGTCAAGGTGTACACAGACAAGGTACATATTCAATCATCTTTCATTTTGCATTTGATTTCAAAGGAGTCATTGCTCAGATTCGACTCATAGATTTTCCAGATTGTGACACATCTTTGACGGGTGGATGATTCACGTCAAATGAACCAAAGCCATGCACAGGCTTATATCAGTGCTAGTAAGATGCTCAAAGCACAGGGAAAATATGTTTCTTTCTCAGGGGATACCATTCACAGTAAGGCAAAAGACAAGCTTGCTTGGCTTTGTGGGCGATACAAACAATGGAGACAGTATTCACATTGCACTAAGTGTCTTGTAACAACTTGTGAAGTAGGGAATGTGATCTGTCAGAGGAACGGATGGTGTAGGAGGAACAAATGATACTCTGAATTTTTCCCAGCATATGCCTTGGATAAGCATATAAAAGATATGAAGCAATAAAAGTATCTGAGAAATGGAGACCACAAAAAATGACTTCTCCAACTCGTGGAGCTCCCTACTGACACAATTTGACTAAAAAAACCCAAACAGATAAAGAACAAAAAAAACCCCAAAGCAATCACCAAAACAAACAAAAAAAATTAACAAAAAAAGAACTCCACACAAATAGGGCAGCAAACTCACTTCAGGACATGATCTGGTTTAAGCAGACACAGGGCTTCTCAGAACTAGGGTAGAAGAGAAAGCCCAAAGAACTCCCAGTTTTTTTCTTGTCTTGACCTGAACAAGCATTTGCAGTTATGCAATTGTAATGAATTTTGAAAGTTACTAGAACAGGATCATTACATTTTTAACTGCCCCTACTGGGATAAAAATAAGAGCAACGTGTAACAGTCAGGAATGATCTCAACACTCAAAATGAAGGAATATTACTAACAGAATCAGTACTGAAACACAAAGACTCTCTTGTTCCTGCACAATGTAAGAAGAAAAACTTCAGATGTCAGAAAGAAAGAACATAAAGAAACAGAGGAAAGAATGAGTTAGAAATAGCCTTCAGAGCAACAGTCATTTTCAGATTCTTATTAATAACCTAAGAGATCAAATAATGGCAAGGGAGAGAGGATTAGTAAGCAACCTAATTTTATTTCTGTGTCTAGCTATATGCTGGATATACAACTGAGATCTGTTTAGGATGATCGTGTTTTGGATATCATCTACCAATCCACATCCCTGTCAGAAGAATGCACCTTTTGCATGGTTTAAACTCAAGAAGATCTGATGACCTGGAGAAATTATGATATGAAGAAATAGGCTTGAAAGTAAGTATGACTGTGAATGAGTTTAGTGGAGTAAGAAATAGGATGTTTGACATATCTCTATATCAAAAAGGGAAGATAGGCAGTACCACCTTGTCTTTTCTCCCCTTGCCTCCACAGCTTCATTGAAATAACTCCTTATTAATGTACCAGGAGAAGACATTTCACATTTACTCCTTAAGATCAACCTGACAACTTGCCAGCTGTTTCTGTATTATTCTCCCACAACAGTATGAGTAATCCAAGGAATGTTCTCACTCTCTGCCAGCAGAATGGTTACCTGCTGTTCATTCCTCCTACTCTGCTCCATAAGCAGGATGTACCATCTCTTATGTTCCACATACTTTGCAGGCCATAAGTTTTTATATCATATAAGAACAATTTTTACAGGATTTAGTGTGGTATTCATTCTAGAGGTTCTCATGCCAAGAAAACAGACTCCCAACTTCTTATTTCCAGTATCCCTGCCCCAAACATATGATGGTCATTTCTCAGTGTTATTACAATACCACGGCCTGAAGCAGAAATTTTTGGGTCAATATATATTTCCACTGTCTTCTTAAACAGTAAAATGGAATTACTGAGCAATGAATAAGGGATAAATGTAATCAGCTTGGGGAAATGTGCTCATCTTTTGGAGTGGATGCAGAGGATGGCCACGGAGATGATCAGAGGGCTAGAGCACCTCTCTTAGGAAGAAAGGCTGAGGGAGCTGGGCTCATTTAGCTTGGAGAAGGCTCCAGGGAGACCTCATTGTGGCCTTCCAGTACTTGAGGGGAGCTTACAAGCAGGAGGGGAGCAGACTTTTTACACAGTCTGATAACAATAGGACAAGGGGGAATGGTTTTAAGCTAAAACAGGAGAGATCAAATCAGACGTTAGGAAGAGATTTTTCACTCAGGGTGGTGAGGCACTGGCATGAGCTGCCCAGAGAAGCTATTGGTGCCCCATCCCTGGAGACATTCAAGGTTGACTATGGCCCTGGACAGCTTGATTTAGAATGTGGCATCCCTGCACATCACAGAGGAGTTGGAACTAAATGATCTTTGAAGTCTCTTCCAACATAAGCCATTCTATGATACTGTGATCTCTTATAAGCACATACTGGTGTTCAAGAGTGAAAGACAAGTGCAAAGGACATCAAAGGTCTGTGGATCTCCTACTTTCAGAAAATAAAACTTTTAGAAAAAATACTCTAAGAAAGACACTACCTAGGACATGAGCCAATCCTTGTAGATATCAGTAACTTATCTTGGTTTGCATCGCATCATCTAAAGTCTCAAAGTCTGAAGAAAGTACATTTGGTATTCAAAATCAATAGCTGGAAGGACACTTGAAAAACAATGACATATACCCCAAATTCTCTGGTGTGTCTTGTAGGCTAACACTTGCTATGTCCCCTTATATCAGCTTGATGAAAGTTAAGAGACCAGAATGCGTGCAGTCTCATTCAATAAGATATTTATTATCTCTTACCCCTCTCTCTCTTTAAAGAAAAAAAAATTATATCTTTTTCCCATTGTCTGCACCATTTACTATTTTCTGAATAATTGTGTCTGTACAGGTAACAGGCTTGGGGATTTGTTTGCCCACAAACACAGGCATGTCCTAAAATGGAGAGCCAGACTTCCAGTGTGTTTGCCAGTGTCATACAACTGGTCTTTTCTGAAATGCTACAAAACAGAAAGAGAAAAAAGTAAAGGCAGTGTTTGCCAAATGGCATCTTCTGTCATATGCACACACTGATCTGGATAGTCGCATGGATGCAGCATAAAAAGCTATTAGCATCAGAACAAAAGAAGGCATCCAATTTCCCCACCCACCCAGATGGAAGAAAATAAAGCACCTCACCAGTAATGGTTTTCAGAGAGAAAGGATACAAAACAGGAAACAAAACAGGACAGACTTCAACAGCATCCTTTTTTTAGTGTGTATTTTTGTCCTCTCACTCTTTTAGTGTCTAATCCATAAAAGAATCTAAATCTCATATAAAAAAAAACCACCTCTGTTCCTGGATGCACTTTAAAGGCAAAGCAATATGAACAGAGGAAAGCACTGTAGCTAATAAAAAAGGACTTTCCTCTCTCATTCTTTGTAAGTACATAATATCTAGCATACCCAATAAATGGAGATAGATAACAGAAAAGAAGGAAGGCTCAGGATTGAAAATGCATTGCATAGACTTCCTCAAGCTCCTTTGAAGCTTTTGACTATCTCTCTGGAGCTCCCTTGAAATAAGGTGATAATGTCAACACTAATGATACTGATAACACTAACAGTAATAGTTTATCCTATGGCAAAACAAGAAGAGACCATAAAAAAAGTGGCCCTGCTGCTTTCAGTGATAGGACAGCAGTTGTAGCATAAAGGAAGAAATATATGACACAAGCAAGCGACACAATGGAATGCAAGAAGGGTAATGTTCAGTTTCTCTTCAAACATGACTTTATTAGCAGCAGATCAGATAATGAAAGAATACTGGTGGAAGAGACAAGGAAATACAGACTGAGACAAAGTCTCAAGAGGGAAGAAGTAGAAAAGAGATGGATTAAACTACCCAACAACAGAGATGGTAGGAAATCTTCAGTTTTTATGTTCTAAGTTCTTTGAAGAAAACAGAATAAGGTACCTTAATACTCCACAGTGTTGTGGAATAATGTACTGGACCTCCAACAAAGTCCATAATACAGTACAGTTTCTATTATTATTACTGTTTAGTAAATCTTCCTATTCCACAAACACACAGCCCCAAAACCAACACAAAGCATTCTGAAACCAGGACATAGCAAAATGGCTAACAGTTAAATGAAGGCACAGATGAAATTTGCAATAAAAACTTGTTGAAGCAATTTTGGGCTTGGGAATTAATTTGCTACCATGAAATCAGTTCTCTCTAAAAAATACTGGGAAGATGCCATCATGGGAAATAGAGGTTTCAATTTCAGGTGCCAAGTGATTACAGCTCAGTCTGAACTGGGCTAAGGAATCAGGGCTAGTGCACCTTCTGCTGTGAAAAACACGTGCAGGTATTGAAAGAACATAAGCAGTTAGAATGTCAGTTCTACCATCTGTCTTAAATGGATCACCTTCAACAAGATGTTTCCATTCAACATCATTTTAAAGCCTTTTTCTTTTTTTTGGTCAACTCTGAAATGAAAGAAGGGTTTTTGGGTATCCAGTTTTAATAGATTTGAGTGCTGATTTCAGAATCCTGGTAGCTTCAAGTAGCTACAATGCTGGAAATGTCCTTTCTTCAGCTCCTTTCCAACTTACCATACCTTGTTGGACAAAACAATATTGCAGCCAAAACCAAATTTCATACCCAATGTTTGTAAAGCAATTTAAAATGAGACCCATATATATATTACTATCAAGACTTGCTGTAGGAAAGTTACAGTCAGCATTCCATAAAAAAAAAAAAGTTAAAGAGTAGTTGTGAGGGGAGAAATATAGCTGAAGACAATGCTAATAACAACCAAAAAAAATGGCTGACATTTACACATTTCCAAAAGCTTGTTTAACCTGGGTAGATACCTTGTTAAACAAACTCCATTCACAAACCTAGAATCTGCAGACATCAGATGAGAACTGAGCCAAATTTTAATCATCATATTTCTTAGAATGTACCTGTTTCTTTCAGGAGCTCATTTTGATTTCAATCCACTCTCCCAAAGATTTATCTTTGATAAGGCACAGCTGCTGGTTCCAACAAACTCAGTGGTCATTTTGCACTTCTATGTCACCTATTTTTTTAGCTGAGATTAGATTCTCCATAGTTTTAACCAAGTGTGAATATTTGAATTAAGCAAAGTTTCTCTCGTTACCTTCCTGAGAAGAGTAGCTGCAAGAAATGAGAACATACTGCAAGTATGGAGATGACATCTGACTGATGCCAAGACTATTAAACTGGAGGTTGCTGTCGAATGAAAATACAACCCACTTTCAAGGAAACCATTAATATGGACAATGTTATCCATCTCCTTATATGGTGCCAGAAAACATAAAACAAAAAGTTCTCACTATGTGTAGGAGTAAATACTGTATGGAAGATACAATAAGCACCAGCATCTCACACGGTGAATTGTAAATACCACATCCACAATATGTAAGCATGATTCACTGATCTATCTGGACAGATGTACTGCACCGTTACTGAAATGAGATGAAACATTGCTATTTGCTTTTAAGGAACTATAATGTCAAATGTAAATTTAAATCAGGAAAAACTTACTTGTTTTACCTAAGAATTGCAGAAATTAATTATAGCATAATCTAACACATGTCAAGCAAATACATTAGTCAGTGCTCTTGGTTTCCTAGCAATTCAGATTAGTGCTCCACTCTAAGCCTCCTTGATACACAATGCATCTGCATCTGATCTAGTACAGGGGGCATCCAATCTTTTGCCCTGCCTGAGTCACAGTGAGTAAAGAGGAATTGTTTTGGGCTATGTATAAAATATATAATATGGTAATGTATACAGGTAACAAAACATCTTCAATTTTTCTTTTTTCTTTTTTTTTTTTTTTATTGAAACAAAAAAGAGGGTAACAAAAGCATAAAACTAGTAGGATATTTGACCTTGCTAAAATCACGTAATAATTTTAAACATTTACAATCTTCTGGGGCTGCATTATTAGCCACCCAAGGTTGCATGTGGTCCAGATGCTGCGGGTTGGACAAGTATGATTTAGGAATTGCTAATATAACCGCAAAATAAACTACCATTAGGTTTTGAGAAGTACCAAGATCACAAGCAGGTGCACAACATCCGCAGTTGCACATATCCTTCAGTGAGATACAGAAGAGATCTACGAAATAATGGAACATATCGGTAGTATGTCACTCTGAATTGTCAGCTATCTACTACATTACCAGAACTTCTTTGCATGGAAGGATGGGATTTCTCTACTTTAGCCACTGAAAACAAGACACCTACTCAAAGTTAGTTTCCTAGGATCTTTCTATACTTAACAGTGATTAGTAAAAATTTCAGAGTACCCTTTAATCTTGATGGCATGATCTGCTCAATAAAACTGTCTATTCTTCTTTACTTGCTATAAACAGAACCCAGAAAACAGTAGACTTAAAGTGTCTCAGACGGCTCAGATAAGTAAGGTGAATCTCACTTTACAACCAAATTATTTTGCTTTCTACAGCTCTTTCCCATTATTTTAATCCTTGCACTTTGTACCAAAACATTACAATTCAATACGTCTTTGGCTTACTATTTTCAAAGAAAGATGGGATCTCATCAATGTATTTATATGCCAGAAGTAATGATGCACACATGATGATGCCAAGTTCTTTTCAATGGTGTTCAGTGCCAGCACAAGAGATAATAGGCACAGATTGGAACACAGGAGGTTGTCTAAACATCAGGAAGCACTTTGTCACTGTCTGCAATGGAACACTGACACAAGTTGTCTGGAGAGGCTGTGAAGTCTCACCCTTGGAGACCTTAAAAGCCACTTGGACACGAGCCTAGGCACCCTTCTCTGGGTGTCCCAGCTAAAGCAGGAGATGGACCAGATGGATCAAGAGGTCTCTATCACCTTCAGCCACGCTGCGAGTTTTGTGATCTCTCAACATCCCAACTCCTGCCATTCTTTGTTATCCAATAACATTGCTTATTTACCTCAAGTGGCATCAGTTACATGTTCTCAAGATATTTTAATTCACTTTATTTGCCCCTACTTTTTTGTAATCATCCAAAATAAGTAAATAATTAAAAAAATATGTGTATGTAAATGATAGTCAAAATGAAGATCCAAATAAATGTGGCAGGGGCTATGAACTACCCCGGAGAAAGAGAAGCACTTATAGTAAGAGAAGTAGTTAACACATAGGTGTTGTCACTGAATCTGCCACAGCCCAGTTTTCTCCCAGGAAACAAGTCTTTGAATCTATTGTGCACTAGCTCCACCCCACATAAACAGGCATTACAGCGCTCACCTATCTTGTTATACTCTAAAAACAAAGAGAAAAAGATAATAAAATTGTGCAGTACTGTTACTGGGCTATTTTCACATGATCACGTTTTTAAATCCTGATTTTACATGTACCATGTTCTCAATATATTTCAGTGCAGCCAACATCAAATTCCAAATAAAAATAGTGAATCTCTCATGAATCATTTTGGCAAAATCTTCCTAGAAGTGACTTTGAAAAGGCAAGATAATTTTTGATAAGCTTTATCTTTCCCTGACTTTGAAAAGTGCACCATTATACACTTAATATTCCTCCCTCACTTGTAAATGGAAACATACTTACAGCTAACATCCTATCATTTGCAGTTTGAAACTTCAAAACTCACCTTAATATGTGCTTCTAATTAAATTTCAGTCCCTAACCACAGCTGCTATGATTCATGCATTCCCTGTTAGGTTCAGTGTTAATTAATGAGGGCTCTTTAAATTCTCTGAGCTGAGGTGTAGGAGGGAAACAGGGTGTATGCAAAACACTAGGATTTCTCAGTTTGTTGTGGTGTGTTGTGATGCCCCTTTGGGAGGGGGCTCAATTACAGCATGCATTCAAAATAGAACGAAAAGGAGGTGGAGAACTGGGAACAAAAACCCACACAGTGTATTATTCATAAGCAAATATACAATTATGCAGTCTCATGAATTAGGGAACTGCACTTTTAAAGAAAGACAGAATTGTGTCAGGTTGTTGTTTTGTGGTATATTGGTATGATACTCCCTTCTTTCAATGAAAATTAGAGAAAAAGTGGGATGTAGTCAACAGGATCCAGAGGCGTCCATGAAATCTAGGGTCAACTTCTGATGGGTTCAATCTGAAGTATTTAAAAATTTCATGAAATATGGATTTCTACGATCCCTCTTGAGATTGGAAATCTGGGCTGAAAATGAGAGGATCAAGCATCTCTGCAGATAAGGAATTTCAAGGAATTTCCTTGAGTTTGTGATTATCAGGCTAAATAAGCAAAACAGTTATTTCTGGCCTTCCTGCACATGAGTTCATAAACAATCACTGTTACTAATAGGTATGCATTACACTTAGGCAGGCTACTAGATGCAATGAGATACCATGACTACTCTGTCACCAGTTAAGTGGCTGCCAGACAAAACATGGCTACTGCTCACAGTTTGTCCAAAATATTGATCTGAAGATGCTATAATTGGTTGCAGATAAGGATGAGCATTTGAGCTTTGTCATTTGTGCTTCAGTGGCTTGGTTTTTTGGGGGTATTTTTCTTTTCCCCCTCGCTGCAATATCTCCTTTAAAGCATCTCTCCTCCTTAGTGAGTGTTCCATGCAGTGCAGAAAAAACAGCAATTATAGTAGTGCAGCACTACGAACTGAAAATAAGTGTCTCACAGCCAAATGAAACATCAGAAATGATGTTAAGAAGAACAGAAAGCAAATTCAGGAGGAAGAATTGGGCTTAGATCTTCACAGTGGCACCTCTTACAAAATATTCTTTGGGATACTTAACAGCCCTGAA
Source organism: Tragopan temminckii (assembly GCA_028571105.1). Classification (NCBI taxonomy): domain Eukaryota; kingdom Metazoa; phylum Chordata; class Aves; order Galliformes; family Phasianidae; genus Tragopan; species Tragopan temminckii. The sequence goes on along the minus strand of JAOWBP010002559.1, from coordinate 34,911,758 downwards.
AAGTCATAGCCTCAGACTTTGTTTTACTCTGTCATTACAGTACCTGAAAAACTACAGACCCACAGGTACACTGCTCGCAGCTGAGATGGAATCACATCATTCCCTCTCTTTCACACCAAAGCTTGCCTTCCTCTGAATCAGTCTAATGTTTGGTCCTCCAAGCTCTTGAACTAATGGTGAATAGACAATAACCATAAATTCTTTCAAAACTAGATTTTTTTTTTGTATTAGTGGATAAACTGCATTGGGGGGGGGGATTAAAAACAATATCTATCCTCCCAAGTGAGTCCTTACTTTCCCCTTGGAGCTGGTTTGGAAATCCCAGCTCAGGGACACTTGACTATTTCTTCTTAATGATATGATAATCTGATAGTGACTTTTTCAAGCCAAGGTGGCTCTGCCTCTGAGCTATGTACTCCATTTGCTCAGGGCAAATTGCAGCTGCACACTACATTTAGGAAAAAAAAAAAAAAAAAGACAAGCAGTCTAAAAGCAAAGCTGGCCTGTTGTCATAGTCCAAGCAAAATTTATTCACTGTCTAGATCTAGCCCTGAGCCAACCTCAGGAGGAGCACTCAACAAGCTTCTTCAAAATTTCCCCTAGGCAAAGGCGATTGCTCTATAAATATCTCACAACAATTGATTTTTCTTACTGTAGAGCCTCTTTCAGCCTACAGGTTCTCAGCTATGATTAATATCTTTTGGATTTTAACACATAGGACTTGACTGATAAATCCAGAAACTGTAAACATACTGCCACTAGAGCCCTTTTACTGTTAGGGATAGCAAGTTGAAAACAGCACAGTTTAAGGACAGATGCTGGAGCCCTTGTGGTCTAAAGACTGATGTAAAGACAGGATGCTGTCTTCCAGCCGTTTCCCTGCCTCCAAAGGGTGGCAGGTATCAACAATTCCTTTTTGGGTAATTTTGCCATTGGCAACCCCTCTCTTTCCATCAAAAGCCATTAGAAAATGCCTAGTATGGTTTCTTAAATACAGAAATGATTTACTGATACTTGACATGGGAAAAAAAGGTTTAACTTGTTTTCCACAGTTTACTCAGAATGAGGTTCTACTTCCAGTCTGATCACCTGGGAGAACAGTTTTTCTGTTAGTTATATTGAAGGAAGTGTCCAAAAACTGCATCACCACTAGTGATGTGTGGAATTGCTGGTCTACTTTGGTGAGCCCTAAATACTATAGCAAATGACACCTCTCAGTGGAAGAGGAGTCTTAGTTTTGCAAACCAATTCCTACAATATGCTTGATGAATAGATATGGTGTGGGAGTGTGTGTGCATCTTTTTTTTCTTTAATGCTTTTGGGATAAACTGCAAAGTAAGCAAAGCAACTGGTATACCTAGAACTTACCTGAAAAGCCTTGAATCTGCTACCACACTTTTGCACAATTCAGATCTGTAATCCCACTTGCTAGATTTGTCAAGAATTTGGTTGCATTCTGATTTTAACCTGCAGTATAGGCTGTGCTGTGAGATGAGACTGCTCTTCTCCAAAATCTCTAAATCCTTAGATGCTATTCCTATCAAATTGTAATATGAATCCATTCTTCTGTGTGCCTCTTTGTCTTTCTTGTCTTTTAACTGGTATAGATCCACTGCCTTTCTAGCATTTGTTCATTTGTTTCTGAAAAGGTAATTGTTTAACACATCCACCTATTTCAGAGCTACAAGGATTCTGGAAAGAAGAAAAGACTAAGTAGAAAGAAAACTAGATTAAAAACAGTAGAGAACTAGGTAAGAAGGGGGAACGGGGCGAAGTCAGGGCCACTGGGGTTGAGCGGGTCGTTCAAGGGCTCATAGCGAACTTGAGGGGCGACGACGGTGAAGTACAGAGGGATGGACTGGGGCAGATGGGTGTTGGGGATGCTGCTGTTCTAGGGGAACCTAGATCCTCTATAAAGGCAGTGAGACGGAAAGCCCAGCTGAAGTGCCTTTATACCAATGCACGCAGCCTGGAAAATAAGCAGGACGAGTTGGAAACCGTGATGCGCTTGGAAAGTTATGACCTTGTTGGTATCACGGAAACATGGTGGGATGACTCCCATAACTGGAATACCATCACTGAGGGCTATCAGCTCTTTAGAAGAGATA
>JAOWBP010002559.1:34885520-34909550 GCA_028571105.1 Tragopan temminckii | reverse complement strand
CCTGCATGTGGCAGGGGGGTTGAAGATTCGTGATCCTTGTGGTCCCTTCCAACCCTGGCCATTCTGTGATTCTGTGAGAACACACATAACAGAAAACCTGCATGCTTCATCTTCATGCTACTGAATCTCTGAAATACTCTCAATTTTAAGCAGTATGGATGACATGTCGTGAATAAAATTACTTGCTCAATCTAGGCTTGTTTTGTTTTCCCTACACAAATGCAAAAGTTGTGCTGTTTCCTCAATCAAATCTGAGAGCATACAAGACTATGATGGAAGCAGCATAACCTTATAACATTTGCACAGTATAAAATCAAAGAATGGTTTGGGTAGGAAGGGACTTTAAAGATCATGTACTTCCAACCTCCCTGCTATAGGCAGGGACATTTTCCTCTAGACCAGGTTGCTCAAAGCCCCATCCAGCCTGGCCTTGAATGCTTCCAGGGAGAGGGCACCAACAACCTCACTGGGCAACCCATTTCAGTGTGTGACCACTTTCACAGTAAAGAATTTCTTCCTAATATCTAGTGAAATCTGTCCTCTTCCAGTTTAAAATCATTTTCCCTCATCCTGTCACTACACACCCTTATAAAAAAGTCCCTCCCCAGCTTTCCTGTAGGCCAAGTACTACAGTGCTTACTTATCCAGAAAATTATGCAACAGATTTGAGGTTTATGGTAACAGGCCAAAATCTGTGGCTGGAGGTGAAAAAAGTTGTTCTACCACAAACTGCCAAGTACTCATTCTGTTGCTTCCTTTAGGACCATTAATATAGCATTTCACAATGCTAGCATTTATTTCAAATAAACTGAAAACCCATTTAAAATAAACTGTAGCACCCACAGACCTGAGTATATAATACTGCATTCCACTGTGCTTTTTCACAGCACTCAGCAGCAAGCCACAAGTCTCTTCTTTCTTTCTTAAAAGAGCCTTCCCCTACCATCCCACATCCCTTTGGTGTCACACAGCTTTTTTCACATGAAGAGAAGGTAGCATCGACTCTGTTAGATTTCTTCTGAGGCAATGAAAGCAGCTGAAAATGACAAATCCTCAGAAAAGAGCCCTCCCCCTCCCCCCCTGCCAAATGTCCTATTATCCCCCAAGACAAAGACAACAAAAAACTGCAACTTTTTATGTAATACAATTATTTCTACCTTTAAAGCCATATTAGAGTATCCTGTGCCACTGTCCATAAAAGTGGCCATGACATTTCCAGGACATGAGACTGTTCTCTATTCTTCCCTACTCTTCCCTGGGGATGCATCCATCTTGCCTTACATGATGAAATGACGAGTGCAATTTTAGAGAGAGAAAAAAACATCTCTGATTAAAAAGGTCTCTAGAAAAGCCTGGAAAGTGATCTAACACTTATTGAGGACAATTGTTGAAAACAAAGTTCTTACAATATTCTCCATAACAAAGACGACTAACTGCATGCCTGAAAAACTGAAAGAGCAAACACAATGTGTAAAAAGAAAATTGAAGCCTTGGCCTCCTCATAAAAAATGCCAAAAGATAATGGAGTTTATTTTTTTGGAATTTTTATATTTGGAGAAATTATTGCAGAAATAATACAAAGACTACCAAAGGAACAGTACAGTTGATTTTCCACTCCAAATAGTTCATGCCACTTCCCTATTCAGATTTAAGGTTCGTACTTTAAAGGTCCTTTCTGAGAAGTGGGATTAGGTTTCAACAAATAAAACACTGCCTCCTAGAGCTCAAAATGAACATGGCCAGGCAATGCGACCATCTGCGATCACATTAAAAGCAGAAGACTAAAGTTTTTTCACCTTCAGTTTTAACGATATGTTGATGGCATGCAGAATCAAGTAGAATTATGGCTTCATCCCATTACTATTATTTTTTCCCCATTAGAATATAATGACAAGTACACATCAGAGATGTAATGGATGATACCTACTTTACTAATACATTTTTCTTCCATAATCAATATTTCATGAAGATAATAATACTCCACCTTCAGCAGAATACCCTTTTTGAACTGAATGATGACCACTTATCATCTTAAACCAAAAGGGCATTCAAGTCTGCAACGCATTCTCTGCAGCTGTTGACAATAATACAGCCATTTTTTTTCCCTACAACATACCAGTTACCAAAACATTGATCCATAAACACTGCAAATCATTTACATCTCACTTTTCAGTAACTTAGAAAGAAATACACATACATACAAACATATATATTGTGCATGCAACAGATATATATTCTTGTTTACGGAGACATTCAGCAACATTTTAGTCCATGCATACAAACTTCAATAGATTGAAAAGCACTAGTTTTACGTTCTGATCTCAGCTCTTTCACCTAGGTTTCCATGATTTCAAGCAAGCCAAATTACATATATAAATGAGCAATTCAGTATCTTCTCATTTACTAGTCAGGCTCCTAAAATTACGTACAGACTGCCAAAAAAAAAAAAAAAAAAAAAAAGAATTCCTTTCAGAGTCTTTGTTGAGAGCAAAATTAATCAAGGCAATATCAAGTTTTTGGCTGAAATTAATGTTCATTTATTCATTTCTTTTTTTTCACTTCTCTTCTGCTACAAGTTTGTCTTGTCTGTCTCCACTGACTTTACTAAAAGCTATGCAAATCTTACCATCACTTTATCCCTCAACACATTACAAATAAGACCATTAGTCACCAAATCAAATCTTTTAAAAAACTAGTTGTTTCAGTCATAAGACAGGAAAAACTTTTAGAAAAACAATTTCCCCTTCAGCTACTCAGAGTTTCTTCCACATAGAACAAAATTTTATGCTGTGAAATGAAGTTTTATCAGTTGCTTTCATAACCTGTCAGTGAACTTAGTGATATCTGAAAAGTATACATTTTACTTCTAAAGTTATTTTTTGTCAGTTGAAGAATACTTTTTACATTCTTCAGAACATAGCTAGCTGAAATAACTACATATGAGGGCTGCTCTGAAAGTAATGTCTCCTATTTTATTATGTTGGCTTACCATATCAAAGTTAGATATTGGCATTATGGCAGCAGAGACTGAACCTTTCTCCCAGTGTTTCATTACATTTTGTTGCTGTGAAACATATGGCAGCAGAGGAGCAGACTGACAAAATGGTGTCTGACCTGGAAGTGCATATGAAGCAAGTAGTTCTTCCATACAGAAAAAAATGGCACCCACTGAAATTCATTGATGCTTGCTGAACATTTATGGAGACCAAACTGTGGATATAAGCACAGAGGGGTGGTGGGTGATGTGTTTCAGCAGTAGCAATAGAAGCGTCCTCGACAGCCATGCAGCTGTCACACCATGGAATGAAGAGAATCTCAATCTCATTCATGTGAACTGGAGAATTACAACCCGGGCACTGTGTACGGAGCTGAATGCCTATCCCAATGCATTGGAAACAATGGAGGAAACGTTGGAATATCACAAAGTTTACGCCAGGTGGGTCCCACAAATCTTCATATAGGAATATGCACATTTGTCAGGACCTACTGAACCAAAACGAGGTTGAAGGTGACAGTTTCCTGAACTGCATCATAACCCGTGATGAGGCATGCTGTCGTCACTATGAGCCAGAGTCAAAACTGCAGTCCATAATGTGGTGACATGAATTCCCCATTGAAGAAAACATCCAAGATGCAGTCCTTGGTGGATTAAAAAAATGTGTACCATCTTTTGGGATAGGAAAGAGGTATTCCTTCTGGATTTCCTGGTACCCGGACAAATTATTAACTCTAATCACTAAATAGCAATGCTAACTAAGCTGAAAGTTCAAACATACAGAGTTAGGCTAGAGAAAACAATCTTTTTCTTGCAAAATGGTACGAACAGGTCCCATACTAGTTGCAAGACTTACAGAACACACTGCCAGTCTTGGCTAGATTGTTCTACCGCATCCACTGTACAGTCCAGATTTGGTGCTTTCTGACTTCCATTTGTTCAGGTTGATGACAGATGGATTGCACAGGCAACATTTTCCTAGCAACAATGTTGTCATAACTGTGATACAGTGGGTCATCTTTGTTGGTGTACATTTTCACGAGCGCAGCACGCAGGATTTTGCTCATTGCTGGGAAAAATGTATAGCCAAAGATGGTGACTATGTTGAAAAATAGTGCATTGTAGTCGATAATTTGTTCTATTAAATAACATTATTATGCTATTCATTGTAGTTTCCATGGAAATAAATAAGAAATATTACTTTCAGAGTGACCTACCTATGTCTCTCTTGCATTTTTGGAGATCTCTTTACAAGCCAGTTGATTTTTTTTTAAGTGGGTTGAAGGCACAGATACAGAATTATCTCATGTAAATTTCTCTTCTAACTGGATTTTTTTTTTTTTTTTTAATGTTATGCAGCAGTCATCTTGTGTCTATAACAGCTAACTGCCTTTCAATGCATCACATCTTCATGATCTGTGGTCTTGTAGTTATATAGTTTGCCCAACCTCTTGATCTTCCAACACTCTGAAACGCTACCTGGTCCATTTTAATTTCTAACAGTTCAACATTTATAGGTTTCATTATCTCTAGCTTTTTCATAGTATTTTCCATTTCATTTAGAAACACTGTCTATTTCAGGCAGAGCCATGTTCTCTGTCAATAGATGCAGGTTTCTATCACCTGAGATACTGGGAGCCTTAATTCATGGAAAACATTGCATTTGAGGAATTAGTGATGTTGACCAGGAGTTGTCTGCTCTACTGGACCTTAGGGCTTGAGAAGCTCACACATTAGCAAGAATATCTGCTGCATAGGAATCTGTTAGAGAGCCCTGTGCTGCCTGTTGATGAATGTTATGACAGAAAACTTTCTAGACTGTCAGAAAATACATGGCTGTATTGCTGAGCAGAGGAGAAGGACCACTCCCTTCAACCCACTGGCAACTCTCCTTCTAAAGCAGGCCATTATGACGTTGACCTTCTTTGCCACAAAGATATGTGGCTGGCTTGGGTTCAGCTTGCTGTCTACAAGGATCAAGACCCTTAGGCTCTTTCCTGCTACGCTGCTCTCCAACCAGACAATCCCTAGTCAGTAGAGGTGGTATGGGTGTTATTCCTCCACAGGCACAGAACTTAGTAGTCCTTTTTGCTGAACTTCATGAGGTACTGTGGACCCACTTATACAGCCTGTTTAGGTCCCTCTCGATATATCAGTATAGCTACCTGATGTATCAGATATGCCTCCCAATTTTGTATTATCTGCAAACTTCCTGAGCGCACACAGTGGCTTATCATGCAGACCATTACTAAACTTGTTAAACATTACAGACCACAACAGACTTCAAAAAGGCACATGTGTACACCCAGCACACATACAAGACAAACTATTGAGGCACACAAAGAAAATACTAGAACTTTTATATTTTACCTAAGAAAAAATAAGAAATAAATGTATCTGTACTAACATTTGATATGCAGATGGACAGCTGCACCTATTCAATTGGTTTGTAAGTCAAAGGGTCACGTGCCATGTATGGCCTATGAAGTGACCTTGGGATGAGCAGCGTGGAGCAGGTCACTGCGGCACCTTCACTAATTCACTCACTTTTAGCTTATTTTGACTTACTGCAGTTTACATGTAATCAGTTAAGTGGATGTATGAATTCTATTGTCTCGTTTTACTAAACTAACCTTCACAAACTGAACAAGAAATACTGCAGAAAAAAATAGCAGACTGAGGAGAGGACTGGTTATGTGAACATAAGTGAAAAACGACATAGCAGATCTGACACTACTTCCACTCCTTGTACAAAAGCTCATTATCTGCCAACTTATGAGGTAAAAACAATGATCTAAATCAGACCAGACAACTTGGCCAAAGAAACAAAAAATTATCAAGAAGATGATTTGAAATACAGATATTCTTCCATGATCTCAACAATCCTTTCCCTTCACACAGATTGTGCCTTGACATATTAGTTAATAGTATGAAGACTTGACAATTAGCAGATCTAAAATCTAAGCATCCAGAACACAAACACAAGCCTCTATGACTTCAAACATTGCTGAAGAAATCATGAGATATTAAATGCAGTACTTTCCAAAACATAATGGTAACGAGTCAGTAGCCTCTTTTGAGAATTCTTACTTTCTGGTATATGACAAGCTACATATTGCTGTCGAAACATTTGTTCTTCCTGTCATGATAAAAAATGTCTGAAAATGCACGGAAAACAATACCGAGACAAACAAAAATGCATCCCTTTGTCAGTAAATACTGTTGGAAGATGTATAGAAAATGTTGCTGAAACAAGTACTAAAACTTACACAATGTGGGAGATCTGCTTTACAGTTGGATGAAAGTACAGATGTTTCTAACACCTCAGTTTATGGAATTTGATAGATTCCATTTCAATTCAGTGAGATGTAGAAAGAACTACATTCTGTGATCTTGAAAGTTGTACTGGCAAAGACGCATTTTCATAATAAATAATTTTAATAAGAGCAATGTTTATGGAAAAACTGTGCAAGTGTAACCACTGCTGCAGTGGATGCTTTGACTGGAATAAAAAAAGGATTACAGGGTAAGGTTACAGTGATAGCACTGTATATGAAATTCATTCTTTGGATCACTGGTAGGCAAGCTACTGAAGCCAGAAGTGGTCCACGTGTAACAGCATAAAATATACATGATTCATTTTACAAAAACAAGATCTTTTAGTAGAATCTTTACAGCACTTTGTAGTGAGATGAGGAATGACTGCAAATCTTTTCTGTACAACATAGAGGTTTCCTGGTTATCTCAAGGCAAAGCGTTTAAGAAGTTTTTGAACTTTATGATGAGTTATGTCTTTCTCTCTTACAAAAAGACAAGTGTTCCAAATTTACTCATCTTTTCTGTGATGACAAGTGAATGACAGAAGTATGTTAACTAGAAAATATTCTGGAAAAAAATACACAGTGTATTGCTCCAAGGTAGAGGTGAGGTTTTAAGAAGAAGTGAGAAAGCAACTAGTTTCTGCAAGTAACTCACAGTATGGAGAGAACAACTTGAAAGTAGATGTTTGAATATGCTTTTGTAATGTGATATTTTTGGGATAAAAATGTTATATTTCACACAAAAAAATTACCACATTCATAATCTTATCCATTTATCACACTTAAAAAAACAACAAACAAGAATTTTGGAAGCAATTTTCTAACCTGTTTAAAAATATTCCTAATAAAGGGTATAGTGAGTTTTGAGCTCATTTGTTAAAAATATAAAATGTAATACTTTCTAATTATCTTGCACAAATAACTGATTGACATCAGTGGAAGATGGAAATTTTATAGCCAAATTTCAATTTAAAAAATCTGCATATTCGTAGATAAGCATCATGATTTAGTAAGTACAGACAACAAAGCATTTCTTCTATTTGGATCTAAACACCATTGAGTATCTTTTTGAACTCTGACAACTATTAAAACCAATTATCAAAGTAAGCTGAACTTAGAACCAAATTACTGAATTTCTGTTTCACAATGATTTACCAAAATTTTCAAAATGAAGCACTTTTAACCACATTGCTCAATTGGGAGCAAAAAGGTCTGCTGATCCATCAGTAAAATAATTTTCAAAAACAGATTATTTCATCTTTGCCTCATCCTTTTCAATTTCTAGGTGCATTTTTATCATTTACAAAATGTTATAGTACAGTAATTTTTAAGTAAATGAATACACGTTAGGTGCATGAACTCAACTTTTTTTTTTACTGATAAGTATGCAAGATAAAGATATCTGGAGAACATTGCTCTAGTGCAAATAGCAGTTAAAGTCAGCAGTTAGAGTGACACGTGATCAATAGGACGGCATAGGATAAAGATTGGTTAGCAGAGTAAATGAAAATGCTATATGATAATGCCCCCCAGAAAAGAATGAGGGACAATGTAGACAACCTGCAAAGAGTAGGAATTGAGTAAGCTGGTAGAGCAACCTGTAATGCTTGTGATAGAGCTTAGGAGGAGGATGGGTTAAAAGGCAGTGAGGATCAGCAGAGCAAATGGAGTAATAGCCTGTGGCACTTGCCTTATGAATTTGGAACTACAGACACTGGAATTTAGAACCATTCATACATCAGCTGTGAAATGCAGCTAAAGCTTTACTGCTGATGAAATGCAATTCAATGAATGTCCTTTGCTTAGGTGACAAAATGGCTTTATCTCTGCATATAAACATTGCAATTGCTGAAGGGAAAAAAAAGATACTTCTTTCAGAGCAATTGGAATCATATTTTTAGAAGTTTACCGCTGCCTCATTAGTAGGCCCTTGTGAGCATGCTGAGGAATGATGACTGAACCTAAAATAATTCCTTGTAAACTGCAGAACTCCATCATTAAAATCTATCAAAGTTCCACTAATCATTCATCCCACACTTGTAGTAATACTTATTTCCAAAGATGGGAAGCTGCCACACTTCTGCCTCACAGCTAGTTTTTGTTTTCAAGAACTAAAATTGCTCTTTACACACAACAGATACCCTTACCACAGTAAATAAATCATTGTTACATGGCCTTCAGTGATCTTCATGTTACTTCATCATTCAAAGACGCCAAAAATAGCAAAGCTGTTTTTTTTTCTGCAATCCCAATGGGTCTACAAGAAAGCAAGAGCAGAAGCAATCCCAAAAGAACAAAAGGTAGGAGAGGTAAGTACTGCCTGAAAGAATGATTCTCAGAAGTTTTACCTAAATACAACAGCATCTACGTAAACAGGATGGTTTTGCTTGCTTTTACCATCTTGACAATTCTTTAATACCCTTGGTGCAACAATAATCTCAGTTACACCATAGCAATTTCTGAGTGCAGCACATGCTTTGTACAGCAGGTGATATGTAACAAGATCTAAAAGTAGCTATATATGTTTATAAGCTCATCTTTTCTACACAGTAAGAAGATCAGTAAATCCAGAACACCACAATGTAAAGTACGAATACAGAGAATTCAGAGGACATGTTTGGAAGCTACCATAGGATTAGATTTTGTTTGAAGTTGCTATGAACAAGAAGAAAGCATAAGAACTATTGTACTCTACTCGCAACAACGTAAACTGAAAACATTACAGCCAAACACAATAATTGAAAAAATGAAGCGGAGAGGGCATTTAGTTCTTTACTGCCATCTTTTGCCAGTATATTCCTTTTCAACTCACTAGGACAGCAGCTTTCCTTTTGGAATTAAAGTTGCATTTTCCTCAGCAGTATTTTCACATCACCCAAAATCTTGATAAATATTCTTTTTTTAGTTTCTCCACGACAGTCTGCTTCCTCCTGATTTGTTGCAGTCACCTCTGCGTAACACAAAAATACATAGCTCAGGACAGGCAAGGACTGTTTTTGTCTTCTCATGACTGTTTCCACTGGGTGGTGTTACTAGTCCATACTTCATCTGGCTTTGACCTTGCTCTTCAGTCCCACAGGCACATTCATGCCTATCCAAGACCTACCATCTTGTCACTCTGCAATTATCTAGGCCTTCTGGATCAAAAGAAGAGTAAATTCCAGACTCTCCAAGACCACCTTTCTCAATGGAGCTAAAAGATCATTTCCACCAGCAGCGCAGAGCCTACACTCACTGGGTTACCATCAGTCTGCTCAGAAACAAGTAGTAACACCTGCAATAAAGCATGAACCCACATGCATGTCTATTAGGGTAGACAGTACTAAGAAATTCCTTGGACACTCTTCATCTTGGTTTTGTTTTGTTTGTTTTTGTTATTCCTCAAACCATGGTTTGATGGCATAGATATAGAAGGTCGAAAAGGCTCCTGGTATTACATATGGCCCAGTTTTATCCCTTTTTACAAGAGTTTTTCCTCTGCTATTGTTCACACTGCCATATTTAACTATTCAAAGATCAGTATCACCCTGGTTTACTCAAAACCATATACCCGAAGGTCAAAGGAGAGAATATTCCTCTCTTTATACGTTGTGTGCATCCTTGATTCATTTATCATAATTAAATCTACTTCATCTATTTCAAACAATTTTTCCTCAGAATTTGTAGCCTTCAGAGATGTTGATTACAAGTTATAAGTCAATATTTATAAATTTTTATTAGAACTTTCTGAGGAATTACATCCTTATTCCTGAGATAGGAAACAACATCTCAAATACCATGGCAACATAGCTAAAGGTAAATCTGACATTAGACTGACAAGCTTCTACTGGAAATATAGTTATCTTGGCACTGTACACCCCTTAACTATTTTTCCAAAGGTATACCTTTGTGAGCACCACAAAAACCTATTAGTTGAATTACATAAATTCTTGTCTTGTAAATATCTAATAGCTATTCCAAATGATTCTACTAGTTAAACTTCCTTGTTCAGTATTCAGCACATTAACATTTCTGCTTTATGATTTGTTCATTAATGGCATTATAATAACTCAGCACCTCATGAGCTGCTCTAAACAACCACATTTTAACTAAATAAATAATTCATAAATACTTATAATTAATAAATTAGAGAGCAGAAAGATCAATTGTTCTGCATGCTGTATGAAAAGTAAATTCCATTAAGGCATCAACAGTGCTGTTGCTCAGGATATTAAAGAAAAAAGAACTGTGTATGGGTGGAAATGTAATGCCTTAATCTCGGTCTCTTCTTGTATATCCTTAATTTTATACATTATTTATACTGATTTAAACCTACCTATATTTCTACTAGATCTTTCCAGCTTACATTTAACACAACCTCAGTCCAGCCTTCTGGCCAGCTTGTATACAACATTTAGCCTTCATGTAGAACTCAGGGTGAAAGGTTTCTGCACTGTCCATTCTAAAGCATTACATCTGAAATGGAACTCCTCAACTGAACCTCCCCAAATCTTTCCTTTGCTTTCACCATTACTATGGACTTCCTCCTATATCTTTTCCTATCCTATACAGGATTGTGAAAGCCAGAAGGAAGTACTTCTTCCACTCCCTCCACCTAAGCCTCAGTTGAGCTGTGGCCTTCTCTAGCTCTTTTGGAAATGCTTCCCCCACTTCTCTTTGCCCATTCTGCTAGAATTGCCTCTCTTCTTCAGTTAATCTTTTTTTTTTTTTTTTTTTTCCACCCCTGCTTTTCTGATAGGTATTTTGGTCTTTTCAAGGGCAGTACAGAATGCTTTTCTTAAGGTTATCTTTGTGGTCTCTATCCTAACCACATTCTCTTCCAAAGTTATGCTGCCAAGCTCTCTTTCTGAAAAAGAAAGAAAATAACACCACATCCCTTCAAATTTTTCACTTTTAAGATTATTAAGGTTGCCCCATTTATTTCTTCTCCTACCTAACCGACTCTGTTTCATTCCTCCAATTTTAATGCAGCTTTCCTTTATTTTACTGTGCGCTTCTCCTCTACTATTGTCTATTTGTCTTCTCTGCCATCCCAAAATACGGAATTTGGCAGGACTCCTATCAGTAGAATCAAGCCATTAGCTGATTACTTGATCTGCTCAACTTTTGAAATCTACCATTTGGTATGAACAATAAACTGTAATAAATTCTGAATGTACAGAGTACTGCATAACACATTAGCTAAAAGCAAGATTGTTTGTACTGTCATGAGAATTCAGCTTTACTATACTGCACCAAATGGGAAATTATTTTCTATTTCACCTATTCAATACTGAAATTCTCTCTACCTGTGCAGGATCATAGCTTTTATCAGTCTCCAAGCCCTCAGATTTTTGCACGCTACCAATATGGGAATCTATCATTGAAATGTAGGCAACTCACGGATAATATATGACAGTTTCACAATAGACTACAATACTAAATACAATTCACAGCAGGGAGTAAAGAGAATTCATTTAACTGAATTCAAAGAGATGATGATATTACTACCAGGCACAGATATATGGGCATACCAAAAATAATATACCTTTTATCTTGACAAACATGTTTGGATGACATGTGGACAAGCAGGTCAGCCAAGGCAGCATTGCAATGCCTATTATTCACCTTTCTAACATCTTTATCAACCCCTCCTGCTATCTCTGCTACTAATGTGTGTGAGGAAGGGAGATGTTTCCTCATGCAATTCTGAAAGACCTGAGTAACTGAATTTTAACAAAAGTAGAAAAATATTTTTCCAGTTATCTTTGTCATCAATAAAACTATAAAAAACAAAAGCTAAGAAATGCCTCCAACGTGTGAACAATAATTTGCCATCAGTCACTATCACGGATTTTCTTCTGTCCCTGATCCTTCTGACTGATACCAGTAGGCTTAACCTATCAAGTAATTACTTCCTATCTTTCTTGGCTCCTGAACATCTGCAAATCACCTTGAAGACATCTAATTTTGACGCATAAGATTAAGCCCCCATGACCATTCATTTTCTCATCTATCACTTTCCAAAGAGAACAAGCTGTAAAAGTGTTTTTTACAAGATTCAATAACTCTGTTTACATCTCCTATATTTTGCTTAGGGAAACATCAGATAATGGCTGTACTATTCCTCCACCTTGACACCTCCCTGACATCAACACAAATGAAAGCTTAGTATATTTTATTACAATTCAAAAAAAGAGAAAAGGATAAAGTCATTAAACAGTTCCCGCGTGCTACTAATAACATAGAGTGTTTTGCTACACTTTTGCAAGGCCTGTAAGAACATACCAAAGCAAGAAAGATGTTATACTCCAGTTGAGACATCTTTCTAACAATTGATCAATAAATAGATGCAAGACAAAATCACAAATAGTCATATCAATGCATGGCTGAGTGTGTATTTAAAATATCTTGATTGGCATCTGTTATGGTCCTAGCAGTAAACTACCCACAAAATGGAAACACTACCAGGCATGATCACCAGTACCGCTCTGAAATCAGGTTTATTTCATCTTCTACAAATCCTCCAACTCTCCAGTGTTGTCAGGTTACTCAAGTCTGTCCCTGCCTCATATATGGAATCAGACTTCCTCACAGTTATTTTGACTGAAGTTGAATAAAAATACTTGGCATCTTGATGATTAGTTATGAGAAAGTAAAAGGCAGAGCTGCAAGACCCAAGAACTAAAGGTCATTCTTTTGAAAATGGCTAGATTATCACATTCATGGAAATAATCATGTGAGGTGAAAGGACTATGAACTTAAGCACATCAGGCTTTGCCTTTAGTCTTATAATAAGGATGACAGACTCCTATATAATCTCCAAGTATGACTACAATACACCACAAATATCAAAGATGCAAATGTCAACTTGATGAGAGGTCACTCTTTAAATTACTTCCATGTTATTTCTTCCATGTTCTTGGTGTAACTGTTACTCAGAATGATGGTTACTTTTTTAAATTTTTAGTTCTATTTAACACATCTCCTACAATTCTATTTAAGAAATACTAATTCTACAGGCAAAGGACACAGTGGAAGCCAAATAACTGGTAAGGAAGCACTTGTAAAACTGGTTTTCTGAAACTTAAAAAATGGGTGTTTAAAATGCCTAGATATATCAACACTTACTGATCTTTTTTTCCCCCATGTTTGTTTTTCCTCTAGAAAGGCAGTAAATAAACTCATCATGGTTCTGTCACACACATATTTTCCTCTCTTTCCAACATCCTTCTTTCATGCTGTTACAGTCCCAGTAAATATCTGCTTTTTTTTTTTTTTTTAATCTTTGCCACACCTATATTACACTGTAAAAGCCTGAAAGTTCATTCTTTGCTAACAGCTTGCCTACAGATCACTTTCTATTTATTAATGTGTGCCTTTCCACAGTATTTTGAACAAAATGCACACTACATAAATGAATGACTTAATCCATGAAAAAAATGGGAAGAGGCTAGTTAGATGGTAGTTTTTTAGAGTATATTTTTGAAATCTCTACATAAGAGCATGAAAACAGGATACAAACAATTGTAGTTCGCAATCAAGCATACCATGAGTACTGACAACTCCTGAGTATTTCAAGAGATGCTTATCAGAAATGCAGGCAGCAGAACAGGCTTCACAATCTGTGTTAATTCCTGTTACTTCCAAGAGTGTCTTCCATACAGGGAAGAGGCAGAAATCAGCTTCTCTCTCCCTTCAGTCTTGAAATATGTGGCACATTCCTTTTCCTTCTTTCTTACTTTCATACTTATTAATGCAATTGTCAGTTTTTTTCTGCTTACAAATACTGGATTGAAATAATATTTCAATCAAGTATTTCTGTACATGGTTCAATCTCTACCAGCTGTAGCGAGAACAGTCCAACTGTCATACTATGCAGAGCTGAAAAAAATGAGGGCAATCTCTTTTTGATCAGAGGTTAACTTCTTTGGAGAGAAAAGTTCCAAGCTTATGTCTCAGAGATACTGTGACTGACACCATATGGCAATATAAGAACAGGCGGGTGGTGACTGCATACAACTAAGAGGATTTATTCTGTGATTTTGGACTGAATGTTTCCAAAAATTACCATAATGCACAAATTCAATTTCACAGCAGTAAGTTTGCACATTTCTTATGTAACAATTTGATAGCAATACTCAAAGTAAATAGCATTCAGAGGTACACTGTGCATATACTCACAGTATATACTTCTCAGCATATAGCCAATACAAACTCGTAGCAGTAAATGTTGCTTCTAATCCTATCTCCAAAATAGACTGCTTGCAGGAGTATGTGTTACAAATAGGAATCTCAGAGTAGCATGCATTTCACAGCACAGTGAAGGACCAAATGCACCAAAATGCAAACGTCACCTAGTATTGAAGGTTTCTAAACTTTGGATATACCTCATCCAGTGTTGGTGACAATACTGCTCTGTACAACAGGCTGTTTCAACCATTGTTTCTCATCATCTCTTCTGAATTCAAAGGATTCAGTGACACCTTATAATTAACAATAATTTTATCCCAAAGTAGTCTTCTTTACATGACCAGTTGGTTCATTCCACTCTAAGACATCACTGGAACAACCATATGTCAGGAAACCATCTTTAGAGGGTTTTGCTTGCTTCAAATAGGGTACTGCATGCTATTCTCTTCATAGGATGAGTTAATGAGGACCTCTGCTCTTTTTTGACATTAAAGAAAAAAACTAAAAAACCCAACAATACAAAAAAAATAATCAAAATCATACCATTGTGGTACATGAAAATAGTATGTCCAGTACTTAATCTGAAGTAATTACACTGAAGTCAAATGAATTGCTGTAGTACTGTGATGCTTGCTAAAGTGAAAATACAAGAATAATTTCAGGGTTGGCTAGCTTTTGAGAAATGACTATATTGTTATTTGTGACAGTAGTGTCAAAACTACCAAATGGGACAGTAGGTTTCCTTATTTTCTTTGGTCTAAGCCAGTAGCTGTTAATTTAGCCTACACCCCATCCCAAATCAATTACCATTTCTTCCTGTCCCTACACCATGGTACGTATAATTCATTTATAGTGTTAGTACCCTTACCAACTAGCATTGCCATGTTAGCCAAGATGTGGTCTATGTTATATTCCTGTTTGCCATATCACTTTTGTCCTGGCCGTAGCCTTAATCTAATTTTTTTCCTCTTCTGTCTCTTACCTGCAATCTATCATGCACTACATAGCCCTTATTAGGAAGTTATCCCAGACAAAATGATTCAGATGCAATTCATGGATGGAGAAACAGCCATGTGACTAAACCCTACAGACCTTAATATTGAAATCCCACCACTTCATTAAGGAAATCGAAGGTAGTCTTGTTGCTCTTTAATGTAAGATTTTACTGGATACAGAAGAAGCAATCAGACTGCTGAAAATTGAGCTAATCACCCCCACAACTCAATACTGAGTATTGAGAGTATTGAGATACTGAGTATCATCAGCAATGCAATATGTGATGAAACTGATAATTTTGTGTACAATCCCTGTAATAACACAGAAAAAAAAAAATCAAACATTAAAGAAACTGAAGGAAAGACAAACATCACACAGTATAGTTGTGGGCTTGCTTATAAGAAACAAAACAGCGCTTCAGAGAATTGATCAGCTATATCTATACTTAGCTACTTAACAAAAAATAGTTCCTGCTGTGATGAAAGATTGTTGATATATTTACAGGAAACCTAATAACAACTACATTAATACTAACATGTATCAAGACAGACAAACGTATTCTCATTATTATTCCCGGCAAAACTCTGACAAAAGGAGAGTCCGGGTATTACAATTTTTGAGAATGTGTCACGAGATGGAATTGAGGTGGCTATGAAAGAAAAAAACAAAAACAGCTTAAAATTATACACATCCTTTATGAATTGTCCTAATTAAATCAAACAAAACAACTGTATCAAAAAATATATCGTGTCTGAATAATAGAAGTGCCAATAGTAGCAATAGAAAGTGATCACAATACATGCAAGGAATAAACTCAAGGTCTTCCAAGTAGCAGTGCACTGTATCACTGCGTTAAAGGGCCAGCTGTAATGGAGTAAAATATAACACCAAATTCCAAGTATTTGCCCTGTAAATCATAAAGGATCTCATTATTGGAAAGTTTTGGAGCAGTATGCAGTTGAAGTAGTGGACTTTCCATTAAGTGAAAATACAGTTGAAATGAACAAAAGACAAATAGAAAAAAAGTCAATAGTCTCCGAATTACTTAGTATGGCAAGATCAGGACAAAAATACTGAGTCATTTCTTGAGAAACTAGGAAGGGATACACTAGCTTGAAATTTATCCAAGATGTTATGGTATAGTCAGACATAAGTGGACTACATAACTGTGAATAATTCTTGTCCCTAATGAAAGTGAGATGCCCAGTCTGAGAAACACATCTGTGAAAGACTATCCATAGCCACTCTGTACTCCAAATATTTTTGGAAGTCTCTGTACGCATTGGTCTCAGTTTATGCTCATAAATAAGCGAGCAGCAGCTTTTCCACAGCCAGATGTTGTATATACTTTCTCTCTCTGTAGCTTCTGTTGGATTGAAATGTTTATTTCAAACAGCTCCACTGCATTTCTTTGGAAAAAAAACAAACAACAACAAAAAAAAACCAAACGAACAACAACAACAACAACAAAAAAAACCACACTCACTCTGAAAGGTGAAAATTGCAATCAGGATTTGTTTAATGACATAAGACAGTGTTATCATACATATACACAAAGCGTGGAAGAAAGCCTTTAAAGCTAGACATAGGACAGCTAATTGGTGGTTCCTTAAATACTACACAAGAAAAATAAGGGGACCACTATTTACATTGGAATTGTGAATACCCAAAATTGGAAAATAGAACGATGGAGACTACTGAGAGCCCCAGGTGATTCTCAAAAGTGATTTCCTCTGCCATTCCTCAGTTTTTAATACTTCTTTTGATGTTCTTTGTAACGGCCAAAGAAATACAAAATTATTAGCCTCCCTCTACAGATAGCAGATGTTCTCATGTTCTCTGAGCTTTACTGTTTCTATGTACTAAGGAAAGAACACCACTTTCAGTTTCACTGTTCTTATTTTAGGAATGTGTACATTTCATAGTTTAATAATTGAAAGAACTTTGTTGACAATAGTTTAATAGAAGTGTAGCAATTTCATGAATTTACTGATAGCCCCTAGCCAAACAGCTCTAGGCACTTTATGAATATTTATTACATAAATCTTTCAAAATGCATTTTGAAGGAGGTATTAGGTATATTTTTCAGAGAGGGAAACTGCAGCACAGAAAAAGATTAAATTGAGAACTTTATAGGTAATATGTTCAAAACTGTAAACAATTTTTCTAATTCCTAAATCCTGTGTTTAATTACCAGCTCATTGTTCACTGACACATCAAACTGTTATGCTTCTGTGTTGCCTTTTCTCTGAAAGGTTGCACTGGAATTATTCAACTAAGTTACACTGAAGCATTATAACATACCCTCCTTCACCTCTCATTCTGTCTGCCTACTGCTGATTCATTCCTAATTTACTGATGTCTCTTTCTGCTTTTTAGCCTTCTGCTTGACAAGATAATGCAACCCATGATTTTTAGCAGACAGACCGACAAGAAACAATGGGAATGACCAAATATGCTTACCTGCATTTAATTAGCCTTCAACATGACTGCTTCATGTGAGTGTGAGGAAGGTTCATAAAACAGAGCTAAAGCATCAAAATAATCAGAACTCTTAATTTACTGCTGCCAGTGACAGGAAGGCTAGGGGCAGTGTTAAACAGCCCCAAACATAAAGGTCAGAATTTAGAAATGGTTAGACTGTAGGAAAGAGCAAGTCCTATCATTTTCCCTTTCTCTCTCTTTCTTTCTCTCTCATCTGACTTCTCATACCACACTTACAAAGAGCTATTCATATTTATAGATGGGAAAACTAAAGCCAGGGACAAGACAGCTGGGACATGCCTAGACAAACATACTGCAAAACAGTGGAAAGATAAATCAGCTCAGGAACACTTGCTTACCATCCTTGCTTAGACCACTAGCATACAGTGGATTTCTCAAACTAAAGAGTAGAACTCAGGTACTATATTACATCGCTAAAACATATGCAATAAATGAAACCTGCATTCATCAGAACCTGGAGTTTTCACTGATGTGCCCTACTTGTAGGCAGGTCTAGAGGATAGATCAAGGTCAAAAACATTTCTACGTTAGAGCATGTTCAGCTTGCCATGTGTTTTAGTAGCTTTTAAGTCTTCCACTAAACGCTTTCCTACATTAAAGATAGATTTCCAGGATGATTTGGATGGAGATTTGCCTAATGTTTTCAGCCACCATTTAGAAAAGCCTTGGATAGTTTTCAAATTACTTGCCTTCCTCCCTCTTCAATTAATCTTAATATACCAGTGCCTTTCTTCCCTGTACTCCCAAGTCTTTTCATTCTCCTACCACAACTACTCTGGTGTTGATTAGGTAGTAATGATGAAGAGAATACATCTCCGCACTTCAGTGAGACAATTTTGCTTCAGGTAACAAAAAAAAACATTTGTTAATTTCTCTTTTGGGTGGATCTTGGAGACTTTTCAAGGCTGAAACAAAGAAAGCCACATTGTTGACTTCTACAGCATAGAACTGTTACAAAGCTTTAACTTAGATTTCAGGAATTTTTTGGCAATTCTTACATCAGCTTGGCACAACCTACTAGCAAGAACTCCTGAGAACATTCTTAATGTGCACCTCTTGTAACCAGGCTTGATGTCATAGCTGGCATCCTCTCCTTTTCAGTGCCTGCCAGCAGCCAAAATGGTGCACACATGGTACCCTTCCCCCATAGTCATCATCCACCTGCTACAGCATAAGGTGGTTGCAGCATAGGGCAGCAGACAGACACACCAAAAGTCTGCCCCAACAAAACGGGGCCAGCATTTGCAACACAGCCCAGAAAGGGAATGCTGTTGTCAGGGCAAGGCAGAAGCAAAGAACCAAAATGCTGCTCCCTGAAAACTCCTCCAGGCCACATCTGCTTCCACACATGCCAAAGATGGCAAATCTAAAGGAATCACAGCACGGGCTCTGACAGCAATGCCAGGACATACATCACTGATGTCCATTCTATATTTGCCTGTCCTCAGCTCACTGAAGTCATCCAACTGACTTCCTGCCTGTGATGCATGCTTCCTGATGACTTCAGTTGGACCTGAAGTATGCCCCTGCTGAGTAGTACTGCAGCAGCAGCACGCAGAAGAGCTGTGACAGCATAGCTCTTACCTGAGATCAGGAATTCTCGTGTACGATGCATAAGGATAACTATATGCTGGGAGGTTAAGCTCTGTACTTGTCTGAGAGGTCTGACATATAGTTTGAGTGATGTGCTACAACAGCTAGACTGCAGAAGGCTCAAGTCTAAATGAGCAAGCAACATATTTCTATTTAAATAATCACCACCATCCAAGGATATTCCCTAGTGAGGGTAAATACTTCATTACCATCTGTCGCTAGGTAGGGTAAATTAATGCATCGTGAATACAAGAACCTGACTAACTGCTCAAGGCAAGGCATCACTAGCCCAGACATACACAACTTCTGTAGCCTTAACTAAGCCATTAAAGGCTATCTCAGAAGGGAAATAGTGAGAAAAATTGAATTCTTATGGAAAAATGCAGTCGCATGGATTTCTTGCAAAAATGTTGCAACAAATTGCTGCCCTGCTACAGAAAACATTTTACCTGCATATTTGAAGTTCTTTCACAGCAATACTAAATGCAACTGTTTTTAATTGATCTATATGGATTTTGTTTTTCAACACTAAATCTTCAAAATAAGATACGAGATCTTTCACTCTGTATTTTTCACAACGGGATTACTTTCTCTCTTCTCTTCCTTCCTTCTCATTTCATTACTATGCACTGGCAACATTAAAACTATCAATTGTCCTGTATACTTCATACAATTCATGTGCACAGTTTACCTAGCTTTATCTTTACATTCTCATCAGCTTTTACTACACATTAAAAATGTGGTTTTGGCTTTGCTGGTTACGTCCATTGGTCTCCTCCTTCTTCTGAAGAAACATGTATCTTTCAAGATTAGTTGGAACAGTATTTGTCAAAATAAATGTTTCCTTTACAATTGTAACAATTCTGCTGTGATTGTTTCTTGAGCACAGTTGTGCTGTGATTGTGTTTTGAATTATTTGCTCTTTCAAGGAGTTCACAGCAATTCTGAGTTAGAGATCAGCACTGCAAAAGGTTTCAGGAAACTAACATTGGAATAACACTGACTACGCTTTGAAGTGAAATACCTTATAAAGAAATTCAAGTTATTTTTATCAGGCTAAAGCTATGAAGATCTAGAGGGAATACAGTATTGAACAGGTTTTATAACAGATATACAGTTTTAGCACCTACACCTGCATCTCTCACCAGCAGTTCAGCACTCAGCAAAATGACAGAAATGTAAAGGAATATTCAAAGACCACATTTTACCCAGTAAATATATTACATTATCAGTGGAATTTTAACCATAAGCAAATTGACTACTTTGTTAATCTGAACAGGAAGGAATAAAAGAATCTCCCAGAGGAATAATTTGAATACACAAAAAATAATGTAAGCCATTTATCACCATTCTGATGGTCTTTCCTAATGACTGTACTCCAGGTAGTCAAAAATAACATGAAGGTTAAGCCACGTACCATCTTCCCTTGTGTGAGGCAGATTTGTTCATATAAGATGGTCCAACAAAGAAAAAAATATTTTATTGGAGATAACTGCTGAAGAGAACAATTAGATGCCTACCAGAAGAAGTACCGAAACTTCTGGCTTCTGGGTTACTAGTTCCAATCCTATATATATAAAGAGAGGCTCAAAGTGACTGCTGTCTATCAGATGTTCACTGGACTGCACAAAAACAGTAGGTGGATTTTAGTTCAGTTGCCAGTGGGCAGATACATCCATCTTACAGAATCAGTGAAGTGAGCAATACTCCCTTTCACTTGGTTTTGACACTTTCAACAAAAAAAATCTGACATCAACCATCTCATGGATCACCAAGAAGCCACTCAAACACATACAGAAAGTGGGGAATGTGAGAACTTTCCCAAATATTATTTCTGTGAAATAATACTATCCAAGCAACAAGATATCACTGTCTTTTACACAGTTGTTGCTAGCATGAAATTCAGCTACAATACTAAGCAAAACTGTAAAATCACAATGACAATGAAGTATTAAACAAAACAACAGAAAGTTTCATAAACTTCTCAACTTTCACTATTAAAAATTGGTCTTTGATAATGATTAACTCTTAGTCATTATTTCAGGGAAAAAAAATGATAGGGTTCTATTTCTGCAATTAGTTTGACTATTAAAGCAAATCAATCATTTTGAATTGAACTTATGCACAAATTGCACACATCCCCACTAGTCTGAAGAATCTGATTCCTGCTGCAGTCCCCACTTTCTGATTTCACTGAGCAATGAAGCTGCCCAGACATTCTGCAGTGCTGAAACAGAGATTCAGTAAGGGAGCAAAAGCATCATTTATGACTTGTTAGACTCTAACATGGTTTCTAGAACTCATGAATCCTTCCCATTAAACAACTATCCATCATGCTGGAAATGATTAACATCTAAAGCCAGATTTAAATCAGAATTGAATCTGGATTGCTATTAGTACAGCTAATTTTCTGTTTAATGGCTGATATGCCAGGTGTCTATTGTTCAATGTAACTTTAAAAGTTTTTAAAAAATTGCAAGCACATGCTTTTGTTACTTCAATAATACACTGGATTCAATTTTATTTTAATGAGTGGGTAAGAGCAGTGGGAATTATAATAGTCTTGACCTTCCCCTCCTCAAAGGATGTTAATGCTGCAAAACAATCAATATACTAAGAAGACAACCTAAAAAAAATTATGTCACATTTTTATCTTTCCTCCTATAAGATTTTTATCTTGATGATGTGCCAGGAAACTAATATTATATTAGACCGCTAACTTCTATACAAAGTGAGTATTATATTAGCAGTTGGTCTGTAGCAATCAAGAGAGAGCCTTCTTGAGAAGAGTGCAAATAGAGGCAGTTGGGGAAAGACTTTCACTGTTTTAATAAATACAAGAAATAAAGTTCCCAAAACAATTGTTATCTACCACAAACATACAATTAGTTCATACAGAAATACTCTACCATTGTAAATGCGGATAGAAACCTATGGGCAACTTTGAAAAGAGCAAAAAACCCCACCCGTCTCTCAGCTGAGCAGAATGAACAGTGTATCCTTGTTTTGTAAGTGGATAGGATCTCCACTTTGATTCTGACTCAAGCATAGAATCAGAAGCAGATTTTCTGTAGCCAGAATTTAGAAAGTCAGCTTTTGCAGAAGAACAGGAAGAGAATGTTACCAAATCACGGACTCTTCTCATAAGAAAAATACTGGAGAAGCAGAACTTATTGTTAATATTTCAGTGTAGGGCACAGAGATGAGGTACCCATCAAATAAGCAAGTACTGTGAATAGTAACCATAGAATATTCTGCACAAAGACCTGAAGTCTTTTGCATTCAGCTAATTTTTGTGACATTAGTTTTGCCTGCCTCATACAGCAAGATAAGGTGATATAAACTTACTTCTTTTGGTAATCTACTTCAATCAGTTACACCCTGAGGCCAAATGGACACCTTGATTGAAATGAGAAAAGAACCAATACCAGCCAGCAAACATCAGAAAGTTAAGCAAATGCAACACCAAAGTAGGTAGGATATCTTACATGAGCCCATTAGCATTCCCAGAATTTATAGATACAGTTCTTTAAAATAAATAAATAAAAGAGTAAGAATATTTTTGGGAGAAAAATGAAGGAACTACTTGATGGGACAGAAATAATTAGCGTTTGCCATAATACCCAAATTAAGTAGTTGTGCTTTATCATGATTCTCCCTTATTAGTTTAATATTTAACTATTCATAACTTATAAAGCTGTTTGCGTCTTTGAGTACTTAACCACACAATTGGTTCAGCTACTCCTTTCTTGTAGTTATTAAATTTATCAGTCTTGGCATTGGCAAGTTGTCAGGGCTAGGGACTAACTATTGTGTTCTATTTAGATACCTGGTATAATTTAGCCTTACTACTTGTATCCTGAAGACGCTACAGTCTTAATAACAGATGACTGGGATAAATGTTATCATCTGAAAATCCTAGTTTATTCAAAGGGATCATAAATCACCATACAATAGGAAGAATTTCTGATAATGGATTCCCTGTCTTTATTCTTATTATTTTAATTTATTGGTATTAACTAGAAAAAAATGCCTAAAAGTTTTTATACATATAGTAGCTGGCTTCTTGACCCATTTTAAAACCCTGAATCAAATTAATTGTCTTTCCTGGAAACAAAAATAGCTTCATAGCCAGTGTGCCAACTTAACTATGTTAATGTAACCACTTGTTCTGAAAACCAGCCTGGCATCCACACACCAAATACTCAATAGCATTTACTTGCTTTTTATTACAGCCTTCTGCCATGCCTTTGTTATTTCACTGTACAGTTTTAAGCAGCCCAATTTTGCCATCAGGGACTCATTAAGAGTGAGCAATTTGGTGCTTAATGAGTTGTTAACCCTGAGTAAATATAATAAAATAATAGAGTGATAAATTCAAATTGAATTGCATTGGGCTTGGTTTTTTTTTGTTGTTTTTTTTTTTTTTTTTTTTTTTTTTTTTTTAAA
>JAOWBP010002559.1:34866382-34885420 GCA_028571105.1 Tragopan temminckii | reverse complement strand
GGGTTTTTTTTTTTTTTTTTTTTTTTTTTTTTTTTTTTTTTTTTTTTTTTTTGTTCAATAGTGTCTTCTCTGGCAAGAGAAAGCAGCATTTAAAAAGTAATTTTCAGTAAAATGTATTCCAGATTGCTCACACTTAACTTTTAACATACTGCCCATCTTTCCTCTGTAAGTTCTCATCCTTTCATTTCCTGTAATTTCTTTTTGTTTTACCTAGGGTTTTTTTTAGCCATGGTGTTAGCTCTGTGATGGAAACAAGAAATTTTGGCCTAGTCTCAAACAGTTTTAGAATGTTTGAATAATAATCTTTCTTATGTTGCAGTTCTACTCCATTTAAAACCTGAAATAAAGTCTATGCATATTTAGAAAGGATCTACTCCTGTTTTGTCTCAGATTGGATTTACAAGCAAAGCTATGCAAAACAAAAATATTAACACTGAGTTCTCTCTCCTGAATTTTTCTAGTCCTAAGAACTGCTCAACCCCAAATACTCTTACGTTATTCCAGTTTCATTTATCCCCTAACAAGAGGCAACTACCATGCCCTACCACGTTCAAATAAACAAGGTCAACAGAAGGACAAAATCAAGAACTGCTGGTTGCCTGCAAGTGATCTTGGTACATCACTTCACAGCCCATGCTACTGCATGTTATTTTATCCCGGATAAAAGACCACATTTCCCTTTGCTTTATCTCATGCAGTTTCTGCTGGACTACTCTAGTTTGCCAAAACTCTTTTTGTATGGCAACCCTAGTCATAGAACGTCAAATACTTTTCGAGCTTGACGTCATCTGTGACCATGCAGAGGCTGTATTCCATCCCATCATTTCAGCTGATAATGGTGAAGAGCAGCAGTATTGGTCCCCGAGGCTCACCTCTCAGAATCAGCCTCCAGTCAAACTGCAAGCCAATGAGCTTGTGACTCAATGAGCTTTTCATGCAATTAATAGGTGAAAGCACAGATCCTTTCACTTCTATGAGCCAAATTTATCAGAATAAATGCCTGATACTGCCTCTTTGAAGAGGGAAAAAATCTGCTAAACACTACCATATTTTTCCTACAATGTAGCTACTGATCTTATTGACCAAACTAGTTGGTGTTGAAATTGTTAGTTCAGAGGAAATGTGACTCCAAAATAAGCCAGATTTTATTTATTTATTTAGTCTAGTGTAGAAGTTCTGAATATGGTGTCAGCTGGGGCAAAGGCTAAAATCCTGATCCCATATTAATCCTCGTTATTATTAGTGGTGAATGGATCTTCAATGCCTAAAAGAAATAAATGCTGTTAAAGTAAGTTCTAAGGAAAGGTTAAAGGCAGCTGGCTGAAACTTGAAATTAAGTAAATCGTAACAGAGTAAATAACAAACAAGTTAAATAATTTTAAATGCTTATATTTCTTAGATGCACTGTTAGCACTTCAGACTTACTGAAGTTGTTACTGATTTTGAATCTCAAAAGGCTTCTTGTTTACGTATACAAGGGTCTGGTGTTTGCACCTAGCAACTTCATATACCACTCTAAATAAGAAAAGATAGAGGAAGCACAGATGCTGACAACCAAAAAAAAAAAAAAAAAAAGGAAGAGCTTGACTAAAATATGCAATGACTTTTTCCCCCCCTATAGTTTACTTAGCAGATGTCAAAAGACACAAAACTGTCATTAAACATAAGCCAAAAGATGTTCTCTTAGAGTCAGATGAAGAAATGGTGCTCAATCTAGCACGTGCATTTTGCTCAAAACAGATTTCCACAATATAAAAAATTCTAAGCGTAAGTGAAGAGAGTCTCTTTGGGATCTCTTGTGAACCACGGATTGATCTCAGTTAATCATTATTCAAGGGCTGCTCTGAAAGTAATGCCTCCTGGTTTATTATGTCAGCCCATGATGTCAGAGGTAGATGTTGGTGGTATGACAGTAGAGGTTGAGTCTTCCCACCAATATTTGATTACATGCTGTTGCTGTGCAACAGATGGCAGCAGAGGGCCAGTCTGACATGGAGGTACACATGAAGCAAAGGGGCGGAACTGAATTTATCCATGTGGAAAACACTGTATCCACTGATATTCATTGATGGTTGCTGAATGCTGATAGAGACTAAAGGCAATGCTACAGGCTTGGGGTAGAGAGGGACCTGGTTTAGTGAGGAAATATTGGTGGTAGGTGAACAATTGGATTGGATGATCCTTGAGGTCTTTTCCAACCTTAGTGATTCTATCAAAACAGTGGATGTGAGAACAGTGGGGTGGTGGGTTGTGCATTTCAGCAGTGACAACAGTGACATTGGATCACTTCTGCTGGCAGATCTGTCAGTTTCAGCTGGGATGTTTTCTTCAGAATCTGATATGGTGCTATGTTTTACTTCTAAGAGAAAAACAATGTTGGTAACACACCATTTACAGTTGCTGCTAAGCAGTGTTGTACAGAGCCAGGGCCATTCTCAGCAAAGGGCCCAAGGAGGTGGGAGGGAATAGAATTAGGGCAGCTGACTTAAACTGGCCAAAGGGATATTCTATACCATATGATATCATGCAGAAGTTTTGAAGGGGGTGGGAGTTCACATCTCTGCTGCTCTGCTCAGGAGTTAGCTAGGTATTAGGCAGGGAGTGGTGAGCAATTGCTTATACACTTGTTGTATACATACATACATACGTCATAATTATCTTTCTCTTTTAGTAACTTGTGGCAATTTTTTTTTTTTTTTTTTTTTTTAGATCTCAACCCACAAATTCTACTTTTTTTTTTTTTTTTTCTCTGATCATCTTCCCCATCCCACAGGGAATTTTGGGGAGTGAGTGAAGGACTGTGTAGTGCTGTGCCACCCGCCAGGTTGAACCACAACAAGATCCTTACAAGTGCAGCATGCAGGCTCTCGCTCTTTCCTGGTAAAAATGCATAGCTAATAGACAGCAAATACATCGAGAAACAACATTTTGTAGCTGAGTATTTGCTCTATCAAACAGTTTTAGTGTGCTCTTTATAGCTTTTATAATTTCCATAGAAATATGAGGCATTACTACAGAGCAACCTACATACTCCCCACATGTAAAAGTAGAGAAATTAAAGAAATTTTGGAGCAAGTAAGAAAAAAGGGGGAAAAGGGAATTAATTTTACAGGTGGAATTATTCCTCAATTCTTAAGTAAAACACTGATACTGTGTGTAATTTGAGAATATGGCTTTGATTGTCCAGACATATTATTAGTTGAGAGAGAACTTCAAAGCACTCAACAATCTTATAAGTTATTTCTTGGGTAGAACAAAACAACAACAGTTAAGAAAAAGAGAAAAAAGCATTTAAGTTGCCCTGTGGAATTAAGGAGGGGAAAGAGTCTATTGAAAGAAATTCAATTCAGAATTTGAAGCTACAAAAGTCTGATATCACTGCTCTTGGAAAGAACTTTGTGATCTGACCAAATGCAAAAGACTGCTGATTTACATCCATGCAAAGATGAATAGCAAGCTATTACTTCAGTTTATAAAAATTGCTGATAGGGAATTCAGTTACTTATATTTAGAATTTTGATCATTTGTAATTTTAAAATTTCTTACATACTATTTTGAAAATAAAATTCTAAAATAATTGCTACCTTTATTGTGGCTTTCCTGTGTAAAAAGAAAATTTCGAGGCTGCTCAGACATGCCAGCTGACACGTTTCTCTAGATTGGGAAAATGAAGGGGGGCTAAGAGTTTCTTCACTACTATGGTAAACAATCAAATACAGTTACAAGAAGCAAGTGCAGCATCACATGCTAAACTGACTGTTCTGACCTATGTACTGTTCATTCAGAATCAGATTTATAAATGGGAACTGATGAGTATGGGAAGCAAGTGAAAGAATTGCATGCTGTGGCAGATCCTTGCAGTGAACACAACAAAAAATATATTCCATTCTCTCTAAAAGGTTTGCTAAATAGGTGATTAATGAAAAGCAATCTTCTCAAACTGTGCTGGCTTGGTGTGGGATGTATAACTTAACTGGCTGACCTAGTCTTGCTGGTGCAATGCAGAGAGTGGCCCATGCCAAACTAGAGACAAAACAGAGAAAAGAGAGCAGACTGTGTGCAGTTTCTGATGGGAAACTCTTCTATTTCCACTGCTATGCTCTTTTAGGGAAGCCTGCTAATCTTACGAGAGTTTAAGGCCCATTCTATATTTCTCTCATAAACACAAAGGCCTTTTTTTTTTTTTTTTTGTCTACCTCGGATGATAGAACTGAAGTACAAGTAAACCTGAAGTCAGTTTTTAGGATTGTCATTTAAGTCTGAAGACTTAGCTTACCTATGCCCTCTGAAGTCATTCTTTTTGCTGAGGGAAAAGGAATTAGCTCATTTATTTAGCAATGAGAAATCTATGCTCCGTCATAATAACAAAATCTTTCTACCTTTTCATTTAGTCTTTAACAAGCAGAGATAGCAATATTTTGATGTATAACACTAAGATAGGTATAGACTGGTAAAACATCATTTTTTTTTATAGGATAAAAATCAAGCATCTACTATTGATCCCTTTATTAGATATGTAATACTGGCCTAAATACAAGTGATATTTAACAATATTTATTATTTTTTTATTTTTTTTATTTTTTATTTTTTACAGAAAATGGAATATGGGAGGGAGAGCAATGTTGACAAGTAAAGCAGAGAAAAGGTAACTTGTGATAGCAACAATTTTTTATTTACACATTCTTGAAAACAATCAAGAATGAGAAACATTATAGACATTGAATCTACCTTTATCCCAGTGCAACATTGTCCATCTGCTACTAGCAGCTTAGCTTCTCTCTTACTAAGACAGGAAACGTGTTCCTCAGGGAAGATGTGACATTTATTAAGTATTTAGTTTATGAAGCATTTGGAAGTCTTCAGGTAAAAGAGATAACTAGAAATCTAGAACATTAATTATTTAGTGCATTTCCTAATGTTTTGTCCTCTTTTGTTTTATAGTTCTCATATCATTAGCAATAGCAAAAAAGGAAGTTTCAAAAATCCCAAATACACAGCACAGACAAAGCAAACCACTGCAGCGTTTATGCTTTTACATTCTCCATTTGCTAAATCTCAATAGCAGAGAGTTTATCCTCTTTAGCAATATCTGCATTTTCCTTTTCTATAATTGCAACACTTTCCTTCCTTTTACAACCCATTGTACACCATACCAATTCTTTTCCCTTCTTGATGGTTACACTCAAAATGAGTTTTGAGAGAGGAAAATGGATGAATTCACATCTTTGTGGAGTTTTAATTGCAGAGACTGAAAACAAGGACATTGCAGTTACTTCTTTTACAATTTCAAAGATGCAGTTTTTGTCTAAAATTCAATCCAAGTTCATTACTGCATACTAAGGAATTAGAATGATAAACTGATTTCTGAGTAGCCAGTCTTCCCTACCAAGTTTCCTTCTCCTGTGACACTATTGATATTATGCTGCAGCAAGCCAAAGAAAATTAAATGCCTGAAAAGTCAGACTACAAGTAGAAAGTAACTACATAATAACAGTGAACAGTATTTGGACATTCATCTGTTTTTCTAGGTAACTGACTGCCTCTTTATGATACCTTCACAGATGTGTGGCTGACATGACTTACAGCACACAAAAATACAGTGATGTATCTTACCTTCAGCTCTCAGCCATCAACACTAAGAGAGCTGCTGTCCCACTACTGTCAGTGTAAGAGTTTCAAAGAGCTATGCAACACACTCACAGCCATTGGTAGGATAAGAATAGTTTATGGACAAAGTGAAATTCACAGAAGAGCAAGTGCAGGGATGCCAGAAATTTGAGATCAATGAGGTACAGAAGTCAGTGAAAACAGTACCATGGCCTAAGTACTGTGTTCTCTTCCAAAACAATTTTCACCTGCCTTTTTTGGTTTTTAAAAGGTTGGATGGAAATGATTATTTTGCAGGTGAAAAGGTTTGTTTCGACAAAATACAGCCAGACAGTGCTAGCTACACATATACACAGCGCACGTAAGTGATGCAACAACAGTGAAGGTATATACTGTAATTTTGCAGCACTCTTTGCTTTTCAGCTCAGTCTAGCCCTTCAACAGTAACAACATGTCTTCTCTCAAATTACTATGAGTTATTACTTGCAGCCTAACTGCTCTGCCTAACTGTTGTTTCAACTTAAGAACTCAGGTGCTACATTGCAATACTCCTAGTTGGGCCTGCTGCTAGGGTGTCTTAATGCATTTAAGTCCTGACCTGCCATTCCAGTACTTAGAGTCATAGAACTGTTTGGGTTGAAAGCGACATAAAAATCATCTAATTCCAACTCCCTGCTGTGGGCAGGGCTGCTCCTCAACAGATCAGGCTGCCCAGGGCCACATCCAGCCTTGAATACCTCCAGGGATAGCACATCCAGAGCTTCTCTGGGCAGCCTGCGTCAGGGCTTCACTACCCTGTGAATAAAGAATTTCTTCCTTATATCTAATCTCAACTTAACCTCTTTCAGTTTAAAAACATAACCACCATTATCACTTTTCCTATCACTGCATGCCCTTGTAAATAAATAAATAAATAAATAACTCTCCAACTTTAAGTGCTAGAAGGCTGCAACGAGGTCTCCCCAGAATCTTCTGTTCTCCAGGATGAACAAGCCCAACTCTGTCTGTCGTCACAGAAGAGATGCTCCAGCCTTCTGATCCTCATTATGCCCTCCTCTGGACCCACTCCAACAGCTCCATGTTTTCTTGTACTGGGGATCCCAATGTTGAATGCAGTTGTGTGACAACAGAAAAGGAAAAAAAACTAGGCTAACACACTCCTCTGATCCCATCTGCCCTCCCTCACAGATGTACATAACAGGAACCGCTACACATCTTTGTTCCTTTATAGATCATGCCAATGCAGCTGTTATTGTTGAGTATGGACACATCTGTTTCTCACAGACCTGAACACATGATTTGTAGCCAATAGGAAAACAACTGTACGAGTTAGGCAAAATACAGCTTCTGCTCTTTTCCCCCTCCCCCAAATAATAAAGCAGAAGTTATCTTTCTCCAAGCCAGGAAGAAAGAAATAAAAAGCAGAATCACTTAAACTAAGCAATCCTCTGATAAAATCATCTATAAAAGATAAGCATAGAGATACTCTCATCCAATGTGTCAGCAAATTAGCTGTTTATTTGTATAATTTATCTCATTTTTAATACCTTTGCAAGAAAGAAGAGCCTGTAGAGATAACTATGCCAAAAGCATAGCTATATAGGGCAATGTAGTACACACTGGAGAACACCAGATTAAGGATATAGCACACAGTCAAGTGAGTTCTGCAGATGGAATGATCAGCAGGGTCACAAGTGAGCTTAATTATCTCACAGAAATAGAAAGTTTATTTGCGATCAACTGAAGTTTACAATTTTTGATAATGAGAATGATAGATAAATGGTACCTTTGAAAAATCAGCTGTCTTCTGTATAAAATGGGAATAATACCATTCTACCAAACAAAGCTGCAATGTTTAGTTCATGAATGATTACCAAGTCTTTTCAAATCATTAGATAAAAAATGCACTATACCTATCAATTCTGACACTTGACCCATCATCTATATGCCACAGTACGTCAACTGGCACAGCACAGTAACATAGGTCAAAATAAAGTGTAGATCAACTCAGATACAATATGTTCCTATCCACAATTATTTCATCTCTTGCGCAAATTATATATTCACCTTTTTTGATTAATTTATATCCAGGTGTGTACTAAGATAATAACTATATCCTGATCAAAGTCAGATCTGTGATAGTTATACGCAAAAAAAAAGTGCTTCACAAATGTGGCCTTGCGCCCCTGCCTCACCACTGTCTTGGAGAACACTGACTGTAGAAAAGACAAATTCAAATACAGGAAAAGTTTGTTTCTCATGACATCAGAGGACTTCAGTGGACTGTGAGAAGTATCTACTCTGGTCAGATTGACCAGGGAACTAGTGGTCCCAGATAATGCCAACAGACTAGGTTATGAATGGGCTGCCGGCATGGGAAACATACATACAATGATTTTCGTAGCTTTTGTCAGTTAGCTGTTTCCACATCTACATACTGTCTTTCTGTGTAAGTTCATATACATCACTGCGCAGCATATGCTCATCTCTTTATGGCTGCCTATTTTCCTCTGTATGTCTTCTCATTTGTGGGAAGTCAGATCATATGTCTACATATGCCATATGAGTACTGTCTTTCCCCATGTAAATTGTGGAGAAATATTAAGGCTTCATTAAAGTGAAGTCAGATCTTTTGATGATGTTCTGTTAATTCAATTTTAACGAAAACTCCCTGCATGCATGCAATAGCAACCTATAAGACGGAATTCAGCCCTCATCTGTGTCATTAATGTCTACTACAGACTGTTTAAATACTAATATCAGAGAGAAATGTTAACAACAAAAAATAATTAAAAAAGACATTTACACAGCATGGCTACACAGTCAAAATATGAGACACAACGGTAGTTGAGAGATAGTGCACATTTTTCCAAAGTTTTATTTAACACCTGTCTGCACTTACGTTGGTTTAACCGCCCCTACAGAAAATGCTCTTTTAATTTTCAATGCACAGCAGTTTCTATCCATGCAAAGGGAAAGAGTGGGTATTGTGAAAATCAGAAACAATTGCACAACAGGAGGGCTGTGTTTCACCTACATTACCCTAAATACACAGCAAATTGAAGGCTGAAGAACTGTGCTTTTCTTTCCCATAAATTTCTCCAGAATGAAGAGGTTCAGAAGGAGAGAGAAAACTAAAGTAAAGCTAAAGGACAACACCGGCCCATGAAAAGATGACTCTAAAAAGTGTTAAAAAAAACCCAGACAACTATGGGATCCAAATTAAAAACTGTGTCTCATTAAAGGATTTGGGATCTGTAGCAGCTTTTCAATAACACAGTAGGATAAGAAATCCAATAAGTCAAGAGACAAAGTTTATTACTAATGAAAACAATTAAATTACACGGCTACTTGCAATAGCAGTGGCTTGGATTTGGTGACCCATAATGTCTTTTCCAGCATTAGGATCTATATTCTAATGGAAAGAAATTTAGCTATGGTAGCAAGAGAAGCCATTTATCCTGTCACCATCTAGATTACAGCACAATATTGTAGCTGAACTCGCTGCAGCACTGACGCACAACCCTGCAGCCTTAGCAAGCTCTAAGAAAATGAGCTCCCACCCGAAGACAACCCCTTACAGGACAGTAAAGTGCTTGGTGATAACACCAGGGTTTGATCCCACAAATTAATAGAGATGCCACACGCTATCAGGAAACTAACTGGGAAGATTTACTGGAAAATGGGAAGTATACTCTGTCATGCCATTTATTTGCTATGAAAACTCATCAACTGGCCTGGCAAGGTATAATCTTCCTAGACAACTCAAAGTAACAGCAGGCTGACAGTACAGATTCCCTGTCAGAATAATCGCTATCATGCTATTATATAGCAGGTCATGTGAACATATCTGTCTTCATACTGGTGGCAGCTCAAGATCCTGCTGTGGGAAACCCATTCCCTCACTCCTTCCCCTTTTAAAAGCCATTATCAACCAATGTTCCCCTATTAATATCACTCCATTTGTACACTAAAAATGGTGCTCATATTCAAATAACACCCTCTATTACAGTGGGAGCAATTGAAACTTTCTGATGAGACTGAAATCCAGTTGGAGATATTACTTTTTTTGTTTTTAACGTAATTGTGTGTTTTCCCTAGTCTCTATGAAACATGGGAGATATGCTTTGAAATTCCAGCTTAAGCAAGTTTAACAAAAGTTACCATTTAAAGTTTTAATACCCCACCTGACTGGAAGAGAGTATCTCCCAAGAGCATAAACATCTACTTTGACTAGGAAAGCCTACTAAGTAAATTTGAGACTGTGCAAAAGGGAAGAAAATGTGAGAATATACATAAGTGTGACACATCAGGACAGCAAGTTTGCAAAACAGACTCAAAGTGAATAACTAGAGAGAACACCATTCCAACAGTTTCATTTCCTAGTTGCAAAAGCACTGGAGTAACAGCAAATGAGGGCTGCTCCAAAAATAATGCCTCCTGTTTTATTATGTTGACCCATGAAATCAGAGGTGGATGTTGGTTCTATGGCAGTAGAGCCTGAACCTTCCCACTAGTATTCTGCTACATGTTGTTGCTGTGTGACAGATGGCAGCAGAAGGGCAGTCCAACAAAAAGACACCTGACATGGAAGTGCATACAAAGTAAAGATGGCACTGATCTCCTCCATGCAGAAAAAAAATGACATCCACTGGCATTCAGAGCTTGCTGAACAGTTACAGAGACCGAACAGTGGATGTGAACACAGTAAAGTGGGTGGATGATGCATTTCAGCATTGGCAGTGGGTATCCTCTGGTGGTTCAAACCCTTATAAGTACAGCATGCAGGCTCTTGCCTTTCATCACAGGTAAAAATACATGGTGACTACGCTGAAAACTAGCGTTTTGTAGCTGAGCATTTGCTCTATTAAACAGTGTCATTTTGCTCTTTGCATCTCTTGTAGTATCCATGGAAGGAGGTATTACTTTCAGAGTGATCTACATGTACACAAATTACAGTTCTCCTATGGCACTATACTTACCTAAAATCTGTCACCAATTTATGTCCCATGCTACTATTCAAAGTCAATGACAAAAATCAGAATACGTAGAGCCAATATTTTGCACTCCTCCCTCCTCAAAGCTTATCAGTCCCCTCCACCTCCCCCCCAAAATATTTCTGTTCAGACTGAATATTACTTTGTCCAAGCCAAACTATATCAGAAAATGCTTGCTAAACACTCAGAAGGAAAGGCTACTTTCTACTGGCAGATTCTTGCATTCCTCTGCATTACCTGTGACATGTACACAAATGAACTGATGAAAAGAAACAAAAATACTTGTCTCATTGAGTGTTTCATGTAACCAAGGGGACAATTTGCTCTGTGCATCCACGTTGAAGCATACATTATCACTCAGGGAGTACAGAGCCAGTTTCCCTACTGGTGAGAAGAAAATACTACACAAAGAAGCTCTGGCTGGAGAAAGAGACTTCAAAGTCTATCCAGGCCAGTATGTGAACATAACAATATGGTATTTTCTGTGCTGTACAGAATGGGTACCCTCAACAGGAAACCTTGATTTTTATCTGGTAGGCCAACCAAAGAAAGTGATTTGTCTCACCTACTTTCATCAAAAATAAATCTTACAAATACACAGTAATACCAAATCCCGTGACTTCTGTATAGCCCAAGAATATCCTAAAAGATGACTGTGTCAAAGGAACACCCTTTATAATATTTATTAAATTATATGCAGTACTTGGGAATAATAGACCCTATTATGCAAGGCTTATAATTTAACTTTGCATTTGACATCTCCTTTGTATACCTCTGAAGCAAACAGGCTGTCTTTTCAGAATGGAACAACAGTTCTCATTTAATATATCTCATTGAAGCAAAACCACAATAGAAAAGATGAGTCTCTTTTGCACTGTGCACTGTGAAAAGACGTGTCATTTAAACACAAGGTCTTTACTGCAACTACAAATGGAAAAATAACCAGTACAGCTTTTTCTGATCCCAACAGAATCTTTGTCTGCTAGCTTCCACTGTTACGCAGTTGCGGGATGAAAGAAGAAGAAAGGAAGAATAGAGAAACAAGGAAAGTCTTAGAAAATTTGGAAGCCAATACTTATTCTCCCAACTTCTGTTACTTCTCCTTCACGCTAACTAAAAGACATTGATGGCTTGTGTACGTGCACACACGTATACAGACTCCTTGCATAATTGTAGAAGATAACAATTTCAGGAGTGCAGCCAACTGAAAAGAGCTCAACAAGCAAACCATGTCCATACATAATCCCATAACGCTCTCAGCAACTCCCACAGTGTTTGTTGGCCATCTTGCTCTGGTCACACAACATACAATTCAGGTATAATGCAACACTCACTACTGAAGCAATAGGTTTAAGTCTGGCTGCTGCATGATACCACCTGAGATACAATTTTCTTTCCCCAAGCTACGAAGTCAGGATGGCACAGAGCTATTTTAGAGGATGGTTACTGCACACCAGTCACAATGTGAAACCATTTTCTTCCATTAATAGAAAAGAGAAAGACCCAGAACTAACGTAGTTTGTGGAAACAACTTTAGCTACTTACCCATACATCAACTATAGCTTGCCTTTCAGTTAGAAATGGGAAAACAAATTCATTAAATGATATTAGCATGCATGTGACAGCCGGAAGAAAACACCTGTGTGATAAGAATGCAACAATTTGTGGCATTTTCTAGGTTTGTGAAGGTAGAAAGCCATAACACTGACAAACCAAGATAAAGCCAAGAACAGGCTTCTGCATGTCTACTATGGAGAAAATAAATACACAGATAAACTCAAAATATAACTTCATAAGTCAAAATGGTAAGCACACACATACACAAATAATTCCTATTCCAAAAGAAAGGAGAGTGCATAAAAACAAACTTTCACCTCCACACCAAACCCACAGGACAGCCATAGAGCTGAACTGTCAAGCATACAAGGATGCACAGGTTTTTGATGCTGTATCCCACAGTTCACTTTGCTCCTTTTATCAAGGCTCCTTGAAGGGTAAACCTGGGGTGCTCACACTGCACTAGCTTCTGCATCTGTGCCAACCGTAAACGGGCATTTGGATGTGCAAGACCTGGAAAGACTGCCCTGTTAGATGATCTAAGGAACAGCTTGAACTTTCAAACAGAACATGAAAAACTTCCTGAAAAAGCTCTCAGAAAACAGTATTTCCAGGACTAAACCAATGCCAAGGAAAACTCTGAAAAAGTGTCTGTCACATTCGGATAGCCTCGAGTTTATGTACTACTTTATCAATAGAGAGGAGACAAAAAATTAAGTGTGTAAAAGAATGGATAGGTAAAATTAAAAATAGATTATGATGACAACTTCCTGATGAAACTCCTTCTGGTGAGATTTCCAGTCTATGATTCTACAGATCCTTATATAAAAGGCACAGTACTCCAAATCCTTCTCAGCTGTCACAGCTGCAGCAAAATGGTATAGGAAAATACAGCCATAAATCAGCCAGGGAGCAGAAGTTGCTTTTTGTTAGCACATGATTATACTGGGACTACAACCCTTTCTAAGCTGCAGCTGTATTCAGTTTCCATGCTACATAGTACCCACCTCCACATGAGATTACTTGCCTTAGATTTCACTGAGCTAAACACTAGTGTTATTGATCTTATTTTTTTCTTCAGTAAAATAATTAACACTAAGATGACATAGCAGGTGCAACAGACAGATGAGATTTTGTTTGTTTAAAGGATATGAGGTCCTATTATTCAGAAGTACACAACTATGAACAGGAACCTTTCTAGATCTAGACTAGAGACTGTAACACAGCCTCTCAGGCTCTTTAACATCTTCTCTAACAACTCAGAAGAGAGCAGGTTGTAATGAGAATATCACAACTTGCATGTAATATACCAAGGACAATGGCTCCTTCCATTACCATTTCTTTTCCCTTATCATGGAAGCCATATGTCAAAAGGAGAGCAAATCACAGTGCTCCTTTATCACACTTCCTAGCTAAGTATCTTCCACTTCTCACTGCCTTGGGTAGCTCAAAACCACATCCTCTACTCTTCCTCCAAATATACAAGACTTTGTCTTTTTTCCACCTCTTACTTTCCTCCACATCTCACATTCCTTATCTTGTTTTATTTAAAACTAATAAAGCTGTTATTCAGCAGCAACAAGAAAAGCTATTTGATAAGACTCATCCTATTGTTGAGACCACGCTGACCTGGATCTTTTCTTCTTCTATTTCTCTCCCCAATGAGCTGCAGTAATAAGAGCTCAGCAACTCTAAAAGCAATCGATACAGAGATGATGTGGACAATTACCAGGCTGGACAACTCAAAGGACTTCCAGTAAAATAACAAAAAAAAAAAAAAAAAGAAAGGTTTCTGAAGTCAAACTATCCTACCAAAAGTCTTAGTTGGGGTGGAGGCAGTTGGAAAAAAAAACAAAAAATAAAAAACTACAACCACCTATATATTAATAAAAAAATAAAGGTCTAATGCAGATGAGGAAGGCTGCAATGAAAACATGAGAAGAGAGATGCAAATTGGCACAACAGAAAGACAAAGATCCACAGAATGTATGGACCGCCCTTTCTCAAAGGGCAAGACTGAATCTATTTCCTCGAGGAATGCTGAAAGGGAGAGCAGCACAGTTGTGGCAACACCCCAGTCTCTCCCATCACTCTTCAGGATATTAATACAATCCCAGAGTTCTGAAAAAAAGAAAAAACAACTCCACAAAATAACACTAACAACAAAACGCATTAAACCATATCCATCATTTCACTAATGCTGCACTTCCAGCAGTCCCATTAACCAAAAATATTGCTTATTGAAAGGAATTGTTCTTTTTCATACTTTGGCTAAAAGAAAACTTTCACGGATCAAACTGTTTGCATTTGTTTTGCCTGACCTATTTCTTTCACTTTCCTGTCTTCCTCTTTTTGTTTGTATATACATTCCTTATTCCTTCAGCTATCCAATTTCCTTTCTTTCCTTTCACTCCATCTCCAGCACTGAGTGCCTGAGAAATCTGAAACTTCTCCCTCTCCCATCAAACCTAAACTGCATGCAGCAAACAAGATGTCCTGAGACTGAAGAGCAGCCCAGCGGAACCATCTATTGTAACTCATAGAGCCGCTCTGCCACATGGTGTTCTGCATCAAGCAGCTCTATGCTAACCTCAAGAGACCTCAGGGGTTTCAGCCCAGGCTTCGGTAGAATCAGGCAGAACATTTTGAGAATGCCTGACTCTAAAGTATTTACACAGTCAGAGGTAGGTAGAAGGAGCATAAGTACTTTTCGTCCATCAGTGACAACAGAAAAGTGAAAAAAATCACAATGTGGCACCTACTGCAAATGAGCTGAGGTTCAGAAAAGCTCATTCACAATGTAAGCACATAAAATGTACCCTGACTCTGGAATCATCAGCTGCTTAAGATATTGGTAACATCCGAGTAAGAGAAAAGAGAAACACTAACAGGGCAAGGTAGAGGGTGCTGTTTGTGCTGGGTTCAGAACCTCCACCTCAGAACCTCCCCTTATTCCACAACTTCCTTGAAGTTAAATACAGGCTACACAGTGTATGCTCAGCTGTTGATAAGAGATTATAATATTGTTTGAGACCTGTAAAGTTCAGGAAGCAGTGACTAAAAAGTGCAGGCTTCCATGGTGTTATTCAAAGGGCACAAGCTGGGTCAGAATTAATCTAAGACTATAGAGACAAGTGGGGCCCTTAGCCATGAAAGCTGTAGTACTGAGCTCTAAATGTAGTATTTCTGCCTGTTCAGTAACATCCACACATGGTACCCAGAACTTCTGTTGCTAAGAAATCTCAACAGTCAGCACTGCTGCTGTGAAAGCACTGTGCCCACATGCCCGTACTGTGCCATAAGCACAAAGATATGCCCTAAAGCTAGAAAGGGACTGTGGTCACCATGGGTCCTGATTTTCCAAGGTGGCAATAATCACATTCATTTCTGCAGCATGAACCCTTCTCCAGTAGGAACTGGACCAATCCACCCACTCATGCATCACTTTTTGAAATGGATGGTCATTAAACAGATGGCAGCGAGCTGGAAACGCTACAGCTCGCTACCCACTAGGGCTTAGTTGGCAGCCTTTAGAGAGTGCATCATTATATAGATAATCTCCAGTGCTTCGAGACCATTCAATGGACAACAACTTCAAAATGATCATCTTTTGCTAAGTCTCCGATAAAAAAGGAGTAGGAATACTCTATTTATTTATTTACTTATTTTGTAATTGAGTGAACCATAGAAGTGGAGCTGTCTTAGGTTTGGATTATCAATGGAAAGGTTGATGAATAGTTCTGAGTGGAGTGATAAACTCATTTCAGAAAGTAAATCTACTGGAAAAGAAAAATCTATCATTCTTGGTCACAGCTTCAGAGGCTGAATTGGCAACCAGTGTTTATTTTCCTAATTCTGCACAAGCTGGAGACCTCCTTTGACTCCTTCTACCACCCCTCACAAACTAGCATGTTTCATTGTAAAGCAAAAATATCCACCTTGATTCACCATATCTCCCACTTTCCCTCTTCCATGCCTCATTATTTCCTTTGTTGGCTTTCTACAATAAATTCATATATTGTAAGTGCCACACGCCTAGCCTGCATCCTTCCGCCAAAGGCAGAGAAAAACACAGCTAATGATGAATTCAATAAACTGTCAAGCCTACAGATGCTGCAAACTGGAACCCCCAAACCAGATTCCATTTCAAGTTTTCACAAACAGAGTGCATCACTCCAAGTTTTGTTACAAAACAGATCATAGGATCAGCCACAGAGTATCAACTGAAATCTTAAACTCTTGGCCCTTCTTTTTTACAGGAAAATACTGTTGCACTTGTTTATTGGTCTTAAAAACACATCCTTTAATGGAAGGCACTTGTAGCAATAACTGAGCAGCTTAACTTCAGTCATTTGAAAATAACAGTCTAGCCAGTGTCCAGAGGTTTATAACAGTCAAGCCACTCCCAACTAATCAACAGCCAGTGAACCCCAAACCCTTCCTACAAAGTAAAAATTTTTGTCTATAATATTTCTACAGTGTGATCTAATGGCGAGCACCAAATACATGTCAACTACTAGTTAAAATAAAACTACAGAGAATTAAAATGTATCAGAAGTTATTGCATAACTTTTCATTAAGCCAAGAAAGTGAAGTGGTGCAAAGCATGCACTCTGAAGCAAACCATCCAATTGTCTCCACTTATGAGGATTCGCTTCACATCAGAGTAACCAAGCTGAAAGATGAGAAGTACACTTCATATATTTCAGTGATTGACAGTGATTCACTCCTCAGCCCCAAATTAAAATC
This sequence comes from Tragopan temminckii, assembly GCA_028571105.1. Taxonomy (NCBI): domain Eukaryota; kingdom Metazoa; phylum Chordata; class Aves; order Galliformes; family Phasianidae; genus Tragopan; species Tragopan temminckii. Next base: position 34,868,510 of record JAOWBP010002559.1, on the reverse strand, counting down.
AGCCCAGAATAATTCGATGTGGACTCTCATCTTATTTCCTCAGATACAACTCCTTTGCTTTACAGTTTTCTCCCATAGTACTTTATAATGAAGACAAAGCCATTGCTTACTCTTTTATTCCAGGAATCTGGGACAGTGAAGTTGATGTGTAAAATCCCCCAACCAACTAACTTCGAAAATACTAGCAAAGAAATTTACCACCCTCTCCCAACAAAAGCCTATCTTCTAGCACGCTATAACCACTGCTTTAGCTTCCCCTCCCATAACATCATTATTAAATTGCATATCAAGAATCCAAGGTCTAGTGCTGATTCAACAAAACTGCATAACCGTGGACAAAGCAAACAGATGAAAAAGCTGGGAGAGACTATAGAAAGACAGAGAAGGTAAAAATTACAGAGAGAAGTAAGGCTAGCAAGAATAAATTATTCAGAACTCAAAGATTCAAGAGAAGAAATGCCAACTCAGGAAGTTAAGAAATCCTAAACAACCAACAAATGGGGAGGCCTACTACTATAATCAGAGACCAGTTCCAAATATGTCCTCAGAACAAACATGCTAAGTATCACCTTCCCCAGCCTGTTCCCTCCAGTCTCTAGACCTTACTCATTCTGTCTCTAATGTACATGCAAGTATTTGCAAGAGATTGAGATCTCTCACAGCACTGATGCATAAACAGGTATCCTTCAAGACAGGATACACAGCTGCCAAAAGAATCATTTGTTGGTAGAAGTAGCAAAGAACTCATTACCTTCACAAATTATTGCCTATTTACTCTCATAATGGCTGCTACTACCCCTGCAGCTCCATGCTCCCTGATGTACATTCACTCACACTCATGAAGCACATGCTTCATTCCACTGCAGCCTCTTACATTATGCTTACATCGTAAGTTCAGTGAAGTAGGAAATATCTCCTGCTTTCTTTCCAGAATAGACAGTGAGCTAGTTTCATTATTAGGATTCCATTGCATTATAATAGTATTTAGAAAAGTGAATAAAATTATCCATGTGGCTCAGATGAGTCAGTGCTGCCTCATTAGAAACTTTCCAAAAAGAATAAGGTTTGGGCACTTTCACTGAAATGTGAAAACTTGTATGGAATAAATACTTCCAAGTCTCTAATAATCATTCTGAAAGTCTTGCCAAGTGTATAAACATGAAGCTGCATGCTTTATGCTAGATTGCACCCAATCCAAGGTATATTCAGACCAGATTCATCTTAAAGTATGTTTTAATTTGATTCTATACTTTCATCATCTTGCAAGCACACTCTCACCTTCCCTAATCATCTTTTATTTCCTCTGCTGATCTCTGCATCTTCTAAAACTATTTGGTACAGAATCTGTTAGCTTCACGTCTCCTTACACAATGCTTCCCTCACTACTCATTTCCATGACTCTGTTTTAATGCACACTGCCCTTTATAGATCTTTTCTATTTCTGCCATTTCTTTATGATCAAACCCTCAACACTTAAAGTTGTTCTAATTTTGCCACTAGATTTTTAAAGGAGATGTGTGGGCCCTTTATGACTGGCAGTCTCAGCATATGAACTGAAACGAAAAGGTGGTGAGAGAATTGAACACTTTGGAGCACGTACCTATAGGATAAAACACCCTTCAAAGCATTTTGTTGCTATCATGAGGTAGGAGATAACAGTTTACTGAAGAAATCATAAAGATAGGAACAGCATCGGCCAGAAAATAATGACAGTTCTGTAACATATGGACAGACTAATGGGAGGGGGAAGGTATGACAACATCAACAAATTGAAAATGCTGGTGACAGCAGGGAATAAGCAAATCTGTTCTGACATAGCAAGAAAGAATCTGAACTTCTGTCACTTGATAAATGGAAAAAGCCTGGCAATTGGCTTTTTCTCCTTTATTTCCCGTTACCCCACCCCAGTTTGCAGAGGGAAGGGAAAATATAGGGTCTATAACATTGGGCAATATGGATGGTATTTATTGTCTGTAGTTCTCTTGGAAAGACAGATCTGCTGAAGTTATAACGTTAGCCATTTTATATTAAAAAAAAATAGAATCAAAATTGCCTGGGTTGAAAAGGACCACAGTGATCATCTAGTTTCAACTCCCCTGCTATGTGCAGGGTCGCCAACCACTAGACC
>JAOWBP010002559.1:34841077-34866096 GCA_028571105.1 Tragopan temminckii | reverse complement strand
AACAAGCCCAGTTCCCTCAACCTTTCCTCACAGAAGAGGTGCTCCAGCCCTCTGATCATGAGCAGCCCTCCTTCAGACCCACTCCAAAAGCTCCACGTCCTTCCTGTACTGGGGGTCCCAGGCCTGGATGCAGTACTCCAGATGGGGACTCAAAAGAGTCAAGTAGAGGGGGACAATCACCTCCATTTCCCTGCTCGCCACCCCTTTTTTAATGCAGCATAGAATACAGTTGGTCTTCTGGGCTGCAAACACACACTGCTGGCTCACGTCCAGCTTCTTGGCCACCAGGACCCCCAAGTCCTTCTCCACAGGGTTGCTCTCAAGGAGATCTTCCCCCAGTACCTGGGATTGCTCCAACCCAAGTGCAGCACCCTTCTCTTGGCCTTATTGAACCTCATTAGGTTTTCATGGGCTCACTTCCCCAGCCTGTCCAGGTCCCTCTGGACAATCGAGGGATAATCAAACATCAAGGGATAAGCACATTCACTTTGTTGTAACTATATACATTGTTGTAAATATTTAAACTGTTGTAACAAAAGAGCACAAGTCAGGACATAATTGGACAGTACAAATATTACAAAAGATATCGCAGACTCAATGACATAACTGTAAAAAAAAACAGAAGAAATGAAGGAAAAAAAGGCACAGAAGGAAGAGCCAAGTATATGGGTCAGGGAAGAGACTGCGCTAAGAAAATCTTTGTGTTCTCTCCCTTTTCAGTCTCATATTCCTCCCAACAATGAAGAACATGAGTTATGTCCTGTTGTCATAAATCAAGAATTCACTGCAGGGAAATGCCACTCATGCTACCTCTTCCACAAATTTGGCTTTATAGCGTAAGTCCACTTATGTACTCTACCTGCACAGACCTAAATTCTATTGTCCAGCCTAGTAGGACAAAAGAGGCAAATGGAAAGACAGTGCTTGGAGCAGAGCTCTACTGGGGGGTCCTGCCTACTGCACTCTTTGCTCTAGCTCTCCTTCGACTTGTACCGCAGGAAACAGACAGTGCAGATGGTGCAAAATACTTTGGACTCTTTGCATTTCAACAGCAGATACATATTTAAACATTCATCTGAAATAACTGGTCCATAACATTTTGATATATCCTGAAAGCAGAAGAAAGGGTAAGGCTGTCTCTGGGCAAGGGGAAATCAAGGTTTGAAGATGAGGAATTGAAAAAAGTCTCTCATCTTCACTTACAGAATCATTTCTGCAAAAATTAAAAGTTATTTTGTATTCAAAGTACAAGGAGCTTCCTTGTATGATAAGTATTTTAGCTTCCTAAATAAAATACTTTTCCTATTTTCCTTAGGTGCTTAAAAATTGCAGAAGCCTCTCCCAAGCACCTATAAGATCCTTTTTTATTTCATAGTGCCAGAAACCTGAGCCACATAGAAATCAGTAACTTGGGTATCTGTAGAACTGCATGCCCCAAGTTTGCATCCAGGCAAGCTGTTAAGAAGTAATCATTATCCCATACCTCTGGGACCTTTCCAGGTAATTTATTTAAAATGCCAGAGCAGAAGGAAAGGGAGATGGAAGCAGTCAGCTAGGTGGGCACCTCTCAAGAGGCTGCACGCATGTTATCATACACATTACTCACCTTTCCATGGTAATGCGTTTGGTTTCTTTCAAAGATTTCTCCTCATCAGACATACTCATATGGAAGAGTTTACTTTTAGGGAATTAACATTTCCAATCAGAAAATTCTTGACCCTGATCCAGCACTCAGTCAGTATATATTACTGACCACAGAGGATTAACACATCTGTGCATATTCCAACACGTACTTCCTTCCCTCAAGCACTCTGATGTCCAAAAGAGTGGGCTACAATATTTCAGAGAAGTACATGTGGCACAGCCTCAAGCACACTAAATCAGCTGAAAAGATTGAAGAAGTGCCAAACACCTTTCCTTTGAAAAAAAGAAAAACAACAAAAACCAGAAACCTTTCACTTTAATATCCGCTAATTCCAGGAAGGAGGCTATGCTCTTCTTATTTAACTGCATCTTTGCACTTGCAGTGAACAGGAGGAAAGGACAATGCAACCATCTGTGGGTGCTTCACAGAAAAATAAAATGCACATTAGAGGAAGAAAATAGGAAAGGAAAAGAGGCAAAACAAACAGAATGCAACAACCTGAACTCACATCACTACAGTAGCCTTGTCTAAGCATTCCTGCTCAGACTACTTGGGAAGTCTTTGAAATAAAATCTAACATCAAAAGCTTCCAGAAAAAATTTACTTTTTGCTCCAAGCATTTTGTCCAACCTCTTTTCAGAGAAAGGGGATCCTACCCTTCCCTATACATTTCCATGGTCCTGAACAGAACATTGCTTGGGGATCTGTCAGACATCAATGGTCAGATATATTAAAAGGCATTTGCATTTGGCAGCTAAAAATGCTGAGAAGCATGCTGTGAAATTTTAATATAATACATATGCAGCTAATTAGAAATATTTAATTGCTATTCTGTGATTAAATTCACTCAGCATCAATCCTAGAATTCATAACATGAGATAAACTGAATTTAAGTCCCCTCCTTTCCTTCTGTGTTAAGCTATCTGTTCACAAACATCACAGTAAATACTGGCAAAAAAAATAAAAATACCATAGCATTCCACCAAATATGGTCTCAAATCTCCTACTGTACCTGCATCTCAAGATCACTAGCATGAGACAATTCTTTCTGTACAAAACTAAGGCTCCAGACTAAAACAAAGGAGTAAATCAGCAAAAGAAAATGCAGCATCCTTCCCCATACCAAAAAGTGAAGTGACAGCCCTCTCTCTGGAGGTTGCCAGTAATGAATTTCTGTTTTAATTGAAGCTGCAGCCAACGCCTGAGCTCCAAATGGACCTCTCTCTCTTTTCTCTCTCTAGGTGATGCTGTACAGGAAAAAGCTTTTAAATCAGCCAGTGAACATAATGAACTTCAATTTCCCTTAGACAGGGGCAAAATTACAAACATACACTTCACTTCCAGACAATTAATTAATTTGTTTACATGATTTCTTTGCTTTGTTTTACTTTCATGATTTTTTCCTCCGCTTCTTTGGGCTTTTTAACTCTCTAAGGTGTAGGATTAGCATCTGACCACTCATCCTCTCTCAGTCTTCAAGAAACTAAATTGCACTGGAGCTGTTTGCAGAAGGGGAAAAGAAGTCTGTGCAATTACCCTCAGATTGACTGCTAACACCCAGTGCCAGTCTTAAAGCACACGTGCCCACTTAGTAGGCAACAGCACTTGCCCATCATTAGCAAGGTGGACACAGCTGTTGCTGCTTAGAAAGTGATTGACCACTTACCAGCATAAAATGACCTGTGTCTCAAACTGTTCCTGTCTGTAAAGAACACAGCCTTTTTCAGATTAACAGAAATAACTTCCGGGGATAAAATCTTCCCATGCCAGTGGGATGAAAAGCAGAAGGCAGGGAAGTAGTCAGCTGGAGCTGCATACAAACTATCTCAGCTTTGCCTCCCAACATTATTCTCCCACTCCCGTAGGATAGGAAAACCAATCTGAAAAATATTTGAGAGGAGTAGCAGCGGGAAAAAGTATATTGGAGTTGATGGGGACAGAAATGTTGACAGATTTTAAATAGTGAATATATACTATTTTCTTATAAGGAAAGTGTTTATTTTTGATAATGCCATGGACTAAATCCCTCTAGCAATATCAATACTTTCTACCTTATCACAGTGGTGAATATTTAATTTCATTTCTGCTACAAATATAAGCCAATAAATTTGGCAACATCTGTTATTTACTTGCACTCAACACTAAAGCATATTCATGGCATTTACTTTGCCACTTTCAAATTTAACAGCTTCCCTTTTATTTATATCTACTTAGCAAAAAGTGCTCTGGTGACTTTCCATATACATGTGAGAAGTGCTGCAAATGTAGCAACAGTAAAAGATTCCCTTCGATATGGGCCATTACTGTACATATTTCTGATTACAAAGTTGGAAGCAGCGCAAGATGACAGTGTCCACCCATTTTAAATGTAACTGGTGCCTTTGCATAGCTTTAACATGCCTACAATCATCTCAACAGCTGCAAGGATACCCAGGAACTCATTTCACATGCTCTGGTTTACACCCAAAGAAGTCATACCATAAAGTACCAGCTCATACCCACGCCTTCCATTTTATTATGCAATTAGGTTTTCTGTTAGTGTAAAATGCAAGGGCGTAAGAAATTGTGACCATGGTTAAAGGAAGCACCTCTCAAAAATATTGCATTGCACTTCCTTACAAGCACTGTAACTTGTGTTAAAACTGCAGTTTGGGGAGGCAAGGAGCACATCTGGGTCACTGCAGAAGGACAATCTTAGCATAGGAGCACTGACAGAGATTAGTGCCTCTCTTGTGCTGCTGACAAAGAGAACAGGGGATGGAGCTGCGATGAGAGAGCACTACTAAACTGCCTTACTGTTATACTGCCCTGTAATAACTTATCTGTCCCTTCTGGCTGTCAATCTTATGTCTCTAATATCATAAATTCTGTATTACAATTGCTATGGTCACATAAGTTCTTGAACAGTTAGGCAAATTACAGAATACCAATGAAGATGAGAATTCATAGAGTAGTATAATAGTGCAGATGTGAAATTACAGCAGAAAGACGACTTTTTCTCTCTGACCTCCAGCTTTGATTCTCTGCATTTTGATTTTACTGCAACTGGTACAAACAAGTTCACTGACATTTGAAAAACCTATACAGTGATCATACATTCACATAGAGTGACCTTTTTCTTTTGGTATTACTTGTAGTAGTTAACTGCACACAGCTGATCCCCTAAATAAAAGTTCACCAAGATATTAAAACAACTAAATAATTGTGCTATACTCAACAACAAGGCTCTCAAGCCAATAGTCAGACTTTACAGTTCCTACAGATTCAGGTATGGTCTGCTGCAACAAAAACATGAGTGCAAACTGAAGACCATACAACATACAAACCATACAACAATCTGCAGTTCTTAAATAGCAGGTGTATACAGAACCACATACATCAATATACTTCGGAACAGCAGGTCTAGTGCACACAGCTTGTGGTCTTTTAGAATCTATTGTGCAGCTTTGCATATATAACAGCTTTGCAGAGAAAGAATAAACAGTGCAGGGAAACCTACTGGGTGGAATTTGATACTGCAGATAAACTGCAAACGTGTGGTAGGGGGCACGTGGGTGATAGGAAAAGAACACAAGAAATGCAACCCCCTAGATCTACTTCCTAACCTGGAGAAACCTCATAAGCTCCAGTGTGAGACACACTATTTCTCCACCTGCACAGTTCCACCATTTTCAGTGTTACTGCTGCTCCAAATCCCAGTTCCAAAAAGGTGACAAAGTTATCTCCATCTTGCTCTGCGTGGGTGATTCTGTCAAATAAACAAAGGTCCTCTAGTTTCTAAATCATGACTCCATCAGCCGCATTTCATTTGAATTCTTAATAGCTTACAAACATAAAACACATTTTTATAAATAACACTCCAGTTTACAAAATCACATGCCAAAAGCACAGATGAGAACAGCGCAAATGACAGGTTTCCTCATTTCAGGATTGTATTTGGTTTTGCATGCTGATGATTGATATTCATTGAATAAGAAACTTTTTGATTAAGTAAGTAACATAAGGTACTATTAAAGTACCACCTTTATTCTTACTACTTGGACAAGGCTAAGAATTAAAATAACTCTCTCAATATTAACCTACCAAAACCATAAAGTAGTGTGCTATGAACTGAATAACTCCATGGATTATGCCACCAGCAAGAGTTTGCCCCTTCTCACTGCACCAAAACTTTATTTCACCACTGCTGATTGCCCTTTCATCAAGCTCTGTCAAAGGACTGAGCAAGACAGACAGAAATCCAGAGGAATTCCTAAGAATTATGGCCACCATCTGCCCAGCCAAACACTTACGTACAGATGTTAGAAAAGACCCACCACAAAACATTTTGTAGGTGATTAATACTGAAAAGATTACAGAAGATCTTGTACATAGGGCACAAATTTTCAATGTGTTGCAGAACAAAACTTACATTTTCTGACTACCTCCACTGACCAATATTCTATTTTCTGTCCTAAAAAGAAAGCATGAAGAACTGTAAAGCAGTTCCGCTTATGGTTAGCTAGTCTTTGGCTTCACTACAGGGAAGGAAAAAAAAGAAGAGGGAAAAGGAGGGGAGAGGGAAAGATATCTAAAGATAATATCTGTGACGAATAAGACTGAGTTTCTCTTCAAGTTACTTTTACACCACTCAAGTGAGCAAAGTGTTGAGCCACTTATCATAGTAAAACTCCATAAATGGCCACAGATGCCACTCATTTGTCATCACACCCATTTTATTATAATCACAGGATGGCTTAGGTTGGAAGGAACCTTAAAAATCATCTCATCAACCCCCCCTACACCAAGGGCAGGGCTATCACCCACTAGATCAGACTGCCCAGGGCAACATCTAACCTGGCCTTGAACACCTCCAGGGATGGGGCACCCACAGCTTCTCTGGGCGGCCTGTTCTCATCACTTTGTAAAACAGCAATGACTGAAAAGAAGACTAAAACTTAGCACCTGTAAAAATGGGGGCAGGGGTAGGAGTCACTGCCAGTATAGAATGTGTGTTACATTTGCTCTTAGCTTAACTGCCCACAAGCAGTTTTCAAGAGGAGTGAAAGAAAGCTTGGAAGAAGGAACATACAAAAGATCAGTTTAAGGCTTTATCATCAGCTGAACGTCATCCACACACAAAGGGCTATTTTATTTAAATAATCTATCATTTTTAATTTGCCTTTCATATTCAAACTCATTTTTCAGTTAAAACCGCATTCTAGTGTGACAGAAGCAGTCAGGACATGCATTGTGGAGTGCACACACACTGGTATCAGACATCATTACTAATTCAGCCTATTTCCTGTGCTTTTCCATTAGCTCTGTTCTAGACACCTTTAACCAGCTTCTGCAGTGAGCCAAAGCAGTTTTACAAGTTTATCCCAGGCTTAGTTTGCTGCGCAAACAAATAGTCTAGTCAAAGGTTTCAAGAACAGTACAGCTATTCAGTTCTTACACCATTTCTTCTTTTATCATGTCCACTGTGAGCTAGATCTTTAAGAAGCTCTTACAGATACCCCCAAAAAAATTTTAGGAGCCATTTCTGGGGCAAGTATTATCAAAATCTTGTTCCTAGATAGAGCTACAATTCAGTTTGGTGTCAATAACATCCCAGTAAGATCCTCACTAAGATTCAAGGAAAGAAGTGCAAGGCAAAAATAAGCCAGCACTTCAGAGGTATAGGCTGCTATGCCCCTTTGCATTTGAGATATACTATAACATCTACCTTCAGGATCTGCTAAAATCATTGTCTCCTGTGCACATACATGGGACACAGCTGATCTCTGCTTGATGCAAATAATGTTTTTTCCAATATCCTAATAGAAATACCTATTCTGCTGATAACAGGAGAACCCTCTCTTGAGCCCTGATTAACACTGCAGAAGAGAGAGTAGCCAGAGTCCATTCTCATTTTCACTTGTGTAAATCCAAACTAAATCCTCTCATTTCACAGTAATCGCTAAAGGTCTACACTACACAAACATATAGGCCTATACTTCTTAACAACTATGTTTGAGAGGCAAGCTTTCTTTAGGTATGTAAAGTTCACAAAACTTGGTTCAGCTGACACTGAAGGAGACTATGAGAATTCCATGACAGATTTTTTTTTTTAAAGAATCTTTGAAAGGTATTGAATGTTATCCATGTCAACCGTATTTCTTCACAAAAATGGAACAAAGCTGGTATTCTGAAGTTTTTCAGCACTGCTGCTTGACCAGTACTATTTTGGAATAGCTAACAGCCTGATGCCAGAACATGCTTCATAGAATTCAAGACTGCTTTCAGCTCATTTCATTATGGGTTCTCGACTGTGCACAAAGCAACAGGCAAGTCAGATCAGTCAGAAGCCAGGAGAATGGGCAGTTTCATTTCCAGATGACTAATGTTTATGCTCCCAAAAGAGTAGTTTAAAAACAGTAAATTACATACCTCTTGCAATTTCTATTAAGAGAACAAGCCACACTATATGTGAAAGATACAGTTGAAACAATACCTTCTTATTCTCTATAGCAATTTGTTTACACTACTGAAAATAACAGAGCCATACTCAACTGATGATCATCCTCCCCCCACCTTGCTTTGTGTATTTACTTCCACTGTATTGGAGAGAAATCAATCAATTCAAATTCACAGAACTGTAGGGTTAGAAGGGACCACTAGTCCAACCTGCCTGCTAAAGCAGGTTCCCTACAGCAACTCAGTTTCCTGATAAGTGTTCAGCCAGCCAACATAAGAAGGAACAACCAACAAAAAAGACACTTAATGACTTTTAGAAGCTCTCTAAAAATCAACACTGCTTAAGGACTTTAGATAAATGTTCCCAAGAAGAATTTTCATTGCATAATAAATACAGAATTAAATCAGCTTTGGCTTTGGGAAAATCAGAGCCAGTATGAGGACCAGGCTGGGTCTTGGTAACACTGCAGTTTGTTTTGCTGAGGATTAAAACTGGGATTCTCAGCTGTCCATAAGTTCTAGAGATGAGGTTGAAGAATGTCCATTCAGATGAAGAAATAACAACAGGACAAAAGGAGATGAAGATTGGCTCCCTGTTTCAGTAACCCTGTCAGTAGAACTGAGTTAATTTTACTGGGTTTTGGATTATAAAGAATACATAAACAAGCAAGTTCCTATGCCCAGACATATAAGCAAAAAGAAGCAATATGCATGTAACAATTATTGAGATGCATGTCAGTGGCTTGACTCATCAAATAAATGCAGCTAAACTCAACAGTATATTTTTCAAAGGAAAGATAAATGTTAGCAACAAAGCAGAATAAATTAATGCAGACAGGTGTAAAAGGAAAGATGTGATTTCCCCCATGTTGTAATTCCTACTATAAGCACAGGATTCAAACCATTTCAAAACTCATGCTCACAGCCATTAAACCAATTTATTCTCCATTCATTACCCCATGCAGAGGAGAAAGGCTGAAATGAGGCTAACCCCTTGCTCACTGAAAACCAAACATCTCCACTTCAGAGTCTCAGAATGAAATAGATAAAAATCATCCACCAGAATTACTTCTCTAGTAAGCATCACTTATGGTCATTATAAATTATCTGGGCTCCTACCTTTGACTAACACATTGTTGCTGTCACAGCATGAATGCCTAGTTGGTTCCTCTTCATGATGTTGATTGTACTGACACTGGAGGCAAAACAGTTACATCTGTAGTGATTATATTTGATACTGGATTGGGTAATGCAGAAAAAAATGGATTTACAAGCCTATTAAACCCCCAGATATTCCAAATCATTTTACAAAATATATTTTTTGGTTGGAAGTGAAGTGACTGGGCATGGTGAAAAAGCAGCAGTTGCTATGGATTTAAGAAAACCCTGCTCAAACTCATTGGTAAAATCTACACTGGTAGAAGTTGCACCAACACCTGTTTTAATATTTATTAAATTATCAGTATTGATCTGAGTATGCCATTTGAGACTTCATGCCTTCTCTGGTTCCCAAATAGTGGGATAGTGCACTGCAGCAGCAGTGGTAATGACAACCAGGAAGTTTCTCACTCATTATGTTTACTGGTCAATTAAATTGTGATCTTGCAAAGATCCCAAGTAGGTAAAGAAAGAAAAAAATAGGAGAGGTAGGCTTATTTCATCAATACTAAAAACAAATACTGCAGCCCCATGACTGCCAAGAAAATGATTAAATAAGTGTTCTTTTCTATAAACACTTGCGCAAATGTGAAAGAATTCTGCACCCAGCCTTATAAGATTTTTATTTGGTTTTGCTCATTTACTGACGTCACATGAAAATCTGGACTCCGATATTTTGAGCTGGAAGGCAGTCTGCTGATAGGTATGGTTTACATCATTATGGATAACGTATATATTCTGTATCCTACTACCACAGAATATTGTTTAATGTATACATAATGGTATTCACTAGATACAGAGAGTTATTTATGCCTATATGATTCATACAATATACAATATCTGCATAGATTCCTCTCACACAAATGGCAAAGACCAGAACTTTCCGATAGAAAAGTATTCACCTTCACCACACACCGCTGTTTTCAGTGCAACACCCATGAAAAGTAGAGAATGTGCAAAACAAAGATGGCCACTGGTCTACTAACACTTAGGATGATATGGCCTTTCGTAGATATCTTTTTAATATTATACCTGTAGGTGAAAAGAATCCACTACGCTTAGTTACCTGTACTTTATAAGAAAAGCCAGACAACAACACTGATTTTGCTTCACACTAGTCTATGTTTTACTTCAGGATCTCATGCACCTTTGTAAACAAAAAGATAAAATGCAGAATAAGACTAAAACATAACAGTTGATGAAGTTTATCTGAATTTAAGAGTTTATATTATAAAAGTTTAACAAGCCACTAACTTTTACAGTCTTCCAACAGCTGCAGATACAACACTAATCTCTGCTAACACTTCATAGCCATCCATAATTCTGCCACAAAGATTATTTTCCTAATCTGTCACTGTGACGTGGCCACACATCACAGTCTCCCAAGCTCTGCACTACTCCACAGATTTCCGCTCTCTGCCCAACATGTATGGACTGTGTTGTCTTTACTTTCACAGCCCAGCCTGCCTACTTTTCCTCTCTTAATTATTAAGAGGTCACCACTGATCCTCCAACAATCTACTGTGCTAGCTCTGAAGTACTAATAGTTCACTAACTTCCACACCACTTCTCTCAGCATTTTTCCCCAATTTCATTTAAGCTGTAAACTGTAAGGCAAAAAGACCAGTATCATCTTCTAAATACAGACTTCTTTAACTCCTTTTAAAGAAAACAGTTTCTTCCCTCTTAAAAATCAAGCATATTGAGAACTATACATTCCAAATTTTACATATTAACTTTTTTTTAATACATGTATGATCACGAAGAATGGTTAGATTAATTGTAATTAAATGCCTCTGCTCCTAACAGCTGGGGACTTCGTCAGGAATGCAAACAAATGTGCAGGGAAATGGTCTCTCTGCTGCTGCCTACATTTAATTACTCTTCAACATGAATCTATCATACTGCACAATCTCAGTACATAAGACAATACCATCTTTAGCTGGCAACAAAAGTCTCAAGGGCTTTAGCAAGGTTTTCAAACCTTCTCCAAGCTTGCAGAGAACAAAAGACTGGCTAGCTTTACTGACTGACTTGTGTTATATTCTCGTGATTTTCCTGGAAACCTTTTAGAAGTGGCATTTTTCAGGCATGCAGCAGGTTGGATTGAGATAAAGCAGCGCAGTGGGTAGGGTTCTGTTTCAGGAGACTCTTGGAGTCCAGCCCTAGCTCTACCAATGAATCCCCGTGTGGTTTTCCTTTCACATGTAACACAGTTGTAATCAATTTGCTGTATCTGCAAGACAGGTAAAATGGTGATTACCTAGCTTATCTCATCCTATACCTCAAACTGTGGTTTTCAGGTGGCTACTTCTGCCCAAATTGCACTCACCCTTTCTTTCAAAGGCTCAGACACAGGCTCCAAAGTTGATCACCACCACACTTTTGTTTGCTTTTACAGAAGAATGCTTCTTTTCCGAAAGCAACTGTACAAGCCATAACTATTGCACTCTACATTGCCAGTAAAGTGCAGTGAAAGCTAACACATCTCATCTCTACTGTATGATTTTACAGCTCTGACTCATTTTTCACATACTCATTGAATAGAAACATTGTTTTCCTGACAGCACCTGCAAAACTATTCAGCTAAATATAACTGTTCAATATCTGTAAGGTCCTAATCAGTGCCAAAACACCAGTCTATTCCATTCTTATATGGCCCACAGTGCAAAAAAACAAACAAACAAACACTGTATGTGCACTTGCTTACAAAGAAGGAACTAACAACACCAGCTCTAGGTTACAGCATCATCTTTTAACAAACAAGATATCTGTTGCCAAAAGCATGTTTGAAGACACATCTATTTGAAGAAAGAATATTTATAACCTAACGAGGACAAAGGGAAGACAGACATTTTTTATTACAGAAAATCACAGGATGGCTAGAGTTGGAATGGATCTTAAGAAAGACAACACGAGTTCCAACCCTCTGTTGTATGCAGGGTTGCCACCCACCAGATTAAGCTGCCAAGGAGCCCATCCAACCTGGCCTTGAACACCTTCAGGTATAGAGCATCCACAGTTTCTCTGGGCAACTTGATCCAGCACCTCACCACCCTCTGAGTAAAAAATTTCTTCCAAGTATCTAACGTAAATTTACCCTCTTTTAGTTTAAAGCCATTCTCCCTTGTCCTATCACTATCAGACTGTGTAAAAATTTACCCTCCCTCTTGCTTATAAACTCACTTCAAGTGCAAAAAGACTGCACTGAGGTCCCCCCAAGCTTTCTCTTTTCTAACCTGAAGAAGCCCAACTCCTTCAACCATTCTTTTTAAAAGAGGTGCTCCAGCCCTCTGATCATATTTGTGGTGCCCTTTAAACCCATTTCACATCTTTATTTTGTTGAGTGCCCCAGGCTTGGAAGGCAAGGATAGTAGAGAGGAAAAACCCCCTCCCTTTCCCTGCTGGCCAGCCCTCTTTTGACACAGCCCAGGATGCAGCTGACCTTCCAGGCTGGAAGCACATGCTACAGGCTCATATTCAGTTTCTCATCCACCAGAACCTCTAGATCCCTCTCTTCAAGGTTACTGTCAATGAATTCTCCCAGTCTGCACACATACCTGGGATTACCTTGACCCAAGGTAAGTCCCTGCACTTAACTTTGTTGAGCCTCACTAGGTTCTCATGGGTCCACTTTTCAAGCCTGTCCAAATCCCTCTGGATGGCATCCCTTCTTTCTGTTGTGTCAACTGGTGTCATCTGCCAACTTGCTGAGGGTGCACTTGATCCAACTGTCTATGTCATTGATATACATCTGTAAGAACACTGGTCCCAAGATGGATCCCTGGAGAGCCATTGACCATAACCTTCTGGCTTCAACCATACAACCATCTTTTTATACACCGAATAGTCCAACTTTTGAAACCATATGCTTCCATTTTTCAAATATGATGGACAGTGGCTTGGCAACCACATCAGCCAGTTCTTTCAGGATCCTGAGGTGCATGACATCTGGCCCATAGACTTAGACACATTCAGTGTCATGAGGCAGTCTTTGTTCTCCTAAAGTTAGAAGCTGAAGGTGACAGTTTCCTGGATTACACTGTTACCAGTGACAAGACAGTATCATGAGTTTAAATAGTCCATGGAGTGGTGACCTATGAATTCTCCTCTGAAGAAAGTTCAAAGAGTAGTGAGAGACAAGAGCAAGAGACACAAAGTTGTGTAAAGTAAGAGCCAACAAAAGAAATGAACTAAATATAAGGAAAACACTAAATTAAAACTCTAAAGGAAAGAGAAAAAAACACCTATTGACAGATTTTGAAGCTATTGTTATCAAAAGTAATAGTTACATCAGCACACAAAGAATAATCTAATAGTTTATCTTCAAAGATGTTCGACTAACCTTAGGTCATCTGTAAATGCATCACTACAAAAGTCTCATTTAACTGCTGCTTGCCACTTCTCTGCCTCCCTCTGTAATGCTGCTAATTACCAATATGAAAAATATCCTCTGTATTTCCCCCATGTTGTTATTGTGCTGTCAAACTCACCTGATCTATTTGATGGCATAATCCAGTGTTTGAGATTTGACAAATGTTTCTGCAATATGAAATTAAAATGTAAGATGATACTGTCAAGCAACTTCTAAATGAGAACTACATTACAAGAATCAAAGACTGAATGAGGGGTAAGTCAAAGAGAAACAACTGATTTTTTTCTAGCACATTAAAGACTATTAATGAGGGGACTTCCTCCTAATAATGATACTTGACAATTCCCATTAAAATAACTTATGTCAAGCTATTATAATTTCAAAATCAAAAACATAAGTTTCTCACACTACATGTCCACCTTACACTGTTTGCTTCATTGAAGTTTCAGCACCAACAGAATCTCTGCTCCTTCAATCCTGCTCCTCTCTGGAGCTAGGAATAACCTCTGCCACTTCCTAGACCACAATATTTCTGTACTTCAAACAAATATCTGTGAGAGCAACTCATGCAATTAATTATCTCAACTCACTTAAGTGATGTGGATTGTGGAATGAGGTGGCATCTTTTGTAAAACAAAACTTGTACAGTAAGAGAAAAAGAAGCTACGGAGACATACAAGCCCTTTCTTCACAACCCAAAGGAGGAAAATATTGGTTTACTACTGCTTTTGGGAAGAAAAGCTCATTTTCCCAGAAGCTTGCTGGCATTTGTCTAATAGGTGGTAAGAGTTACTGCCATAAAAATCCTGTCTTAATCCTTAGGACAGCATGGTCAAAACAAAAATAATGGTACTCCCATAAGTTACTATGCTAGTTCAAGTAGCAAAAGGAAGTGCTGTTATGACTAAAATTTCAGTCCTGTTATGACCTGGACACGTCCATGCTATATTCCACAACAGAACCTCAGAGTTTCTTTTCCAGTTTGTTCTGGTTAAAGCCAAGAAAGTTATACACACAAAACAGTTAATTTTGTACAGTAAGCACTTGCACAGTCATGTATTAAAACTCAGTAAATAGATTTTACTCACCATTTTCACTCACTCTATAGACCCTAGGATATGATTTGTAGTATAGAACATTCACAGATGCAACTGAAAACCACAGGAGCTATGCTTGAATAGAGGAGATAGCATCATGCAAGAACAGTTTCATAAAGATAATAAATTTATTCCCAAATTCATGGATATTTTTCACTTTAAAATTTCCTAACTCTAATAATGATCCTTCAATACAGCTCTGTGCGCACTGATGGTGAGAGTAGAGGTGGACATAACATTAACAGGCGGGTTTGGCTCATTAGAGTAAGGATGCACTGGCATCCTTACAAGTATCAATACATAACACTGAAGCATTATTCAGTCTATAATGTCATTAGTAATTTATAAATGTGAAGAAACTTTGCACCAGATAGATTACAATTTCCATAAAGAGAAACTAGACTATAACAACAAATAACATTGCATCTATATGCAAAGACAACGAATCTCAACAGTGCTATCTGAGGTCTCACAGAATGACCTTGCATCATGATCTTAAGTCAATAATGATGGTAACAGCATCAGTGAGTGTTAGACTGAACCCTAATGTTCAATCATTAATCACCTCACTGGGTCACGGCACTGAATCAGACATCATTTTGCATTATGTTGGATCACCTTCTATGATACTGCAAGGTCATTTGACATCAGTTCAGGGGTACCGTGCCATGATATTGTATGAATATACAGAGATGCTTTCCTATAACAGCAGATTAGTATAGAGGAATGCTACATGACTGCCATGACATTAATGTTGATGAAAAAACTTGCATATCACAAGGCCACTTAAATTTTCTCTTTGCAAGGCAAATTAAAGTGAGCATGAGTTGTAAATGGGCAAAGCTTTGCTAACAACAGCAAGGATACCTCTTTTCCCAAGACTGTCCTTTCATATTTTTTCTCCAACTTGCATGGACAGCAGGTACTTCATTCTACTACACTTTTTAACTGTTCAGCCATTTGACTGTGATTGACCTCACTAAAACCCGAAGAGAGTAACAAGATTCAAAAGGAAGCCACTGTGACAGGGAAATGGCCCAATTATGCTGAGTCTGGCTTTTTCCCTAGGAAACAGAGTCAAAGCATAACGCATCAAGACACAGAAGAAAGCAGGCATCCAGTGATTGCAATTGAAGGAGAACAAAAAGACGGCAATTATTTTAATCATCTTCCAAGAGGTGGCAATAGCGTTTCTTATAATTGCAATGAGAAGCAGAAATGTCAATAGTTTCAACCAGCTTTTCTTTCTAGATGGAGCCTGAGTCAGCTCTTCATTTAGGTTACTCAAACTTCAACTACTTCCCATTAAGCTGTACTTGGATCAGCCTGTTTTGGTCTCTACTCAGCTTAGAGGGAATTTTAGAATAATAATTGCTTTTCTGGTGTGAATTTGTTTTGAGTTGTTGATATTATTTCCCACATATATTCCTTTTCTTTGTTACTAGTGATGACTGTTGCTGAAATAGATTTTTCTGATCTCCATTCCACGGAGTTCTATCTTTAAACATAATAGGTTTATGATATCAATGTAAGCAAATATAACAGTTGTTGTTAAACCAATAGAGAAACAACCCAGTAAGACTAAATGGCAGATGGCACAGCAATTTTTCTTTTGCCCACATTTGCACTGCAACTGGAGAAAAATAACCTAAGTTATCAGTGTAGACCCTGCAGTCCTCTGTCTTCTCCATCTGAAGTAATAGGGGCATACTGGGATGGAATAAGGGTCTTCTACCTGAGATTTCAGTTTGGAATCAGCATGCAAACAAGTTAAGGAAATAAGGAATGTAATTAAGTGATGAGACTTAGACAAGGTATGTAGTTGGCCTTCATGATTTTGAAGGTCTTTCCCAAACTAGAAGACTCTATAATTGTAGTGAATGTTTTGAAGAATATTCTGTTCAGCCAGAAAGCGAAAAAAAGCAGTAAGGAAGAAGAGAGCTCTGTGCAACAATTTGTCTTGGGCTGGACAAGGGAGTTCAACAGAAAGATTTGTATTCAATGCACTACATCCTCTCTCATGCTGCATACAAAGACCTTCTGATTCCAGGATGAGTCATCTCTTAGCTTTTCTCATTTACACAAATGCTGTGGCACTACAGGTGGACTGATCCAAAAAGCTGTTGTAATACAAGTGTGTGTAATGACGTTGGCACAAAACAGTGAATTTTAAATAGCATTTTTCTCAGTCTCCCAGTACTGTGAATAACCTGGAGATCCCAGTACGTCATTTCATCTTTCATTTTGACAGTTCAGTGTATCCCACCCCAAGTGCTTGACCTGAAAACGTAGACATATTTTAAGTGAAACAGAAGGTTAATTATAAAGGCTGAAGCCATTAAATGAAGGCTTATCAAATATTAATCAGTTTGTCCACTGTTCTCTTCTACCCATCAAAAAGTATTTAAGACAGTGACAGGTTTTTAGGATAGAT
The DNA here is from genome assembly GCA_028571105.1 of Tragopan temminckii. Taxonomy (NCBI): domain Eukaryota; kingdom Metazoa; phylum Chordata; class Aves; order Galliformes; family Phasianidae; genus Tragopan; species Tragopan temminckii. Next base: position 34,848,949 of record JAOWBP010002559.1, on the reverse strand, counting down.
ACTTCTTAGCAACTGTATCGTATTATCTGGTTGTATGATTAGACTCCATTAGCAAAGTAGGAAAAATATCAAATGCAATTTCAGACAAGATGCTTCCTGAAAAACAAAGTTTAGGTGATGCAAAATGAAACATGAACCCCTCAAAACCTTCCCAATTTCAGCATTGCAGTGGGTTCCAGTTCTGTATCTAATTCACTGGGGCTTACCAGTGAAGAAGCGCTGAAACACACTGGTTGGAGGTTTTTGAATTGAGTCTATGATGTTTATAAAGAAAAGCTGAAGCAACATCTGATAAGCATTTAAGTAAGCATCAGTGAAAGCAATAGACACATGCTAGGATAGTAAATAACTGGAAAGATCTTTGTCCACAGTTATTCTTGAATAACTACAATCAGTGTTGAAAGCTGTCAGAACATTGGCCCAGAAGTTCTCTTCAAAATAGGGAAGCAGAGATTCCATTATAATTACTTTCACATATGTGAAAGCTATTTCCCTTGAAAAACAAATCCCTCATTGAGGAAAATGTTTAATTAAGTAGTATTAATAGAAACATGTCTTTCCAACAATTTATATTAAGATTTTATTACCATATTAAAGATTCAAGCCTACTCAGATGTGAAATCATCACTTGTACAAAGTGGTAAAATCCTCATAACTTGTTAACAGTAGAGTAAGTGCAAAAGACTTAGGAAATGCAATGCAATCTGTCTTGAGTTGAAATGATTATATCTGTCTTCTCTAATTCCTGAATTCTTCATTACTACTAGAAGTACAATATCTTTCAGTTGCCTTTTTTCAAAACTTAGATGTTTTTCATCTTATTTGCTTTTTCTTTGTTGCACTGCAGTTAAAATTTAATATGCAATTTTGATAATTACAAATTCACTACTTAACATCAGATACCACAGCACCAATTTCCAATAAACAGATGCACAATATTCCCATGAGTTTGCAAAATGACAGTTTCCCTGCCCTCAGATCATTATAAAAATAAACTGAACCTAAACCTAGCTAATCAGAAAAACTTTTGGGCACCATTCTTAACCTATTTCAAAGAAATTTCCATTCCTTTTCACACCACAAATCTAGAGAATAAGCTTTATCCAGTTCTATATTTCTTTTATACACTACATGTTCTAATTTTCAGCTTTTACCCTTAGAAGACAGCTCTCCCTGAGGTTTCCAATGTTTGAATGTTCCATGTACCCTGTAGTCTATCATCCAAGGTAAAGACTTAGACAAATTTTACAGAAGATATCCAACCATCATATTAATCTTGTATACCTATTTAATCCTACTTTTAACTTTGTATAAGTTATTGCTTGCAGTTTTCTGCTGACCTTTGGGACTGTTCTACCCCTTAATTTTTTTGCATAAAGTCTTAGGAAAGCCTGTCCTGTTTTAGGTATTAATTTGCACCTCCTTGGTAGATCTTTAAGAAATGTAACTCATGTTTCTGAATATGTAAAGTGATATGGTATACTTACTCATTCTGAGGTAAGTCTGCCCAACCAAGGACATGAGTGACACAAATCTAACAACAAAAACTATGAAGGTTATTGCTAAGACCTTATCAATATCAACTCTTCAAATCTAATATTGATGCGAGTATTCTCAAAAGAATATTCTGTTCCTATCAAGAATAATCAGAGTGCTTTGAGAAGAGTCAGACTATATTCATATTACTACAATAAGGCATCCTTTTACACCTTTTAACAGTACTCCTTCCATATGCTGAAAGGTAACTCCAGGTCCTCTTGAGGACTTTGAGGTTCTTTCAAGCAAGCAAATGAGTTCATCTTCCATGGCCTCAGCTAAATTCACCTAAAATTTGGTTTGCTGTTCACCCTCATGACTACGCATTTCCTAGCAAGCAGTCTGCATTCGGTTAACAAACAGATGATGTGTAAAGAGAGGCAGGAACACAGAGATTGTGAGAAGCAGCACAACTCCAGTCAGCATGAGACACTGTGACGAATCTTTGAAGACTAAATTTATCATAAATGAGACACAAACCTTTAGTTATTTTGGCCTATTTTCCATCCTCATTATAAAAAAAAAAACACACAACAAAACACCTTTAGACTCATAGCAGTTTTCAACATCAAATTCAGCTAGTGCTACAGTAGGTGAGCTCAGCTTTACTAACAAGGGCCTTTAAGAAATTTTACCCTTCTATTTGCACACAGTTGTGCCTCTAATGATTGGTGGTGGGTTGGCTCTGGTGGAATTCAAACATCCTACTAGATGCTTATTCATTTTTCCCCTTTGGCAAACAAGGGACAAAGGTATCTGCTCTGCCACAGAACACCTCCTCCTCTGCCAGATGTTCCCCCTGAAGTTTATGACTTATTCTTTTCCCATCCTTTTCTTTCTAAGGCATTTTCTGCCATTTCTTGAACATTATCACAGAAGAACCATCAGCTGGGTTATCAGGCTTAGCTATATCCTGCATTTAGTCTGCTGGAAACAGCTGTGTGCAGCATGGAGGCAGTCCATGACATTCTCTCTCAAAGACTATTGCTTCAGCCTCTCCTGCTGTTAACACTGTCATTTACACCCAATACACATTTTTACATATCATGATATTATACGTGGCCGCACAATTCCCTCTCTTGCCTCTCCTCATTGGCATTTAGACAAGTTTCATTCACATCTGTGAATATACAGCATTGGCACCAAATTGCGTTCACAATAGCCTGCTCATTTATCCTAGTATGTAATGCTTCCTGTAACCTCTGGACTTAGTTTGTACAACCAAGACAGTGTAATTTGACAGTGAAGTGGACCACAGGCTCTTCAGTCCAAGCAATGTAAGCAAGGAGCCTAAAGTACCCATGGACTCATTTTATTTGTTCTGATTTTAAGCCAGCAATAAGAACAATGAATCTCCATTTCACTCTCATAATTGACAAAAATACACTTCAAATGAAGAGAGTCAACCACTGTCAGGCATCTCACTAGAAAACAAAACAAAGCAACAATCCTACAAGGGAGCACACACTGTCAAATGAACACTCTGACTTGGTCACCCGATTTTAGAAAGGAGTAGGAAAGAGACACAGAATTTGTTCTAGCTGAACTACAGCCCCTCCCAAAACACAATGGCATTAAAAATGAAGGACTTACTAAAAAGCACTGAACAACGTTCAGCAGTTAATCCTCTGAGCTCCAGCTAGTTCAAATGTATTCCTCTGACCTGACTTCACTCTAGTGATACTGGTGACCTCCAAAATCCCCCCAAACCATCTTCTATCAGCAGTTTTGGAGAAAGAGCAACATACTCGTCCTCCCAGGAGAAAGGTGGCTTTTGACATAGGAGTGCACACATTACAGTAGGAAAGGCAAGAAGCTTCTGTAAGAACCTAAATCCATTTTTTTTCTCCTTTATTGTTTAAGGAAATAACTATCCAGTGAATGATCAGTGCCCAGTGAAACTTTCATGCGTAAGTTCAAATGAACTTCTTTCAGCAAGCACTGTGGAACATGCATCATTAATTGAATGCTGTCAGCTCCATGAACCCTAATGGAGAGATTTTTGCACTCAAAATAATCCTGTAGAAATAAAAACGTGCCTCAATTTCAGTGTATTTAAGCCATTTAAGAACTAGAGCTTGCCACTTTTTTTGAAGATTATATTTTATTCAAAGAAAGTAGTGAGAATCAGGTACCACGTGCATCTCACTGTATCATTATCAAGTGTACTAGTTATCATCAGTCCTTCTGTTTCTTTGGTCATGATGTGTGTCACATCAAGGTAATTATAAGAACAACGATATCGAAAGCTCTAATGCAATACGTAAATGAAGCAGACAAAATAGCTCACAGTTCTACTTTTCGCCTACTTCTACATTTTTAAATTAGAACTACTCTTCTATGTCTCTATAAAACTATTATTTTCTCAGCTATCGTGCCCATTCTGTAACCCACATTTTTCATTAAGTAAATGGAATTACTCTAACAAATAGCTTTTGTGATAGGAAGGGGATAGGAGCAGGGCAAGGAGGAAATGCATCGGGCAACTGCTAAGGGATGTTAAAACATGGCCAGACTAGATCAATATTGGGTGTGCAACTTCAAGTTGCATGTAACATATTATCCTTTGTCGCCAAAGAGTAGCAATCGTCCTTCAGTACTGCTACTCACATTACAAGAGATGTGTTCTCAATTATCTCAAAGGCCAGATTTACCATGCTCTACTCGCCAGTTCAGAAGCCCATTAATAACTATCTCAGGAATCCTCATGTGATCTCCAGTCTGACACATATCTTATAAACTGAGCCAGTGTGTCTCCTAATGTGTCAAAATGTTTACCATTTCCAAGACTGACAGGTGAAAGCCAGAGGACAACCCATCTTCCTTTTAACTCAGCCTTATCATTGAACACAGTTACCACTGAAAGCTGTACAAATGAGCAATCAAACAAGAATTATATATATAAAGTATTAATGTCATGACACAGTACAACACAATGGAAGAAAACCTAAAGTGTTTGGTTAAGAGTTCTTTAAATTGAACACATTACTTCTGTAAAAGGATTCTGAAACAAAGACAACTGCATGCAGATGTACTGAACTCTGGTTGTTTCACAGTTTGTTTCACAGAAACTCCAGTGTAGTGCTTCCTTATTCCCTCTCCTCAAAAAGAGAGGGGAAAAAATTAAAAATGGGCTCAAGGTTTGAGATAAAAACAGGAAGAACGATCATCAATTACTATCACGGGCAAAACAGATTCACTGTAGGAAGATTAATATAATTTATTACCTGTTATTAACAGACGAGAGCAGTGAGAAACTAAAGGCGACCTGAGAACATCAAAGGCAGCTGCTGATCACAGAGGTCACCCCCTGCACTCTCCCGCCACCAAAGCCTCAGCACACAACCCTAGTACATCTACACAGTCAAGCATAAACCAAATGTATAGTATTAAGATACCCAAAGTAGCTTGCACATATCAATCTTGGGTCAATTTACAACAAAGCAGCAATGCTTATCTAGTGCTATAATGTACTCAGTCTTCTTGAACACAGCTGAATGTTTCAAACAAATTCTGATTACAACTCAGATCAAAAAGGATGTTAAAACCAGTTTCATTTTAAAATCAGTTTTAGGGGAAAAAAATTCACAATAACATAGTACAAACTATATGAATGGAGTCTGTAGGAAAAAGGCAAAGTGACTGATGTAATTAACAATAATCATTACTGAAGAGCTATATGCAATTTGCGTTATTTAAAGAAATATTTACAAGAAACTACAACATCCCTCCCTTCTGCAAAGAACAGACAAGAATACAGTGTAAGGGCTTGAAAATATCACCAACAGTAAGAACTACATTTATGCACTGAAAGAAGCAGTAAAGATTCACATATGTAAGACAGATTTTTCAGAATAAACACAAGAAGAGAATTACTTTCACAACAGAATTTTATCATATCACAGAAAAATCTTTTCACTATAACAGAACAATGCACTAAAATTGCTCTTGTAAAACTCTTTCAATACTGTAAGTGTCACATGAAGTCAGGTCTTAGTGGTAATTAAAAGTGACAGCTTTATAAAACAATCACCTGCAACAAGGTGTTGACAGTTCTCCACTCCCCATGATGTTGGTGGTCACTGAGTATAAACTTAGGCACTAAACAAAGAAATCTGTTCATGTTGAAATTACCTTTCCTGCCTCAGCTCTTCAGTACATTTGCATAACACCACCCATAAAACACCACCTGAAACAAACCCACCTCTCCCTCCTTTGAAACTCCCCCAACTGTATAGCTAAAATACCTTTCAACCAGGTCCTCAATCCTTCCATGTGTTGCCCAACTCATTACCTTAGCAGGTATAGAAATACTCTCCTGTTGTGGAGATGCATGTACTTCAGTTTGAAATGTTGCAGCATGTGCTGCCCACCTGAATTACACCCAAAGATCACTGCACAGTGAGGGCCTAGTCTCCTGAAATATATTTAAGATACAACATCTCATACACAAAAGGGTAACAAAAAGTTTGTAAAAAGATATTTTAACCGTGCACTCAAAGCAGTCTCCAAGGAAAAGTAGATTCTATCTCCCTTAAAGAAGAGGAGATGTCTGTTAAGTTTGAGGATCTTCCCTAACTTTAGTTAAAATTGTATAATAGAAGCATGATGTAGTTCTCCACAGAACTACCTTTAAGGCTGAGCAGCATCACACTAAAGGGTGTGATGTTAGGATCATTTTACATATACAAACAACACTGAAATTCTGTATATGTTATTGGTTTCCATGTGAGATTATCTGGAAATGATAGATGATAACAGAGTAAAGGAAGCTTGAATCAGCACAATATACTCTTCCTTATCATACTTAATTATTGCTATTACACAGACTTCATAGACTCTACTCTTGACATCAGTAATTTACAAGAATAAAGAATAAGCTAAAACAGGGACAGCGTGCATTGATAGTAAGTTTAGATATTCCGAGCTAGTATGTACATAGTCATCAGTAGAGACAAAAACACTCTCAGCTGATGCTTTACGCTGGCCCAAATTGCACTAGTTATGAGGCAGTCTCTGTAGTTTGCAAATTGCTTAAAGCATCTGGAATTTAAATGCAGAAGAAAAAAAAATGACAAACATGTTTAAAAGAGCTTTCATACTACTTAAGTTCTACTTCAGCTTTGTTTGGAATGTGCTTGCAGTCATCCCCATCCCAATTCTTTTGCATAAGAGGCAAATGTCCTTATTATGTATTTAACATAAAAGCCTCTCAAACCAGCAGGAAGCTCTCAGTTCAATCATGCTTTAAGTATGAAAGGTTAACAAATGGGAGAGTCTTATTAGCACAAATAATACCATTTCAGCCTATGATTTCAGCAACACACAAGCTAAGCAAGTTCAGGACCCAGTGCATTTGAGTGAGGAGGAAAAAAAACCAAATGAAACCACACCACCTGATGCTATAAAATTGGCCCTCAGATGTTATGGGCAACAGCAGCTTTCCCAAGGTACTACCCTTTTGCAGCAGTTGGTATTGTCTCCTGAGAGTGATTCAAAAGAGGTACAAGGAAAGAGGCCTTACTGTTTTAAGGAAAGAGGATTATTCAGAGATAATCATTTTCAATTCCAATGCTATATCTTCAGTTACATCATCTAATCTCAATTTCCCATTTTTCTCATTTTGTAAGGATGTTCATGTGTATCTTTCAAAGAAATACTTCAATGTATTGTGATTGTATAGATGTTTTAAAATACATGTGCATTTTAATCATTGTAACAACTGTTAAGGCAGTGGTATTGAATAAGAACCGCGCCTCTTCATGAATAAGGATGCGTGTAACAAGTTGGATGCTGGAGTTCTAGCAAAACTAGTTCTGTGCACTCTCCTTTAAATTCTCTCTGCAATGCCTTTTTAGAATGGAAAAGGTAGCATTCTTCATTCATTTCTCATGCAGAACTGTGGACTAGTTTTTCACACTCTGTAGAAGAGTATTTTTATCCTGTAACCAGTTGCATGCCACTGATTAATTTATCTTTTTCTCTAAGCTGTATTTTGAAATCCTTGGAAATTAAAGTTGTAGTGCAAACATCTTACACACTGTTTGAATTAGGTAAAGTTTACATTTTATTAGAAAGATTCAATACTATGTTTTCTTTTAAGATGTTCGTCCTAGAGACTTAATAGAGGAACAATTCATTTCACTGTAACAGATGTAGTACTGAGCAGTTGTTAACCTTTGATGAGAAGGTTACATCAGATACCAAGTAAGGGGTAAATTAAACTGATGATTGCCCTTGTTTAATTGCTTTTGAGCAGTACACAGTATGTTTGAATACACAGTGAATTATTACTGTACCCTGCTGCTATCCATTAACACCAAGATCAAGAATTTT